>OZ024724.1:9264583-9899166 GCA_964016875.1 Fallopia convolvulus | reverse complement strand
ATCTATCCATCCATCTATCTATCTATTACTAATAATTAAAGCGATAGTAGTAATTTCTCTCAGCACATTGTGCTACATCATCCTTTATATCAAAATAAACATAAAAATAAAATATTGTTTGTAAAAATTTATCCTCAAATAAACATAAAGATAAAAAATAGTAGTAAATTTGACTAATATAGATAAAAAAGGACATTATATTTATTATATTTGTAACAGATGAAATAAAAAAGATAAGTTATTTTATTCATACTTTATGTCCTTTTTTTTTAAATTAAACCTATTTTTTTAAATATTGTTAATTAAGGAAAAGGAGAATTGTAAAATATTTTATTTGAATAATCTATCTTTATTCACAACTTTAAACTTAATAATTTAAATTTTATTTGTTTTATTTGATTCCAAAACAATAATTTTTAAACTTGATACGGGCAACAAATTACATAAATAAAATTTATATTATATTTTTGTTTATGAATATTATATCTATAATATGTCTAGAAAATATTGAGTCGTAGACGTACATCACACGATAGGTACAACTAGTTAATATACTATAACTAAAGTCGAAACTATCTATCTTATGTGTCGTCGTCTTAACTATGTCACATATCATATTCATTTTTCATTTACCTATTTTCTCTTAATTTGTTTTATTATTTACAATCCTTATATTATTATAATAGAGTAATGCTCAAATAAAACAACTCCTTATCCTATAAAATAAGGAGTATTTAGAGCCCTTGGATCAAGGTGATCCAAGGGCTGATATTCTATCCTTTTAAGGACGCGGTGGCATTTTGATAATTTCTCGAAAATTACAAAGTGCATCGCTATTGTGAAAAAGTGCATTGCTAAATATAAAAAGTGCATTAAAAATGCAAAAAAAAATGTAGCCAGCAGGGCACGCTGCATGTTCGATTTATTGTAAAAGTGCATCGTTATGGTGGAAAAGTGCATTGTGAAATACCAAAAAGTGCATTACTAAACCAAAAAAGTGCATTATCTTGGGTGTCTAATTGAGTCGATTCTGATTAACTCAATCACCCAAAATATTTGGGTTTAGTAATGCACTTTTTAGTAATGCACTTTTTCAAGATAACGATGCACTTTTGTAATTTTTGAAAAATTACGAAAATGCCACCCCGTCCCTAATTTCCGAGAAAGCCCTTGGATCAAGGTGATCTAAGGGTTCTAAACACTCCTTCTTTTATAGAATAAGGAGTTGATTTATTTCAGAACTCGCGCCATAAATTTCATTTTGGCGACCATAACGAAATCAAATTGAATTACGCGCTAAAAATCTCAAATCCGATATAAAATTTTCATTTTGGCGACCATATGGTCGCTTTCTCCAATATAGGGACCATATGGTCGTCAAAGATAGTATATGTAAACAAACACTTTCTACCAACAATATTTGGTTCGAGGACTCAAATGGGACAAAATGAACAAGTTCATTCCTTCCACACAACCAAGTTACAAACAACTTTATTACAGATTACGAATAACACACTTGCTTCTTGTAAAGCAAAAACATCAACAGACAACTGACTGAATTACAAATTAAATGACAAACATCATTTATTTTTAAGAAGCAACAACCCTAATCTCATCTCCTTCGAGCACGCGAAGCTGAACAACCGTTTCGATGGCCTCAATGCGGTATGTGATGTCTTCGCCTTTCATGAAACAAGGGCAAAATCCCGGTGGTGCTCCCCCACCAGATGACCTCCAACCAACGATCGCAACTCTTAATGGGCGATATGGTCTGGTGCTCCATTCCGTTCTGCTCTCTCTATCCCCACGCACATGCACGATTGAGAAATGGATGAGTTCTAGAGCAAGGGCGGCCGTGCGCCTGGAACACACTCTCCTTTGATGAGCCATTGATCGGATGAATTGGAGATGAAATCGAAGCTTTAGGTGAGGGTTTGATGTTGGAGTTGGAGATGAGCAGGATGGAAGACTAATGCATATTAGAATTGGAGATGAAGTCTCCTTTTATGGTTGGAAATGGAGATGAGGATGAAAGACTTGTGATGTGCATGCATGCCTCTTGTCATCAATCTAGCTAGTAAATGATAATAGTGTCATCCGAATAGTATTATCCAAATAGTATTATCAGCATAGTAATAGAAAATAGTGAATCTGAACAGTATTATCCTAATAGTATTATCAGCATAGTGATAGAAAAGAGTAAATCGGAATACTAAATGATGATAATGTTATCAGAAAAGTCAATAACAATACACTAATAGTATCCCGATTACATATCTTCCTCATCTGTACCCGTCTCAGTTCAAACTCCCCCTTAGACGTTTCACTAGACGTATCTGCTTGTTCCTCAAGGACATGATCCTCTCCGTTTGGGTCATTTAGCGGACCAAGTGGATAATTATCTTGTGTGTCGTCGATAACTCGTGGAAGGGAAGAATCATGTTGAAATGCCTCTTCAATGGCAACGCCCCTGGAACCACTCTCATGAGGGTCTACGCACGTACCTTCATCGGGCCACACACGTGACTTCACTTTACAGACCGCTCTCCATTCAGCATCTGCACGCCTCATCTTTGGGAAATCGAGGAAATAAACTTGAGTGGCTTGATGTGCTAAGATGTAACGATCTTTTGTTCTCAACATTTTATGTCTATGAACATCGACAAGCTTTAGGTGAGGGTGAATGCATGTTCCTCCACGACATCTAGTGTCAAACCACGAACAATTAAAGACAATAGGGCGCTTTATGGTTTGAGATATGTAATTCAGCTCAATGATTTCCTCTAGCACACCATAGAAGTCATCCTCGTCGGTGCCGAAGCTTTGTCCTAGAACACAAACTCCACTATTGTCAGTGGCCCTGGTTAATGTGTGTGCCCTCGTGTGGAATCGGTAACCATTCACAAAATAACCAGGATATGTCCTCACTTTTTTCGAGGGTCCACGAGCAAGTGTTGCAATGTTAGGATCTGTAACTGCCGGACTGTCAGCCTACAATTTTATATCAAAATATATATAATATATACCATTTGAAATCAACATATATAAAATTTGAAATTAAACTTAAATTAATTTAGAAAATCTTTACATGGGAGTAGAACTAGAGGCGAAAGTGTCTTTCCAAAATGTTTTGCTCTTCAGCATCGGTTATTGTTGGATTTGACGGCCGCACGAAGTTTGTCAAATAGTACCTACCAAAGAGTAATTGAATGAAGTACGTACTTATATATATTCAGCCCCTACTTTATTCAAATCAACACATATATAATATTAATTAGTTGAGATTATAGAAACGTACTCAATATAGGGTTCCACTTCGACACAGTTCATGAGTATGTAAGTTTGGATCACATGGAATTCATCATCTTTGAGGACACGACCACTTGATCTGCTACCCAAGGTTCGACCAATTGTTGTGAAAATAGACAAATTGCTCGGATCAACCCCAACTGGAAGTGTGCAACTCACATTGCGGGCGATATCCATATGATTACTCGCGACATGTGAGCTCAAATAATACGAGCAGAATGTGGATGTCTCCTTAACGAGATAGGCACTACAAATTGACCCCTCAACGTGGGCTTTATTGCCAACTGGCCTTCAACCTTTTTAGGAGCCTACAAAATACATTGAAGACCATTTCTTATACAAGTTAATTATATAAATCCGAAATTGTACAACTGCATATAATTGTAAGTACCTTTCTTCTAGATACATCCATCTATAATTGACAGGGCCACAAAGTGAAACTTCCAGTGGCAGATGAATAGGCAAGTGCTCCATTGAATCAAATAACGCGGGGGGGGGGGGGGGGGAAGATGCACTCCATCTTGCACAAAATTATTGGTATTTCCTTGTGCAATTGCATAACCACCTCAGGCTTCAGCTCGTAACACGTCAGGTCCCTAAAGAACGCACTTAGCTGAGCAATGAACTCCCAAACTTTGTCATCGAGAAATGGTCGAAAAGCAACACACATCCACCTTTGCATGAACACATGACAATCATGGCTCTTCATCCCAAAGAGTCTAAGCTTGTGCAAGTCAATGCAGCGGCTCAAGTTGGACACGTAGCCGTCCAGGAATTTTACGGATCTCAACCACTCTAGAAGCACTTGTTTGTCATGACGATCTAGTGCATAGCAATCCTTTGGGTACCTATTGTCCTCCTCATCAGGTTCCAACTCCGAAACCTTGCACAATTCCTTTATATCCTTTCTTGCCGACCACTTGTCTTTCGACTTCCCCGGAACATCGAGAATGGTGAAGAAAACATTATCGAAGACATTCTTTTCAATGTGCATGACATCTAAATTATGTCTTACCAACAGACTAGGCCAGTAAGGTAGGTCCCAAAAAATGCTTTTCTTCTTCCAACCCGAACCTCTACTGACCGCGACATTGTGTGTAAGGCCCGAAGCCTTAGAAGCGCTATCCCATGCCAACTCGACGACTTCCCAGGAGGTCACCCATCCTGGTACTACTCTCGCCCTTGCACGCTTAACTTCTAAGTTCTTTGTCCTCACTCGAACTTAGAAAAGGAAGAGCTCTTGTTGACATGAGGAGCACCTCAATTCCTTATAAATTATCGGGGTGTTACATTGTGCTCCTCAGGTCCCACTTCAGTTATCTTCGTCAACCCCATATTGTTTATCTGGTCTAATATCTTGTACCCGTCACGGAGTACCGGGGGACCACGACGTTCCCGTCGACCTTTCTTGAAATCAGTCTTATTGTTTTGAAAGAGATGATCATGTTCTGTAAACCTCCTGTGACAATCGAATCAACACATTTTGTGTCCATGTGTTAGATAAAATGAATCGGTGTCCTCCATGCAATAAGGACACGTGTATTTCCCAGAAGTGCTCCAGCCTACACAAACATATATTTTGTATCACACATTAAATTTCACAAATCATATATGCATGATTATTATATAAAATAGTTTCAAATTCATTTAGCATATGTAAAACAACATACCTGACAACATCGAATATGCCGGGAAGTCACTAATAGTCCATATTACAACTGCACGCAACACAAAAATTCCGCTTCCAAGAATCGTATGTGTACACGCCATTAAGCCACAAATTCTTCAGCTCGACTATCAACGGCTGCAAGTAGACATCTAACTTTTGCTTCAAACTCTTCGGTCCAGGTACAATAACTGTCAAAAATATAACCTCTTCTCGCATACACATCGACGGCGGAAGGTTGTAGGGTGTCAAAATCACAGGCCAACATGAGTACTGGCGCCCCGACGCCCCGAACGGATTGAAACCGTCCGTGCACAAGCATAGTTTGACATTTCGTGTTTCTGATGCAAAATCTGGCTACACAACATTGAAGTGCCTCCATGCCACTGCATCTGACGGATGTCTCGTCACCCCATCTTGTACATGCTCTGCATGCCATCTCATGTGTTCGGCAGTCACCACAGATGCGTACAACCTCTGCAACCGTGGACTTATTGGCAAGTAAAACATACGAGAATAGGGAATGTGTTTTGACTTGCCTTGTTTCCATCTAGGATAGTCACATATCTTGCATGTCGCTTATTCTGCATCTGCACAACAATATATCATGCAAGAGTTTGGACAACAATCAATGGCCTCGTACGGAAGACCGAGACCCTCATCTAGTTTTTTTGTGTCGTAAAACATGGCTGGTAATGTCGTCTCTGGGTGAGAAACGCTTCCGCAAAAATCCGAGATCATGTCATATCCGCGCTCCGTCATCCTTAGCTTAGACTTTAGGCTAAGTAGCTCAGTCGCATCCTCCAATTGGGTCATATCACATCCAGGCCATAAAGGCCTATTTGCGGCCGACAACATGTCGTACATACGTTGTGGATCGGGATTGGGTGCTTCATTATAATATTGCCCCCCTTGCTCATGCCTTATATCCTCATTCTGCACGAGATCCTCAACAATGTAATGACTTCGGGCATTAAAACCATCATATACCATCTGTTCCATTCGATTATCATTCCCACCAATTATTGGTGGTGTTGGATCAGTACTGCTACAACCTTCATGCTGTCTAGAATCGGCCAATAATGCAGCGAAAATTTCAGGTATCTCCCCGTGCAAAACCCAATGGTAATAGTTAGGAACAAAACCTTCCTTAACAAGATGATAATGCACATAATCTACATATTTCAGTTTCTTATTGTTGCACCTCCGACACGGACACCTTAATTCGGATGGGTCATAGGTCGACATAGATTTGCTGAATTGGAGAAGTTGCTCTACGCTAGCTAAAAACTCGTTGTTCAAAAAACCATCTATATTACGCACATACATCCACTCGCGTATTTTTCCTCCCCGCAATTCAATATAAGAGTATAATTAATGTAATTCATATTCAAATTAGCCTGTATGTGACGACCATTTGGACGCTAATTAGGTGTAGATAGCGACCATATGGTCGCTAATTAGCGTCCATATGGTCGCCACATATTGTATATCGAAACAAATATATATAATATAACAATTGCTATATGCTATATGTGGTTAAATTCTGTAACACAATCTCTTATAATTATATAAATGAACACTCTCTACCAACAATATTTGTCTAAGAAAATATAATGACGGAATGAAATATTAGGAATAAGTTTTAAACGATACCTTTAGTGAATTTGTCGGTAAACATTACAAAATTCCTTCCTAGAATCAATTCGGATTTGTGATTGATTTTTTCTTTCTTTTGTGAATATTTTGGAAGAGAGCTATATATGTATGAGGTTGTGTTGCGTCGGAATGAGAGTGAAGTTTTTTACAACCTAGGTATATATGCTGAAATGGCGGCAATTTTACCAAATATTGTTTTTAGCGACCAAGTAATCGCCAAAAACGCGGGAAATTACCCGCCAAAATTGATGTCACCCGCCAAAACATCTGATCCATGTTAGCGACCACATGGTCCTATATGTTGCGACCATGTGGTTGCTGGTGTGGTGAAGACCACATGGTCGCTACAAATAGCGACCATGTGGTCGCGGATATGGGTATAGCGACCTCATGGTCGCTGCAGTTAGCGACCACATGGTCGCTGATTGCTGGCGGGAAAATTCCCCGCGCATTTATTGCGACTATATAGGACCGGCGACCACGTGGACGCCCTTGTTAGCGACCACGTGGTCACAAATTTGGTTTTATTTTTTTCCCCCATTTTGACGTCCACATTAGCGACCACTGGCGTCTATATGGTCGCTAATTAGAGACCATACAATGTGGTCGTTAATTAGCGACTATATAATGTGGTCGTTAAAATATGGTCGCTAAATCTGCAAAATGGCGTAGTACTTGAATTACAATTGGCTCTTGGTCTACTTAGAGACATTCTCATTAAGACTAATATTACTTTGCATCAACATCTTCATCACGCTATTCATAAAAGGGGCTGAATTAGAGTTTTGTCCTTGGGGTCTTGGCATAGATGGTCTAGCTTAAGGGAGATTATCTTGTTGTTGATTTGGTTCTAGATCTCTCCATCTGAAGTGAGGGTGATCCTTGCAGCTTGGATTATAGATGTTGGAATGAGGATCGTATCTAGGCTTCATTTGAAATCCTCCAACCACATTTACTTCCTCTTGCAGTGTAGGACATGAATCAGTAGGATGCAAGTCGTCATGACAAATCTCACAAGCCTTAGCATGCCGAGTTGTACCTTTCAACTACAGATGCCTCACGTCTTCTTTAAACACATCAATATCAACTTGATCATTCTTGGATTGAGAATTAGTGGCTGACAAACTTTGGGAGCCTCTCTCATTGTATTGTCTAGAGTCATGGCAAAGATGTCAAGAGCCTCTTCGTAGGTTCTCTTAATAATGTTCCCACCAATTACATAGTTACCCATCCGACTATCATCTTCATGAAGTCCTCCATGGAGATAAAGAATAAGATCATGATTAGCATGACCATGGTAGGGGCAACTCTTCACCAGTTTCTTCTTGAAGCACTTAAAGTATTCATAGAGAGACTCGTTAGGAAGTTGCTCTATGTTACAGATATTCTTCTTGAGTTGATTAGATTTGATTACAGGAAAGTGTATTAAGAAACAACTTCTTCAAATTCACCCACGTAATTAATAACGCTTCTTGGGGGCAGATAATGATATTGGTCTTTAGCGGATTCTTTTAGAGAAAATAAAAACGCTCTCAACCTCATCTGTTCCTTATTAATGTCAGATGGTCACATGCTGATGCAGACATCAAAGAACTCATCAAGATGCTAAATAGGGTCCTCAAGTGGGGTTCCACTGAATTTCGGGAGTAGATGGACTACTCCTGTCTTAAGCTCGAATTTAACCCCATTACCAAGGGCCAGAAATTGCACTGCACGAGTTGGTTGATTCATGTTAGGAGTTGTCAAGCTTTCAAGGGTGACATGGTTACCAACCTTTATTTTGAACTCTTGTAGTAGTGCACGCATATCTCAGCGAGTTGTATATAGCGTCCTCTCGATTATTGGATACAAACAAAAGGTGAATTATTAGTAACACGAATGTGAACAATAAGATAGGTTCACACCAAGATTGGGACAAAAATCACACAAAAGACAAATTATTGTTTCCTCGGCAATGACGCCAATTTGATAACAACAATTTTGTCGTGTAAATTACTATTATGCAAGAGTCCAAACTAACTTAAAACGGTAGTATTTAGCAAGTAAGGGTCGAAACCTCAAGGATACAAATTTATCTTTTGTAATGAGTTTTATGTCAAACTTCAGTAATAAGGGGTTTTTGTTTGTTTCAAATTCTAAACATGCAAAACTAACAAATTAAAAAGGTTGTGATTAACAGGATTTGGGAAATATCTTAGCCAAACAAATATCCTCAATTGTATGACAAGTTGATCATTGACTTCAATTCATTATTTCATGCAATAGAAATTCCAATCTTTTTCTCCCATTGGAGATGCTCTTAGAGATTGGGATCCAAGCTCAAAGGTTCATCCTCAACTCGGAGTTAGTGGAAATATGCCCATCATTTGAGTTGATTTTTGGGTTTGTGGATATCCTTCTTGTAGGAGGATTTCTTGTTGTTTTCCACATGGCTACATGTAATTTGTCAAAAGTAAATCATAATAAATCATTATATATATAATTTGTCAAAATTATAAAGCTAGTGAAATATCATAATAAGCATAATAAGCATAAAAATAAGTCTTCATGTCACTTCTAACGTAACCTAGCTAGCTAGTGTGGATCAAATAATTCAATCTCTCATCACAAAAAACAAAAGCCAATTTGATATCTACAAACCCAAAGACCAACTCAAATGATGGGCATATTATTTCATGCAACGACGCCAATTTGATAACAACAATTTTTTCGTATAAATTACTATTATGCAAGAGATCAAACTAACTAAAAACCGTAGTATTTAGCAAGTAAGGGTCGAAACCTCAGGGAGACAAATTTATCTTTTGTAATGAGTTTTATGTCAAACTTCAGTAGCAAGGGGGTTTTGTTTGTTTCAAATTCTAAACATGCAAAACTAACAAATTAAAAAGGTCGTGATTAACAAGATTTGGGAAATATCTTAGCCAAACAATTATCCACAATTGTATGACAAGTTGATCATTGACTTCAATTCATTATTTCATCCGATGGAAATTCCAATTCTTTTTCTCCCATTGGAGATTCTCTTAGAGAATCGGGATGGAAGCTCAAAGATTCATCCTCAACTCACTCGAAGTTAGTGGGAGTATGCCCATCATTTGAGTTGGTTTTTGGGTTTGTAGATATCCTTCTTGTAGGAGGATTTCTTATTGTTTTCCACGTACATGGCTACATGTAATTTGTCAACCTGATTCATCAATCCTTAATGCATGACTATCCTAATGTTAATGTTCATCATCATCCCTTTACAACTTCTGACCATTGCGTTATCACTTTTAGTCTCTCTAAAGTAAAATCTTTTCATAAATATCCTTTTAGATTTGAAAATGCTTGGCTTCAAAATCCTACATATATAAAATTAGTTCAAAAAGTTTGCCATTACAGCCTTGAAAGTTCAGCCTGATGAAACCCGAAATAAACCGTCGCTAGAAGACAAGAAAAGAGTTTCTATTATTCGATTGTGCAAACACTTGCTCTTTATTTATTGTTTTCTTACAACGAGGTTTCAAATTACAAGGTTACAAACCAACGAGGTTTACAAACAAACGAGGTTTACACCTTAGACCTTCTAAGAGTATTCGAGATCTCGATCTAAAAAGGTTCGAGATCTCCTAATCGCTATGAGATTCTACCACCCATAGGCCACTTGATGGACTCTGGTGGCGAGATTGAGTTTTGAGTTTGAGCGTGGTGATGATGGCTTGCGAGATGATGCGACGAGGTCATTGGTGTGAGCGAAGGCTCTCTAGGTGACTTGAAGTCTCTTTGTGGACTTCACTTGTCTGTAGCGAGGTCTTTTGACGATGATTCAACACGTCGATCTTCAACGAACAAGATAGTTCTTGAGTTCAAGATGTTTCAACCCTTTTCCACTTACGAGGTTCTCCTCTATTTATAGAGAATTGAAGAGCCGAGTTTTGGTATTTGCTTGATGTGGGATGCCCGAGATCAGGGCTTCTGATTGGTCTGGGGGTGAGGCAGTTGATGATTGGTTGGGGGGGAACGGCGACAACTGAGTGAGACGGACGGGGATGTCAACCGAGTAGGCAACAAGGTTTAGACCTCGTTCCCGAGGTTTTGGAAGACCTCGCGTAGATAAGGATTTTATTTAATTAAAAGACGAGTATGGTTGTGGGCCCCAGAATCCAACTTGGGTGTCCCGTTGGATCTGTTTATTCCTTGTACTCCGGGCCTACTTCTTGTTCTACCATTTTGAACACCATCACAACCCCATGGCCTAGGGACCTCGTCCCGAGGATCGCAAGTCATAAATACGAGGGGTATTTGGTTCGCCGAACCCGGGATGCGGGGTTTGTACTTATTAGGATTGCGAGATGCGAGGTCTAGAGGTTGGGTGGATATCTCGCGAGGAACTCTCTTGCGAGGCCTGACACTTAGGCTTTTATCCCGTTCGTGCGTGCGATGCTTCTTGGGCCTGCTCCCCCGTATTTTGTTTAATGGGCCGGCAAGGTAGATCAGGCCCAATAACCACTTCTACACATCGATCATTGGGGAAATCCCCTTCGAAGCAAGGTCTTGAGATGGACAAATGTTCACTTTCGTTACTTTGCCAATCACAAGCCTTGATTCCTTACTTTCATAAGGAATTGTAGCTCTATGTAGAGTGGGTTCCTAGATCAAGCACTCAAGGCTTATGGAATTGGGGTTTCTAGCCCAACCTAGTTAGAGTTTTCCCCCATAACCCAAGATCAAGGAGATCTACTCCATATGGCAAACAAAGAAAGCAAACAAATCACAAAGCAAAGCAATCAACATCATCAATCTCAAACCAAAGCTAAATTTCATTCACAAATCAAAAGCAATCCACAAAATCAAAACAAGGTTTCCAAATCCACAAAATCAAAACAAGGCAAAGCTAATCTATCAACCAAACCTATCAAATCTCCTTCTCCTATGTCGATTCCCTCTCTTCTCCTTCTCCTCTCCTTCCTCCTTGCTCTCCAAGTATCCTCTTGAGAGTTTTTGAGAGTTGGTCCCTTCCTTAGTGTGTGGGCACCTCCTCCAATTAGAAGATAAGAGAGCCTTTATAGATGAGGGGCAAAAGTGGTATTCTACAATTTCGTGCCTTGGAGCCCAATCCATCCAGCGACCGACTCGGACCAACACGGAGCACCTCTGGCCCGACTTACTGGGCAAGTCGGTCCGAGGTCGAAAAATCAAGTCGGGTCCGGCGTTGGTTCTAACTCGATCCGTACCTCGTTCCACCTTCTTCTTGTTGTCTTTTCTCTTGTTCTTCTTCATGGCTTGCTCTTCTCTTTCCCTCTTAAGCTCGGGCCTTGCTCCATGTTCCGATTCTCCTTCAAAACGACCCTTGATCCATGCCGAAACACCTACAAAACACATAAAATGCGCATAGTCTCCGAATCTCATAGAAATACGGGAACTAACCTAAAAAGGAACAAAACACACAAGAAAAGGGGAAAAAGAAACATATTTACAAAGGAAATCATATACAAAAACACCACCAAATAGAGAGACATCAAAATACCCCATATTTAAACTTGCTTGTCCTCAAGCAATAACAATGTAAGCAAGACCGAAACATAATCTTCAAGTAAAGCCTCGTATGAAAACACATTTAAGCACAAGTGATTGATATTCAAGCAAGATTACATCATCACACATGATTAAGTGTTCCAAGGAATAGAGTCAATGCAACTAAGCCTCACTTTAGGGATATGTGAATGTGTATTACTCATCATGTGTATGGGTATAGCAATGAACACTCAAGCTCAAAAATCATGCAAGTAAGGACTTTACTATTGAAGCTAATATCACCAAATCCTCCACCTAGAGATGCCTTATACAAAGTACACAAAGAATTCGAACTTGGCTCAATGGAGGTCCTCAAAGAGGTTCCATTCGGCCGGGTTGTAATGGGGCTTTTGGTATTTCTCAAGGTGGGAATTATTTGGTCTTGTGGTGCTTACAATGGGGATTGAACAACCTAAACTCTCACCAACTTCACCAAAATTCCACAATCAATTTCACACTCATCCAAAAGACTCAACATTTTTCTCTCAACCCAAAATTTCACTTAACATTCTACTTCATCTTTGCTCTTAGACTTTTTGTTGGATTTTCCACACTTTCTACACTGGACCGACTTTCTTATGACATCGGGCCCGATGTGGTGTGTAACTCGGTCGGACCCTTTTTCTTCACTTAAGCTCTTTACCTTCATTCCACTTTCCATTTCCAACATTTTCTTTCTTTCTTTCTTCCTTCTTCTTCATTTTCTTTTTGCACAACAAAGATGCACTACCCACATGATTCATAACACCATTCTTTGCCCTTAAACCAAAGAGAATTTCAACTCTTCAAATACAATCCAAACCTCTCTTCTAAAGTCCAATCCCATAAGGGTCAAGTCATATAAGGCTAGGAATAATATTTTTGAGGAGTTTCAAACAAAGGCCTAGGCTAAAACGGGGCTACAAACAAAGGATTCACTTCATGGTAGGATATGGAACATTTATGTGACTAAAAGAATAAAGTTCAAAATCAATGTGACAATGCTAGGACAAATCTCATGACGGTCTTGGAAAATAGATAAACAACGCAATAGCAAGTTTTACTAAGCATGCATGAGCTAATCACACAAGAAACATGAGGGATATGCAAATATGAACAAGCATCCCTAAAATGGCCAAAAATCAATCTCACAAGGGTCACTCATACTTAGTTGCATAAGAACTCATCCTAGAACTCACATGTTCAATAAAACAAGCAAGATATCATGATCACATCAAAAGCAACATCTTTTTTAGAGGCTAAACCATCCAAAAATATGTAAAGGAATTTACATGCTCACATCATCATTAGCTTTCATTTGGACATCTAACATGGGAATTTCTAGTCCAAAAACTACAAAACACAAAATCTTTTTGTTGTTTTCAACACAATTTTTCAAATTTTTATGGATTTTTGCAAAAATTTCTCTATACAAAACCAAAAACAAAGACTCATCCATTCAAAACCAAATCAATCATCCATGTCATTCCACAAACCACAAACCAAGAAACAAACATCCCAAACACAAACTAGAAACCGAAAACCAAATATCCTCAAAATAACAAAAACACAAGCAAGTGAAATCATGAGCACACTTACCCCCACCCCATACTTAAAATTTTGATGTCCCCATCAAACAAGGAAACCAAAACTTAAAAGCAAGAGAGAAGAGTTCAAAGAGCTCACAATTTTTTTATTCTTCAATGGCATGCCTAGGTCAATCGGCGAGGACTAGAGCCCATGAGGCTCTAACTTCTTCGCTTGGATCGGCCTTGTCATAGAACTTCTTCACTCAATGACCATTCACTTTGAAAATATGTCCTCGTTCATCAACCAAGTCCACCGCACCATGAGCATAGATATGGTGGACCACAAATGGTCCACTCCACCTACTCCTTAACTTCCCCGAGAAAAGTTTAATCCTTGAATTGAAAAGGAGAACCTTGTCACCGGTTTGATAAGTCTTTGGAATTAACTTCTTATCATGCCACTTCTTGGTCTTCTCCTTGTACAACTTGGAGTTCTCATAGGCTTTCAACCTCAATTCTCCCAACTCATGAAGCTCTAGAAACCTCTTCTCACCGGCCAAGTTGATATCCCAATTCATCTCCTTGAGAGCCCATTTTGCCTTGTGCTCAAGCTCTACCGGAAGATGGCATGCCTTGCCATAAACTAGATTGAAGGGTGTAGTTCCCAAAGGTGCCTTGAAGGCGGTTCTATAAGCCCAAAGTGCATCATCGAGCTTAGAGTCCCAATCTTTCCTTGATCGAGATACGGTCTTCTCCAAGATAGCCTTGATTTGACGGTTTGACACCTCGACTTGCCCGCTTGTTTGAGGATGATAAGGAGTAGCAACTCGATGAGACACCCCATACTTGATCAACACATTCTCGAAGCACCTCTCAATGAAATGAGGTCCGCCATCACTTATGAGAACCCTAGGCACACCAAACCTTACAAAAATGTTGCTTTTCAAGAACTTCATCACCACCCTAGCATCATTGGTTCTTGTTGGTATGGCCTCCACCCATTTTGAGACATAGTCCACGGCTACCAAGATGTACTTGTAAGGCCCCGATGTGGGAAATGGTCCCATGAAATCGATACCCCATACATCAAATAACTCAACTTCTAGAATGCCAGTTTGAGGAGTCTCATTCCTCCTTGATATGTTCCCCTCTCTTTGGCACTCCTCACACTTCCTCACATAATCATGCACATCCTTGAACATGGTTGGCCAATAATAACCACATTGAAGAATTTTTGAAGTGGTTTTGGAACTCTTAGCGTGACCCCCCGTAGGCAAGGAATGGCAATGGTGAATTATGCTCTCAACCTCTTCACTTGGCACACACCGTCTATAGATTTGATCACTCCCTTCCTTGTAGAGATATGGATCATCCCAAAAATATTGTCTAGCATCGTGTAAGAATTTCTTCCTAGCTTGATAAGACAAATTTGGTGGGATCGCTCCCCCTACGGTAAAGTTAGCAAAATCCGCAAACCAAGGGGAAACCCCTCGTCTTACGTCACTAATAGAAAGAAGGCAAGTGGGAGAGAAAGAATTAATCAATTGAGAACGATAAGGAATGGAAATCGAGTTAGGAAATTTACTTTCTTCCGCGGACCGACATTGAAGTGTACCGAGCCCGACATGGTTGGACGCCGGTCTAGCTTCGCAGACACACAGGTAACTCGAACCCGACTCTGAAGACCTCGGTCCTGACTCACTGGTACCTGCTCTGCCTTTGGTCCGATGTTCTGGACCTCGGGCCCGATATACTTGGTTCGTCGATCCACCTTCCCTTTCCTCCTTTCCCCTCATGAGAACTTCATCTGCCCTTGAATCATCTATAGTCAAACCATCCTCCATCTCCAACATGTACTCAATGGGCAAACGGGATAGATGATCAGCTACCACATTTTCCGCACCGGTTTTGTCCTTGATCTCATGGTCAAACTCTTTGAGAAGGAGCATCCACCTTATAAGCCTCGGCTTTGCTTCTTTCTTCTTCATGAGGTATTTGATTGCCGCATGGTCCGTGAAGACTACCACCTTTGATCCCACAAGATATGAACGGAATTTCTCAAATGCAAACACTACCACAAGAAATTCTTTCTCCGTCGTTGTGTAATTGCACTGAGTTTCATCCAAAGTTTTGCTTGCGTAGTAGATGGCATGCAACTTTCCATCCTTCCTTTGCCCAAGGACGGCCCCTACGGCGAAATCACTAGCATCACACATTACCTCGAATGGAAGATTCCAATCGGGCCCCGCCATTATTGGAGCCGAAATCAAGGCATCTCTCAACCTACAAAAAGAACTCATGCAATCCTCGGAAAATTCAAAGGGCACATCCTTCATCAAGAGGTTAGACAATGGTTTTGCAATCTTAGAAAAATCCTTGATGAACCGTCTATAAAATCCCGCATGACCTAAGAAACTCCTAACATCACGAACACTAGAGGGAGGAGGTAGTTTTTCAATTATTTCAACTTTAGCTTTATCTACTTCTATCCCCCTACTAGAAACGAGGTGTCCTAGTACTATGCCTTCCTTCACCATGAAGTGGCATTTTTCCCAATTAAGCACCAAGCTAGTCTCCTCACATCTAGTCAAAACCTTGTCTAAGTTAGCTAAGCAAACATCAAATGAGGAACCATAGACGGAGAAATCATCCATAAACACTTCTACTATATCCTCAACCATATCGGAGAAGATGGACATCATGCATCTTTGAAATGTTGCCGGCGCATTACATAAACCAAAAGGCATGCGTCTATAGGCAAAAGTCCCATAAGGACATGTGAATGTCGTCTTCTCTTGATCATCGGGATGAATAGGGATTTGCCAAAACCCGCTATACCCGTCAAGGTAGCAAAAATATTCATGTTGTGCTAATCTTTCTAGGACTTGGTCTATGAAGGGAAGAGGAAAATGGTCTTTGCGAGTGCCACTATTAAGCTTACGGTAATCAATACACATACGCCATTTTGTTGTGGTTCTCGTAGGTATCATTTCTCCCTTTTCATTTTGCACAACGTTGAGACCTCCTTTCTTAGGAACTACATGCACGAGACTCACATACTTGCTATCGGAAATTGGGAAGATGATTCCTGCATCCAACATCCTAAGTATTTCACTCTTTACCACTTCTTTCATGTTAGGATTTAATCTTCTTTGTGGTTCAATAGTGGGTTTATGGTTATCCTCCATATAAATCCTATGCATGCAAATTGAGGGAGAGATTCCCTTTAGTTCCTCTAGTGAATACCCTAAAGCTCCTCTATGTTTTCTTAGAACCTCTAACAACTTAGACTCCTCCTCATCATTCAAGTTGGCATTTATGATTACGGGTAAAGAAGAGTTGGGACCAAGAAATGCGTACCTCAAATCTTTTGGAAGCTCCTTGAGTTCTTGAGATGGTTCCGGTGGTGCTTGAACTTCTTCCTTCTCGGCCTTGAACACCTCCAAATAAGACATCCCTTCCTCCAATTGCTCATGCTCAATCATATTGAGGACTAGACCTTAGCGCTCTATCTCAATTTCTCTAAGTGGTGGGGTGGCTTTCAACCTAAGCTCCCTTGGCCTTGGCTTCTTAGAAACGGCTTCCCATTGCAATCCAAAAAGAACTTGGATCATCTTAGCTTCCTTATGTACGACCCCTTTTGAAGTTGGCCTAAAGAAAAACTCAATCTCTCTTCCTCCAATGTCAAGAGACAAGTGGCCCTTTTTTACATCAATGATTGCCCCAACCGTAGAAAGGAAAGGTCTCCCTAGTATAATCGGTTCACCCGGTACTTCTATGATGTCCACCACAACAAAGTCGATTGGGACATAGTGGCCTTCAATGCAAACGGGGTAATCCTCGACGATACCAATTGGCTCGATGGACGACCCATCCGCTATCGTTAACCTCATATTGACCGGAGCTAAGAGACCCAGGGATGTGGATTTCCATATGGTGTAAGGAATGATGCTCGTGCTTGCTCCAAGGTCACACAAGGCTTGGAAGTTTTGAGACCCCACACCAATAGTGATAGCAAACCGACCGGGATCTCCTAGCTTTTGCGGTAACTCCAAGGTCTTGAACTCATCTTGCATTTCTACAATCGACCTCTTCTTGCTCAAAATCTCCTTTAAAAACTTAGCATAGGATGGCATCTCGCTCAATGCATCGGTGAACGGGATAGAGATGTTCAAACCTTACAAGAGCTTGAGAAACCTCTTGAACTTGTTCTCAACAACATCTTTCGGCTTCCTTGAGGGATATGGAAGAGTTGTTTCACCTTGAATCTTGCTTGGATCAACCTCCTTGGACTTCCCCACTTCACTTGCAACATTTCCTGGTTGGACCAACTTAGGCACCACGTCGGGCCCGATGTCGTGTATCACGGTCCTGGGGCAGAGCTAAGGCAGAGTAGTCGAATCGACATCTGGGTACGTCGGGCCCGACTTACCTTCAACCTCGGTCTGGGGCAAAGGAGTTGATCTTCCTGCTGGGTCGACTTCAGGGAACCTCGGACCCGACTTGCTGGGTAAGTCGGTCCGGCTCTCTTCATTCTTCTTAGGTATGTGTGGCTCGGGTAGGTTTCGACCACTTCTCAATCCAATTGCCCGGACTTCATTTTGATTGTTTTGAGCTCGGGGGTTCTCCTTGGGTCATCCCGGAAGTCTCCCATTCTCTCTCGGGGCTTGAGTTGCAATTTGGGCAAATTGATTGTCGACTTGCCTCCTTCAAGCACCAAACTCATTGAATTGGGTCCTCATTTCCTTGAACCCATCCCTCATCTCTTGAGCCAATGATTGTAGCTCATTGAATCCCGGTGGCCTATATGGTGGTGGTTGCGGCGCCCTTGGCTCGTTTTGGTTGAAGTTGTTGTTGTAGCCTTGAGCTTGACCGTTGTTCCACCGGCCATTACCACCATTGTTGAAGTTGCCTCTTCCACCGAAATTCCCTCGAACATAGTTTGCCTCCTCAATTTGCTCGGCCAAGCGCACTTGGCTCTGATTCGGACAAACTTGTGTAGCATGTGCAAAGGATCCACACTCCTCACAAGCTCTAGCATTATGTTTGTAGTAGTAGACTTGCCTCTTAAGCTTGCTCACTTCACCTTCAAGGAATTGGAGCTTCACATCCTTGTCAATGTCTTCTCCCCTTAGATCATATAACTTCCTTGCACCTTCACCTTGAACTTTCACCTCTTTGCTAGCTTGACTCACCCCATACATGGCCTCATAATCGGATAGCTTGTCAAGTAGCTCCCAAGCTTGATCCAGTGTCAAGTCTATGAACCCACAATCGGTGTGGAGATTGAGCTTGTCCTTCGTTGCCGGATTGATGCCTTGGAAAAAGATGTCTTGGAGCACATATGGTTGTTGGCCATGAGTAGGACATTGGCGCAACATCTCCTTGAAACGGTCCCATGCTTCGAAGAGAGGCTCATTCGGACCTTGTTGAAAGCTTGCAATTTTCCTTCTTAGCTCGGTTGTCTTTGAGGGCGGGAAGAACTTCATCAAGAAAGCATCATGGAGTGCCTTTCAAGTTGTGATCGACCTAGGGGCTTGGCTCTCGAGCCAATGTGTGGCCTTTCCCCCAAGTGACCACTTGAACGCCTTTAGAAGCACATACTCCATCGTCTCCTCGTCGGTAGAGATCGTCTCACACATGTCCACAAAGCGTTTGACGTGCTCTATGGGACACTCATGTGGACGGCCCTCAAATTGATCACGCATGATGAGGGAGATGAATTGCGTCTTGATCTCAAAATTCTTAGCAACCTCGGGAAGCACAATAACCGGTTCGGGTACCCTCAACTCCGGATGCATGTATTGGCGTGCATTCCGGGGTAGAGCGTTGAGTTGAGCCTCGGCCCTCATCCGTTGCTCCCGTTCTCTTCTTGCCACCGCCTCTTGATTGTCCTTCTCAAATTGCAATCTAGCCATTTCGGCCCTAAGTCGAGCCAACTCCTCATCACCATGGAGAGCTTGATTCTCCATCCTTTTCCTTCTTCGGGCTTCTTTGAGAATACTTTCCGGATCACTCACAAACTCAAGCTCAAGTGTTCCTCGGGAGGAACGAGCTCGCATACACCTACGAAAAAAAGACACAAACCAAAACAAATCAAAAACAAACAAAGGGTTTGGGCTATTCCCTCACCCAAATCACTACCAAAACACAAGAAACTCACCAAATTGGCACTCAATGCACTTAGAATTCCCCGGCAACGGCGCCAATCTTTTGATCGCTCACGAATGCGAGGGTCTAGAGATACAATTTATAACCCGACCCCGTTGTAGCACGTGGTGGGTGTTGAACACTCGGGAAATCTACTTGATTGAGGTGCCTAAACACTAGAAAGCTGGAAAGGAGAACTTAAAACAAAGGAAAACAAAGAGAACAGTCGGGACCGACACAAGTGTCACGTCGGACCCGATGTTGGCGAAAAAGAAGGAAGTTGGGACCGACGTAGAGTAAGTCGGGCCCGATGTAGCTGGGTTTTGTCGAACTCAAAAGCAATCCACAAAATCAAAACAAGGTTTCCAAATCCACAAAATTAAAACAAGGCAAAGCTAATCTATCAACCAAACCTATCAAATCTCCTTCTCCTATGCCGATTCCCTCTCTTCTCCTTCTCCTCTCCTTCCTCCTTGCTTTCCAAGTATCCTCTTGAGAGTTTTTGAGAGTTGGTCCCTTCCTAAGTGTGTGGGGACCTCCTCCAATTAGAAGATAAGAGAGCCTTTATAGATGAGGGGCAAACGTGGTATTCTACAATTTTGTGCCTTGGAGCCCAATCCAGCCAGCGACCGACTCGGACCGACACGGAGCACCTCGGGCCCGACTTACTGGGCAAGTTGGTCCGAGGTCGAAAAATCAAGTCGGGTCCGACGTTGGTTCTAACTCGATCCGTACCTCGTTCCACCTTCTTCTTGTTGTCTTTTCTCTTGTTCTTCTTCATGGCTTGCTCTTCTCTTTCCCTCTTAAGCTCGGGCCTTGCTCCATGTTACGATTCTCCTTCAAAACGACCCTTGATCCATGCCAAAACACCTACAAAACACATAAAACGCGCATAGTCTCCGAATCTCATAGAAATACGGGAACTAAGCTAAAAAGGAACAAAACACACAAGAAAAGGGGAAAAAGAAACATATTTACAAAGGAAATCATATATAAAAACACCACCAAATAGACAGACATCACATATCACCGACGGTGTGTCTAGCGTTCCGCCCGTCCTCGAGGAGCGGATACCCATGTCCTAGGACTCGAACAAGACCTTTCTACCAGAGGGGCGCCTACAGTCCTGAAACAGGAAGACCTCGCGAAGATTGCCAAGAGCTTCGCCTGGCCCGAGGGGGTTGAGCTAGCGCTTCCCGAAGGTGAGGGCTGCTCCTTGGCGCTATACAAAAGGTGCGTGGTTGTGCACCTGCCCAGTCTCCAGGCCGGCTTCAGGCTACCTCTAGTCCCGCACATCGTCAATTTCTTGTGGGCCATGCACGTCTGCCCCGCGCCTTTGTTTCCCAATACGTGGAGGCTCCTGTGTGCCTACACCATTCGCAGCCACGAGCTTGGGGATGGAACTGACCTCGACACCATGTCGAGCTTATTTTTAGCGAGGAGGGAACACGATTCTTGCCTCGTCAATCTTAGCCTGCATGGTCTTAAAATTATTACGGCCCCCTCGAATGTCGGGCCGTGGAAGAAGAAATGGTTCTTGGTCCGGGACCCTACCCGGAGCTATCTCAACTTCCCCACGGCTCCGGACAACTTTGTCCGGCCCAAGGGTACACAAAAAGTTGACGAGCTCAAGGCCCGATACGTGCCAGCGCTTCATGAGCTGTTCCAGGAGTACTTGGCACAGGACCGGATTGAGCGGGCCGGCCTGAGCCTTACCCTTCCACCCCGCGAGGGCGAAGAGGGTACTCAATTTTCCTTTTGTTCCTTGTTTTTGTTACTTGCTTTTGGTTTTGGGAAACGCCTGGCCCCGGGGGGGGGGGGGGGGGGGACCTCGCTTATCTAGTGATGACCATAAGCCTCGCTCGGGTCATACTTCCTTGATTTTTTGTGGAGTTCTGCTCTTTGCTTTTTATCTAACTTGCTTTTTCTTATATTTTTAACAGTGGACCTTTTCAATGCTCTGACCTCGAGGGTGCAGGGAAAGAAACCTATGACCTCTACTTCCCAGGTTCCTCGTGGACCTTTTCTAGTGATGGCCACGAGCCTCGCTCGGGTCATACTTCCTTGATTGTTTGTGGAGTTCCGCTCTTTGCTTTTTATCTAACTTGCTTTTTCTTATATTTTTTACAGTGGACCTTTTCAACGCTCTGACCTCGAGGGCGCAGGGAAGGAAAATTGCGACCTCTACTTCCCAGGTTCCTCGTGCCCCAAAGGGCCCCGTAGTGAAGGAACCGACTCCCATGGCGAGGCCACCGACCTCGCAACCAAAGGTGACACCCCCACCGCCGAAGGCGCCAGGGGTGAAGATTATCGAGGGGGCCTCGTCTAGGGGGGACGTCGCTAGAACATCCTCCCAAGTCCCCCGAAGATCCGGCGATGAAGCCGGATCCAAAAGGAAAGAAGCCGAAGTTCCCTCCCGCCAGGACAAGAAGAAGAAACAAAAGAGGGACAACCAGAGGGGGACCTCGAGAGGGGAGACGGTCCACCGCTCCGACCCCGTGAGCTGGGTTATCTCTGTCGACGGTCCTCCCGCAGAGAAGTTCCACTGTCCCGGACCCGCCCGGGGTGTGCCCAGGGACTGGGATCGAACAGACTGGAAGGAGGAGGTTGCGTGGGCAAACAACCTCTCAGAGGCCGCCCTACACGACGAGTCCCTCCGCTACTCGGTGATGGTATGCCTTACTTCCTCGAGGTTGGCTCTTTTGTTGGTTCGATGCTTGTATATTTTTTTTAAAAACGCGTATCTTTTTTATTTTTTCAGAATCACTTCTTCGAGAACTAAAAGAGTAGTCACATCGTCGTCTTCCACAAGATCATGGACAAGCTGGAGGCGAAGCTCAAGGCTCGCGACACCGAAGTCGAGAAGAAGGGAAATGACCTCGTGGAGGCCGAGAAGCGAATCCGAGCCGTGGAAATTGCAGCAGCGGATGAGGCCAAGGATGCCGCCAGGGCCAGGGAGGAGGCGAAGAAGGCCAAGGAAGAGGGGGAAAAGGCCAAGGAAGATGTCAGGGGTCTTAAGGACGAGGTTGGGGATCTCAAGGCCGAGATCAAGGAGCTCTGGAGTAAACTGTCTACGGAGCACAAATTTTTTAGGGAGAAGGAAGTGGAGCTCCAGAAGGCCGAGGAGGAGATCAGCAGCCTCCGACAGCGCGTTAATGAGCTTAACGAGGAGGTGGAGGATGCAGGACCCAAGTACGTGGCGTCCGCGGAGTATAAGGAAGAGTTGCTGGCAACGTGAACAAAATGTTCCGGCAGGCCATCCGGATGGGTGTCAGGCAGACGGTCGTGAACTACGGGCCTATGGATCCTCGCATTACCTTCTTTAACCCCAACTACGCACTGACCATGGGGGAGGAAACCGGGGAGGAGCCTGAGGGAGAATGCGAGTTCTTCCTTAGAGAGGATGGGACCGTGACCACCGAGGCGCCCTCTGCAGAGGACCTCGGCCAGGGAGGCTCGGACCCCACCGTCGCAGATCCTCATCCCGCGACGGACGTGCCAACCCCCAATCCTGATGTGATCATTTCCTCGCCCGTCCCCCAGGTCCCCACGGAGCCCGCAGCCGAGACCTCGAAGGAGTGAGGGATGCCCTCTTGTGTAGTTTGCGTTGTTTGTTTTACTTTTTTTATTTTGGTGGCCCCGTCAGGGTCTGTAATGATGACACTTCGGCCCTCGTGGCCTTTATTTTATATAATTTTCTTTGTTTATGGTTGTGCTCTGTGTTTCTTATTTTAGTTCATTTTATATATATCCCGATCCAACTCCATGGCTTGAGTGTCACAATATTTATGGCATGCTCGGGCCACATCGGGCGCTTGTTTTACGCTCCGATCCCGAGCCTCGCTCGTATCGTGCATGATTGTTTTTATGCCAGGATCACGTGCCTTGCTCGGATCTCGCATGATGGTTATTATGCCAAGATCACGAGCCTCGCTCGGATCTCGCACAATGGTTATTATGCCAAGATCACAAGCCTCGCTCGGATCTCGCATGATGATTTTTGATTGTTTCCAACCCCAAGCGGGAAGCGAGGGGTGGACTTGAAACTTAAAAACTGATAATCTCCAACCCCAAGTGGGAAGCGAGGGGTGGATTTGAATCTCAAAAACTGATAATATCCTACCCCACGCGGGTAGAGAGGGGTGGACTTGAAACTTAAAAAATGATAATCTCCAACCCCAAGCGGGAAGCAAGAGGTGGATTTGAATCTCAAAAACTGATAATCTCCAACCCCACGCGGGTAGCGAGGGGTGGACTTGAAACTTAAAAATTGATAATCTCCAACCCCAAGCGGGAAGCGAGGGGTGGATTTGAATCTCAAAAACTGATAATCTCCAACCCCACGCGGGTAACGAGGGGTGGATTTGAACCTAAAAACTGATAATCTCCAACCCTGCGCAGGAAATGGGGGGTGGACTTGAATCTTAGACCCGAGGATCTCCAACCCCAAGCGGGAAGCGAGGGGTGGACTTCGCAACTTAAAACCGAGAATCTCCAACCCCAAGTGGGAAGCGAGGGGTGAACTTCGCAACTTAAAATCCCGAATCTCCAACCCCAAGCGGGAAGCGAGAGGTGGACTTCGCAACTTAAAATCGAGAATCTCCAACCCCAAGAGGGAAGCAAGGGGTGGACTTCACAACTTAAAACTAAGAATCTCCAACCCCAAGCGGGAAGCGAGGGGTGGACTTCGCAACTTCAAACCGAGAATCTCCATCCCCAAGCGGGAAGCGAGGGGTGGACTTTGAATGAAATTTTCATTTTGAGACAAATTTGAAAATACCACAACCATTTATTCATAAAATTTTCCGCGAGGGGTGGACTTCGCAACTCAAAACAGAGAATCTCCATCCCCAAGCGGGAAGCGAGGGGTGGACTTTGAACGAAATTTTCATTTTTGAGACAAATTTGAAAATACCACAACCCTTTATTCACAAAATTTGTAGGAAAAAGCAGAGTTCAGAGAGTTTACACATAATATTTTTTGAGCCGATCGATGTTCCATGTTTTGTTCAGAGTACGTCCCTCGCTGTCTTTGAGCTTCAAAGCTCTAGGTGCGACCTCTTCTCCGAGGAGGTATGGTCCCTCCCAATTAGGGTCCAGCTTGGCACCTTCGGTACGCCTCAAGACGAGGCTACTCGTGGCCAAGAACCGGGGTCTAACCTTCTTGTCGTGATATACCGCCACGCGCCGTTTGTATGTTTTGGAGCGCAGGTCGGCCACCTCGTGCAACTCGTCCCTAAATAGCGGTTCGACCTTGAGGTTGGCCTCGTTCTCTTTTTCATCGAAATCAAAAACTCTCGTCGACGGGACCAAGGTCTCCACAGGGACTAGCGCTTCTGCCCCGTAAGTTAGAGCGAAAGGCGTTTCTCCCGTTGCGCGGTGGTGCGATATGTCCATAGGACGAGTGGGAAAAGCTCCGCCCAGCGACCTTGCGCCATGCCCAGGTGCTTCTATAGATCGAACAAGATGCGGGCATTGACGTTCTCCACCTAGCCTTTGGAATGGGGGTGGGCCACGGAGGAAAACTTGAGGGTTATTCCCAGGTCGGAGCAGAAGGTCCGAGTCTCCTCGTAGTCGAATTGGGGGCCATGGTTAGTCATGATGGTCATGGGAACTCCAAAGCGGCAAACGAGGTTCTTCCATAGGAAGTCGCAGACCTTTGTCCCAGTGATCTTTTCCATTGCTTGTGCTTCGACACACTTCGTGAAATAATCGATGATGACCAAGATGTACCGCACCTGGCCAACAGCCTTGGGGAAGGGGCCGAGGATGTCCATCCCCCACATCGCAAAGGGGCATGGCGCGTGGATGGAGCAAAGTCGCGAGGTCGGGGCGTGCTGGAGGTTACCGTGCTTCTGACACCCGTCACATTTTTGGACATAGGCCCTCGCGTCCTGCCTGAGGGTGGGCCAAAAGTATCCCAAATGGGTGATTTTATGTGACAAGGCGCGCCACTAGGGTGGCCGCCACAGACCCCCTCATGTGCCTCATATACGATATGCCACATAGACTCGGTTGGCACACACATAAAGTTGGGATCAGCATAGCCTCGGCGATAGAGCCGGCCGCCGATGACGTAGTAGTGGGCCGCCTGCATTTTCAACTTCCTAGCCACTGAGTGATCGGTACCCTCCAGTCCACGGAGGATCCCGTGTCCACCAGCACCCGCTTCACCATTTTGGAGCCCACTTGTGCATGCACCACCAGAGGGTTCGAGTGCGGCATGTGGAGTCCCTCGGCATCTTCGGAAGTGAAAGCCAGGCCCACGTTGGATCGCGAGGTCTGTGCAACGCTAAACACCGAGGGCTCATGATGGCTTGCCCTCGCGTACCTCTTCCTCTCCGCCTGGCTCGATCCTGCCAGCGAAGGTCCACCCGAGATGGTATGAATATACTCATCGGGTGTCGTTGTCTGCCCAGACCGCGCTTGCTTCGCGGGAGCCTGCTGCTTGACATTGTTGGCCGTGGCCTAACTCAGGCCTTTTGGCACGGTGTTTACCCCCGAAGCGGGGTTGGCGCGTCCCTTTTCGTTTGGGTTGTACAAAGGGCCGACCTTGCCCCTATAGCCGCGCTGCCTCCCACCTAAGCAGTTCCAACTGCCCCGCGGTTGTTGTTGCGGTTGTTGTTGTTTCTGGTGTTGTTGGTGGTGGTGGTGGGGTTTTGGGCCTGCGTCACATACGCATCCCTCGCAGCCGGCGCGGCTACCTTCGCCTTTCCTTTAGCCTCGGCGACGATTTCCTTGTCAGTCTTCGGCCGAGAGCTCTAGTTTGCGGCATCCTCGGCATACACCTAGGACGTGATCCGAGCGCACAAGTTGTCGTACGTCGTTGGGCATTTAAGGAAAATGTAAGTCTTGAAAGGCCCGGGACACAGGTTGCCCATGAGGGTATCTCGCACCGATGATTCGTCGATGTGTGCGATCTCTGCTACCGCGATGGTGAACCTCGTGAAGAAGGTGTCGAGCAACTCGCCCTCTCCCTGCTTAATACCGCGGAGATCCCGCATGTTCTTCTTATGCTTCCTGAACCGTTGAAGTGTGTGACAAAGGACTAACACAGCTGAGCGAATGAGGCCACAGACCCTATCTGGAGGCTTATGAACCATGTCATCGCGGCCTTGTCCAGGGTAGTTGGGAAGATGCGGCAGAAAATGCGTCATTATAAGATTTGACGTTCATTTGGACAGCAAAATGCTTCACGTGCTCCTTCGGGTCAGCCGTGCCGTTGTAGAGTCCCATTTGTGGTCTATGGAATCTTTTGGGCATAGGCGCGCTTTGAATTTCATCACGAAGGAGGAGCGGCATCCGACCTTAATGGGTTGATGTCGCGACCTCGATTTCAGGGGGCGCCTAGCACTCCCTGCCGTTTCGGACAACTCTGTGTCCTACATTTTTTAACGTCGCGAACGGGATCGTGAGATCTGCATGAGGTCCCGGGGAGGCCTCTCCATTGACGAGCCGTTGGTGGACATCTCGTGTCTTGGCACATGCCCAGGGATGTACGGGGCTACGTACTCGGAGTGGGGTTGGCCTGGGGCGGGGACAGGGACATATGAAGGAGCGAACCCCTGCTGGTACTGCCCATATCCCGGGTAGGGATATGGGTTCGGGGGTGCACCGCCCGGATCGTACCCTTGGAATGGGTAGGAGTTTTGTGGGGCGGTGTACGTCCAACCCGGAGGGACCACGAACGGACAACCCGGAGGTCCCGTGGCCATCCATTGCGAGGTTTCGGGCATGTTGTCGGGATGTTGTGGGAAAAAGTTGTTTGGGCAAGCCATTTTGAGGGGTTCAAAGCCAAGGTTTGCATAAATCGGAAAACTGCTTAGGATATAGAGGTTCCCACAGACCGCGCCAGTGATGAAACCCGAAATAAACCGTCGCTAGAAGACAAGAAATGAGATTCTATTATTCGATTGTGCAAACACTTGCTCTTTATTTATTGTTTTCTTACATCGAGCTTACAAATTACGAGGTTACAAACCAACGAGGTTTACAAACAAACGAGGTTTACACCTTAGACCTCCTAAGAGTATTCGAGATCTCGATCTAACAAGGTTCGAGATCTCCTCATCGCTTTGAGATTCTACCACCCACATGCCACTTGATGGACTCTGGTGGCGAGGTTGAGTTTTGAGTTTGAGCGTGGTGATGATGGCTTGCGATATGATGCAGCGATGTCTTTGGTGTGAGCGAAGGCTCTCTGGGTGAGTTGAAGTCTTTTTGTGGACTTCACTTCTCTGTAGCGAGGTCTTTTGACAATGATTCAACACGTCGATCTTCAACGAGCAAGATAGTTCTTGAGTTCAAGATGTTTTTCGACCCTTTTCCACTTACGAGGTTCTCCTCTATTTATAGAGAATTGAAGAGCCGAGTTCTGATGTTTACTTGATGTGGGATGCCCGAGATCAGGGTTTCTGATTGGTCTGAGGGTGAGGCAGCCGATGATTGGTTGAGGTGAACGACGACAGCTAAGTGGTTCAGACGGGCGGGGATGTCAATTGAGTCGGCAACGAGGTTTAGACCTCGTTCCCGAGGTTTCGGAAGACCTCGCGTAGATAGGGATTTTGTTTAATTAAAAGACGGGTATGGTTGTGGGCACCAAAATCCATCTTGAGAGTCTTGTCGTATCCGTTTATTCCTTGTACCCCGAGTCCACTTCCTGTTCTACCATTTTGAACACCATCACAACCATGTTTCAGGTCTTCATGAATAATTATGAGCAATTAAAAATATCTGAATGACAGTTACAAGCCTTACAAAATGAAATTTTATTTGATCCTTCTATAATAGCTTAATTTTAGGAAAATTACAAAGGCACTTGAATAAATATAATATGCTCTTACACTTTCAACATAATTTCTGGAAACAAAGAGCAAAAGTTAAACATTTAGAAAATATAGATAAAAATACTAAATATTTCAATCCGTTTCAAAAATTCGTTCTTTTAAACAACGTATTTTGAGCTTCCAAACTAATATTGGAACGATTATTTTTAACCATGAACTAATTTCTCATCAAATCTGTGAAGAAATGAAAGCTCGTTTTCAGAAGAATAGTTTGTGTGAAATTCGAGTTCATGATTTGGATTTCATTCCCGAAGTAGTCAATAATGATGAAAATATTGCACTTTGTAAATCACCGACCCAATTGAAAATTAAAAATGTAATTTTCTCTATGCATGCAGACAAGTCTCCAGGTCCTGATGGGTTCACGGCTTAGTTTTTTCAACAGTATTGGCCTATTGTTGGATCTTCTGTAATCTTAGCGGTTAACGCATTTTTCCACTCAGAACATATCTAAGACCTATAAACAAATCTTTTATTACTTTAATTCCTAAAATTTCAAACCCACTGAAGATTGGTGATTTCCGACCTATCAGTCTGTGCAATACAGTCTATAAAGTAATTACAAAAATTCTTGCGAATCGAATTTCACATATATTACAAAAAATGATTCCCTTTGCAAGGCGCTTTTGTTCAAGGAAGACTAATTCAAGACAATATTCTTATAGCTCATGAAATTTTTCATTCGTTTCATAAAAATAAATCAAAAACTAAAGCCTGGATGGCAATAAAGATAGACATGGAAAAAGCTTATGATACACTAGATTGGAATTTTTTTAGATTCTACTTAAATTTGGATTAAATACCCATTGGGTTGATTTAGTTATGACCTGTATTTCTACTTCCTCCTCCTCGGTTTTAGTTAATAATGAGACGGGTAATGAATTTTCTCCTTCTTGCGGAATTCGACAAGGAGATCCTTTGTCTCCTTTTATTTTTTAATTGCTATGGAATATCTTACGAGGTCACTTCAAAATGAATCGTTGAAGCCAAATCCTCATTTTGGTATTCAACTAGTTAAAAATGGGACTCGTATCCCTTTTCTAAGTTTTGCGGATGATACGATTATATTTGCAAATGCTTCTCAGAGTAATATGACTTTTTATTAAAGATCTCTTAGCTTCTTTTTCTCGCATCTCGGGACTCTCTATTAATTATCATAAAAAGTTCTTTCCAAACTTCAGCAAATATTACTAGACCTACAACTATCTCTCTAGCAAGTATTCTAAGTATACAAGTTACCTCTTCTATGAAAAGTACCTGGTCATTCCTATCCTCAAAGGTAGAGGTCAAAATGCGATGTTCTCAGAAACAATAACAAAACTAAAATCTCAATTATCAAAATGGAAAGCCAATTCAATCTCCCAAGCTGGAAGGACGGTTTTAAGTCAGTCCAACTTGTTAGGATAGGTTAGTTACTTAATGCAAAGTTTCCTACTCCCAAAAGGGGTATGGGATGAAATTGATAAAATTAATAAGTCTTTCTTTTGGAATAAATTTACTCCTAATCATCATCCCCTTTGTAGATGGGATAAAATTTGTACCCCGAAAGAAAATGCGGGAGTCGGCCTTCGCACAACTCAAAATATGAATATTTCTCTCCAAATGAAACTTCCTTGAAAGATTTTAACGAAACCAGAAAATATTTGGGTTCAAGTAATCAAGGACAAATATTTGGGATCATAGGATCTTTTTCAATTTCAGAAGAAAACAAGTTCTTGGAAATTTGGTCGCTTACTAAATATTAGAGAGATCTTTTTTAAAGGAGTTAAATGGATTTTAGGAAATGGTAAATCTATCAATTTTTGGTCTGACAGGTGGATTGGCAATTCAAATCTTCTTTGCTATTTTGATAATCAAGATCCATTTCTTAAAGTTGCTAGTTTCATTAATCAAGATAAAACTTGGGATATTCACGCTTTGTCTAATTTAGTGCCCTTGGAGGTGATCGATCTAATCATTTCTATCAAGATTCAGCTCTCGGAATGCGATGATCGAGTGGTTTGCTTACCTTCCTCTGATGGCTGTTTTTCAGTCCAATCGGCTTCGGTTCTAATAAATGCAAATCGAAACATTGATTCGATAGGTTTCTCGTGGATTTGGAAATTGCCTCCTAAAATTCAAAATTTTATATGGAAAGCTTGCTCATATTGCCTTCCTACTACTGATAGATTAAATCGATTTTATAATTGTGTTCCTAATTGTTGTTCTCTTTGTGATCTTGAAAATGAAAATTTAAATCATCTTTTTTTCCATTGTCCTTTTAGAGAAAATGATTGCGAAATTAGAAAATAACTTGAGATGTTCTTTTGAGTTGGCTACGTCAGGGAGTTTTAATGACAACTTAATATCAACCCTAAATTTAAATAAAAATAAAGAAATTCTTTGCTTCCTATGGTGGCTCATCTGGAGTAATATAAATTCTCTTATTTTTAACCCTTCTAGGATAATTCCAAATCTTTTGCCTTGTGACTTGGCTTTTTCTCAATTTCTTCAATGAGAATCGGTAAATTCTATACCTAGTAAATTGCGTGTGAATAGGCCGAAAAGAAAAAAGGTGTCTCCTGGATTAAACCGCCTCCTTTATGGGTTAAGCTTAATTTTGATGCCTCTAAACAGAAAAATTCATCTACATTTGCAAGCTTTATTATTAGAAATCATGCTAGTTCAATTCTCGGTTGTGATAGAATTCCTCTTCAACAAATGACAGTCTTAAAGGCAGAGTCGCTTGCTCTATTGGAAGGTTTAAAATTTGCAGCAACTTTACAGATTGATAAATTAATTATTGAAGGAGATTATTTAGTTCTTATTAATTCGTTAAAAAATATTTCGAAAGTGTCTTGATAAATTTACACAATCATCCAAGATATCCGTAAGTTGGTGTCGGGTTTTCCTGAGGTGGTTTTTTTTTTCCATTGTTTTAGGGAGGCTAATTCGGCTTCTGACTTCTTAGCCAGAAGACATGTCAGTATTCCTCATATTCGTCATGCAATCGCTTCCTCGTGCCAAGATTTGTGTTTTGATGTTTATTCTTTAGAAAGGTTAAGACTATTGTTTCGTCTTCAACCTTAATTTAGCTTTTAATTTTTTCAAGATCATCCGCAATGATATTTAGGTTGGCCTTGTAATGTAGAGGCAGCCTAATGTTTGTTTGCCTTGTAATGAGCTAGTAGCTCATTTAAAAAAAATTATAATAAATCTTTTTATATATAAGTGAAAGAGTCATGTGCGAACGCCCGCATGTGTGAGAAATGCGAAATTCCCGTGGCCGTTCGATCGCATCACATGTACGGTTGAGATTGGTTCTTTTTTAAAAAAAAAACTGTAAAAAAACGAAAACGCGCGACATGGAGCGTTTAGGAGACGCTCTTTTTATAATCTTCTTCATCTTGTCTTCTCTCGCCATTTCTCTATCACTCACTTTTTAGTTTATTACAGTTTTCCGAAGCTTTTTCGAAGAAGGTCAAGTGTGAATTGAAACTATTTCGTAGCGATTTCGAGCCTGATTCTTACCATCAACGACATTTGAAACCTCAATCCAGTTCTAAATGGAGAAGCAAAGTTCATCTCAAAAGAATCAAGGTTTTTATCTCTCGTTTAAATTTACTGAAACCCTGGTTTCCGAAACGGTTGAGAATCAAGGTTTTTTCGTTTTATTGAGTGTGTTTTAGTGATTATTTTGAGTTGTTTGAAGGTTGATAGTGTCGTTTTTGGTGTTTTGTGCTTTTTCTAAATAAAAAAAATGCATGAATCGTCACTTTTATCGAGTGTGGTTTTGGTGTTTTGTGATTTTTGGTCATACCACTTGAATAAAATACAAATTATATGTGCATGTGCGTATTTTTCGTAGTTGCATTTGTTTTATCGAGGTTTTCGATGTTGAACTTTGCAGTAGGTGATTGTGGATTTATTAGTTGCATGGAAGGATTTTGTATACGTACGGGGGGGGGGGGGGTGAAGTATAGTTACCAGAAATTAGCATAGCATTTTGTTCATCAGAAATTAGCATTTGTTCATCAGAAATTTGCATTTGTTCATCAGAAACTTGCATTTGTTCATCAGTATTTTGCATTTGTTCATCAGTAAATTGCATTTGTTCACCAGTATTTTTGTATCATAACAAACATGCATTTGTTCATCAGTAACTTGCATTTCTTTCATCCAGGATCTATTAAACAACGTTCTGCAAAATATAAACAAGTAAAACATCTAAGGTTTGGTACAATGACAATTGGAGAAGATGAAATATGTGCTATTCGAAGAGGTTTTATCGTTGTGGTTTTGATATGTTTTTTTTTTTGCTTTGTTAGAATAGATGGTTAAATATGTGTTAACACTGTCCTTTATCCCTTTTTTGTTATAGAAATAAGGAGCAAAGCTAGAACTGATGCCTCTTCCATTGGCAAAAAGAATATCAGAAGAAAATCTATTGCTACCAAGTTGGGGTCAAAAGCAATTGATACTGAAGTGCCTGTATTGAGGCAGTCTTCCCCATCAAATAAGAGACGTCGCCTTGACAAGGGTAAACAGGTTGTTTCTGATGAAGCCTCCGACGATGATTTGCTTATTGATATGATCCCTAGAAAGGGAGTGAGTATAAGTGAACCATCTGAGAGGGAAACGGATGTTGCTGTTAGTGATTACAAGTTGCCGCGAAGAAGAGGAAAGTTGATATCGTTGAAGAAGGCAGAGGTCAAGGTGGTGGGAAGAAGGCAAGAGTGAAGGTGCCATTGAGACAGTTGAAGCGTGGGCATTTGTCTTTGAGTCACAGGAACTCTCCCAAGCTTCTTTGTGAAATTATTGTTGGGTTTAAAGGGGGAATCAAGCTTACTGCTCTTAAAGAGATGGGTTTTGAGCACCTTATACATTGGGATGTGACTGATCTACCTAGTAAGTTGTGCTACTATGTGGCTAGCTATTTCGATCCTGCATCATGTACATTGAAGATGGGCGAGGGACCAGGTGTTAGGATAACACCTGAACTTGTGCAATTCTACCTTGGTCTACCTCGTGGTCCAAGGACCATTTCAGTACCGAAGGTTGTCAAGCATTCAGACTTGTACAATAGCTTTAGAGAACAGTTTACGGTGCCTGAAATTGATGAGGTGACAAGTAAGAACAAGTTGATGGAGTTTGAGAAGATTAAAATAGGGCATTTGAGTACAGTGATCAAGGATGCTGATAATGATGGTGCTTGGTTTAGGAGGAATTTTATTATATTGTTCTACACGCTTTGTATAGAGAGCATTCAAAATGGCGGTGTAAACTTAAAGTTTTTGGATCATTTGGTTGACTTGGATAAGATTAGTGAGTACGATTGGTGTGCTCATCTTGTGGAGAAGTTGGTTGAAAATGCTGATTCATGGAGGAAAACAAATAATGGTTTTTTCAGAGGATCTATCATATTGTTGCTGGTATGATTGTTCTTTTTTTTTCATTACTATCATTATTTTCTTCATTTATTTTTGAATATTTGTTCATTAATAATTCTAATTTTTGTTCATTAATTTGTGTTTTATGCCAGATTGTATATTGTGATTGCATTTTGATCTACCATCAACTTGAAACCCCAAGATCCTTCCCCATTATCAAGCATTTCAACCATGATTACTTTATTCAGAGAGAGACTTTCGAGGTTAAGAAGGGTGGTTTTGGAAAAGGCTGGTTTCGAGGTTTGCCTGATTATGTTTATCCCGGTGTTAATCTTGGCAAGAATGAAGGGAAAGCCCCTGCTTCTGAACAAAATGAAGAACAAATTGATCTTGGTGACGACGGTGATGTATGTGTTTTTTGATTTCTTGCATGTTTTTTGCTTTTTATTATTTTTTTTTTGCATGATGGTGATCTATATTTATTTGTTGATTAAAACTTGGCATAATGATAGCAATGAACAAACTGATATTTGTTCATCAGAAACTAGCATTTGTTCATCAGAAACTAGCATTTGTTCATCAGCAAATATCATTTGTTCATAAGAAACTAGCATTTTTGTGCATAAGAAATTAGCATTTGTTCATCAGAAACTAGCATTTGTTCATCAAAAACTAGCATTTGTTCATCCCAAACTTGTATTTTGTTCATCACAAAATTAGCATTTGTTCATCAGAAACTAACATTTGTTCATATCTATCAAGCATTTGTTCATCACAAACTAGCATTTGTTCATCACAAACTAGCATTTGTTCATCAGAAACTAGCATTTGTTCATCACAAACTAGCATTTGTTCATCACAAACTAACATTCGTGTCTTGTATGTACTTATATTGATTACTTTTTTTTTTGCATTCATTTCTGAAAGAACATCTTGAGATGTCTATGGAGCTTACATTATCTCTAAAGAAATATCTTGATCATGTGCAAAGAGCTCCAGCCGAAATTGCAAGCCATGGACTTTTCACCAAGATCAATGAAGCTTTTGAGAAGCTATTGGGGCTGAAGGTTGCTTCATCATCATCCCAATCTGGCATCCAAGAAGATGTTGAATCTCCAAGCCAAAATTCATTCTGGGAGGAAGCTACAAAAGTTTTGGATGAAATCGAGGCTGCAATGAAGTCAAAGAAGCGTTTTGAATTACCTTCTTTTGAACTAGGTGTGTTTCCACCTACTATGGATGATAATTGGGATGGTGTTGCAGATATTGGTAGGGAAAGTGTTTTGATGCAAGAAGACGAGGTCAAGAAGGTTGATGCAACAAGGAAGAAGGAATTGAAGATTTCCTTTGTTTGTAAGGGATTAAGTGATGGACAAAATAGACAAAATGCTGAGCAAGACTGTACAAGGATTGAAGAGGAAGAGAGGTTGAAAAGGGATGAAGAGGACAAGAGAATAAGAGAAGAAAAAGCAAAGAGGAAGCAGGAAGAGGAAGAGTTGGAAGCCACAAGGGTGGAGGATGCTTTAATACAAGAGGAGGAGAAGAGAAAGAAAGAGGAGGAAGAGAAGAGGAAAACAGAAGATGAGGAGGAGAAGAAGAAGCGGGAAGAGGAGGAAGAAAAAAACAGAAAAGCAACTGAGGAGGAAGAAAAGAAAAAGCGTGAAGAGGAGGAAGAGAAAAGACGTCTAGAAGAGGTTAAGAGGAACATTGAAGAGGAAGAGAAGAAGAGAGAAGCGGAGGAGAAAGAGAAGAAGAGGATGGAGGAGTTTGAACAACAGAGAAAGCAAGAGGAGGAGAAGAGGAGACAAGAGGAAAGGAAGAAGATGAAAGAGGAAGAGGAAGAGAAGAGGAAGAAGGAAATTGTTGAGGCTAAAAAGAAGATTGATGAAGAGAAGAGAAAGGAAGAGGAGAAAAAGAAGATCAAACAAGAAAGGAATGCAGAATTGCAGAGAATTGAAATGGAGTTGAATAAGAAACAAGAGGAGTTAAACAAGATGAAGGAGGATGAAACAAATAAGAAACTTGAATGGGAGTTGAACAGGATTCAAGATGAGGTCTGTGTCATTGATATTTCTGATTTGTTCATCACAAACTAACATTTGTTCATCAGAAAATATCATTTGTTCATCACAAACTGACATTTGTTCATCAGAAAATATCATTTGTTCATTAGAAACTAGCATTTGTTCATTAGAAAATATCATTTGTTCATCACAAACTGACATTTGTTCATCACAAACTGACATTTGTTCATCAAGAACTAGCATTTGTTCATCACAAAACTAACATTTGTTCATTGGTTTTTTCTTAGGGGTTCATAAGTTATAGGACATTTTGTTCATTGATTTGTTGTATGTAGGTTGTGTCATGAATAATATGTGTGTTTACATGCGTAGATGAAGAATGAGGCGCAGGAGGTTGGTTCTAGTTCGATTGACACTCCGGTTGGTGTTAAACTTACTGGTGAGGATGTACTTGATAAAAGAATATCTCAGCCTTCTGATTATGTGAAGTCACCTTACATGGGAAGGAGTGTTGTTTTGACAGAAAAAGTATCTCCTGCGGCAAAGAAATTATTCGATTGGCTTATTGAAGACATTCCTGATCAAAGAGGGTAACCAATGCGTATAGTAGTATTTTTTTTACATATTGCTTTTTTTATATACCTTTTTTGTTTATATGTTCTTGGTGTTTGTGTAGAGTTGAAATCTTCAAAATGATGAATGTTTCTGCCATGAAAAAGGATTTTGCTTCATTTGCGGTAAAATCTTTAGTTGAATCGAATATAATCGGGATTTGGAGTTGTTATCTCAATATACAAGAACAGTGGAAAAGAGACTCAAAACCCTTGAGGTTTTTTATGGATCCTGAGGATTTGGTAAGTAAAAAGGATTTACCTATATTCACATTGTCATATTTTAATGACCTTTTGATAGTTTCAATCTTTATTTATGCTTATATCTATTTTGCAGGTTTTTCCACTAGACAAGGATTTTAGTGATCAGGATTCGAGAGTGTTTTTCATTAATGCTGTTATTGAAAGTGTTGGAAAATTCAAGTGGATTGATTTGCACAAGATAGACCTGGTATGACATTTTTTTGTTCTTTTTGATATTCTTTTATTTGTTCATTAGTACTACTTATTTGTTCAAATGCATTAGCTATTTGTTTATTAGAAAGATTGACTCTTCACTATGTTGTTCATCACAAACTGACATTTGTTCATCACAAACTAACATTTTGTTCATCACAAACTGACATTTGTTCATCACAAACTGACATTTGTTCATCAGAAACTAGCACGTGTTCATCAAAAACTAGCATTTGTTCATCACAAAACTAACATTTGTTCATCAAAAACTGACATTTGTTCATCACAAACTAACATTTGTTCATCACAAACTGACATTTGTTCATTGTTATTTCTTAGGGGTTCACAAACTAACATTTTTTCATGATTGTTTCCCTCTGTATTTTTTACAGTTTGTGTTTCCTGTGTGTATCAAATCGCATTACTATTGTATTGCGTTGAATGTGAGAGTGCCACGTTTCCACATAATTGATAACTCAATGGTGGATGTGCCCTTGGAAGCAAAGTATGAGCACGTACCTGCTAAACTGGTGAGTTTTATGTTGTGTTTTTTGTAATAGTTTTGTTTTCCATCATTGGTATGTGTGTTTAATATTGAATGAGTTGTGTGTTGTGTTTTATTGTTGTTATTTTGTGTAGAGAATGCTCTTTGTCGAGATTTTGAAGACGTTGAAGATGGATGCAAGGGCTAATCTGTTTGACGATGTGGTTAGGGTTCCATATGAACGTCTTGAGATGAAATGGAGAGATATCAAAAACAAGACTGATTGTGGAATTTTTATGATGCGGCACATGGAAACATACTTCGGAACCGGCTTGCCTGGGTGGGAATGTGGACTCAACAAACATGACCAGCATCAACTTGATGATCTGAGGATAAGGTATTGCAATGAGTTGTTGTTGAGTCAATTGAATGAGCAGAACGCAACAGTTGAAAAGCTTGTTCAAGATTATGTTCCGCGTAACCCGACGGTAGCTTCTCGTGCTCCTCTTAAAAGGAAGGCGAAGAACAAGAAGTGATGTAATTTGCTTGAATGTTTGGGGGATACATTTGGTTCAAGATTTCGTACGGTTTGTGTTAGAATACAATTTTTGGTTGTTTATGGCTTGGATTGTGTAGACATTTGGTTTTCTTTTTTTTTTTTAGTTGTGCAATGTGAATGACGCTTATTGAACAGGTTCCTTTTTGTGTTATACATTTTTTTTAGAAAAAATGATTTTTATCGTAATTTGTTCATCGATACATTCGATTTGTTCATCACAAACTAGCATTTGTGCAACAGAAACTAGCATTTGTGCATCAGAAACTAGCATTTGTTCATAAGAAACTAGCATTTTGTTCATCAGGAACTAGCATTTGTTTATACGAAACTATAAGTTGTTCATCACAAATTAGCATTTGTTCATCAGAAACTAGCATTTGTTCATCACAAAATAACATTTTGTGCATAAGAAACTAACATTTGTTCATTAGAAACTAGCATTTGTGCATAAGAAACTAGCATTTGTTCATCACAAAATAGCATTTGTTCATCACAAACTAGCATTTGTTCATCAGAAACTAGCATTTGTGCATAAGAAACTAACATTTGTTCATCAGAAAATAGCATTTGTTCATCAAAAACTATCATTTGTTCATCAGAAACTAGCATTTGTTCATCATAAACTAGCATTTGTGCATAATAAACTAGCATTTGTTCATAAGAAACTAACATTTGTTCATCACAAACTAGTATTTGTTCATAAGAAACTAGCATTTGTGCATAAGAAACTAGCAAAAATTATGTATCAGGAATCAATGATTAATGAGAGATCTAGTTGGGAACATAGGTGCATGTCCTACTGTTGTGTCCAAGCTTCTTGCATTTTGCACAAGTCCTTTGCTCCTTGTTTGCTTTCTTCGTTGCCTTCTCTTTACCTCCCATAATACGCCTTAATTTCTTCTTTCCTTTTTTCATTGCTCGTTTAGGAGGGTGTACCTCAATAACACTCGGTCTGCTTCCCAAGAATGTTTGAATTGAACTCTGCCTTGTTGATGTAGATGATTCTCCTCCCAATAAGCTCAGATATGTTTCCTTTTTTTACTTCAAGAAACATATCAGCTCTTTGAGCTGTTCGGTGTTGTCCGCTATGGCATTAATGCAAGAATGTACCTCGCCCAATAAATCAGCAATCAACAGCTTCTTGTCATTCATCACGTCACATTGTTCAAGTATTGAACCATCTATCTCAAAAGTAGGAGTCAGATTTGATGTCTTCGTCCATCTATTCTTGATGTATTTAGCTGGCACCTTCCTCAACCCAATGTTTTTGAATACGAAAAACATATGGCAAACGAACTCTTCGTTTTGAAGCTTATGTTTCACAACATGCGCCTTTCCAAACTGCCCGTTAATGTGATACTCGTGAATGTCGTCTTCCTTGAACAAATTGCTTAGACCACATTCAAATACAGAAGCAACATTTTCTGTCTGGATGTCATAGAATACATTTATGGTGTAAACAGATGCACAATGTTTCTCTATATCCAACGGTGTCATCAGAGTGGGGGAGCTTGTTGACGTTTCAAAGTCTAACCGCTCCTTATTGTGCCTTTGGGAATCAATTGCACTCTCAAACTGCATCATGAAGATAACTAGAGAAGATGCGGATCCAATGAAATGCGAGAAGAAGAAGTTCTGGCATTCAGACCTTGAAGTTGTTCTAAGAAGTCCACCCATGTTTACATCATTGAAGTACGCAGGGATCCATAAGTGACGTAGCTCAAACATCAGCGGCAACCAAGTGTTTGAGTCAAGTCCAAATTCAGCAATAATGGAATGCCAAATCTCTTCAAAATCTGACCGGCTAATTTCATTGCTCCAAACAAGCTTGGTGAACATGCTTCTGAATTGATCGTTGTTATATACATCATTTGTAACCTTTGACGGTACCTTGAACATGATATGCCACATGCAGAAACGATGCACAGCCTTTTCAAAAACTTTTTCAATTGTCACTCTTACTGCAGGATCTTGATCAGTGAGAATGACAAATGTTTCATAGCCCCTCATTGCATCTTTGAATTTTTGGAATAGCCAGACATAAGATTCGATATCTTCTTTTAGAAGCAACCCAAAGGCAAAAGTAATGCTCTTCTTGTTGTTGTCAACCCCCGTGAATGGTACAAACACCATTTCATACCTGAAGGCAAAGAATTAATTTTGTTCATCAATATATGTGATTTTTGTTAATCAGTATGTACGCTTTGTTCATAAGAAACTAGCAATTGTTCATCACAAACTAGCATTTGTTCATCACAAACTAGCATTTGTGCATAAGAAACTAGCATTTGTTCATCAAGAACTTGCATTTGTCCATCAAAAACTATCATTTGTTCATCAGTATGTACGCTTTGTTCATCACAAACTAGCATTTGTTCATCAAAAACTATCATTTTGTTCATCAAAAACTAGCATGTGTGCATCACAAAGAAGCAATTGTTCATCAGAAACTAGCATTTAAACCTTTTTTTCATACCTGTTTGATTTGTATGTTGCATCAGCCGAGACAACATCTCCAAAATATGAGAAGTTCTTCCTTGCAATAGGATCACACCAGAATAATTTGGTTAATTGAGGTTGTTCATCAACATCATATTCAAAGAAAAACGCGTCACATCTTTCTTTTTTCTTGTACAAGTTGTCAATAACCATTTGAGCATCACATCCAATCATGAAGGAGTTTAGATCTCTTTTAAAATTCTTGAAATCAATTATAGTTGCACCAATTCTTGCATAAGAATCAACAAACTCCTTGTAGACTTGGTATGACTTGCTTGTACCAATGTTTGCTCGTATGCAATTCATGATGAAATCTTCATGGAAGGAGGTCAGTTTCCTATTGCTCTTTGCAAAGTGTTTTTGTCCATCTTCAAACATAATATGGTTGTGACGCTCTTCAAATTTCTTAACAACATATCCGTTTCTTCCAGAAAGTCTCATAGCCAGTTTAGCAATGCAACCGCACCTTTTGGTTACTCTTTTTCTTTTTTTCACTGTTTCTTGTTTTTCTTCTTCTTCATGATTCTCTTCATCATCATCTTCATGATTCTCTTCATTATCTTCTTTGTCTTCTTCTTTTCGAGTTGAGTTTTTAAATCCTGCCCGATTACACAACATGTATTTCCAAACTGTAGTGTTAGTTCCATCAGAAGACTTTGTAACGGTACCAGCACGTGCTTGGAAACCACATGCATCTGCGTATGCTTTGTAGAAATTTACACCTTGCTCCCAGGTTTTAAACAACATCCCCTCTTTAGGTCTTAAATTCTCATCACAAAATGGTATGTAGTAATGTGTGTTTCCAGGCGAGATCACGATCTTTAATTCCTTTTTATCTTCTATTTTCCCTTCATTTATAGGCAAAAAGAAACATGTAAGTACGCAATTGTATACACTACACGAACAAATTCAATGAACAAATGTGTAATATCAATGAACAAATCCATGATAAGTACGAACAAATTCATGATATCTAATTAATGATATGTGTGAACAAATTCACGTTTTCCATCAAATGCTTGATAGCTATGAACAAATTTTGGATTTAACAAATGTGTAATATCAATGAACAAATTCATGATAGGTATGAACAAATTCACGATAGCTATGAACAAATGCATGATATGTATGAACAAATTCACGTTTTCCATGAACAAATGCTTGATAGCTATGAACAAATTCACGATAGCTATGAACAAATGCATGATATGTATGAACAAATTCACGTTTTCCATGAACAAATGCTTGATAGCTATGAACAAATTCATGATAGCTATGAACAAATTCATGATAGGTATGAACAAATTCACGTTTCCATATCAATGAACAAATGCTTGACAGCTATGAACAATATTTGGATTTAACAAATTTTGGTTCGCACACGATTCTTTTTCCATATCAATGAACAAATCTAAGATACTTCCGAACTAATGTGAACTAATGTACAATCTTCTCAAATAAAATCATAGCAATGCTCCTTAAAACCGTAATTTTGGAGTTTTTCCTATTGGTAATGTTTAAACATAAACAATTTTTGACGATATATGCAATGAAACTTTTTTCAAAATCGTGTTTGTATTAGGTTTAATCAGATATTACCTGGTTCCATTAATTTTAATGATTCAGATATTCAAAATTTTGTAAATCTGAACAAAGCTCCTTTTTGAAGATCGGAAATCGTTGAGCTTCAATCCAGTTTAGAAGTTTTATTTTCGCAGAGGAAGAAAGGGGTTTTTCGATTTTGATTTGGAAAGAGAATAAAAAAGTGCCTTTTTTCGCGTTTGCTTGGGGGACAAGTACATTCTAGTAGCGTTTGTTTTACACGCGCGATTTTTTTTTATTTTAATTATTTGGACGCGCTTCGCGCGTCCAAAATAATTCAAGCTAGATCGACGGTTTAGATCTGTTCTCATTTTGCACCCTAGCGCCCATTCGCACGTGATCCGTTCTCTATATATAATTTGTCAAGATTAAAAAGCTAGTGAAATATCAGAATAAGCATAATAAGCATAAGAATAAGTCTTCATGTCACTTCTTCATGTCACTTCTAACGTAACCTATCTAGCTAGTGTGTCTAAAATAATTCAGTCTCTCATCACAAAAAAAGCCAACAAATTAAACCAAGCGCAGCATATGAATATGATTAGCATCGATCATTCCTGGCGCTCATCAGGATTGAGAACATGACCAAAGAAGAGCACGTGACCACTCAAATCTTCTTGAATCAAAAACATGAATGGGTGATCAGCCACGAAGTCTTCCTTGGGTTGAGGCTCTTCTTCATACATGGAACACCCCAGAAACTCCTCAACGGTAGTGGCAGCGGCTTCAGTCCCTGTTTCATTCACCTCAATGACGGACTTGTGGACCACTTTTACCTCATCAATAGACCAATCCACCATCTCACTCACCCCTCCAGCTTGGAAGGGCAATGTCACCCCCAATTGCTTCAGCGTTTCCGACACCGTGAACCCGAACGAAATCTTGAACCTAGGAACTTGAACGAGCCCCGCAGGAACTGCATCCTTCCGACGGCCTAACAAGCCGGGATCCGAGGCTAGTTTCTCATACAGAGTGGGTAGCCCATCTTTTGAATCAGGAAGTATGATGAACATTGAGAAGTAGCGGTGGTCTTCGTCTTCTCCCTGTTGGTATCGAAGGCTCAGAGCTTTGAAGCCGTCGTATATGCTAATAAAATCCGCATCATCATCCTTCGTGGTCATGAACTTCACTCTCACCGAATTCCCATCAAGAAGATGAAATTCCTCCTCTCGTGTTTCTGACTCTTCAAACACATTGCTCCATGTTCCCTTGAAATAGAGAGCATTGGCCATGATCATTCTGGTTGCGTTGTGAACCAAGTCGGGATTAAGGATGTTGGGAATCAGGCCATTGGTCGCCTTCTCAACCCATGAATTCACTTGGCAGTCGGCTTCTCTTGCCTAAATTCAACCAAAAATAAACAACGGTTAACCAAAATCACTAACTCAGCGCGCGAATACCATTGAATTCCTCTTAATTTGATGATTTCTTACTTAATTAATAATCACTAATTCAACACGCGAATACAATTGAATTCCTCTTAATTAATTAATTTCTTACTTTATTTCTGAAGTCCACTGGGTAGGAAGAAACCCTGTAAACATTGCGCAGAAGCTGTTTGAAAGAATGCTTGAGAGGGAGCCCCTGTTGGATCCAGAGGTCGTTAGCGAAGGAGACTTTGGGGCCTCCGGTGCGGCTGGCGTCGGTTGAGACAACGGAGATTAGATCCGAGGAGAGCTTGTTGACTTGGTCAATGGAATCCGACTTGAGAAAGGAGAGAACTTGTCTACGACTTGGGCCGCTCGCGCCAGCGTCGATTTTGCCGATCGAAACGTTTAGCGAAAGCGGTGAGAAAACCAGGTTATCGGAGGACGTTTTCTCGTCCGATGACAGGTGTCGGGCGATGGAGAAGGCCGTGTTCAGAGATTTGATCGCCTTGTGATTCATGGTGACACCACCGAACAAAGATTTGAGCTTTTAGATTGAGGCTTTTTAGGCAAGCGGGACGACAATCAAAGAGACGTCTGCAAGGAAGGGTTTATGGTTTTTTTTTCTTGCTGGAAACCCAAAGTGTATATATAGGATCCTTTTTAGAAGAATCCCTTAAAAATTCCCTTTTCATTATTTATTTCCATTAATGCACTTATCTAATTTTATTACAAAAGTATATCCCTCCGATTTTTAATACCAAATTACCCCTAACCCTAACATTAATTAATTAATATAACATTACTATATATTAAAGTGGTGGTTAAAATTAAATATATAAACTAGGAGGATGACCCGTGCTACGCACGGGATTTTTTTTATGTTTTATATTATCGTTAAGGTTTTTTTTGCCAAAACCCACCTTTTAAAATATGAATTTTTTAAGAAGCCACATTTTAAAAAAAAATTTAAGTAAAAACCCCTTTTATAATACAAACACTCAATTTGAACCACCTTACCTGATTTTCCTGCGAATTTATATCCTAATTGGACCAAAATGCCCGTTTAAACATATTTTCTTTTATTTTGTTTTTAATTTTGTATAAAATATTTAAATTATTTTTTTTAAAAATGTAAGGTGATGTTGTATAAAAGTATACCAACTTTAATTTTTTTTAAAAATAATTAAATTGTTTAGTTATATTGTTTAATGAATTATTAAAAAGAAAATAAAATAAATTTAAAAGGGCATTTTGGTCCAATTAGGGTAGAATATTGCCGGAAAATAATTTAAGGTGGTTGAAATTGGGTGTTTGTATTATAAAAGGTGAATTTACTTAAAAAATAATTTAAAAGGTGGTTTCTTAAAAAACCATATTTTAAAAGGTGGGTTTGGAAGCAGAATTTTGGGTCGTCGGATCACATGATCCAAGGGCTGAGATTACTTCTGTGATTTTGAAAAAAAAAAAAAAATCAGGAAGGTGGCAATTTTGTAAATACACCCAACTCCTATACCCTTAACCTAAAATATCAAAAATAAGGAGTTTGGATCGACTCCAAACGCTCAAACGATCAAAACGCTCAATCTACTCCAAACGAAATCGAAACGCTCAATTTTGTAAGCCCAATCTACTCCAAACACTCAAAGTCTCCAAACGATCGAAGGACGATTGACGGACGATCGAAGGACGACGAGTCTACAAACAATCGAAGGCTCCAAACACTCGATCGAAGGCTCCAATCGATCGAACTCTCGAAAGAGAACGGAGGACGACGGACGATTGAAGGATGACGGACGATCTCACCTTCGCCTTCAATCTCTCCCACGAATCACGATGCCTCCAAAAAAAAATCGAAAAGGTATAAATTAGAATTGTGAACTGTTTGGCGGCTCATGTTCTGGTTCAATCACGATCCCAATTTGCGGGTTCATGTTCTGGTTCAATTTGGCGGGTCGTATGTCTGAATCGCTATATCTGTGTGTGAAATTGTTGGATTCGTATGCGTGTCTTGCGTTTTGATTTCTGCTTAATTGTTTAGGGTTTGTGTTTCTCGCTTAGATTAGTTAGAATTGTGTAGCTTGAACTTTTGACTGGTCTAGGGTTTGTGCTAATTTCAGTGTTGTTGGAAATTTCAGTCTTGGAGTTCTTTAGTTTATCTATCTGAGAAAATATGGGATGTTTGCCTGTGAAAAACAAAAAGAGAGTACATGACATGAAAGTGCATTAAAAACATGTAAAAGTGCATTAAAAATAGCTAAAAGTGCACCAGAAACTAATAATAGTGCATGAGAAATCTGGGCAAGTATAATGTCAAAAAGTGCATTAAAAACAAGTAAAAGTGCATTAGAAACATGTAAAAGTGCATTAAAAACATGTAAAAGTGCACCAGAAACTAATAATAGTGCATAAGAAAGAAGTGCAAGTATAATGTCAAAAAGTGTATTAAAAACATGTCAAAGTGCATTAAAAACATGTAAAAGTGCACCCGAAACTAATAAAAGCGCATAAGAAAAAGTGCAAGTATAATGTGAAAAAGTGCATTAGAAACATGTAAAAGTGCATTAAAAACAACTAAAAGTGCACCAGAAACTAATAATAGCGCATAAGAAATATGAGCAAGTATAATGTCAAAAAGTGCATTAAAAACATGTAAAAGTGCACCAGAAACTAATAATAGTGCATAAAAAACATGTAAAAGTGCATTAAAAACATGTAAAAGTGTATTAATTTAAGAAAAGTTTATTAGCTCAAATGGAAGAGCAATGTGCTTATGCACAGAGATGTGGGTTCGAATCCCACATAAGCTAATTTGATCATGATCTTCTTTGAAAAATAGTGGTTTATTAGTTATTTGACATACGATAAAATATAACTTCTTTTAGTACCTAGGTAGTTAGGTTAGGAATAAATGTGTTAAGAATTAATTTTTGTAAGATATTATATTAGCCCATGTAGGAATCGAACCTACATCTTTGTGCACAAAGCACACCGCTCTACCATTTGAGCTAATAGGCTATTTGTACTAAAACAAAAATTTGACCTTCATATGGTTTCAACTCGGATAGACATGTGGGCAAATAGTATGTCGTTCCCCCTTGAGATAGCTCAATGAAATATTCACCGCTGTTTTTTGGTGATTCCTCATTCAGAATAGTAGTTGAAGAAAAGTTTGATGTCCCCACTACAACAACACAAAAAGGAAATATAAAGGTGTTAGTTGAAAATCAGTAAAAGTGCATTGAAAGTATAATAAATTGCACTCTTAAGTGTAAAAAGTGCATTATTAACTGTGAAAAGTGTAATAAAAATATGTTCTCTATAAGGTCAAATATATGTTCTCTAAACAAAAATGAAAAGTGCATTGTTAAGTATAAAAAGTGTACTAGTAAGGCTGAAAAGTGCATTGTCATATACTAGTTATACTCCTTTATGAAAAGTGCAAGTAAGTATGAAAAGTGCACTAGTAAGTATGAAAAGTGAATTATTAAGTCCTAAAAGTGCATTATCAACGAGAAGTGCAAAGTGCGTTATTTAAGTATGAAAAGTGCACTAGTAAGTCCTAAAAGTGCATTCTTAAGTCTGAAAAGTGCAGTATTAAGTCCGAAAAGTGCAACGTCGAATTTTGCAAGATTGGCCTAGTTTATAGGAAAATTTACACAGTTCAATCGATTCACACAGTTCAAGATTGGCCTAGTATTAAGTTCGATTCACACAGTTCAATCGAAATCCAACGAGATTCACACAATTCTATTGACCAGTTCAATCGATTCCGAAAATCACACTGTTCGATCTCGTTCAACGAGTTCGATTGACCAGTTCAATCGATTCCGAAAAAATCACACAGTTTGTTCAATGGATTTGTGAATCCCTCTTACCACTTTCTGCCATGGTTGGAACGAGACTCGCAGATTCAAACTCGTTGGATTTCAGATTCGGCGATGGCGATCTCGTTCCGTGCGATCTCCTTTCGTTCAATCGAAGGGTACAATCTTCGATCTGCTTTTGAACGAACCCTAGACAAAACAAAAAAGAGAAAAAGGATTATTAATTAGAGAGGTAAAAGACATAATTTCCCCCGCCTTTAATAAAAGGGGAAAGAAAATCAGCCCTTGGATCTCCTTGATCCAAGGGTCCAAAATTCTCCTTCCGTTTCATGTTAAGGGGATGTTTTATGGGAACCAAACTCTTGAATCATGATGGATTAACCAATATATTATAGGAAATCATATATGATGGCTAATTCAAGTATCCAACTGATAATGGATGTTTTGTATCCATATACTCCTTTATTTAGTGTCACAATTTCTTCATGTTCTTTTTATTTCCGTAATTATTATTGAGAGTTGAAAACATAAAACAAATGTAGTAGTCTTTTCATTTTCCTAATTAATTATTGGGAGTTGAAAAGATGAAAAAATATATTAGTGTTTTTTTTCCTAATTAATTATTGGAAGTTGAAAAGATGGAAAAAGATAGTAGTCTTTTCATTTTCCTAATTGATTATTGGGAGTTGAAAATGTGAAGAAAAAATAGTGGTCTTTTCATTTCCCTAATATCAATGTAAACATTACCTTTTATTTTCATATTTAATATTACCATTTGAGATTATTAGTAGTGATTTTTTACGCATAAAGGAAGGTTTATTTTGGTAATTTTACTATTTTTTTTTGTTTTCTTAGACATTCAATAAAAGAAGACATAATTAGAGCAATAAATTAAGGCCCAAAGAAAACACATATATTTTAATGAACATCAATCACCTATAGAGATTGGCTCGAATTAAACGATTATCTCTTCCTTTGAAATAAAATCTTTGTAATATAATTTCTTTTTGTGTTTCATTTTTGTTGAAAACCGAAATGATATAGGTAAGGGGTTTCTTTGTGAAAATGGATTAGTTTTGTTTCAAAATTATTTTTAAATGAATGTGCTTTTATTGGAAAACGAAATTCATTTTTAAAAAAGAATTGGTTATTAATATATAAAATGTTTAAAATATATGTTTTGTATAACATTCATGATTAAATGTATGTGAATTCGCATGTATATTGATCATAAAAAAATTCATTATTAAAATACACATGTGATATATATTAAGATATGGAGTGTTTTACATGTATGTTTTGTATCAAAATTCATAATTAAATATTTCTAAAACTAACATTAATCTCTTAGGTACACATAAGTTTGTAATTGGATGAGATCATAATGAGAGGGAGTCATAAAAATATATATGCCAAAAAGTTTGTATGGAAGAAATGTGAAAAGGTATTTCTTACCTTTGAATTGATGTGTCTAACTTCATTCCACTTTTGTTTTAGTCGATTTCAGAAATCTCTTGTGGGTTTTCCTCATGCGTGTTGAATGATCCTAATTTTATTGTTGCATGTGTTACAATTGTGTAAAATCATGGGAAATAGGGGCAAATAGTGTAAATTCTAGAAAGATGGTTTTACTATAAAGTTCATCAGCGGAGCATGTAATGGGCATCTTGGAAATAACAGAATCATTTTATCCCTTCTCTCTCTTCTTCTCCTTTCTCTCTTTCTCTCTAACAACCTTTCAGTTAGTTGAATCTAACAAAATTGGTATCAGAGCGTATGATCCAAGATGGCCGAAGGAACGAGACTGAAGTGCATGGAAGATAGCGTTCGAAAGACAGAGATTCAGATACGGGAGATTCAGCAATTCATGGCTTCAACTCAGAGCTCGATTTTGGAGACAAATCAGAGGATGGAGGCAAATCAAGATTAGTTTCAGGCCCTTTGCAAGAACAGAAAGAATTCGAGCAACGAATGGAGAATATGCAGAAAATGACAGAGGTCAAATGGGAATCTCTCAACAACATGTTTCAAAATCTGTCTCAGGCTGTGGAGAAAGCTTTGAATTTGGGAAATCGTGAAGATGAAGGGAGACGAGCACCTGGTGAGAATCACATCTCGTTTGCTTCTTCAAGTAGCATACGAGATGTGATTCTCACCAGGTGTGTGTGACTCAAATAGCATACTGTTGTGGAATTCAGCAAGAGGAGCAACTTCCTGAAGAGATTACTTTGTTGTTATCACAGTTTGAAGATGTTTTTGCCGAGCCAAAAGGATTTCCACCCATTAGAGGACATGAAGATCATATTCATTTGAAAGAAGGGGTTGAACCTGTATGTGCTAAGCCATATAGGTATCCATACCTGCAGAAAACTAAGATCGAGAAGCAAGTCAAGGAAATGTTGATGAATTCTACTATTAGACCGAGTCACAGCCCTTTTGCTTCACCAACTCTGTTGGTTAAAAAAAAAGATGGGAGTTGGCGTTTTTCTATTGATTACAGACAGTTGAATGAGAAAACAGTCAAGGATAAGTATCCAATTCCTCACATAGAGGAATTATTGGATGAGCTGTATGGTGCTAAGTGGTTCTCAAAGTTGGATTTAAGGGCTGGGTATCATCAGGTTCGAATGGCTGAAGAAGATATATCCAAGACTACTTTCAGGACACACCACGGGCATTTTGAATTCAGGGTGATGCCTTTTAGTCTGACAAATGCTCTAGCAACTTTTCAGTCTCTGATGAATGGGATATTTGGTCAGTTTCTGAGGAAATCAGTTTTGGTGTTTTTCGATGATATATTAGTCTACAGCAGAAGTTTGAAGGAACATGTGGATCATTTGAGGGAAGTGTTAAGCTTGTTTAGGCATCATCAGCTATTTGCCAAAAGATCTAAGTGCTCTTTTGCTCAACGAAGTATTGAGTATTTAGGACACATTATTTCTGACAAAGGCGTGGCAACTGATGCTTCTAAGATACAAGCTATGATTTCTTGGCCAGTTCCTAGAAACATTAAGGAGTTAAGAAGTTTTCTGGGAATAACTGGTTATTATGGGAGGTTTATACGGGGCTATGGAATTATTATCCGACCTATTACAGAGCTACTGAAGAAGAATGAGAAATTTCAGTGGCAAGAGGATGCTGAATTTGCTTTTCAGAAATTAAAGTCACTATTGTCTTCTACACCAGTGTTGGGTTTGCCAAATTTTGAGCTTCCTTTTGAGATTGAAACAGACGCGTGTGATTCAGGAATTGGTGCAGTTTTGACTCAACAAGGTCAACCTTTGGCTTATATAAGCAAGGCCTTGCATGGACAACATCTTCTTTTATCAACATATGAAAAAGAGTTGTTGGCAATTTTGCTTGCTGTTGACAAATGGCGGCATTATTTGGAGTTGAATCACTTCAATATTATGACTGATCACCAAGCTTTGAAGTACCTTATGGAGCAGCATGTCACTACTCATTTACAGCGGAAAGCAGTGAGGAAACTTTTAGGACTTTCTTATTCTATCTCTTACAGGAAAGGAAGGGAAAATAAGGCTGCAGATGCTTTGTCTAGGCTGTTTGAGGCAAATCAAGGGGAATGTTGTTCTGTTTTAGTGGTACAACCAACATGGATGCGTCAACTGGTTGACAGTTATGAAGGAGATTTTGAATTCCAACAGCTTATCAGGGAAAGTCTGTTGGATGGCACAGGTCTGTATCAATGTGTGAATGGGATACTACGTTATAAAGGCAAGTTGTGTGTAGGGGCAACTACTGAATTAAGAACCAAATTGGTAAAGGCCATGCATTCAGATGCTTTGGGAGGTCATTCAGGTATTATGGGTACTTATCAGAGGCTTAAGTTGAATTTTTATTGGCCTCGGATGAAGAAGACAGTGGAAGAAGTGGTTCAGAGTTGTGACGTGTGTCAGCGGAATAAACATTCTACTGCATCTCCTTCTGGTTTGTTACAACCATTGAAGATCCCAGATCAGGCTTGGAGCAGTATCAGCTTAGATTTTGTTGAAGGCTTGCCTAATTCTCATGGGAAAAATGCTATATTAGTGGTTGTTGACAGATTAACCAAATATAGTCATTTCATTCCTTTGACTCATCCTTTCTTGGCTTCAAAGGTTGCTTCAGAATTTTTGCAGCATATATTCAAGTTGCATGGGTTGCCAAATAGTATTGTGAGTGACAGAGACAAGATTTTTTTGAGTCATTTCTGGCAGGAGTTGTTCAAATCTGTTGGTACATCTCTGCATTTTTCGACAGCTTATCATCCACAAACAAATGGACAAACTGAGAGGGTCAACCAATGCTTGGAGAATTATCTGAGACGCATGACATCTATCAAGCCTGCGCAATGGGCAAAATGGTTACCCTTGGCTGAGCTATGGTACAACACCAACTTCCATACAAGCTTAAAGATGACACCATTTCAAGCATTGTATGGTTATGTTCCTCCTCAAGTTGGGTTGCAAGTTCACGAGCCTACTACTACTACTGTTGATGATTGGTTGAAGGATCGACAACACATTATACAGCAGTGTAAGATTCATCTACAACAAGCTCAGTCTAGGATGAAGCAGTATGTAGATCGACACAGGACTGAGAAAAATTTCCAGGTTGGAGATTTAGTTTTTCTCAAGTTACAACCTTATAGGCAAAGTTCTGTCGCTCTGAGGAAGAATTTGAAGCTCAGTGCCAGATTTTATGGACCTTATAAGATTTTAGCTCGAGTTGGGAAGGTTGCCTACAAATTGGAATTGCCTGATACTTCTAAGATTCATCCGGTTTTTCATATATCTCAGCTTAAAAAGAAAGTTGGAGATTTTGTTTCAGTCATCCTAAATCCTCCTTCCACTACTGTCAATGGGGAAGTTGAGGTAGCTCCGGAAGCAATACTGGATACTAAGGTATCTTATAGCAAGAAAGGCAATCCTACAGTCGAATGGTTAGTACAATGGAAAAATCTGCCTAAGGAAGAAGCTACATGGGAGTCTGCTGGACATTTGCTCCATCAATTTCCTGATTTTGTAAATGAACCTTGAGGTCAAGGTTCTTAAGGGGGGACGTATTGTTACAATTGTGTAAAATCATGGGAAATAGGGGCAAATAGTGTAAATTCTAGAAAGATGGTTTTACTATAAAGTTCATCAGCGGAGCATGTAATGGGCATCTTGGAAATAACAGAATCATTTTATCCCTTCTCTCTCTTCTTCTCCTTTCTCTCTTTCTCTCTAACAACCTTTCAGTTAGTTGAATCTAACAGCATGCTATTAATAAAGAAGTAAATGTATGTTTGATTTATATTGGAAATACAACAAAATGAAGATTACAAAAGTATGCAAAGCCTTACCATTGAGATGGGATGAGTACTGAGTAGAATCTCTCTTTCTATTCGATTTGCAAGTTTTGTTGTAAAAGAAGTTCAATATGTGTTGATGGATATATATATAGTGCAAAATTGGAACAAATTGGTTTGTTCAAAATTGTTACAAAATACTAATGGATAATTTTAAGTGTATCTATCATTTATGTCGATTGTTTAATTCAAAAATTGTTACGGAATGCAAGAGGTCAATTGTGAGTGTGAGTAATTAATAGGATATTTACATTAAATGAGTTTGATTTTTTAATAGGAATTGTTTTATTCAAAAGCGGTTACGGAAGGCAAGAGGAGAAATGTAGGTGTGGACAATTAAAAGGATATTTTAAAAAATAATTTTTTTTTCCCTTTTCTTAATTATAGAGCTCATCATAAATGGTCAATTTTTTTCTATTTTATAAGATATATAGATAGATGGTTCCAAATTGAAGTACATCATCTATCTTTTTTAGCTCAATTTGATTGATTGGAATTTAATTGAACTAGTTATACCCGTCGTGTCATATACGACTACGACTCAATATATTTTAGACATATTATGACTATGATATTCATAAAGAAAATTATAACATAAAATTTAATTTAAGTACTTTGTTATTTGTATCAAGTTCAAAAATTATTTTATTTTGGAATCAAATAAAACAAATCAAATTTAAACTATAAAGTTTGAAGTTGAGTATAAAGATAGATTATTTAAATACAATAATTTATAATTCTCATTTTCCTTAACAATATTTAAAAAATATGTTTAATTTAAAAAAGGAGATAAAATATGAATAAAATAAAACAAAAAAGATATATACTTTTAAAATATGGAATAGATAAAAATTAAAATTTTAAAATTTATTTTAATAAATAAGATATATTTTAATATGAAAGAAAAAGATAATTTATTTATGAAAATAGGTATAATATAATTAATATAATTTACGGTGGTGCCGAAATTATTATAGTGGCTAAATAAACTAAATATAATATTAATTATATTTTTTATTACTTTTCATGTACGTAAACTTGTAGACTGTTAAATATTTTAATATTTTTACAATACTAAATATTATAAAATATTAAATATTAAAAATCAACATATATGTATAAAAAAATTGGTAAAAAATATCATGTTAAAAGATAAAAGATATTTATCCTTATCTTTTAGTATTTTAAATAGTTAACTATTTTAAATAGATATTTTTATAAGGAATTTTTCAAAAGATATAATTACTTTTTATTTTAAATAGATAAAAAGTATTTAATAGAAAAATAGATAAATATGAATACTTTTGTTTAAATATGAGGTGTTGTGTGAGAAAAATTATTCATTGGTTTGAAAAGGTTCAACTATAATAAATAGTTATAAATTAATAGAATTTATTTATTTGTATTAAAAATGAAGATAAATCATTGGATTTATTATATTAAAAAAAGTTAAATACGTCATCATCTATAAAAATAACTCAAATTTCTTTTGTTGAATATAAAAAATATATTTGAGAAATGTTATAACTTAAGGATAAATCTAATTATAATGTAATTTTCATAATTAAATGGATCTATTAATAAACGATAAATTGAATTAATAAATTTTATATTCTTATCTTAAGGAAGAAGATAAATAAATTTTTTAAAAATTACGAAAATGTACATTATTTAATTTATGAAGTTAAAAAAAGTTGAAAATTTAAATTTGAGAAAATTGGCTACCTCCTCATCTATAAAAATTCCTAAAAATTCTTTTATTGAATATAAAATTCTTTTTATATATTCTTAATATCTCTATTTTAAATAGCTATTTTAATATAGGGTGAAATGATGCAATATGGTGACAGATATATTTTATCTTGATTTAAAAACATTAATTATTTAAAATTACACATAATTTGTATTTCAATGATATTATGATTTATTGGTTATTTTTATTTCAAAGATATATATTTGATCACGATATCAAGTGTACATATTTTTTATTATCTTTTTTGTAATTTCTCTTTTACAAATATAATGAATATAATGTCCTTTTATATCTCTATTGGTCAAATATACTAATATTATTTTATCTTTATGTTTATTTGGGATAAAATTTTACAAATATTATTTATCCTTATTTTTATTCAGAGATAATTTTTTTATATAATTAACTATTTAAAATTATTATTTTAATAAAGGTGTAATTCTTTGATGACAATGAACATTAGCGTTGTGAAAATTTTCTCTGTACAAATCTTTTTCGATTTATTTTTTCGGTAATATCATACGTAACTCATCTTTTCTATATAAGTTTTGGGTAGATTGTATATTTTTTTTGGATTTGGTAATATCAAAACAATAATAAGGTTTTAGAAGATATGTTAAGATTATATTTAGGTAGATCTATTCTGATCCAGTTATTTTAGCAAATATGTTAATTGTTAATTCTGCTGTTAATTTATTCGTTATGTACGTATATATGGTCATATGGATCTCAATAACAACCTATTATTAATTTGGTAGTTTAAAAATATTATAGGATAAAATCTTGGTACATATTTATGAGAGTTTTCTACGGATCTCAATAACAACTTGTCAAATTATTCGTTATGTATCATGTATGTACATGTATTATATGAACTAGTTGAAGTTCAGTGATATTCACGGGATAATCTTACTAAAAAACTATACAATTATACGATATTAATTTAAAATACTAAATATATTTATATAATATCATAATAAATTATGCAATAGACAATTTATTTTTTTAGATACAAATTTTATAAAAGATAAAAAAAATATTAAGACCCTAAATCTTGTTAGGTGATAAAATATTAATTTAATATGGAAAATATCATCTCATAGGAATTTATGTATATAAAAATTATATAAATATGTTATCTATTGTAGTAAACTAATACATAATCTATAGATAGAGAATTATGTACATAAAAAATTATACAAACATGTTATCTATTTATTTAGTATATATAGCAATAATAATTTAAGTTGTTAGTTGTTACAATATTTATTAAAATATAATTTCACATTAATTTATCCAAAAATGCCACGTGGCGCAAATTTTACAACAGACTTGTGTTCTGCTTTATAATGTACTAGTTTTACCCGTCGTACAATGTACAATTACGATTCGATATTTTATAGACATTATGAATAGGATATTAATAAATTAAAATATAATATAAACTTTGATACAAGTAATTTATTACTCGTAGAATGTATACTTTTTAATCAAATATTATATTCTTCATATTTTTTTACTTTTCATGTACGTAAATTTAGTAATTATCAAATATTTTAATATATCTATTAAATATTTTATTATCTATTTTTTTAATTTTAAACATTATAAATATTTAGCATTAATTTGTTTATAAAATAAAATCACTATATATCTATAAATAAAATCGTCAAAAGATTTATGGTAAAAGATTTATATTTATTTTGAAATATCTTATCTTTAATTTTAAATACTTCTATAAGGATTAAGGAAGCTTTCAAAAGATATTGTTATATTGAATAGATATTTGTTTGATGTTAGAGATAAATTCAAATAGTTAAAAAAGAATTTAATAGAAAGAAGTTATAATAATAGAAATAAAATTAATTTTTTAAATTTGAGGTGGGGCTAGAATCGTTCTGGTGGCTTGAAAAGGGACATCTTTAATATATATAGTTATAGATCAATAGCCATATAATATTAATTTTGTAGTTTAAAATATTATAAGATAAGATTTCGTTATATATTTATGGGAGTTATTCTTGGTAGATTATATTGGAGAGTTATTAGGATCATGAAAATATGTTGGAAATATTTTTACGTGTAAATTTTTCGAAATGTGTAACTAAATTTCCAAAAAAAAAAAGATTTAGTTGTTTTTAATTCAAATCCAATATAAAAGATCATATGGGAATTAAAATATTTTTGACCTAAATTACCCAAAACACAAATTGTTAACCCTACTAAGATCGAATGGAGATCAAGGTGAGCGAGATCAAAGTGAGGACTTGAACACCCTCCGATGGGTCACATAATACACAAAAAACCTAAAGGAAAGGAAAACGCAAAAGAATCGAGATAGTCCGCTACATAATTCACCTCCCTAAAAATGTATCGGAATTGGACGAGCCAGTTCCTTCTTAAGTAGCCTTGGCATTTAGAAACCAGGCTGAAGAGGGGGTGATAACGATCCACGGGTTTCTCAAGATGTAGGACCACTAATTGTGAGTCTACTTCAAGGATGACGCTCATGTATCCCCGATTTCAAGCAAGACGTAACACTTGAAGAACGCCCCAATGCTCAGCCATGGGAACCGTACAAATACCGATATTGTGGACAAAACCTACATGCCAGCGACCATCGCTATCTCTAATGACTCCTCCAACTGCAGCAAGGCCTCCTTCCTTAACGGAACCATCCGTGTTGATTTTCATCCAATTAACTTTGATGTATTTTAACTAAATATAGTTATTATTATTACATAGGTGAATTTTAGTTTTTCTTGCATCTATCGAGCGCATTCTGCTAACATATTTAAGTTATGAGTGTTTTTATCTTGATTCCAGATATCATGAGGCTATATCGGACAATGATGTTGATGTTGAAGAAAATAAAATATTTAATACTATTTCATCAATAGTATTCAAAAAAAGGGTTAACTTGATAGAGACCAATTGTAGTTTGCGTCAAAATTTTGCTTTAATAAATAAACACGGGGTACATACGCACACCTTTTTTAAAATCGCATAGAATTTACGCGCAAGGAGACTTCGCGTGAAACAGCGTTGCGGTGAAGGGCAAAACTGGAAAATGCAAATGTGATTCTGGAAATAACGGGAAAAGGGCTGCACGAAATGGGCCTGCGCGCGCAAGCCCGTTGTGCGGCTCATTAGGGTAAATCAACATGCGCTGCCAACGTGGGAATGTCCGGCAATGCACAAAACGGGCCTGCACGCGCAAGCCCGTTGCGCAGCTCGTTAGGGTTAAAACCCTCGTCAAGCGCCGCCCCCATTGTCTTCAACCTTCGTCTTCTTGCTCTGCGAGATACCAATTTGCGCAAACCTGTAATTCGAGCCAAAAAAATGAACCCCCCGACATCCGATTCCCCAACGCCGAAACCCGCCAATACCGGCGCAATTTCGGGCGATTTGGCCGCACCACCACGAACCATCATCGGTGCGGCCCCTCCACCACCACAAGCGCCGGAACCCGCCAATACTGGAACAGTTCATGGCGATTTGGCCGCACCACCACCCACCATCACCGGCGCGGCCCCTCCACCACCCGTCCCCACCTTTTCTGCTCCGAGAGGGGGCCCAACCACTGAGATCCAGGAACCGGCCACCCAAGTCGCCATCGTTGAACGAGCATCTCCCCCCGCCCGCGACGAGGGTGGTCCGTCGAGCTGCGGGAGAAAGGGGAGGGGGCGAGATCCGGCAAGGCGGTGATATAGAATGCAAGTCGGTCGCGTGACGGATGTCGTCCCGGCTCCGACGACTTCCGGCGCTGCTCCTCCGCCTAGCCTGATCCGCACCCGAGCGACATTTACGGTTGCGGTACGTTCTTTACAAACTATTTTAACCGTATTAAATTTGTTTAATATTCAATTTCATAATGAATATGAAATTGAGTTATTTGATTCCGTTTACTTGTTTAAGTTAGATATTCAATTTCCTACTAGTTAATCAATTTCGTAATTAGTTAATCAATTTCGTAATTTGTTTAATATTCAATATCTTGGTTATATTTAGATTTTTGGTTGTGTTATTCCATTTAGTTGTATTATTTACTCATATTTAAATTATGAGTATATTATTTATGTTTGGAATTATGAGTTGAAATGAAATTAAAAGAATATTTTAACGTACAAACATAATTAAAATTGAAATAAAATTAGTAATAATATATCGTAATTTTAAGTCCAATTTTTGGATATCGACTACACCGACGAATTCGTTAATTGAATTCATATTCGGAGGTTTAGTTCGTAAGTTGAATCCAATAACCCTAAAAAGAATAATTTAAAATTAAAATGAAATTGAATTAAGTTGAATTTTAAGTATGTATTATTAGTTAGAGTTATTTTAGTCGAATATTACTATAAAACATAATGATGCATTGAAATAAAATTAGTAATGATATATTAAAGTTTTAGGTTGGATTTTGAATTCCGACGTAAACGACGAATTTACTAATTGAAGTCATATTCGTAGGTTTAATTCCTAATTTTAAAGAAATAAAAGTAAAAAAAGAATTAATTTAAAACTTACTAATTTAATTTGAACTTGTCACCTAAAGGACTTACACACTAGTTTTCTTCCTCCTCGAGAAGAGGAAGAGGGTGCAACACGCAACGAGATATGCCCGGAGCCAGCTACTACAGATGTCGCATGATCATCCGGTTGCGCATCATCTCAGGCACATGCTCAATATCCTAGATTCTGACGCACCGCCTCCCCAACCCCTGCCCATCCGAGCCCGGCTCTTTCCGGGTTCAATGGAAGAGCGAGACAGTGGTAGGGGCACCTCGCATGAGTTCCAGACTTGGATGTTTTCATATTTGACATACATTACTACTTTATGTATCTATTTTGGATGGTTAGGATGATTTTGGATTATTGATATGATTTCACATTATTACTCTCTATTTCGAATGTTTTGGATGATTTCATTTCGAATTTTATAGACTACTTTATATATCTATCTATGTATGTATATGATTGCAATGGAGATGTTTAGATTTAAGATATGACTGACAACTTTGCTATTTCCAAAACGATCAACTTACAAATAGCTTCATAAAAAGTGACAAGCATCACTTGCTTCTAACTCGATGACTCTTACAAGCAACGTACTGAAAAAACCAAAAAACAACAATAATTAAGAATACATGAATGCAAACTAGTAGGATGAATTTACTAAACCACAACATTAATTCTCAGGAGAAATATCATCAATCTCCCGAATCTCTGCACCTTTGAGCAGGCGAAGCTGCAAAGTCATTTCTTTGGCATAAATGCGATTTGTTATATCGTTGTCGTTCAAGAAAAAACGACAATATCTTGGTGGTGTTCCATAGCCATATTGGCTTCAGGATATGATGATGTTTTTTATTGCTGTTCCTGGTAACACGGTCCATTCTGCTCTTCTCTCCATAACCCAACGGACGTGCACGATGGAGAAGTTGATGAAGGGTGGAGCAAAGGGGTAGGTTCGCGATGAACACGCTTTGCTTTGAGCCATCGGCATGCTGAGTATGAAATTCAGGTTTCGGTTTGAGGTTTAGGGTTGATAGAGAGTGGAGCAACAATGGAGAAGGTTGAAGTCTCATTTTATGCTTGAAATTTGCTCGAAATTTGTGGTGTGCATGCATAAGTCTTGTCATCAATAAAGCTGATGGTATATTGTTATTAGAAGCATGCGCGGAAGGGGTAAAAATGCGAAAGCCCATTCCGCGGAGCCTCGAAGGCCCGTTGTGCGGCTTCTGCTCCCCCTTTCTCCGAACAGGGTAATTCTATTTTTAGGGTGCTCTTCCATCACTCAAACATCGTATTACACGTCTTGCTCCATATATGTATTTAACCTTATATATTGATATAGTTGAAGAAGAGACGATGCTCTTCGTCCCCTCTAGAGGGTTTTATTAAAATTAAGATAAATTGAGCTTAGTAGTCCTCAAACAAGGGAAAGCTCGACCCCTTACATCGAAACATCCTAAAAAAGTTCATAAATCCCCTAAAACGGGGAACACAATACATGAAATATGAACGTATATCCCATAACAATTCCCCTAACAAGACTTTCCTAAGCAAATGTCTTTGGATCCTGACCGATGTCCCTTCAGCAAGTTTTCCAATGGTCAATCCTCGGGGTAAGAACGTCGAGCCAGTAGTCGGCGTTGGGGTCGTGAAATTGACGCCATGCATGAGGAGGTGGGGGGGATAGGCGCGTTCACCGTCAGCCATACCTGAAAAGAAATGTTGTGTCACATATAATCAAGAATGATCTACAAAAACAAACAACTTCATAACAAAGTGATTACAAATTTCTCACCGGTATGAAGTGGTCATGTCGACCAACGTGGGCGATAGCAACGACTGGTGGCGGTACCCATGTCCTTGATTGTTCCCTAAAATCCGCAACGGTAAACACATGTGGGAGCCTCGATCTCTCGATAAAAACACGAGTGACACTTGATAAAAAGTAGAAAACACAAGGTCGTTTAGCGGCATTTCTAGCCAGTATCTATTTGAGCAAGGAGACTCCACATGGCCGATCTGCTCCAAGAACTCATCAAATGATGTAAGGCCCCTAGTGAACAAGACTTATAAATATCTCTGTTCCGCATCAATTCTTCCTGAAGCTCCCATCGAATACTGTAATACTCCTCCTGTAGCCTCCCCAATACGCAAGCACGAGACCGAAAGCCACAATGACCGTTTCTCCCCTCACGTCTCTAGCATCATCAATGAACGGAAATACAAAACTATCTACATTACCGATGCCAAAGTTAACCCTGCGCCATTTGACGCTCTTCGGGGGGCCACGGTGGCTTCCATCGACCAGGGTAACGGTGCTAGGAGACGCGACCCCAACCGGAGGCATATCAACTCCAACTCCGGTCCCTTTCTTATTCCTAGATCTCTTAGGTCATCCGCATGGTGGGGATGGCGCCGATGTATTTGCTTTGCTCCGACTATCGTTGTCTTTCCGTCTTTGTTGATCCCTCTCGTACTCTTCCATCACGTGCTCAAGGTGTGTTTTCTCCCGGGTGGTTGAATACTTGTTGGCTCCATCTGGCGTCTCGTGAGGTATCAGCTCAATAAGGTTTGTGTCTTTAGGATGCTTTGAATCTTTGAACGTTGTTGTGATCTGCAAAAATTGGTCTCTAGACATCTCACCGCTATTTCGTATAGCCACCATTTCATCCCACATTGCGTCTTGAATGGTCAAGGTTACGCAGGCAAGGACAAGATGATTGTCATTGCTAAGGCCATCCCATTCGATTTGTTGCCAAAAAGGATGTATTTCCTTCAGCTCGATGGCTACTTTAATTATGATAGCGTGTGCAACTCGATGCTTGCATGGAAGACCGTGACATTCCCTCCAAAAGTAGTAGTCACACTCCATCTCGAGTGTACCCTACGTCAACTCAGCAACTATATCATAATACATGTCTAACAACTTACCTAGGCATTGCCTTGAAACGTGTCCGCATATAGGACGGAACAACGCTCTGAACTTTTTTGCTAGTAGTCTATATTTTGTTGGTTTCTATATTCCGGTTCTCTCAATTGCTGTCCTCAAACTATTGGTTTGAGATTCCATCTGGATGTGAATCCTTATTATCACGGTGTTGAAGCCTCCTCGAGATGAATCCAATATCTTTTTTAGCACAGCGTGCATACCTTCGACCCTATAAAACACATGTGAAAGTTTAAATATTGAACAAATACACTTTCTAACATTCAACTGAATTGAACAACTAAAAATGAAATTACCTATTGGTGGTTCTCGTCTGAAAGTGGAGGGTGTGATCGGTCCAAGCATGAACTATGTTCTTCATGTATGGATTAAGCCACATCTTCTCCACGTATGCAATAAGCGTCGGTCGTCATCTTCTCTTCAATTGTACATGCCTTTCTTCAAATGTTGCATCTGTGATGAATGAAAATAGCACCCAACATGGTTTTGCAAACCTGCGTGACAACTCATGTGGATTTTCAGATTTGGCAAACACCTTTAGGCCGTATGCCAGGATTTTGTGTCTGATGTGCACCCAACACAAAAAATGTTGTACTCCACCCCCGAACACTTGACTTATCACCTGGATTAGAGCCTGCTCGCGATCTGCCATGATTGCATTGACCTGGACTCCAAGCTCGTCGTACATGCCTTTCAATTGAGTTAACACCCACCTATAACTACCGACATCTTCGTTTGACATAAATGCAAACCCGATGCTGAATGTATTTCCGGTGCAAGTGAAGCGAACCATCTCCAATAAAGGCATGTCATACCTAGCAGAACAAGTTGTTTTAAACATTTATACTGAAAAAATACTAATCAAGTCGATTACAAATTAAAATAAGATACCTATTGATCTTGTATGTGGATTCCATAATGACGGCATAGGGAAACATCTTCACCATACGCAATCTCATAGAGTGCACAAAAAACAAGGCAGTCATAACATAAGAACCCCTTACCCTTCTTGGATGGGCAATGTATCCTCGGTCTAAAGACCACTGTGTCACCGTCAATTCTCCGCAATCCTCAAGCATTAACTTCTCCCTCATATTGTAGATTTGTCTAATTGAGGTCACATTTCCCGGGTAACTTGACCTCAACTCTTGAAGTACCATTTTTGGGGTGGCTAGTGACGAGCACTTTTATGTCGCTGTAAAAGCACTGTCAAAGATATATCCTAACTTCCTAACCTGAGTAAAGTGGAAGCAAGGGTCGAACCCACAGCGACTCAGATTATTTGTATTTAAATAATATTACAAAGTAAGAGGGGGATTTTTATGATCGCAAGCTATAAATCTGAATAAATAAAGCAAAGAAAGTAGAACAGTTAAAGATTCAAATATAGAGAAAAGCGTCCAACTAGTTTCGTATCCATTGCATACATGAGTTTTGATCATAGATTATCCTTATTTCGATTTCCCTTGACTAATCTATTGTGAATTGATGAAATTCAAGCTTAAGGTGGTTATTAATATACACCGTCTTTAACAAGCTTTTAACCAATTAACCTAGAAAACTTTCTATGTCAAATTGATCATGCAAGTAAGTTTAAAGCATTCAATAGAAACATAATTCATGAATTCAACCGTCTATTCATGAAGTTTTGTGATTAAATTTTCCGCCTTTGATTAATCTTATTCCACTATCTATAAGTTTAATCAAAGGATTCATCCATGAATAACCAAATTCCACCTTCTATTTAATTATTCTAGTTGTAATTTAACCTAGAAATAGAATAGGTGATCAAGTTATTATAATCCTAAGAATTTAATCAATCAAGCACGGAGAAATTCAATCTAGTCAAGGCAAATAGAAATAATTCAAACCTCACAAACAACCATGCATACAATTTCAACTAACTAGTTGGACATAGGAAATTTAGCTAGAATAAGACATTAAAGAAGAATTAAACTTACAAGAGTTCAAGTTTCTCTTCAATATAGTACACTAGGGTTTAGTCTCCCAAGAGTTCTCCAAATCAAATTAACGTAAAAACAAGAATAAAAGATAGCATCCTGATTCAAAGAAACCCTAAGAAAAGTATTTATATCGTAGCTAAAAATATCCAAAAATACTAATAAAGTCGGCCTAAAAGATAACACGGAGGCCCGAGTCAGCGTCGTACAAACACGCTGGAGCGCGGCCAAGTGCACCCATAGTGCGGTTGCGGAACGTCCGGATCTCCCCGCGCTTTGGCTGCAGAAGCTTGTTCCCTTTGGTGCAGGCAAATCCCTCCTGGCGCGGTTTGGCACTTCTCCTTGGCTTTTGATTTTTCCTTCGTTTCTTCTATTCAATGCTCTCCACGCGTCCCTAGGTCCGGTCCTTAGCCTTACACCAACCATGTTTTACCATCTGACCTGCAATATAGCATACAAACGCGTAGATTCCGAACTAAACCGAAATAAAAAACTTAACCTACAACTTAAAGCGAAATTATAGCTAAACATGCATAAAACGGGAATAAAAACATGCTCTAAAACCTATATCTATATGCTCTATCAACTAGATATAAGAACTTCTCTTTCACAACTCATCTGTCAATCGGCCCGCATATGGATGAGCTAACAAACTAGTAGGGAGGCGATGATTGTGTTGTCCTCACTTTACCGTAAAGACCCATCCATTTTTTTCCTTTATTCGCACCCCATTCAATTCAAATGGACATCCACACTTCCGGGTTGGAATATCGGTAAGTGGCTTATAAATGCTCATATTTTTCGGTCCGGGCAACACCCTCCTGGCACATCTATATCTACCGGCTAGGTCACAAGTGAGTATGACTTTGTTTGGATTTGAGGTTTTTATGAATAGTACAAAATTCTTCAAAATTGTAGTTTGTCTAGCCCAATCAAGCATTTCTCTTCAGTCACTCCACAACCCGTCGTAGTGGAAAGCAATAGAAAAATCTATTCCGACAACCTATGGTTTCAAAATGTAAAACAGAATATTATAAATTACACTATCCTAATTTTCAATATACTACATTCGTAAATTCCACTATCCTAAACAGAATATTTGGATTTGAGTTTTTTATCCTAAAAACATAATATTATAGATTACTTTAAAAAATACCTGTTCTGGCTCGCTTGATGCATCGAAATCGGTTCCGTACTCTTCTCCCAGTACACCTTCCTCATCCTAGACTATGAAACTATCGATTGACAATGAATCTTCCTCCTCGGGATGATAATCGCTCGATGACGTATCTTCTTCTCCTGACGATATTTTTAAGGAATGATGTGGAATGAAGGTATGCCAAATATGAGAATCGAAATAGGTATTTATAGGGGGAAAATTTGACCTTTTTTTACTGTTGAGATCCGCGCAACGAGGCCTCCCACCAGTTCAACGACATTTTTGAAAAGTACCGTTGAACTGCGCGCAATGCTATTGCACAGCTGCACGAAACAGTGTTGCGCGCGCAACACTGCTTTGCGTGCAACAGCGTTGCGCGGCCCCTGGGCCGGCACGACCCCGAAACCCTCGATTTCTTAAATCCCGGAATTACCCTTCCGTGCAATACCGATTCACGTGCATCCCCCTTGCGCGGATTTCTATGTGTGCTTACAAAATTTTACGTGTGTATAAATCAATAGCCAAAATTGCCATTATTTGCACATTGGTGTCATTGTGTCATGTCAGAAAGAATGTTGTTTATAAGATTACATATATTTGTTGTCGAAATAAAATTATACTATATAAAATACGTTCCGACTAATGTGTGTCCATAGATACACAATAATCATGTTAATTTTAAAAATTATTTCAAAATTATTTCCTAGATTAAAATTAATGAATCTTTTTAAAAAAAATTAAAATTAACAAATAATAATCAAATTTATCAAAATTAGTACCTTAGACATAATGTATATCAAAATTAGTATCTTTAATAATGTTTTTCATTTTTAAGTTTGTTAATCTATGGCCAAAGGATATAGGTTAATTATATGGATGTCAAAATGTATATCATATTGATGTAGGTTAATTGTTAACCTAGGGCACCACTGTCTGGCGTATGACAATTTTTGTCGATGATGGCGATTACTTGTGTTGTCTAGTGGTTTTCGGCGTTAATTAAGGCACAATTAAAGTCAACTTTCCCTATCCAAATTCAATCTCTACTTTGCATGTTTCAAGTCTTCATCTATAATCATATCAATTGAATTGTATCAAGACCGATCTCTAAACTACAACCAATCGACACACCTCCTCGTGAAAGGTTGTAAGAAATATCGATTTGAAAGAAGGTATATAGAAACGTCAAATCTTATTTACATCGATCATAGTATTTCAAAAAGTGAGTTTTATTTAATCCAATTTAACATGTATTTTTTAGATTTTAAATTATGCAATAATTGTTGTATACTTGTATGAATTTCACTTAATTAATGAATTTTACTTTCAAAAAACAAGGACAATTTTCTATGCATACACAAGAGTATAATAAAAATCGATAGGTTAGTTGAGCTTGGATAATAGAAGCCCGATAAGCCCAACAATGTGGCTGCTACTTAAACCCTAGTCCAATAGTGCTTGTACCCGGACACCTGTCCAATGTGTAGAATATTCTCTCTAATCATATAAAAGATTGTAAACAGTAATGAATGAAATCAAGGAAGTTTACATTATCATTTGCTTGACATGCTATGGTATCAGAGCGTTTAGGACCAACGTCCAAATATTAAAACCTTCCTTCAAACACAAATCCCTAGATCTAGAAAAGGCACAACCTTTCACAAAGAAAACCAAGAGAGAAAGAGCTTTCCTTTTTTCCATGGCTTTGGTCCCAACCGGCAACCATTCTTCCTTCTCATCATTCTCACATTTTATTACAGTAAAATTATCCAAAGACAATTTCCCTCTATGGAAGTGCCAAGTCACCCCTTATCTCAAGGCACACAACCTCTTTTCCTTTGTTGATGGTTCCAACCTTCAACCGCCAGCTCTTCTCAATGGTGCAGCCAACACGGCCGCTGTGCAAGAGTGGCAAACAAAGGACCAAATGGTCCTGGCCATCTTGATCGGATCGCTCACTGAGCCTGTCCTCGCTCAGGTCATGGACTGCCACTCAGTAATAGATGTCTGAAACACACTCCACAAGCTCTTCTCGGCCGGTTCGAGTGCACAAATCGTCCACACCAGGTTGCAGCATGCGTCTCTTCGGAAGGGCCCTGAGTCGGTCACCGAATGTTTTAACAAAGCCAAGAACCTTGTTGTTCTACTTGTTGGAGTAGGTCACCCAATTTCTGATGAAGAATTCTCCACTTTTCATCTTGCTGGTCCTGGCAACGAGTATGACTCTGTCGTCAGCTCTCTTTCAACTCAACCCACTCTACCACCTCCCACCCAAATCCTGTCCTACCTCCTCATACAAGAATCCAGACATAACCGACAAACCCAAACTCTTCAAAACACAATATTCATGAACCACACTTCTACAGACCACAAACTTGAAGTGAATCACACGGGTACCAACTTCGGAGGCAGAGGGCGCGGGACCTCGCGTGGTCGAGGAAATCATCGTGGCTGGGGTGTGGACGAGGACCAACTACTTTCACCGGTGCGCCCGATACTCAGCCAATTTGCCAAGTTTGTCAAACCCCGGGCCACACCGCTCTCAAGTGTTGGCACCGCTTCGACCCCTCCATTCAGCCTCCACCACCTCCGAACCTTCAAAACCATCAAGCCAACCTCACCTCTCATCAAAACCAGTGGTACCCCGACACAACAACCACCCACTACTAGACCCCCGACCTCTCTAACCTCAGACTCGACAACTATCGGTACGATGGAACAGATCAGATTTCACTAGGTGATGGCTCCCAAATATCCATTAAAAATCACGGTTCTTCTTCCCTTCATTCTAATAATCGTACTTTTAAGCTTACTCATCTTCTTCATACTCCCTTTATTACTAAAAACTTGCTCTCTGTTCACTAATTTTGTCTTGATAATCTTGTTTATTTTGAATTTCATCCTCACTACTTTCTTCTGAAGGATGCGCAGACCTAGGAAACGGTTCTTCGAGGACCCGTTAAGAATGGTCTCTACCTCTTTCCAGCCACCACGCACCCTCCATCGTCTCCAATAACTCTGCAGCTGCACACGCCACCTCCCCGTCTTTCGTAGTTGTTTGGCATCGCAAGTTTGGTCACCCTTCTGCTCGTGTTACAAATGCCGTCATCCGCTCCACTTTTTCTGCCGTAATAAACGGCCCATTATGTCCAAACAAATGTCAAGAGTTTTCTTGGGCCAAGGCCCATGCACTCCCCCACCCTCCTTGTCCTAGTCGGTCCAATTTACCTTTTCAGTTATTGTTCATTGATGTTTGGGGCCCAACCCGTTTAAACTCTATTAAAGGTCATTCCTATCATAACTATAACCTAAAGCGGAGGTTAAAAAAATTATTAAACGACACGTGTCACTTTTAGATTGGACCACACCACCCCTTTTTTTTAAAAATAATCTTATATTTTTGGATATGATAAATTCTTATCAATGTTTTTAGAATATAGGAATAGAAAATCTCATTATTAAACAATCTTTTATTTTTAGATATGATAGATAGGAAAATTATTAGATATTTTGTATGCTATCATACAAATTCTAGAATATTTATTTTTTAAGATAGAATCGTTTTTTAACTAAGATATCTTAATTGAATATTATCTTTGTAACCGTATATTACTAGCAATCTCCTTGCCAAAGTGGTTATTATTATAATCCAATTATTTGTAATCTTATATGAAAAGATCTTGATTAGTTATATGATAATTGCGTTATCTTTTTACACAGATCATAATAAAAATTATATTTAAGCATTTACATGATTATTTTTCTCGGATAATAAATATGTTTGAAAATATTTTATTATTAATATTTTATTTTAAAAAAACCCGTACAAGGTACGAGAATACATACTAGTTATTTACCTATTGTTGATGACTACACCAAATTTATTTGGCTTTTTCCGTTCTCTACAAAAAATTTGGTCTCACAACTTGTAACCACTTTTATTAACTTTGCCACAAAAATTTTCTCCCCAAAAATTTCATACATCCAAACCGATGGTGGAACGGAATTTATGCCCCCCCTTAAACCCATTTTTCAATCCATGGGCATCTCCCATCGCATCACTTGCCCACACTCACAACAACAAAATGGCACCGTCGAAACCCGTCATCGACGTATTGTGGATACCGGTCTTACCTTACTCAAACAAGCCTCCTTACCCCTTTACTTTTGGGATTATGCCTTCGAGACCGCCACATACATAATCAACCGTCTCCCCACTCCCATTCTTAACCATAAATCTCCATATGAGCTACTTTTTAACTCCACTCCCGATTACAAATACCTACAGGTATTCGGGTGTCTCTCCTTTCCGAATCTCCGCCCCTACCAAACTCATAAATTAATTTTTCGCTCCACTCCCACAATCTTCCTTGGGTATGCTAGCAATTACAAGGATTATATTTGCTATGATTGGGTCCAAAAACGCACATACATATCTCGGGATGTTATCTTCCATGAAGAAGAATTTCCTTTTTCCAAAAACACAAATGGGCCAGCCCAATCCACAAGCCCCAATTCATCGGATTTTGCTTCTCTTCCTTCCCTCTCTATTCACTCACCCCTCCCTTTGAGTCGTCACCAATACACGAGCCCAACTCTAATTCTCCCTCTCAAAATGAGCCCACCACCTCAGATACTCCCAGCCCATCTTCCCCTTCTCAAAGAGAATCCATATCTTCCACTAGCCCACCTCCATCTTATGAACCCTCATCACCATCATCCCTTCCAACCGAGATCTCAACACCGCCACACCCACACCCTATGATCACAAGATCCAAGTCTCATGTCTCCAAACCCTTAATTCGAACTGATGGCACCATTCCTTGGCCTCCCCCTCGTTGCTCCACTACCTCGGTTAGCCCCAAACCCACACCATCTCTTATTCCGGATGAACCCACTTGCTTCACCGAGGCCTCGAAATATCCCGAATGGCGCACCGCCATGGATTCCGAATTCCAAGCCCTTCTTCAAACCCAAATTTGGACGCTTGTTCCTCGTCACTCCTCTAACAATGTATTAGGAGTGAAATGGGTTTTCAAAATGAAGCGACATGCCAATGGCCAAATCGAGCATCAGAAAGCTCAATTGGTCGCCAAGGGTTTTCATCAAATAGAAGGCCTCGATTATGGAGACACGTTTAGTCCAGAAGCCAAGCCATCAACCATCCACTCCTCCTCGCCCTAGCAGCAATGCATCGTTGGCCGGTGATACAATTGGATATCCAAAACGCATTCTTACATGGGTCCTTGGACGAAGACGTTTTCATCTGCCAACCTCCAGGTTTTGTCAATTCTTCTTTTCCCAACCATAATTGCAAACTAAATAAATCTCTCTATGGTCTTAAACAAGCTCCTCGAGCTTGGTTCTCTCGTCTTTCGGATTCTCTTGTTACCATGGGCTTTACGCCCTCCCAGTCTGATTCCTCTCTCTTCTCCTATCGACAAGGAAATCAATCTGTTTTCGTACTGGTATATGTCGATGATCTGCTGGTTATTGCCAATACCTCTACCCTTTCTAACAAATTTGTTTTTGCCTTGTCAAACCAGTTTCCAGTGAAGGACTTGGGTCCTCTAAGCTATTTTTTGGGCATTGAAGCACATCGTACTAATGAAGGAATTTTTCTTGCCCAAACAAAATATATTCATGACTTGGTTAAGCGTGCAGGAATGGACACCTCCAAAGCTGTGTCAACACCTATGGCCACCAATTTTGTCTCCGACACCACCGAATCCCCATTATTTTCTGATCCGACAAAGTACCGTAGCATCGTTGGTGGCTTGCAATATTTGGCATTCACACGCCCAGATATTTCCTTCGTTGTAAATCGGCTTTGTCAATCAATGCACCAACCCAATGATAAGCACTGGCAAGGAGTCAAAAGGGTTCTTCGTTACCTTTGCGCCACATCTGATCTCAAGCTTCTTCTTGCCTCGGATTCAAGTGCATCCGTTTCCTCATTTTCGGATGCTGACTGGGCCACTGATCCTTATGATCGGCGTTCGACCACTGCGTACTGCATTTTTCTTGGTAAATCACTCATATCATGGACCTCCAAGAAGCATCCCACGGTCTCTCGATCTTCAACCGAAGCGGAATATCGCGCCATGGCTCTCGCCACCTGTGAAATGCTTTGGCTGCAATCTCTTCTTGCTGAGATTAAAATCCACATTCCACGCTCGCCCACTCTTTGGTGTGATAACCTTGGCGCTACTTACCTCGCGGTTAATCCTGTCTTTCACCATCGCATAAAACATCTCAACCTGGATTACCATTTCATCAGAGAACGCGTCAGGAACAAATCACTCCAAGTTTCCTTCATTTCCTCTCAAGATCAAAAGGCGGATCTACTCACCAAACCGCTTTCAACGGCTCGCTTCATGCTTCTTCGATCACAACTCGGTCTCCATCCGACTCGGATCGAGGGAGATAGAAGCCCAATAAGCCCAACAGTGTGGCTGCTACCTAAAACCTAGTCTAATAGTGCTTGTACCAGGACACCTGTCCAATGTCTAGAATATTCTCTCTACTCATATAAAAGATTGTAAACAGTAATGAATGAAATCAAGGATGTTTACATTATCTTTTGCTTGTCATGCTAGATAATTAATTATTTAAGTCGATCGAGTTTACGAAATGTAGCCTCCATATCCTAGACCGTATACGGTAGACATGTGTCTAATTATAAATTAAGGTTGTTTTATCGAATGATAAAAGACATTTTACTTGGTTCAATGGATCGATGATCATTGATAGTTACATATTAACACCATAGCTAGAATGTATCAATTATCCATTGAGCAAACAACATTTGTGTTTGATATGTTGTGTTTTGTACAGCATAACTAGGACTTTTTAGTACATATTTATGTAGTGGTTTAGGCCTATTATGAGCATTATTGAGCATCAGAGTTGAAGGCCGGAAGTTCAGAGTTAGCAAGATTTGAAGATGTCAAAGGTTTCTGAACGCCGCGATCGCCGCCGCTATTGAGGGCGGTCGCGGTGGACGTCGCCGAGGAGGACAAGGTCGCCATTTGAGGACCGCGATGCTATTGAAGCCCGCAATCGCGACCATGTATGGGTGGCGATCGCGGTTGCCAGAGGTCGTCGATGGGTCGCGGTTTGCAGCCAGGCAGCGATCGCGGCTAGGATTGGTGGCGATCGCGGCTCTGTTGGATCTGACGCACGTTCATATTTATCCGCTTAGTTTATTTATTTTATATTTTTATCTTTTTAATTCCGACTGGTTCGAGACTATATTAGATTATTTTTCAGAGATTGTTTGGTATTCTCTCTTAGACCTAATTTCAAACTTTTGTGTTCTTCTCTTATGGAGAACTAAAGTCTCTAAATTCTATTCAAGTTGAAGCTTTTTAGACTCAAGTTGTTGTGAGATTCTACTTTACATGTTTATTTCTACAGGTTATTTCAATTCTCTTGTGCGTAATTATTATTGATTGTATTGATTCTTTCAGGCCTAGATAACTTGTTGAAATTAATATTGTCTATTGCTAGATCTAGGTTTTCTCGTAGCAAAGCCTAATCTTTGTAGCAACTCAATTGATTTAGGACTCGTTGGACTAAAACAATTGAGAGAGAGATTTGAATGCATGTTGATTGTTTGACTCGTTGGAATTCAATTGCATGTATCCTGCTTATCCTTGTTCTCATTGCTAATATCCATATTACTTATGATCGTTTCATGAGTTGTTTGGATATTAAGTTTGCATGTCTCGTTGTCATGTTATATTTCTGATCAGGATAGGAATAACCAAAAGAATAACTTGTTTGAATCTAGGATAAATAACTTGAGGAAGAAAAGTGGATACTTGAATAGGATTGCTTTTTCCTAATTGATAAAAATCCAACTTTTGCATTGTTTGATTGCTTGCTTTGTTTGTTTCAATTCTTAGTTTCTAGTTTTAATTCCAAAATCCCCCCTTTGTTAACCCTTTGAGTTGATAATAATAAAACTTAGGATACAAGTGTCTCTTGGGTTCGACCTCGACTTACCGACTATACTAGTTGAGTAACTAGGGAATTATTTTTGATTTGGCATCAACGATTCTAAGCCAGTCAAATTTTGGCGCCGTTGCCAGGGACACTTTTGTTTAACTCTAAGTTTTTATTGTTACCAACTCTGGTGTGGACCTTAGTTTATGGTCCACACTCGTGCTACTGATTCTTCTATTTTGCCTCTTGATTCAGAGATTGAAAGGACTCTTTCCAGGTTGATACGTGAAGCTCGGGAACTACTCCGTGAATTACCTTTCAACTTGGATTCTGCTGAAGCTGAGACAATGGGAGATCAGACTTTGAGGCAGCTGACTGCCCCAAACTTTAAACAGCAGCCCCTGGCTGTTGAGTTCCCTGCGCTGAATGAAGGCGTTAAGTTTGAGTTGAAGTCTGGATTGATCCATCTCTTACCCCAATTCCATGGACATGGTGGAGAAGATCCAAACAAGCATCTTGCTGAATTTGATCAGGTCTGCTCAAGTATGAAGCCTGCTGATGTAACTGAGGACCAGATCAAACTGAGGGCGTTTCCTTTCTCTCTAAAGGATTCAACCAATGAGTGGCTCTACTATCTTTCTCCAGGATCCATAAATACCTGGACTAAGATGAAAGCGGCATTCTTGGAGAAATACTTTCCTGCCACCAAACAGAACAGTCTGAAGAAGAACCTAAGCAACATTGAGCAACAGGCTGGAGAGAGCCTGTATGATTATCATGAACGATTCAAGAGACTGTGTGCTAGCTGTTTGTATCATGGATGTTCTGATCAAGACCTGGTACTGTATTTCTTTGGTGGATTACTGGATGAAGAGCGTAGAATGGTGAATGCATCTTGTGGTGGAAGCCTGATGAACAAGACACCAGCAGATGCCCTTGAGCTCTTTTTTGAGCTATTTGAGAACTCAAGGCAATTCAACAAAAGAATTGGCACTAGTCAATGCTATGGACTCCTCCTCTGTTATAAAAGCTGAGATGGCGGAGTTGAAAGATATGATGAAGAGGCTCATGCTGTCAGGAACCCCTCAACAACTGAAGGCATGTGAAATCTGTGCTGATACACTTCACCCTACTGATGCCTGTCCACAACTCCAGGAACCTCAGGCTGAGGTTAATGCTGTAGGAGACTATGGACCTCCTAGACCTCGTTTTGATCCCTATTCTAATACATACAATCCAGGCTGGGCACATCATCCAAATCTTAGATATGGGAATCAGAATCAACCCCAATATAATAATCAAGGAGGAAATCAGCAACTTAGGCCACCTTATGTTCCTAGACCTCCAGTTCAAAATCAGAACAACTCCTTCAATGCTAAAGAGATGTTTGCAAGGCTAGCCAACACGGTAGACCAGATGGAACAGACTACTCAGGACAGTATCAAGAATATGGAGACTTAGATCAGTCAACTGGCTAATGTAGTAAGCAAAATGGAGGCCAGAGATTCTGGAAAATTGCTAGCACAGCCCATCAATCCTCGGGAGAATGTGAGTGCGATCATATTACGAAGTGGAAAAGAATTACCGAGAATTGACGAGAGATCTGCGGAACCGCGATCGCCGCCACAACTAGAGGCGACCACGGCTGAAGAGGCAGCGATCGCGACCCCACCCATCGGCGATCGCGACCCCTTCTCTAAGGCCTCGGGATTTGAGAAAATTGAAGACGCGATCGCGTCCACATCGGGCAGCGATCGCGGTGGCGGTGATTCCCGAAAAACTGAAGAACCGCGATCGCGGCCTTCTGATGGCGATCGTGGCCTGGCTCTAGATTCCAGCGATCAATATGTTTGTCCGGATTTCCCTTCTATGGTTTCCCAGAAGCCACCTCCTCCTTTTCCTGAAGCACTAAAAGACACAAGGAAGCCAGAGAATGACAAGGAGATCTTTGAGACGTTTTCCAAGTGTGAGGTAAATATCCCTTTGCTCAATCTGATTAAAAGTGTTCCTAGATTTGCTAAATTTCTGAAAGAGTTATGCACTATCAAAAGGAACCAAAAAATAAAAGGGAAACAGAAAGTTAAGGTCAGTGAACATGTCTCTGTTGTATTTCAAAGGCGAATGCCTAAGAAGTGCAGTGATCCAGGCATGTTCAGCATTCCCTGCATAATAGGAGACACTAAAATAGATAAAGCCATGCTTGATTTAGGTGCTTCTATTAATGTTATGCCTTACTCTTTCTACACTTCACTAGGCTTAGGACCTTTGCATGAAATTGGTGTTATTGTTCAATTAGCTGATAGGTCCACAGTCTACCCGAAAGGGGTTGTTGAAGATATCCTTGTCATGGTAGATAATCTGATTTTCCCTGCTGATTTTTATGTGCTTGATATGGATCATGATGTGCATGCTGCACCCATTATGTTAGGACGTCCTTTCATGAAAACTGCTAGAACAAAAATTGATATGTGTAAAGGTGTCCTAACTATGGAATTTGATGGGGAGAAATTTGAATATAGTATGGATAATGCTATAAAATACCCCCAGGATGATCAATCTCTTTGTTCTATTAATGTAATTGATCCCATTGTGCAAGATTTCTTTGATACTACTTATGGTGATGAGTTACAATCTGTTTTAGAGAATGACATCGAAATTTCATGCTTGGATTACAATTTGCCTGATAGATATCATGAAATCCTTGCTGAATTAAGTGCTTGCTGTGAATCTCCTGCTGATGCTTTGGCCATTGGGCCCATATAACTAACTCTCCGTAGCGAGAAGTTGCTTCCTTCTGTAGTACAGGAACCTAAAGTTGAGCTTAAACAGCTCCCTGAGCATTTAAAATATGCCTTCCTTGGAGATGGTGACACCTTGCCTGTCATTATTTCTAACAAAATGTCCAAGGAGCCAGAAGAAAAATTGGTGTAGGTATTGAAAGAGCACAAGACAGCTCTAGGATGGACTATTGCTGACATTAAAGGGATTAGTCCCTCTACATGTATGCATAAGATCCTCCTAGAAGATGGTGCCAAGCCATCCAGACAGTCACAGAGAAGGCTCAACCCACCTATGATGGAGGTAGTTAAAAAGGAGGTACTGAAGCTCCTACAAGCAGGTATGATCTACCCCATCTCTGATAGTCAGTGGGTTTGTCCGACCCAAGTTGTGCCAAAAAAGGGAGGCATTATAGTGGTAGAGAATGTGCATGGGGAATTAGTCCCCACACGAGTCCAGACAGGTTGGAGAGTCTGTATTGATTACCGTAAGCTGAATGCGGTAATCAGAAAAGATCACTTTCCCTTGCCATTCATTGATCAAATGCTTGAGCGACTTGCCGGTCGTTCCTATTATTGCTTTCTAGATGGCTATTCAGGGTATTTTCAGATTGCTATTGCACTAGACGACCAGGAGAAAACGACATTTACATGTCCGTTTGGCACTTTTGCATACCGCAGAATGCCATTCGGATTATGTAACGCAACCGATACGTTCCAACGGTGTATGGTAAGCATCTTTTCTAAGTATATTGAAAATTTCATAGAGGTTTTTATGGATGACTTTACAGTACATGGAGACGACTTTGATGCTTGTTTAAACCATCACTCCTTAGTCCTTCAAAGATGTGTAGAAACCAATTTGGTTCTAAACTCTGAGAAGTGTCACTTTATGGTTGAGCAAGGCATTCTGTTAGGTCACATAGTGTCATCCAGGGGTATTGAGGTCGATAAGGCAAAGATTGATATCATTCAGTCTTTGCCTTATCCTACTAGTGTGCGTGAAGTGCGTTCTTTTCTAGGTCATGCAGGTTTCTATCGCAGGTTTATTAAAGACTTCTCTAAGATCTCAGCCCCATTGTGTGATTTGCTGAAGAAAGATGTGCCCTATGAGTTCAATGAGGCATGCAAAAAGGCATTTGATGAGCTAAAAACACGCATAATAAGTGCCTCAATAATTCAAGCCCCAGATTGGTCTCAACCTTTTGAGATCATGTGTGATGCAAGTGACTACGCTGTTGGGGCTGTTTTGGGTCAAAAGGAAGCTAGAGCATCTCATGTCATACATTGTGCTTCCATGACTCTAAACGATGCCCAAAGGAACTACTCCACCACTGAGAAGGAAATGTTTGCTGTAGTGTTTGCCTTGGAGAAGTTCAAACAATATTTGTTGGGAACAAAGGTGATAGTTTATTCAGACCATGCAGCACTTCGTTATTTAATGACGAAAAAGGAGGCTAAGCCGAGATTGATAAGATGGATCCTCTTGCTGAGTGAGTTTGATATTGAGATATGGAATAAAAAGGGAGCCGAAAATCTGGTAGCTGACCACCTGAGCCGACTTGTACATGTGGAAAACAAGTCAGAAAGCCAAGAACAAATCCAAGGACGATTCCCCGATGACATGCTTTTCGGAGTCACCACTGGTGTCGCACCGCGATCGCCGCCAGAACAAGAGGCGACCGCGGCTCAGACAACCGCGATCGAGGCCAACATCGACGGCGATCACGGCCCAGGCGGCGACGACGAACACGAGCCGCAATTCGAGGAGTTTGCTTGTGGGATCCACTCGTTCAGGCCATGGTACGCAAATCTAGTCAACTACCTCATCTCAGGGGAGTTCCCTCCTAATTTTACCAAGGCTCAGAAGGACAAGGTGCGTCATGAATCCCGATTCTATGTCTGGGATGATCCTTATTTATGGAAGCACTACACAGATCAGGTAATCCGACGGTGTGTCCCGGATTCTAAGGTACAATCTATCCTGTCTTTTTGTCATTCCTATGCATGTGGGGGTCATTTTGGGACTAATAAAACTGCTAGGAAGGTCTTAGTAGATGGTTTTTATTGGCCTCATATTTTTAGGGATGCATTTGCTTTCTGTAAATCATGTGATCGTTGTCAGAGGGTGGGTAATATTTCTAAAAGACATGAGATGCCTCAATCTCGCATGATATTCTGTGAAGTTTTTGATGTTTGGGGCATTGATTTTATGGGATCCTTCCCCTCTTCCTATGGGAATCTGTATATTTTACTTGCGGTGGACTATGTTTCCAAGTGGGTGGAAGCAAAGGCCACTAGAACTGATGATTCAAAAGAAGTTGCAGGTTTCCTTAAGGACAACATTTTTTCCAGATTTGGGATTCCAAAAGCTCTAATAAGTGACAGGGGTACTCATTTTTGCAACAAGACTGTTAGTGCTTTATTGAAGAAGTACCATGTTACTCAAAAGATCTCTACAGCCTATCATCCCCAGACCAATGGACAAGCTGAAGTGTCCAACAGGGAAATAAAATCAATTTTGGAGAAGACGGTGGCGCCTAACAGGAAAGATTGGAGTTTGAGACTCAATGATGCTTTGTGGGCCTACCGTACTGCTTATAAGACACCCATCGCGATGTCTCCCTTCAGATTGGTTTATGGCAAAGGTTGTCACTTGCCAGTTGATCTTGAGCATAAAGCTTATTGGGCAGTCCAAAAGTGCAATTTCAGCATTAAAGAGAATGGAGACTTCAGGAAATTACAATTGCAAGAGTTGGAAGAGTTGAGATTGGATGCTTATGATAATGATGTGAATTACAAGAACAAAACCAAAGCATGGCATGATAAAAACGTCCTAAGGAATTCAAGGTCGGAGACAAGGTCCTTCTATTTCAGTCTCGTCTCACACTCTTCCCAGGCAAACTCTGTTCCAGATGGGCTGGACCGTATACAATTACTCAAGATTTTCCACATGGGGCTGTGGAATTATTGGATGGGGACTCCCAGAAGGTGTTCAAAGTTAATGGTCAGAGATTAAAAAAATACCATGAGGGAGTCAGCCATGAAGTGCTAGAAGAGATGGGAATTGATGATCCAAACCCAATTGCCAACTAAAATAGGGCACTGATGTCGAGCCAACGACATTAAACAAAGGCGCTGCTCGGGAGACAACCCGAGGTAAGTTTTTCTTTTTCTGTTTTTCTTTTTGTTTAGTTTTTCTTTTCAATCTCGTAAGGCTAACACACAGGTACTAGGTTCGAAAGAACGTTACTGAGGACAAACCGCGATCGCCCCTTCAAAAGGGCGACTGCGGGGCGTTTTTCGAAAGAAATTGACGGTACCTTGCAAAACCCGCGATCGCGGCCTCCACAGGGCAGCGATCGCGGCCTTCGAGATATAAAAAAAAAATAATTACGAGGCAGTGAGGCCACTCCCACCGCCGGCCCCACTCCTCTTCATTCGCATTCTCTTCTTCCTCCTTTCTCTATTTTCACTCCTTCTTCAAGCTCCACCAAAAACCTCCATTAACACTCCCTTCTTCAACCTCCATTAAACCTCCTCAAAAATTTCTTCCAAACTCAATACAAAACCCGGATCTAGAATCCTCATCCCGTCCTCAATCCAAATTCATCCACAAAATTTCTTTTACCTCACTATTTCTTCCCCAAAATCAAATCTAAAAAAATCCCAAAATTTCCCCCCGTAGCCTTCAATCCACCATAACCATCCCTCTTGGCCCATTGATGGGTCATTGAAGGCGAACCAAGGAGGAGACCGCGACTCGAAGTTGAAGAGAACCGCGGTGTCGGAGTTGCATCGCAGCCGGAAATCGCCGATCCCGCCAGGCAGCGATCACGGCCTACATACAGAGGCAATCGCGGCCCAGATTCAGAAGGCAGTCACGTCTCCTTTGCTCGGCGATCACGGCCTCCTAACAGTGTCTGAATTTCAGTTTCTGTAAGTTGCTTCTTCGCCTCAACTGTTGATCTGAATAGCTGCATTAATTAGATGGCGTATCCTGTTAAGAAGCTAACTCCTGCTCAGAAGAAAAAATGGGATTCTTTGGCTAAGAGGAAATTCACTAGTACTAAATTCTTTGATGTTGAGATGCTTGGGACACTAGGCATGTATAACTGTACTAGAGGGTTTCTGATGAATGGTGGATTAGGGGTTTTTATTGAACTGAATGCCCCTACTTATAGGAACATATTGTTGGAGTTTCTGTCTACATTTAAGGATGATGAGGGTTTGTTAAAATTCAATATTTTGGATGAACCATATTATATAGACAGAGAGGGGTTGAGAGGAGTTTTTGGGATAACTGGTGTGCCTACTGGGAATTGGGATTCAGTTAGTAAAGAGTCAGGCCTTAATGATTTCTGGGAGGCGATTACAGGTTTTGGGTTTTCGCCTAAGAAAGGGGAGTATAACTATTGCATTACCCATCCCTGTATTAGATTATGTCATAAGGTGCTGTCTATGAGTTTTCTGGGGCAAGGGGAGGTTAACAAGGCATCTCGCTTTGACTTAAGCATGATCTGGTGTTTGATGCCTATGAAGGCTACAGTTCCTGATTGGGTTGAGTTATTTATCGGAAGTATTAAGAAGATCCTGAAGAAGGTTACAGGCAAGATTGCTATAGGTGGGATGATTACTTTGCTTGCCAGAGAGTTTGTGAGTGAGGAGAGGTTTGGACAGCCTGACAGTGTTGAGTATAAGTTTAATGAGAATCAGCTGAAGAGGGCGCATTGTTTGAAGGGATCGGCTGAGCAGGGTTATATTTGGACTATAGGTCATCCAGCTGCGGATTATTTACGTCTTCCCAGAGCCATGCCCGCTGGCCCCGCTTTAGCCTATCTATACATGCCGTCTGATTTTTTTGGTGGGGGCGGGGCTCAGCAGGAGATGCTTGCCGCTGATGTAGAGATGGAGGATCAAGGTGCTGATGATGGTGATGATGGAGACCATAGAGGAGATGATGGTGATGGTGGTCTTGATCCTGGAGATGGTGGTGTTGGTTTTGTACCTGGAGGTGGTTTTGGGACGTCATCAGCTATATGGGGTGGCAGTTCTAGTACAGCACCAGCGAGTACAACGAGTTGGGCAATAGGAGGATATACTGGTTATGGTGATGGTGGGCTGCTGCTTACAGAGGTGGATATGGAGGATATGAAGATACCTCTGCATGGGATGCTGCTGCAGGTAGAGCTGGATGGGGTGTGCATTCTGATTTAGATTGGCAGAACAGGATGTTCTGGGAGATGGGACGACTTTTTGTTTCCCAGAATGAGATAGTGTCCACCCAGAGAGATATTGTGGCACAACAGAGAGAGTTGGCAACTCAGCAGAGTGCTATTGCATCCACAGTTCAAGACATGCAGCGGGTGCAGGGGTAGCACCATGAGTTTTTCAGTCATATGTGGCCAGGCTTTCCTGATTGGTCACATTATCAGCAGCCACCGGGTTCCCCACAGTGAGTCTTCTGTTTTCCTTTCTTGTATTTTTATTTGATTTGTCTTTATTTCATTGAGGGCAATGAAAGGTTTAAGTATGGGGGAGGGAGTACTCATTGTTGTATATATGTACAGATGCATTTCATATTTAAAAAATATATTAAAAAAAGCCATAAAAATATAAAAAAGGCATAGAAAATCCTGGGATGAGCTGAAAACCCGAAAGGGCGGCTTAAGTAATAAGCAGGTAACCCGGACCGGCATTAGGCTGGGGTAATAAGAGATTAATGAGAGATGTGAGTATTTGTGAGCACACCTAAAGAAAAATGAAAAGAGTGATTAGGTGAAAACCCGAAAGGGCGCCTAAGTAGAATGAGTGGTAAAATCAGAGTGTTTAGGATTCATATTCTACTTTGGGGTCTAGGGATTACATTTTAGATGTTGGGTAGATCCTAGGTTGCTCTACACTTTTTGGAACATGAGTGTTATATCTTGTATTTGTGAGGTGTGTGATTTGAGCTTTCATGTTTTTGCTCATTATTTCTCTACATGGGTTCGGGTTGTGAGATTATTTTGAGTGCTTTTTAGTTTTAGATGATCTTCTCCCATTGCTGTCTGTAGACCTTTGTTGATTTGTCATGCTTGATTTTATTTTTGAGCTTACTCGAGGACGAGCAAGGTCTAATTATGGGGGAATTTGATATGCTGTGTTTTGTACAGCATAACTAGGACTTTTTAGTACATATTTATGTAGTGTTTTAGGCCTATTATGAGCATTATTGAGCATCAGAGTTGAAGGCCGGAAGTTCAGAGTAAGCAAGATTTGAAGATGTTGACGGTTTCTAAAGGCCGCGATCGCCGCCGCTATTGAGGGCTGTCGCGGTGGACGTCGCCGAGGAGGACAAGGTCGCCATTTGAGGACCGCGATGCTATTGAAGGCCGCGATCGCGACCATGTATGGGTGGCGATCGCGGTTGCTAGAGGTCGCCGATGGGTCGCGGTTTGCAGCCAGGCAGCGATCGCGGCTAGGATTGGTGGCGATCGCGGCTTTGTTGGATCTGACGCGCGTTCATATTTATCCGCTTAGTTTATTTATTTTATATTTTATCTTTTTAATTCCGACTGGTTCGAGACTATATTAGGTTATTTTTCAGACTTTGTTGGTATTCTCTCTTAGACCAAATTTCAGACTTTTGTGTTCTTCTCTTATGGAGAACTAAACTCTCTAAATTCTATTCAAGTTGAAGCTTTTCACACTCAAGTTGTTGTGAGATTCTACTTTACAGGTTTAGTTCTACAGGTTATTTCAATTCTCTTGTGCGTAATTATTATTGATTGTATTGATTCTTTCAAACCTAGATAACTTGTTGAAATTAATATTGTCTATTGCTAGATCTAGGTTTTCTCGTAGCAAAGCCTAATCTTTGTAGCAACTCAATTGATTTAGGACTCGTTGGACTAAAACAATTGAGAGAGAGATTTGAATGCATGTTGATTGTTTGACTCGTTGGAATTCAATTGCATGTATCCTGCTTATCCTTGTTCTCATTGCTAATATCCATATTATTTATGATCGTTTCATGAGTTGTTTGGATATTAAGTTTGCATGTCTCGTTGTCATGTTATATTTCTGATCAGGATAGGAATAACCAAAAGAATAACTTGTTTGAATCTAGGATCAATAACTTGAGGAAGAAAAGTGGATACTTGAATAGGATTGCTTTTCCCTAATTGATAAAAATCCAACTTTTGCATTGTTTGATTGCTTGCTTTGTTTGTTTCAATTCTTAGTTTCTAGTTTTAATTCCAAAATCTCCCCTTTGTTAACCCTTTGAGTTGATAATAATAAAACTTAGGATACAAGTGTCTTTTGGGTTCGACCCCGACTTATCGACTATACTAGTTGAGTAACTAGGGAATTATTTTTGATTTGGAATCAACGATTCTAAGCCAGTCAGTGTTGCATCAATACGTCACAATTGAAATACATCCCAACATCGTTTAAAAATTAAATGTGATATATGTATATAAAGTATGTCAATACTAAATATAATATAGTTGTTCATTGTCACGTATTTTACTAATTAAATAACTCAATACTCATATGAATTTGATAAATACATATTAGGGTGCAAAAGAGGGTGAGGATGTTTATGATAGATTCGGAGAAAAGCAAAGTTTAAATCGATCATAATACGAATTTACATGTTATGTAACTATTAATGCATATTTATTAGGGGGTTTGGATTATTATGGGAAAGCAAAATGTAAACACGCATTAAAAGATTAATGCATTTTTTACATTTTATGCTATGGTTTATGGCATATAGTAATCTAATATGTTTTTATATTGTAATATATAAAATATTTCTATAATCAAGTTTTATGGGGTTTGAATCGATCATATACATTTTTTTTTATTTTATGGATTTTTTATCATATGCTCACAAAAACAATGAAACAATAAGCGTAATAGAGAAATGTACGTATATAAGCCTTCAGACGTTTAGTCAAACGGCTAGAACTTCAGAATATAGAGTACCATGAAGTATTCGTTTCAATTCTCATGGATGGTGAGTAGACCGGTCAAATAGGTCAATCGATTTCGGGTCGCTAAATTTATAGGTTTGATCAGGTTGGGTTGTTACTCTTGGTCCATTGATTTCTTGGTCAGACTTCAACCTAGAAAAACTTCGAGAGGATAGAATCGTGTCAAGTTTTGACAATAAACATATAAGTAGAGTGAGAGAGTCTAACCAATTGTGGCCTTAAAAAACATCAATTATACTATGTGGTAATAGCTTTATTTAAATTGATGCAATATTCAAATTACATTCTCTTGGAGATAATTTCATGAAGAAATTACATTATTTATAAATTAACACTTAAGCTACATGCTATGTATATATCTAGCAAAAGCAATGACAAACATGTTTATGGTTGCGAAGCTTGCACTCTCCACCCCTACACGAAGATGAGCAATAATCATTACACTTGCTATCATCATGACATGGTCCAGAGGCTAAGTTATGTTCTTGGCAACAAAGTGAATTTTGTTCTTGTCCAATTTCCATTCCAAAAAAACCTACACAACAATAATGAATTAAATTGAATAATAAGATTGTTAGTAAGAGGATTTAATATAACTATATATATATAAGTGACTTATTATTTACCAAGACATAACATGGCAATGAAGAAAACGACAATTGCTCTAGCCATTTCTATGAAGTTTAATGATGTTTTGAAAATTAGGTTTAGTGCTCAAGTGTAATTGATCGTGGTCTAGGATTGGATGGGGAAGAATGAGAGGGTATTTATACGAGTAAATGTGATTTTTTCTTGCTAAAAGTGAAACGATTCCCCATGATTATAACGGGTTTAATTTTAATTGCAATATCAATACTACGTATTTATTAATGGATCGGAATGTAGTCGTATATATAGGGAGATATAATCATATGGGTTCTTGACTTCTTGTTATACAATTTAAATTTAAATTTAAATAAGTTATAATTTTAAGAAGGAAAGTTAATCTGGTCATAAAATTATCATATCTTTGTCATATACAGAATTTATTATACATTTTTAATTTATTACTTGTCAAGATTAAAACCTTTTAATATATCTTACCTAACTACTAGCAACGTTATTTTTGGTGAAGACTAGTAGCAACGTTATTTGGTGACAATAAAGAGTTGAGATCATATGAGGAGGATGCTTAACCTAAAAAATGAGGAGTAATGAGACCCCTTGGATTTAGTTAATCAAAGGGTTGTAATTAACCCGTTTCACTTAAAGCATAGGGGTAAAATTGTACATGTGTCACTTTCCTCCCCTTTTGTTCAATGTACGCTCTATGTTTATCGGTTTATTTCTCCAACAATTTTCTCCATAGCTCTATCCCCTTCTTCATCTTCTTCATTTAATCACGATTTTGTTCTCCACTCAATCACAATCTCTAATCAATCACGATCTCGGATTGTTTAATTATGGATTCAACAGGTGACAAACAACGATTACACGAAGGCTTTTGGTGGAAATCGGCGAATCTCGTCGAAATTCAATGTCGGCGGCTCGAGCTATGAGGTATTTCAATGGTGTGAAGGATAGCTTTGGGGGAGGGGATTTCAGTGTTGAGATATTTTCATTGTTTGATCATCGGAAAAGTGGATATGAGATTCCCGGTGGATTTCTGAAGCCTTTTCCTCTTCATCTAGAAGGTTTTTTTTGTTTATGTTCTTTTTTTCTTCATAAATTGGGATTCTCCTTGGCTCAATTAATTCATCAGAAATTAACGGCAACGGAATTGAATTCAATCTTCCTCAATGAACGAAATTGTTGGCATATTTGTGTAGATAAGGTGTTTGTTGTATTGCTTGGCTAAAAAATGGTGTAGAGGAGGTGTTTATTCTATGGTCAAATTGAAATTGACTCCTAATAATCTTGCTTCTATTCGCATATAGAATAGTTACATTGAAAGTTTTTGCACTTTCGATCTTCCTTAATAAATAAAGTTGTCGATGGGTTTGTGTAGATGAGGTATTTGTTGTATTTCCTGGCTTGTTTGTTAGGTCATTGGCTAAATGACATGATATGACTCAACAACATTGTTGTTTGTTTTGTTGGAAAGTTACTATCTCTACCATCATAAATTAATAAGATCAATCACATATATTATTGAGCTTAATCCAACTATTGTCCACTTACATCTACCTCATTATCTCTCTGTTTGAATACTTGAAGACTACAATCAATTTACCAGAGAGAAATAAAAAAAGACTATTATATGTTTTGCTATTTAGGCTTATAGGAGCCAACATGACATTTTTTCTTCATAATATTAAGTTCTTAAGCTTGCACTTTTGATACTATTGTTTGCACTTTTGTTTATAACTCATGCACTTTTGTTTACAACATGACATTTTTCCTCATTATCTCTTTGTTTGAATACTGTGAAACTACATTGTCTTCTGATATACACATCCTTAGTGCTGCACTTTTGATACTAATGTACGCACTTTTATTTATAATCGGTGCACCATCAATTAGTAATGCTTTTAACTTAAATATAGAAGTTATATGATAGTTACCTAGACACTTTTTTCTCATAATTTACCTTTATAAATGTAGTACAAGTAGCCTATTAGCTCAAATGGAAGAGCGGTGTGCTTGTGCACAAAGATGTAGGTTCGACTCCTACATAGGCTAACTTAAAATGCACTTTACTAAACATCGAGTCACTCAATTCGCCATGCACTCTTACTTGTTTACAATGCACATTTATTAACTTGGATTGCACTCTTAGAGATATGTAATGCACTTTTACTATAGAATGCAATTTCACTACTATGAAATCAACTTTCATGTCTTTTAGGAATGCACTTTTTCTACTATGTAACGCACTTTTTACTACTTCAAAATGCACTTTAGAATTGAATTTTTACTAGTCTATAATGCATTTTTTTACCTATCTAGAATGCACTTTAGCTAATTTATAATGCACTTTTACCACTTCAGAATGCACTTTTGCTACTTTAGAAAGCACCTTTTCTACTTCAGAATGCACTCTGGAATCCAATGACACAACAAAATATTCATGCATTTCTTCCACGTGATTACACTATATACAATTTAGGAATGCATGTTTTCACTTTTATAATGCATTAATACTACTTTTAAATTGCACTTTATGATTCAATTTTACTACTCTAGAATGCATAATTTTCTATCTACTTGGAATGTACTTTTGTTAATTTAGAATGCACTTTTTTGAATGGTTTTTTTACTGACAATTCATGTGCATTTCTAAAAATTAGCCCATGTGGGATTCGAACCCACATCCTTGTACATATGCACATTGCTCTTCCATTTGAGCTAATAGGCTTTCACTATACGATGCCCTTAGACATGCACTTTAGGCCCTTATATATGCACTTTAGGCACTTAGACATGCATTGTTTTTTTTTTGGTAGAAGGAGAGGCGGTACTCTCCGGCCCCTCAAGGGAGCGTTTTATTAATATAGAAAAAAGGGCTAAGTAGTCAGCAAGCGGGGGATAGCCCGACCCCTAACATCATCAAACAACAGTAAATTAATGTCCTCAGGCGGGGCACTCAATACATGCAAACCAACATTAAAATTAAAAGCTAAAGACACGAGACGATCCGCAACCGAATTCATCTCTCGATACACATGACGGATTTGGATAGTCCAATCCCTACTAATAAAGCCTTGGCATTGCAATAGGCTAGAGAGCGGGTGGGTTTTGGCCACCCTAGAACTCAACAAATTAATCACAATTTGAGAGTCCGACTCAATAATAACTTTACGATACCCTTCATTACAAGCCATCTTCAAGCTGTCAAGGATGCCCCATAGCTCCGCCATAGGCACCGTGCAACTTCCGATATTGTGCACAAAACCTCCAAGCCAACGTCCAAAGCTGTCCCTACACACGCCTCCTGCCGACGCCTTAATTCCCGCCTTGACCGCGCCATCCGAATTAAACTTGACCCAACCGTTAGGAGGGGTTTTCCACGAGACCTCCAGTAAACATCTACTATTAAATAAAGGTAACGAAATCAACTTACCTATAGCCATAGTGTACTCCATCACCCTATCAATGATAAAGCTTGATTTGTCAAAACAATCCAAGGGCTCGTTGAACACTCTAGCATTTCTCCAACGCCAAATCCACCAAATAGCGGTAGCGAAGATCGCATTCCAGCTCAAATCACCGACCTTACGCTTTTCCATAATATTGCTTCTAAACCAGCTTGCAAACGGAGCCTGGAAAAAATCAACAAACAAGTTAGAAACATTCAAATCAAACCAAATGTGACTAACCTGTTGGCAGTCTCGAAACAAGTGGCAATAGGTCTCCTCATGGGCGTCATCAATGCAGAAAACGCAACCCCTGGCGTTGGTTATGTGGCGTCTTGCTCGTTCTGAATTGGACAGCACTTCGCCCTTGCAAGCCAACCAAGCAAAATGTCTAATCCTCTCAATAACATCAAGCTTCCATATCTGATTGTAAATGGCATCATCAGCGTCAACCTGTGCATGATCGTTCTTTAGCAAGTTGTGGCCAGTTTTAATAGTATAATTTTCGTCCCTAGATAAAGACCAGCAAAGTTCATCTTCAGCATCTGGAATCAAAACCACAACAGCGAGTTCCAAAAGTATAGTTAGCGGCAAAAATTGAGACAAGATACTCCAATTCCATCCAACCCCATCAACCCAATACTCACAAACCATTTTCCTCATATGTCTATCGTCAAGGGGAACTGTAGCAACCTCGCACAAAATATAAGTTTCCAACCAAACATCTTTCCAAAAACAAATCGATTTTCCATTTCTCACAAGCCATTTTGTGCCATGAATCACCACATTCGAGAGACCCTTCTTAATTCCTTTCCAGAGGAATGAACTCGCTGGAGAATTTCCAAGACCTCGATCGACATACTTCCTCTTTAGAACCTCAAACCACACACCATCTTCCCCCATGATAAATCGCCAACCCAGCTTACCAACCAAAGCCAAATTCAAATCATGCATTGTCTTGATTCCTAGCCCGCCCTTGGCCTTCGGTTTCGTAACTTCAGCCCATGCAATCTTGTGCATTCTCTTATGCTCCCCACAACTTCCCCAAATAAAATCTCGATTTATCTTATCGATCTTCTTGCAGACACTAGTGGGGAGGAGAAAAGTAGACATCGAGTAAACAGGAATAGATGATAGAACCGATCTAACAAGAGTAGTTCTTCCGGCGAAACTCAACGTCTTCGTCTTCCAACCTGCCAATCTGTTATTACACTTATCAATAAGAGAAGAAAACGTGTGTTTGGAGACCTGTTGATGAAGGACGGGCAGACCCAAGTAGTTTCCAAGATCTGTTGTGACCGAAATACCACTCACTTCCCTAAGCTGACCAGCAATCCGAGGATTAACATTAGGGGATAAAAAAATCTTTGACTTTTGAACACTGACTCGTTTCCCCGACAAGTTGCAAAATCTGTTCAAACAATCCATAATGACCCACAATTGTTCAACGGAGGCCTCCGCGAATAAAACGATGTCATCCGCAAAGAACAAATGCGAGAGAGACGGGCCATCCCGAGTAAGCCTAATTGGTTTCCAGCTTCCATCCTCGACAAGCTCCCGAATAAGATGACTAAGCCTCTCCACACAAAGCAAGAATAAATACGGAGAGATAGGATCCCCCTGGCGGACACCTCTAGAGGGCGTAAATTGTTTAGAAACTCCACCGTTCCAGAGAAGTTGCATCCTCGGAGAGGTGACACACGAGTTAACCCATTTAATCCATTGATCCGGAAAACCCGCAACTCTAAGCGACTCATCAATAAAGTCCCAACGAAGCCTATCATAGGCTTTTTCGAGGTCTAACTTTAACACCATCCAACCCTTAGAACCTCTCTTTCATCTCATCGAGTGAACCACCTCCTGTACAACAACAATGTTATCGGTGATGATACGGCCCGGAAGAAAGCTTCCTTGAGTAGGGCCAATTATATTCGTCATGATAGGTTGAAGTCTGTTAGCAAGGACTTTAGTAACGACCTTATAAAGGACGTTGCAAAGACTTATCGGATGGAACTGGCTAAGAAGCTCGGGTTTCTCTGTCTTCGCCAACAACACAATAAGCATGTCGTTCACCCCTTCCGGCATATGAGAAGACGAAAAAAAATCTCTAACAAAGGCCCAAACAGAGTCACCCACCGTGTCCCAACATCGTTGGTAGAAACCTGGTTGAAAGCCGTCAAGGCCGGGGGATTTGAACGGACCCATGTGTTTGACAACTCTCCAAACTTCATCCTTTGAGACTGCTTTCAACAACGCCACGCGATCCGATTGGCCCAGCTCAGGAAATCCATGCAGTAAGGATGAATAAGAGCTCTCGTCAATAGCTTCCTCAGTGTAAAGTTTGCGGTAGAACTCAACAACCATCTCCTCTAGATCCTCACTCTTGTCAATCCAAACGCCATTGCTATTCCGAAGGCCTTCAATCCTATTATGTTTCCTCCTAGCAACGGTCGATGTGTGGAAAAAAGAAGTATTTCGATCCCCACACATGAGCCATTGCTCCCGGGATTTGTGGAACCATAAAATCTCTTCTTGTTGAAGCACCCTCTCTAACTCCCCTCGAAGCTGTTCTTCCTGATCCAAAAGCACACTCGACAAGGCCCTATTCGGGTTACTTTGAATATTCAACGGAAGATACTCAAATGGCTCTCACTGAGACCATCTACGAGAAGGTGAAGTCGTCTTTCTTTCCCCAACTGACCTAAGATGGCTTGCTTAAGAGAGTGAATATTCCCAAAAACCTTCTTGTTCCAACCCACCAGGACATCTTTGAGAGCCGTCAGAGCAGCGGGGGTGTCCAAGTGGTGCAGCCAGCTCTCCCTAATCTTACTCATGAAGTCGGGATGGGAAAACCAAGCGGCCTCAAAACGGAACGGCCTCCGTTTCTTGTTCAAACCCAGCTTCGGACTAAAAGAGAGCAACAACGGATTACGATCGGAGGAAAACCTCGGGAGATGCCGCACCGTAGCTTCAGGCCATCGTAAATGCCCCTCGATGTTCGCAAAAGCCCGGTCAAGCCTCTTGGACACCACCGAAGAACGAGACAACCTCTTACTCCACGTGAACTTGGGCCCTATAAACTCCATATCTATGAGCCCTAAATTGTTTCTCCAACTGTTAAACGTCATTGAATCCGAGTGGAGACCTCCCGAACCTCCTTCACGCTCATTATTATAAAGAATACAGTTAAAGTCGCCCCCAACAATCACCGACCCAACTGTTCATTTTATCGCAGACTCAAGATCTTTCCAAAAACCTTCCCTACGTTTCGCCGACGGCGGCCCATACACAACAATCAAGTGCATAGAAGTATCCCCATCAGTGAAAGTAACCTGAATGAAATGTTGGAACTTGATAACCCTCTCCACCTGAATCTTCGACTCTTTCCAGAAAAACCACACACCACCAGATAAGCCTACAGCTTCAACACGCTCAAATCTCGAAAAATCCGAACGAATAAGACGGTTGCAAACGTGATCCGCTCTCTCTCCGGAAATACGAGGCTCGAATAAAGCAAGCATGTTCACCGAATGAGTCCGACAAATATACCGTATAGCTCTTCAAAACCCAGGTTTATCTGCACCAAAACAATTCCACATTAAAAGATTCATCATAAAAAAAAACAAAGATTTAAAAGAAACCAGAAAGAATCATGATGGCCCTTGAGCATTATCGCTCTCCGTCATACTAGCATCGAGATCGATGCGCTCAAGGAACTCGTCCTTATTTTCTTGCAAATCCATGGATGGCCTTGTATCATATGATGTTTGTTCTGGTGGGCGTCCTTCGTTAGGTTCTATACTACCCTTTGCTGAATGTACTTGCTGAATGTCATGTGCAATCTCAGAATTAATAGACCCATGATCCGACCCAGTTCTCGGTCTTTTAGCCAGAATAGGAACAAAACTGTTTTTATTTCCATTACTATTTGCACTACCCTTGGTTGCAGGAGTGAATATTCCTTTTTTACGGCCCAATTTGATAGACCTCTTAGCAGGCTGAGGTTTAGTATGAGACAGCCCATTACTGAAATTTGGCATATTACCATCTTGGCCCATCTGGACCTCAATACTACCAGCCTCACCGACCCCCTTGACTTCTTGTTGGGCCCCCAAATAATTATTATCCGCCAAATTTGTGCGTTCTTTCAAAGATACAACAGAACCACGTCTTCCTATAACCGAAACTTCCTCTTTCTTGCTATCAATCTGAAGATTCTCTTCCACCGCTTTAGCTACAAGATCATTATCCCCTATTTCAAGGGCCCGAAATCTGTTGATTTGCGAAAATAAAGGTCTCCGATCCTGATCACCCTTCTGCTTCCCTTTCTCAGCACTAAATTGGTAATCCTTCGTAGAAACTTTCCTTTGACTATTCGATTGTACATTCTGCTTGTTTCCTTTTGTGACAACCTTCCTTCTTTCCACCTTCATCCATTCACCATACGTTCCTTTTCTCTCTCCGGCAGCCACCTCACCGCTCGCCCCTGCCGCCACCGCAACCGGCGACTTGCTATGATCGATGGAGGTCAGATTACCAATCTCTTTGACACCCCTATCTCTGCCAGAATTTTCGGCGGTTGCAGAGACTAGTATTTGGGTGGTGGAAGACGTAGATCTTTTGCTGCTTTCCGTTCTGAATGGACAGTTTGTTTTGACATGCCCAAACCGCCCACAATCGAAGAAAATTGTTGGTAACCCTTCATATTCAATTAAGAAGCGATCACCATTAATGATAATCGAACCTTTCAGCGGCTTCTCCAAATCAATCTCAACATATATCCTAGCGAACCTCCCCCTGTTGGTATACTGTTGAAGGGTTTCTTGAACAAATAAATTTATATTCAAGACCCCGCTGAGTACAGCGAAGTCAAGTTCGTCCACGGGAATGAGAATTGTGCCAAAGATTAGTTGATAAACTAAGGAAAGCAAGAGAACAAACAAGGGACTAAGGGTCGAACACGACCTTATGGGGTCGAGATCGAGTCAACTTAATGGGTTTTAATCAAGTATAAAAAGAGCAATCCTAGGGATAGGGCTACCACAACAACAACCATACATGCTTTTAACAAGAACTCAAACCTATCATGCAATCTAGATCATAGAAAAGTCAACTGTCGCAAGATATTGCCTCAACTTTCGCAAAGGTATTGCCTCAACTTTCGCTTTTAGGTTAATTGCAAGATATTGCCTCAACTTTTGCAAAGGTATTAAGCACAAGATAGATAGATATGCTCTTTCAAGAATTCAAGTCATGAATTCAAGTTTAGACATGCATGATTGTGTTGGGTTTTCACCCAACCCTAGAATTTAAGAAGACTACTCACACATGGAGAAGAAAGGAGAAGACATCATCATGAAAAACAAACCGAAAAATCAAATTAAAAACAAAGAGGTCTTACAAATTTCTCCAACTTCCTCCAAGTCTTCTTCTTAATCTCCAAAACAAAGCTAGAAAAGAGATCTCCAAACTAGAAGGTCTAGCCCCCTTTTTATAGAGAAAAAGGAGGCCTAATTATACTAGGAAACAAGATAAAACTACTTACTAAAATAAAAGATAGAATATAGTACAAAAGATCTCGGAATAATGCAAGAGTCGGCGCCATGCACGACCCATATAGGGTCATTCTCGACCCCCCTGGGGTCGGTCCTGAGGCTTGTCTTTTTGGGTGGGTCTAGCACGACCCTAATAGGGTCGTTCACGACCCCCCTGGGGTCGGTCCTGAGGCTTGTCTTTTTGGGTGGGTCTAGCACGACCCTAATAGGGTCGTTCACGACCCCCCTGGGGGTCGGTCCTGAGATCTTGTTCGAACAACCTTGAGTAAAACTTGCGTAGAAGATTCGTTACAACTCCGTTTGACTCGATTCTTTTTCTTATGTTCTTGTAATGAATTTCTCTATCTCTTTCCAAGCTCAAACATGATCTTCAATGACTTTACTTGAGCGCTTCATCTCCATCTTCTCTTGTAATGCTCCAAACTCTTCTTCTAAGCTCCAAAACTCCTACAAAATGACACAAAAGGTGTGTAGCTTCCGAATCTCAAGGAAATACGAAAACTAAAGCAAAAAGACTCAAAAGCATAAAACTCAAGCACGAAAACCAACTAAATCTAATCTATCTAGTCACTAAAAACCTACCTAAAAAGCGGATATCAAAATACCTCATACTTAGACTTGCTTGTCCTCAAGCAATAATCATGCAAAATCAAGACCAATAACACAATCTTCAAGCATAGCCCTTGTCAAAACATTTTAAACAAAAATGAAAAAGTAGACAAGTAATTTTAACGTCATCACATATGTATGAGTCTCAAGCATAGATAATCACAATCCAACCTCACAAGGGATTTTAATGTGTTTCACTCATCTCTCATGTGTTTAGGCTATTAATATCAACTCTCAACTCAATCTTTATGAAACATCAACTTTATCATTGAGACTTATATCACCAATCTCTCTACCTAGAGAAGTCAAAACACATCAATCATCATAAGAACTTAGACTCAATGAAATCTTCATAGAAGACTCCATTCGGCCGGGTTGTAATGGGGTTTGGTAAAGACAACAAGGTGTGGAAATATTTTGGATATGTGGTGCTAATAAAATCCGGGAATCAAAGACTCCTAAAAACTCTCACATTGCCAAAAACTCACATAAAAGAACATATACCAAACTCTCTCAACATTATGCTCAAAACTCACTTATTTCTTTAACCCTTTTAAATTCCAACTTATCTTGCTTATAAATACTAAGGAATTTTGGCTTATGCACACTTTCACTTTCAACACTTTGCTTTATTTTTCTCCCTTTTGATTTTCATTTTTTTATGGGAGATCGATATCGATATCTTTTTTTCTTCTCTTTTGTAAGTGCATTCAGGGAACCAAACTCCTTTTACATGACAAACTGCAAGATTTTTCTTTATCTTTTCCCAACCCATAATTACCCCACACTTGAACCAAACAATCTCACTCAACAAAAACTATCACAACCAATACTAAGTCCTAATCCCCGGATAGGGTCAAGCTTATCTTGGCTAGGGAATAATTTTGTGGAGCTAAAAATAAAAGGCTTAAATCTCAAATTGGCTTCAAAAAGAGGATAATGTAAAGGTAGGTAAAAGAGAGGATAAAAGTGGCTTATGAAAAATAAGTTCTTAATCATAATTAACATGCATGAACGATCTCATAGCGGCTTCAAGAAATAGATAACCATATCAATGACAAGAGATTAATGCACAAAGAGAGCAAATCACACATATAAACAAGAGGGATTTTTGATGTTCTCCCTATAAGGCCAAAATTCTCACTAGGTAAAATTTTTGTTGGATTGCAACTACTTCTACTTAAGACACATATGCTCAATTTCATCACAAGTCAATTTTCACTATTAAAAGCAATTTCTCAAGACTTGGGCTATACTATCCAAATATGCCAAAGGAATTATATGATAAGCATGAAAATTATTTCTCATCATAGGACATCTAAGATGGATCATTCTTCTATCCTAAAACAAAGAAAGAAATATTTTTGGATTTTTCGACATTTTTCAATTTGTTTCAATTTTTTTTAAAGCTTTTTCTTAACAAAACAAACTAGCAAGCAACAAGCAAACAATCCAACAAAAAAGACTCAATTATGTACAACATGTGAGATTTCTTCTTCCCCCACCCCATACTTAAATCATGCAATGTCCCCATGCATGAAAATGATATGAAAAAGTAAAAGAGAAAGGAAGAAGAAACTCACAAAGAACTCTTGGAAGCTTGTAAAGAAGATGGAGCTCATCATGGTGAAGATGGAGTGGTTGAAGCTTAGGACCCTGCAAAAATCCCACAAAACTCTATTCCAAACATATATATTCTATCCTAGTGTAAGGAAGGTTAGGAAGATCTAATCTAAAAATAAATAAAATAAAAATAAAAATAATAAAACTAACTAAAAAGCGGGTTGCCTCCCGTAAGCGCTTGTTTAACGTCATTAGCTTGACGACTTACCTGAGCTCAGTCCGAGGTGGTGAGAGCCCATGTGGCTTGGATTTCTTCGTCGGGTTCCACCTTTGCATAGTACTTCTTCAAGCGGTGCCCGCTGACTTTGAAAATTGCTCCGTTCTCATCTATAAGGCCGACCGCCCCATGTGGATAAATGTGGTGAACTGTGAACGGTCCACTCCATCTTGTCTTTAGCTTTCCGGGGAAGAGTCGGAGCCTAGAGTTGAAAAAGAGTACGTGGTCATCGGGTTTGAAGAGCTTTGGAACAAGCTTCTTGTCATGCCACTTTTTGGTTTTCTCCTTGTAGATCTTGGCATTTTCATAGGCCTTGAGCCTCAATTCTTCCAATTCTTGCAAGTCCATGAAGCGTTTTGCTCCGGCCGCATCGAGATCCATGTTGAGCTCCTTAAAAGCCCATAAAGCGTTGTGTTCAAGCTCGACGGGCAAGTGGCATGACTTGCCATACACCAAATTGAAAGGAGTGGTGCGGAGTGGCGTCTTGTAAGCGGTGCGGTATGCCCAAAGTGCATCATCAAGCTTTGAAGACCAATCTTTTCTTGACCGGGATACCGTCTTCTCTAAGATGCTCTTTATTTGACGGTTTGAGACCTCCACTTGACCACTTGTTTGAGGATGATATGGTGTTGCCACCCGGTGAGAGACCCCATACTTGGTCAAAAGAGCTTCAAAGCTCCTCTCAATGAAGTGTGAGCCACCATCACTTATAAGAACTCGGGGGACTCCAAAACGGGGAAAGATGTTTGATTTCATGAACTTAGCAACCACCCGAGCATCATTTGTCTTTGTTGCAATGGCCTCCACCCACTTGGAGACGTAATCAACCGCTACAAGGATGTACTTATAAGGGCCCGATGAAGGGAAGGGTCCCATAAAGTCTATCCCCCACACATCAAAAAGCTCTACTTCCAAGATACCGGTGAGCGGGTTCTCATTCCTCCAAGTGATGTTTCCGGATCGTTGGCACTCGTCACATCTTGTCACAAACTCATGCACATCTTTGAAAAGTGTTGGCCAATACAAACCACTTTTAAGAATCTTCGCCGTGGTCTTGAATCCCTTAGCATGGCCTCCCATTGGTAGAGTGTGGCAATGGAGAATGACGCTTTCAATCTCATCATCCGGAATACAACGTCGAAATATGTGATCACTTCCTTGCTTGAACAAGTAGGGATCATCCCAATAGTCGTGCTTGACGTCGTGGAGGAATTTCTTCTTGGCTTGAGGGGTTAAACCCGTCGGAATCTCGCCTCCTACAATATAGTTAGCAAAATCCGCAAACCAAGGGGTCTTTGACCCACGTATAGCAAGAATAGAAGTAGGGTGAGAAGAAAAAGATGGTAGATCATTAGGACTCGAAAAAACTGAAAAAGGCGAAGAAGACTTACCTGCTCGACCCAGGGAGAGGGTCGTGCACGAGCCAACTGGGTCATGCTCCAAGGCTAGCTCGAGGGAAGGGGTCGTGCTTGACCCTATGGGGGTCGTGCACGACCCTGTGATGGTCATGGAAGGGTCGGTCCTGAGAGGTCCAACCTCTGTTGGGGTCGTGCACGACCTTGGCAGGGTCGGTCTTGAGGCCTCGATTTCTTCATTAGCCTTTTCTCCATAGGGCTTATTATTGCTTTGCAAAAGAGTCTCATCAGGGCATGTATCATTGATGGGAATTGATCCGCCGGACTCCTGAATATGCTCAAGGGGTAGTCTTGATAGGTGATCCTCCACTAAGTTCTCCGCTCCCTTCTTGTCTTGGATTTCGTGATCGAATTCCTGCAATAAGAGCATCCAACGAAGCAACCTAGGCTTGGCGTCTTTTTTCGCCATTAAAAATCTAACCGCAGCATGGTCAGTATAAACAATCACCTTAGAACCTACTAAGTAAGAGCGAAATTTTTCAAAAGCAAACACCACGGCGAGAAACTCTTTCTCGGTTGTAGTGTACTTACTCTGGGCTTCATCGAGCGTCTTACTTGCATATTAGATGGCATGAAGCTTCTTGTCCTTTCGCTGCCCAAGAACCGCTCCTATGGCATAGTCACTAGCATCACACATGATCTCAAAGGGAAGTGACCAATCCGGTGATTACATAATGGGGGCCGTCACAAGGGATTTCCTTAACCTGTAAAATGCTTCAAGACATTCTGGAGACATGCTAAACACTACATCTTTCATTAGTAGGTTAGTCAATGGTTTAGCAATCTTAGAAAAGTCTTGAATAAAGCGTCTATAGAAACCCGCATGCCCCAAAAAGCTCCTAACGTCTTTAACGGAGGAAGGAGGGGGCAATTTCTCAATAAGCTCAAATTTTGCCTTGTCCACCTCTATCCCGCGTTTAGACACTTGATGTCCTAAGACAATACCCTCTCTAACCACGAAATGACACTTCTCCCAATTAAGCACAAGGTTAGTCTTTTCACATCTTTTAAGGACTCTAGAAAGATTAGCAAGACATGAATCGAAAGTGGAACCATAAACTGAAAAATCATCCATAAATACATCCACTATTTCTTCAATCATGTCGGAGAAGATGGCCATCATACATCGTTGAAAGGTGGCCGGGGCGTTGCACAGCCCAAAAGGCATCCTCCTATATGCAAACGTCCCATACGGACAAGTAAATGTCGTCTTCTCCTGATCATCGGGGTGAATGGGAATCTGCCAAAAACCACTATAGCCATCCAAATAGCAAAAGTAATCGTGTTGGGCTAAGCGTTCTAGGACTTGATCAATGAAATGGAGTGGAAAATGATCCTTCCTAGTAGCACTATTAAGTTTCCTATAGTCTATGCACATTCTCCATTTAGTGGTGGTCCTAGTTGGAATCAACTCCCCTTTTTCATTTTCAACAACCGTCATCCCCCCTTTTTTAGGAACTACATGTACGGGGCTAACCCATTTACTATAGGAAATAGGAAATATGATACCGGCATCTAACATCCTCAGAATTTCCTTTTTCACTACCTCTTTCATGTTAGGGTTTAGCCTACGTTGATGCTCAATAGTGGGTTTATGATCATTCTCCATATAAATTCTATGCATGCACAAAGAGGGTGAAATACCACTAAGTTCCTCTAATGAATACCCTATGGCTTTCCTATGGGTCCTAAGCACATCAAGCAATTTATTCTCTTCTTCCATACTCAAATTAGCATTAATAATAACGGGAAGAGTAGAATTAGGACCAAGAAAAGCGTACCTCAGGGAGTCGGGGAGCTCCTTAAGCTCGAGAGTGGGTTCGGGCAAGCTAACCTCCTCCTCAAGCTCCGCTTTGAGTGCCTCCAAGACATGGCATTGCTCCTCACCTTCGTCCAGAAGGGTCGTCCATGACCCTTGGAGGGTCGGTCTTGAGACCCTAAGATCGTGTGGTAGAGGATCCCAAGTTAATAATTTCTCCATTGGGTTGTTGCACTCAATGTAGTTGGAGCGCGTGCATAGCATCTTGATCTCCTCTTGATTTGACTCCTTCATGGTTGGATTGAATCGAAACTCAACCACTTCTTCTCCAATATTAAAGGTGAGAAGACCGTTCTTGACATCATTGATGGCTCCCGCTGTGGCTAAGAATGGTCGTCCGAGAATAATGGGCACCACGGGATCTTCAGGCATCTCCATCACTATGAAATCATTGGGCACATAGAACTTCCCAACTTGAACCGGGAAATCATCCACTATTCCCGTTGGTTTGACACACGACCCATCCGCCATGTATAGCCTCATGTTCACTGGTACTAAGGGCCCCATGTTGGTCTTGGACCAAATTGAAAGTGGAAGCAAACTCGTACTAGCACCTAGATCACACAAAGCTTTGAAACGGTAAGCTCCAATACCAATTGTAATAGCGAACTTACCTGGGTCGCCTAGCTTCTCGGGAAGCTCCAACGATCTTACTTCATTTGTTAATTCCGACATGGATCGTTTTCTAGATAAGATCTCCTTCAAGAATTTAGTATAAGCGGGCATTTCATTCAAAGCCTCAGTGAAAGGAATGGAAAGATTTAAACCTTGAAGCAACTTAACAAAGCGCTTGAACTTACCTTCCGTTGAGTCCTTGGGTTTCTTAGAAGGGAAAGGAAGTACTTTAGATGGAGATTGAATGGAAAGAGAAGGGTTAGAAAACTTACCTGGCGAAGGGTGGTCGAGCTCGACCCTAGTTGGGTCGATCGCCTCTTCTTCCTCGTTAATAGCCTCCTCAGGAACGACCCTTGAGGGGGTCGTGCACGACCCTAAGGGGGTCTTGCACGACCCTAAGGGGGTCTTGCACGACCCTAAGGGGGTCTTGCACGACCCTAAGGGGGTCGGTCCTGAGGCTTGTTCCTTCTCTTTTTGCTTGGTTGGCTCGGGCAACTCCTTGCCACTCCTTAGGTGCATGGCTCGGATTTCGCCATCACTTGCTCTGCTTCTAGGATTCTCCTCGGGACGGCCCGGGAGTTGTCCCTGAGTTCTCAGGATTTGAGATGCTAGTTGTCCAATTTGGGAATCGATGTGTTTTCTCCATGAGTCAAATTCTCCAAATCTATCATGAACCCCATTCATTTGCGTAGAAAGCTCGGATCGTATTCCATTGATCCCGGTCTGGACCTCAGCTCGCACTCCATTCATTCCTTCTTGCAGCCCTTGTACCCATGACGGTGGCTCTTGATAACCCGGAGGGCGGTAGGGAGGGGGACGTTGCTCTTGTTGGGGTTGCTTGTATTGGTCATAATTGGAATTTCCCCAAGATGGTTGAGCATTGCTCCTCCCTGCATAATTGTTTTGGTTCCTATAGGAACCTCTCATGTAGTTTACCTCCTCATAAGCCTCAACGGCTCGTACTTGTTGCTTTTTCAGACGATTGATCTCATCCTGCATGAATTGGAACTTCACATCCCGATCAACCACCTCGGATTGTGGCTCATACAGCTTCCTCTCCGTGGGCTTAGTGTGTTGGGTTCCATACATGGCATCATAGTTGGTTAGCTTGTTCAATAGCGCCCATGCTTGATCGGGATCCATCTCAATGAACCCGCAATCGGTGTGAAGGTTAATGCGATCCTTGGTAGCCGCATTAATGCCTTGAAAGAAGATCTCTTGGAGTGTGAAGGTTAATGCGATCCTTGGTAGCCGCATTAATGCCTTGAAAGAAGATCTCTTGGAGAACATAGGGAGGTTGCCCATGAGTAGGGCATTGGCGTAGAAGCTCTTGGAATCGTTCCCATGTCTCCACAAGTGTCTCGTTGGGAAGTTGATGGTAGGAGGTGATGCGCTTTCTAAGCTCCGTTGTTTTAGCCGGTGGAAAGAACTTGGTCATGAATAAATCATGTAAAGCTTTCCACGTCGTGATAGATCTTGGTGGCAAGCTCTCCAACCAACTCAAAGCTTTTCCTGCAAGAGACCACTTAAAAGCCTTCAAGAGAACATATTCAAACGAGACACTGTCAGCAGCAATAGTGTCACATAAATCAGTAAAGTTCTTAATATGCTCCATTGGGCATTCAGTGGGTTTCCCCTCAAATTGAGAACGCTTTATTAAGGATATGAAGTGAGATTTAATCTCAAAAGTGCGGTCGATCTCCGGGAGCACTATCGCCGATTCGGGCACCCTCAGTTCTGGGTGCATGTATTGCTTGGCATTCCTTGGGATAGCGTGCAGTTGCTCTTGAAATCGCCGTGCAGCTGCATCTGAAGCGTCTCGTTCCGCTTGCAAGCGCTGCATCTGAGTGCGAAGTTCCTCCATTTGTCGAGCCATAGCCTCAGCGTCGGCCATTGCTCGTTGTTCTCTCAAACGATTGTGGAAGGACCTCTCAGGTTCGCTGTAGTAGTCAATCTCAAGAGTTCTCCGGGAAGAACGAGAAGGCATATACTGCGAACAAAAAACAAAGAAAACAAATTAAATAAAAACAAAGGGGTAAGGGCTAGTCCCAAACCCCAAATATCAACTAAACTAGGCACTATTGCTCACTCCCCGGCAACGGCGCCAATTTGTTGAAGGGTTTATTGAACAAATAAATTTATATTCAAGACCCCGCTGAGTATAACGGAGTCAGGTTCGTCCACGGTAATGAGATTACGGCTAAAGCTTAGTTGATAAACTATGAAAAGCAAGAGAACAAACAAGGGACTAAGGGTCGAACACAACCTTATTGGGTTTTAATCAAGTATAAAAAGGCAATCCTAGGGCTAGGGCTACCACAACATCAACCATACATGCTTTCAACAAGAATTCACAACTATCATGCAATCTAGATCATAGAAAAGTCAACTGTCGCAAACAATTAAAGTTATTCAATCAACTGTCGCAAATTAAACAACTTTCTATCTATCTTTCAACCTAGGAATATCAACTTTCGCAAATAATCCTATTAGATCTAATCAAGCAACCAACTTTACACTTTCGCTTTTAGGTTAATTGCAAGATATTGCCTCAACTTTCACAAAGGTTGTAATAACTGCGGTTTTTGAGGATATTTTTAAATTTTTCTCGGATATCCTTTTAACCTTTTTGGTCCGTTTTAACTCTTAATCCAATATTTTTGTTGGAGATTAAATCCTAGAAAATTTTTGGTGATATCCTAAAATCACAAAGAAATGATTTTATGGATCGGTGTGAATTCTAGGATTTTTCAGTGGAAAAAGAATATTTATTGGATAAGCCGTCTTTTTAATTATGTACCGGAAGGAATGTAAAATACGAAACGAAGCCTTAAAAATTGAAGGTAGCAAGATAAAATCATGGAAAATTGGTTTTATTGGTCTATATAATTTACAGGACGTTTTTCGTTTAGTGAGTTTTTCCACCCGATGTACATAATTTTACCGCTTTAACGCGAGTCCCGTTCCGGAACGGAAAATGGCATTTGACCGCCCTTCTTAGACTTACTATGTAAGGAACGGAATTGGGAGATAGGCTTTGAGGAAGCCACTTTGTTTGACTTTTCAAAAGTTATCCATTTCACCTTCTTCCTTCCAAATCTAGCCGAGAGAGTGTTGGACGGAACGAACTTGGGCGATCGAATTCGATCCTCATCACCGGCCACCCTCCTTGCCACCTCCTAGCTTGCCACCCCAGCTCCACCCCATCTTCCCCTCTTGTTTGTTGTGTGAAGCCAGCTGCTTGAAGGCCGAACCAGCAGGGAGACGAATCAAGACGGAACGGACTCGGGAGAAGGGACGCCGCGTTCACTTCGGCTTCTTCCTTTGTCACGCTGCCCCGCCGCCGGCGAACAGCAGCTCGCCAACCACCACCACCGCCAAGGGTTGCCACCGGACACCACACCGCCACCCTCGGGCCCTTGGGTCGAGCCGCCATCGAGCCGAACAAGCTCGAAGTTCGAGTAAAGGTATAACGCTCGAAATTAATTAGCGGGGTGGTTACGGAGCCACCGAAAGGACCTTTCGGTTCCGCTTGGCAAAGTAAATTTATGGTTTTTATAATCTTGACGTTGATACGGTTCCACAGGTTCGAACCGCTCGTGAAACGGACGTCCGGATCTTCCGTTATAGCGAAGACAAGTTTTGGATACCGATTGTCAGGTAAAGGACTTCGGATAATTACTTGGGATTCGTCGTTAATCCGTTTGAGATGAAATTTGGTAATCTTTTAGAATTGTTGTTGATGAACAATTTTCATTTATAAAATTGTTTCAAAAGTGAAGCGGATAATTAGTTATAATTCCGCCAAGATGGCTCCTTGAAGCATGATAACTAAGGATTTACTATATATCGATATTCGGAAATTAAATCGTTTATCGATTAGGAAGTTGTAGGAGTTGTGAATACAACTAAGAAGTGTTTCTGTGAGCTCGTTGCTGAGAAATCCTTTTGTTATATTTGTCAGAAGGATGATACAGATTACTGTTGGAATTGCTAAGGACGTCGAGCACGCCTTATAAGGCAAGTGGACGATTCTCTCTTGCGTTATTGTTATTAAATGAGGAATTGAATCTCATTTAATATTTGCGTTGGGAACAACTTGTATGATTAATAAAATATGATAGGTCGTTATATTTGTTAGAAATAATGACCATGTTGTTTATTCAGTTTTGCGCTAGAACTGGATTTAGGTCCGTTATGGGTGACCTTGTATGCTGTCTCACGCTGAGACTTTGTTGTGATTAAGATAGTTCAGGGAGTGGTTTTATACCCTCTCTTTAAAACAATATTACATTAGGAGGGGCCTAATCCTAATGGTGAGTCATGACTCTTTTCCCCTACTCTTCGTGTGAGAGGGTTGATAGGCACTCTAGCTAAGTGCAGGTTCAGCACGGTGTAGTGTAGACGACATGGTAATAGGCCTCTGTGATCTCTACCTCACCATATGCAAATGAAAGATCAAGAATAGATTAAGTCTTATGATCTTGGTGTTGAGATGATTATGGATGAAACAGGCCCTCTAATCTCTACAACATCGGGACTCGTGCTATTCGGGTTGTTCAAGGATGAAATAAGCCCTCTGACCTCGGTAGCATTGTGTTCCTTCGGCAGTAGTTCGGGCCGATTAAAAGCCATCAACTTGTTGTGAAAAGTTTTGAAAGTAATATAAGATAAGTGCGTTAGGCACATTAATATACCTGAATGGTTCGTCCAGTCGGAAAGCCATTCTTGCTCCCGGTTATGAATGATTCTTAATCAAACTTTGATTAAGTTAATCTAAATAGTCGATGGAGGCTTTTTAAAATGTGATGTGATTAATATGAATTCCCAACAATTGTTCATGTTCTGTAAAGGAAACCACAAGCGGTGGTATTCTCTCTTGATTATGCGAATCTCATTCTTATTCTCTATAAGACTGTTAACTGTTGGATCATAATTCGAGTCTATTCGGATTTTGGATGCCAATATGTTTAGTTACAACCATAAGAACCAAGTTAGTTTCTCCGCTTGCTAGTCTATCATTAGACTAACCCGTCCATTTTCTTCTCTTTTATTTGGTTGGCTGGTGTCCACCGTTGATTTACGATACATCAGGTTCTTCTTGGAAGTTGATTCAAGAGGCGGATTCAGATGTTTGAAGCTCCAGAAGTTGAAGAAAGGTTTTCAATAGTTATACTTGAGTGAAGATCATGGTTGAACTACTTCAAGTGAAGTTGAGTTTCAGAAATAAGAGCTTATGGAAGACTGTATGAAGATTTTGTTTAAATAGAAGGTTGTGCTATTTATTTAATCTTTTTGGATTAAGGTTTGTATAAGACCAATTGTATTTATTCCGCTGTAATGTTTGTTTTAGTTTGTTCAGTCAGTTTAAAGCCTTGGGTAGCTTCGGTTTAGTCTTAATCGAGGTTACTGGCGGTAATACCTCCAGGGTAGGAAGGGGGTGTTACAAAGGTATTAAGCACAAGATAGATAGATATGATCTTTCAAGCATTCAAGTCATGAATTCAAGTTTAGACATGCATGATTGTGTTGGGTTTTCACCCAACCCTAGAATTTAAGAAGACTACTCACACATGGAGAAGAAAGAAGAAGACATCATCATGAAAAACAAACCGAAAAATCAAATTAAAAACAAAGAGGTCTTACAAATTTCTCCAACTTCCTCCAAGTCTTCTTCTTAATCTCCAAAACAAAGCTAGAAAAGAGATCTCCAAACTAGAAGGTCTAGCCCCCCTTTTATAGAGAAAAAGGAGGCCTAATTATACTAGGAAACAAGATAAAACTACTTCCTAAAATAAAAGATAGAATATAGTACAAAAGATCTCGGAATAATGCAAGAGTCGGCGCCATGCACGACCCATATAGGGTCGTTCTCGACCCCCTGGGGTCGGTCCTGAGGCTTGTCTGTTTGGGTGGGTCTAGCACGACCCTAATAGGGTCGTTCACGACCCCCCTGGGGTCGGTCCTGAGGCTTGTCTTTTTGGGTGGGTCTAGCACGACCCTAATAGGGTCGTTCACGACCCCCCTGGGGGTCGGTCCTGAGAGCTTGTTCGAACAACCTTGAGTAAAACTTGCGTAGAAAATTCGTTACAACTCCGTTTGACTCGATTCTTTTTTCTATGTTCTTGTAACGAATTTCTCTATCTATTTCCAAGCTCAAACTTGATCTTCAATGACTTTACTTGAGCGCTTCATCTCCATCTTCTCTTGTAATCCTCCAAACTCTTCTTCTAAGCTCCAAAACTCCTACAAAATGACACAAAAGGTGCGTAGCTTCCGAATCTCAAGGAAATAGGAAAACTAAAGCAAAAAGACTCAAAATCATAAAACTCAAGCACGAAAACCAACTAAATCTAATCTATCTAGACACTAAAAACCTACCTAAAAAGCGGACATCATATACGTGGTTTTTTGATCCACTTTTATAGGTCGCCCAATAGCCGTTGCTATCTTCATCAAGATCTTCTCCTCATAGAGCGTAACAGGAAGATCAGAAATTCTGATCCATGTAGGCACTGTCTTGATTGGTTCGGTCGTCCGAAACGAGGGAAACCAACTCCGGACAATTAAACATTGTCCAAAAATTGTCCAAGGATTTGATACCGTTGATCCGACCGCCACATATCTCTAATTTTCTTCTCCATGATTTGAAACGAAATGGGATGTCCAAGTAGCTTGACAACCACCGACCACTTCCACACCGATGCTAGCGCGTCCATCAATTCGTCAGCAATTGAGATATCAGGGTCTCCTTCTTCCCCGTTGGGGAAGTGGATTTGAATCTTCCCTTCAAGGAAGCTTTCATCGATGGTTGTTTTCTGTTGAAAAGCACTTCCAACGACAACCACATCTTTCCACGACCCCCTCGGATCCGGAGGATCACCGGGAGGACGCCCCTTAGTCGATGCATCCATCAATACTTCATTCTCTGCCTCCGAGTTAGCCGGTGCCATCGCCGGCGGTGACGCTTGCATTGACTTGTTTTCAGTAGAGAGCGTTTTTCAGTAGAGAGCGTTTTCAGATTTAAGCTCCCTTAACCATCAAAACTACTACTTAACAAACCAATCGAATTCAATTAAATGATAAGATTGAAACCACAAGTAGATACCATTAAAATCTACGCATTTTAATCTCAACCAAACGTTATGAACTACTCATCAAATTAAATTACTTGTATGCAATAGTAAAAATTAAATGTGCATCCTTAAGTACCTAAAGTGCATACATAAATGCCTAAAGTGCATGATATTTTCTGGACAATTAAAATTAACGGAATAGATTCACATTGCAGTGCCTTGAAGTTGCTATTCAACAATTTCAGAAGTGTGAAATTGAAAGAAATTTTAGGGTTTCAAATCCACATCACATTGCAATGCCTTGATGTACTCCATCTCGCTTAGGGACAAGCATCATTCACCATTGAAATCTTCTGAATCAATCCACATGAGGAGAGATCGAACAATTACAACTTGTTACCCTAGGAATTTCATAGCATGAACAATTACAATTACAATCATGATGTGAAATTGAAAGACATTTTAGGGTTTCAAATTTACCTAGCTTTGTCATTTGATTTTGAAGGCGTTTGATGCTTGAAGTGTACAATAAACGGGAGAGATCGAACATGGCCGGGTTGAACAACGATTGAGTGGAACGAGCAAGAGAAAAGGAGAGTGGTGGCATGAACGAGAGAGAAGAGAGGAACAAGAGAGGGAGAAAGAGAGAGAGAGACGTGAAGAACAATGGCGGACGAGAGAGGAGGAGAAGCGTGAAATTTTTAGGGGCAATTTTGCCTTTTATATGGGGTAGTAAAGTTTGACTTATTTACAAAAATTCCACCGTTCCATTATTTAGTTCATTTTCCCATTAAAATGTAATGTTGAATCACATCCCTCCATTTACTCTATCCGACGATCCAGAAAGCTCCTCATTTTCAGTTTAAGCCCTCTTTTCACTAGAAACTTACTCGACAATAAATGTTTTAATATTGAAGTATACGGATTTTTTTATAATGTGCCCTTATAAGAAGATTTCGGAAAGATTGTGTAATATTTTAATTATGATGTAATTAATTTTTTTCTTTAGGGTTTATTAGTTCTATTTTAGGGTATTAGTTTTCCAATTTAGGTTGTTTATAATGTGTCTTTAGAACACACTATAGAAAGACCATATTTATAATTATATTTATTTCAAAAAATAAGTCAAATATTAGTGGGTGGAATGGGTTATAAGAATGTTAATATAACCACGTTTTGCAGAATAATTAAGTTTTATATTTATTGTGACCGCTATTTTCTTTTCATCTTTGTAACTCCCAATTAATGTAGAGGATCAATGGAAATGCATCACATTAGAGACTTAACATCTTCATGTCGGATAATATAATGAAATTAATTTTTTGAATGTTATGAATCTTTTCTTAAGAGGCAGAGTGAAAAGAATTATGGGTGTACTAGATATACCCGTCGTGTCATGTACGACTACGACTCGGATTAAGTATGAACATATTTATATTAATATAATGATACATAAAAACTAAAAAATTTATACTCACATACGATAATTTTTTATTTTTAGAATCAAATAAATTTCGAATTTTTACAATTTTTTAAATAAATAGAGAGAAAAATTATTTGAAAAAGATAACGTAATATAAATAAAAGTTGAAATTTTAAAATAAATTTCGAATTTTCCCAATTTTGAGAAGGAGGACTTGAATAATGTATGTTGAATGTGCTATTTAAAATTAATTAGTCAAAATTAATAGAGATTTGTGAATTATGTGGCATATGAATGACATGGAAAAATTTAACATGCGGACTATGACATGGAATATTTATAACGATGTCTTAATTATAAGAAAATAACACATGTAAAATATGAGGTGGCTTAATGTATGATCGACATGTGGCATAATCCTAGGCGGCGTAATGAGAAGGCTCCAAACCTTATTGCTTTTATATATATATATATATATATATATATATATATATATATATATAGTAGATTACTAGTATGTCCCACATTGTACGAGTTTTAAATATTAAAATCACAAAATTATAAAAGTTGTCATATCTTGATCATTTAAAATAATAATTATTTTATTAATTTTATGATTTAAATTAATAGGAAAAACATAATTTCTTTTAAAAAATTATGAAAAAGGATAAATAAGGAGATTAAATTTATAAATTAATCATATATGTGAGGTTCAACCAAAGTAAATGTTCTCAATTAAATACTAACCAATTATAATATATTAGCTAAATACTAACCAATTGTATGGTTTCTAGTTTACATTTGGGGTTTTTTAAATTTGAGAGCTTACTACTTCAATTTACATGTTTTTTTGTATGTTTTCATCTGATTTGTGTTTCTTTTTAATCAAACCTATGAAGATTATGTATGTTTTGCTTTACAATTTTAAGTTTTTAATTGAAAACAAAGGCTAATGGTCAATGCTACTCTTCTAACCGCCCATCATGTGTTCGACAAAATTCCTAAATGATCAATTCAGAGCTTAGAGCATTTTTTTTACCAATTGTGTCATAAATTATGAACCTAGCATACCAAATTCTAAACTCATACCATTTATGAACAAGAATACATGACACACATACGAAAAGTATTGTGAATTTTATTCCATGAACCATATTGATAATTGTTATGAACCTAATCGTATAAAGACATGAACCCACAAACTACGATATATGTACTAGGTTATGTGACAAAAATAACAAGTATTATGAATTAAATTTCATGAACTTTATTGACAATTGTTATGAACTTATGACCTAGCATGCCAAGATCATTGAGTAAAGCTTTTGAGTATGTATGCTTGAAATTGTATAAAGAGTGGATGAGTTTGAGATATTGGTTCATTTTTATTTTAGCCTTCTTTTATGTTCTTGAAATTTAGTCTCAACTTTAGGTCCAACTTCACGTAATACAATATTATGCTTTTAAGGGCAATTTACATGAACCTTATTGATAATGTTTATGAACTTAACCGTATAACATGAACCAATATAATTGTGAATTAATTTCATGAACCTTATTGACAATTGTTATGAACCTGACCATATAAAGCAATGAACCATTAGTCCAACTTTTATGAACTAAAAATCGTAAGATGAAATATTATAAACTTATGCTTATAAAAACATGAATTAAAAGAACAAAATTCATGAACCAAAATAACTAGTATGACTTAAAAGACATGAAGTATAAGATAAATTATTAAGAATTAAAAGTCATGAACCATGAGAATTATTATGAACCTAACTTACAAAAATACGAACCGAAAGAACAAGTACATGAACCAAAAATCACGAAAGAAAATAATAACTAGCATGAACTAAAAGACATGAACCATAAGATGAACTTTGATGAACCTAAGGTTATTCAAACATGAACCAAAAGAACAATTATTATACACAAAAAAAGCATGGAACAAAACTTATGAACCATAAGAAGAAATATTATGAACCTTACCTTAAAAAATCATGAAACAAAAGAACAACCAATATAAACAAAACGACATGATCGTATCAAGAATTAGCCTATGTGGGATTTGAACTCACATCTATGTGCACATACACATTGGTCTACCATTTGAGCTAATAGGTTACCATATGACATGATCATTTGAAAGTTTCATGTCCAAACATTTAAGAATCAAACAAAATGACCAAAATATGTAATGAACATGATGTTTATAATAGGGACCTCTTCGTACCAGCAACAATATAAAAAACTTGCATCATTAATCACACCATGAATAATATATATCATGGACCAAATGACATGACATAAGAGTATGCCCAGCGTTAGACCAAGTTTTGGTCATGAGGAAAGAGAAACATTAAAAAATTATAGGAGAGAGGTAGTTAATTTAGAGGAGAGATGGTGATGCACTGGTAATCACAATGACCACCAATTCATTTCGGCAATTGCTTAACATGATGACACATGTCATGAAAAAGAAGAAATTAAATATAAAAAAAGTTGGGGTAGATATGATTTTGTTTGGATACCATTGAGGCTAAATAAATGAGTATGGGCGTTGATTTGTTCATGGGTAAAATAAAAGAGAGAGATATAATTTTATAATGTGATGACCAAAAATATTGGGCAATCATTATATGTACTTTAACAGTTATCATGAAAAAAAAATGAACCATAATAGTGCTTATGATGAACCTTATCATACAAAGATGTGAACCGACGTAATAATTAATACATTTTTAGGATAACAATCGGAACAATCATACAAAGATCAATGCACTAGATTTCCTCCTCAAGCTCTAATTCAATAGATGCACATTTGTGAGATTCAATACATCCAACAACCAACATCTCAACAACAATTCATATTCAATACTAGATCTAGAAATATATATTTTAAAAAAGTAAAGCAACAAAAAAAGTTGCAAATCAATTAAAAATATCAGAAAAAGGAGTGTCTTTAGGTGAATTGAAGATGAAAAACAAGATTGAATGGATAAGAAAGATGCAAAGGCTGAATCTAAATGTTATTTGAAATGGATTAACAACAATTCCTATTGCCAAATCCTAAATCTGAGAAACGTAAACCCAAAACCCAAGAAATTTTAAAATTGTAATTAACTACTGCCAAATCTGAGATCTAGAACCCTAAATCCTAGAAAAAATTAAATCGGTTCATACCTTCTTCGATTTTTTTCTCCATTGTTTATTCTGAACCGCTTTAATGGTGAATTTGGGTGAGATCCGGCGTGTTTGATTGATGTTTAGGGGCGAAACCTCTAGCGGGGAGAGAAGTTGTTGTGAAGAACGAGCGTGTTTTGGGATTTTTGGGCAAAATCAGCTTTTTATGATAAAAAGGTAATTCCGTCCATAGATTTAGAAGTTTGCCTTATTTATCCGTGTTTGCCATCTTAAATGAACCACACCCTTTTTCTTTTTTTTTTCTACCAAACCCATTTCTTTTAATCCGTACCGTTAATTTTTTTAATCCAATGGTATGAAATTGCTCGCAGCTCTTATCCTATAATACTAGTATGTATTCTCGTACCTTGTAAGAGTTGTTTTTAAATAAAAAATTATCAAATATATTTATTATCCGAGAAAAGTAATTATGTAAATATTTAAATATAAATTTTTGGATAATTATATAAATGCTTAAATATAAATTTTTGTTATGATCTGCGTAGTAAGATAAGACAATTATCATATAACTAATCAAGATTTTTTTATATAAGGTAACAAATTATTGGATTATAATAATAACCAAATTGGCAAGGAGATTGCTAGTAATATACGGTTACAAAGATAACTATTCAATAAAGATATCTTAGTTAAAAAATGATTCTATATAAAAATAAAACAAAATATTCTAGAATTTGTATGATAGCATAAAAAAATGTTCTAATGATCTTCCTATCTATCATATCCAAAAATAAAAGATTGTTTAATAATGAGATTTTCTATCCTATATTCTTAAAATATGGATAAGAATTTATCATATTTAAAAATAAAAGATTATTTTTTAAAAAAAATGGGGTGGTGTGGTCCAATCTAAAATTGACATGTGTCATTTAATAAGTTTTTAGCCCGCCGCTTAAGGTTATAGTTATGATGATTAAGGCAGCCGAGCATGACTCTTCCAAATATAGCCAATATATAGATATGGTAGTAATATTATTATAAGGATTGTAAATGCTAAAAAAATAAAGGGCAAAGAGGTAAATGAAATAAATAAATATGCAAAATACAGAAACAAATTATGATCCCTAATTAATTTTTAATTTGTATAACTAAGATAAAATTAAAGGTTTTTATAATGTAGAATACTTTTTTATTATTAATATCCAAATTGAATAATAAATAAATTTGTATTAAATTAAATATTTTAATAAACTCTTCGTTAAAATTTTTCTAGAATTTAGAAAAAAAATTATTATTAAAATACAAATTGAATAATAATTAAAAAATTAAATCAAAATTTTAAATTAATTATTTTTAATAATTTTATATATTAAAAATCCCTAATGTGAATCCATTTTTATTTTGTTTCATGAATTAATATATAATATTAATAAAATTTTAAAATATAAATAAAATATTTATATATGGGACCTATAATTAGATGTCAACCAATAAAAAATAGCCCAATTAAATTTTAACTAATCAGATTGATTTTAAAGCTACTATTTTTTATTTTTAATATCCAAATTGAAATTAAATAATAATATTAAATTAATAATATCAAAATTAATGATTAAAAATTAATATAGGCAAGGATATTTTTATTAAAAAATACACATGACTTATCTACAAAAAATTATCCAATCTAAAAAAAATAATTAAGAACCGAAGAACATAATGATGAGTTTAGGATCAAGCTCGTACGCTTCATCATTCATATTATAGCGTTGCTTCGATTCGGTGAAAAGGAAAATAAGAATAAATTAGAGAAATTAAGGAAAGGAAAGTAAAACAATAAAAAAATGACAAACTCGATATATAGAGCCTATAAAAGCCATAAGACTATAAGAGCATGCCCAACAAATTACCTATAATTTTCTCTTTAATAGAGAACCAAATGCTATATTCTTCAAAATAATTTTACTTCAACTCCAACAATTTCCCTATTATAGAGAATCCCATATTTATTATGTATATAAATATTTATCAAAATATTATAAAATATAATATAACCAATTGAAAGTTGCCATGATAGCATATGTAATTAATACATTCTCTAAATATTTTTGGAGAATTCCCCGAATGTAGCGAATATGCCTCCTTTCTTCTCATCCTTCTCTATTATGGGGAATGTGATGGAGAAACTGTTGGAGCAAAAACTTGTATCAAAATTATCCAAATTCATGCTTTTCAATAATATGGGGAAGTTGTTGGAGATGCTCATATGCATCTACTACATCTACAATAACCATGCTTACCTATTTCTTCTTCAGCCTACCATTTGAAAATGAGTTTCCAATTCATGTATTGTAACGTTAGGTTGAACATTTTTGTTCCAGCTCAAGCCCAAGCTCCACCCCACCCAATGAAGTCGCTGGTGTTCATCCTCAACCAACGGTCGACGTTCATCCTCAACCACCGACCGACGACCATCCTCATCAACCTGCCAGCGTGGGATTAGGTGGCGTTGCCGGGGTTGGAGCGGGGCACCCTAGTTTTCAAGGAGCACAACCACTTGGTCTATTGGTCGGCGGGGCCTTAGGTGGTGCTGCTGTCAGAGTTGGAGTCGGTCAGAAACCACATGGTTCAGTGCTTCGCCTCCCCATTGTGGTTCATCCTCAAGTGGCGCCACAACTACAACAACATAGATTGATCAACCGCATCCGACGGAGGGCTCAACCGGAGATGCTAACACCGGTAACTCTCCCAATGCTTCTCCTGATTTTGGAATATGGACTTCGTGGGCTCCAACAGTAGTGAAATGGAATTTCATTCTTACTTTTCTTACATCGGTTGTGAAGGTGCATGGGAAGATAAAGATCGAAGAACATGATGATGAGTTTAGGATTAAGCTCAATAGTGTAGTGTGGAGTCATCAGATTGAACCGACTGAGTTTGAGTCTAGATGGTTGGAATTGGTTAGCCATATTTCCTCTAAAAATAGGCGATGTTTTGATGATATGTTTTTCGTCCAACATTTTTGGATTCCATCTTATTTTAGGGATGAAATGTTTGGTGGATTAGTGAAGACATTTTACTTTACGCTTTGTGAGTTAGTGATGTTAGTGATGCATTTTGAGACTGCCTTGGATTCTCATATGGTTCCCGATTTAAAAACATCTTTAAAGTTGGAGTGTCAAACAACTGAAGTTTACACACTTTCTATTTTTCACAAGGTTCAAAAAGAGATCTTTTCTGTATGCTATTCTTGTTGTATTGACACATTGACTGCACATAGTGGAAGTAAAATATATGGTATAAAGGTGGATGGTGTGAATGATGTTATTTGTGGTTGTAGAATGTTTCAGAGGATTGGGCTACCTTGTCGTCACATGTTTGTGGTTTTTAAGAATCTTGACATAGAAAGGATTCCCGAAAAGTTCATCGTTTCAAGTTGGACAAAGGCTGCAATAATTAGACCGATTTTTACCATTGATGGTACCATTGTTGATCAATGTGTTGCTATTGAGGAGAGATAAGGTTTAACAAGTTGCTTGGTATTTTAGAAGACCATCCTCAACACTTGCATGAGTTTTTCCGTGTCATTAGGGAGAAAAAAGAATTACTCGTTTGGTTTTGGTTCTTCTTATAGTGGAAAATCAGTGAATGCTAGAAGCATGTAGTCGTTAGCTGGAATTAGTGTTCCGAGCGAGGTACATGTCCAACAACCTGAACAAGCGAAGAATAACGTTTTTGGAAAGCGTATATTGGATGGAAGGGAAAAATCAATGTCATCAAGTACCTCCGAAAAAGGTGTTACCTCCGGAAAAAGGAGTTGTGGAAAATGTAGGAAAACAGATGGTCATAATATTCGCACTTGTGTTGGAAAGTAAATTGCTTTGTGTGTTCCAAGATTTAATTTTTTTATTCTTCAATTTTCCATTGAAAAAATAGCAGAATAAAACCCAATCTTTGGGGTGTTGCATTTGATAGCCTGACCTATCGATAATGGAAAAAATAATCCAACATTTTGGGTCGGTTGTGTTCGGTAGCCCACGCCCCACTAGTAACATGCTCTTCTTGTTGAACAGATGATTAAAATAATTTAAATAAAAAAATAAAGCTATTCTATCACCACTTCCAGCTACGAAGTGAACGAAAACCCTATTCAAATCCTCTAAAGTCCTCAAATTGAAAAACCCTATTCATATTAAAGTTATGATTTTAGGATTTAAGGTTTAGAATTGAGGGTTTTAGATTTGTGGTTTAAGGTTTTAGGGTTTTGATGTTTTGGGTAGGGCTGTGCAAACTTGGACCAGACCGAAATTTTACGGTCCGGTCCACGATCCAATTTTTTTGAGAATTTCGATCCTGGTGACCCGTTTAGTTATAAAATTAGTGTAGTTTCTAATCTTTATTAATTTATTTGACTTGGGTTTGCAATTGTTATAGGAAAATTGCTTTAATCTTAAAGAAAATTAGAGACACCGACCAAAAAAAAGAAAAGAAAATTAGAGATATATTTTAGTTCTTTAATGAATGAATCAAGTTCTTTGGCCAATTGAGTGAGTAGAGATCAATTAACCGTTGTTATTATTTACACAATGATATAATTAACAAAGTGTATGTTGATTGAATTATTTTGGTTGGTTTTTGGCTAACTAATTATAATCAACTTCTTTGATAATTTTTTTTATCAAATAGATGAAAATTTTTAAAAAAAATTAATCTGATACAAATTGATCTAAATCCGAGACCGAACTGTAATAGTCCAGTCCGGCCTGATTTGGTCCACAATCCATAATTTTTTAAAATTACGGTCCACCGGTCTGGACCAAACCTTATATACCCGGTCCAGTTGCACAACCCTATTTTTAGGAATTTAAGATTTAAGATTTAGAGTGTAAGATGTAGGTTTGTAAAATACACTAGAGTGCTACCCCGTCCGTTGGACGGGACAATATTTATACAATGTGTTTGTTATTTTCTTAAATGTTCGGACTTTTGTATATAATATTATGTGATGAAGTATATTAAATAATTTCTTTATGAAATATTATAATTGGTTATATAGAAATAAAATACATATAAATTATTTGATCATTTAATCAATGCATATTGTTTTAAGATACATGAACTTATTTTACGTTTTAATTTGACAGTCCAAGCATTAATTTCATTTTTTATACTTAAACTATTGCCACTATTAGGTTTATTTTGTAAATTATTTTTGTATTTATATTAATGCGATTCTTATGCATATAAAATTGTGAATAATTGATATATGTATTATAGAGTTTGGTTCAAATGAAACAAACTCTTATCCTAAAACGAACTCTTATCCTAAAACGAATGCACTTTTCATAGTTAGTAATGCACTTTTCATATAAAAGTGCATTGAAAAATACAAAAAGTGCATTACGAAAAAGTGCACTAAAAAAATTTGAAAAGTGCACTAAAAAGTATGAAAAGTACAAATGCGAAAAAGTGCACTCCGAATTATGAAAAGTGCACTACTAACTACAAAAAGTGCATTCGTTTTAGGATAAGAGTTCATTTTAGGATAAGAGTTTGTTTCATTTGAACCAAACTCCTGTTTCATTTAATTTCTAAAAGATAAGTATTGTTCATTATGTTATTTTATTTTGAAATAAGGAAATTTAAAGCCCTTAAATAATGAATAGACAATTGTAAGTATTTATTTAATTTTCTTCAAAAAAACTTTTATATATTTGTTGCAATTTATTATTGGTAGAAGTTATTATAAGAGAATGGAGCATTTATGGGACATAGAGGGACAAATTTTATAGTTGTAATTGATAATTGATGATTGATGATAATTGATGATAATTGATAATTGATTATTATATATAAATTAAATATTAAAAATATACATATAAATTATTTGATCATTTAATAGTGCATATTGCATATTGTTTTAAGATACATGAATTTATTTTACGTTTTAATTTGATAGTCCAAGCATTAATTTCACTTTTTATACTTAATATTAGGTTTATTTTGTAAACTATTTTTATATTTATATTAATGCGATTCTTATGTGTAACACCCCGACTTTAAACCGGGGCATTACTCGGTAGTAGACCACACATGGGTCCACATGAGCTAACCTAACAACGAGTTCACTTGGATCTTGCAACTTGGACACGACGAGAAAATATAAAGAAAACGTCCAACTTGTATTTAACAAGTCAAAGTATGGAAAACATGCATGACACCCAACCAACATAACTTCCAATACTACTTGTAAAAACTCTATAGCAAAACAATATCCTTTCTCTACCCAAAACTACACATTAAACAAAAAGATACAATGTAAGTAACCACTACTAATTCCCTCCTCTCTCTCTCTCTCTCTCTCTCTCTCTCTCTCTCTCGAACTTCTCTGCTATCATTTTGATAAAACACACAAATTGCATGCACCCATTTATATATAAAACCAGAGAGTCGGCTTAAAGTTTATGCAAATTACGTTTTCCATCCACAGATCTCATTTACTACAAACTTTACCCTGAAATTATTATTAATTACTTTTAACTTAAAAACTTTTCAAAATATAATTATTTTAAATTAAAAATAAAAAATTAAATACTTTTATATATCCGAGATTACTTATAAGCTAAGTAATCCCAACATGAAATTCAAGGAGCGTAAAAATAGAATAAAAAAATATCGAACTATTCCCGAATATTACATTCTACCTCCCTTAAAGAAAGTTTCGTCCCGAAACTTCTAGACATATATCAAAATAAACTCACAACACTTACTTAAAATCCTTCACACGAGTCAAACAAAACGCAGATCATACCCTTAGTACATCAAAAGCAACAACTATCAAACCAGTCAAGCACACAAAGTCAAGTCAAACAAAGCACATAGTTAGTTATCATCTATAAGCTAGGCTCTCGCACACTTTTAACTTCTACTCTTTAAGGTCTTAACTAAACTGGACTACAACACTGCATAGCTTTATCTTATTCTCATATCAGTCTCCCAAACGGCCTTCTCAACTCCTTGTTGAGTCCACTGAATCAATATCATCGACATTTCTTTACTCCGCAATTTTCTTCATGAAGATATATTCCAATGCTCATTTGACTTAGCTATCTAGGAAAAACCTGCACTACAAGACTCTTGAAGGACATGTCTGAACTAAACCGTACACTTCACATTAAACCACACAACTCATGTTAACATGCTAACTTCTCCTTACATATAGGATAATATCCCTAACTCACCTTGGATTAATCTTTCCTTACCATCATCCTTGTCCAAATTACTCATAAAGCCATTTATCTCTTGATCCTCACGTCCCTATTAGTTTTACTAATAGGCTAGATCTCTTTCTATAAAGTATATCCTATACATATCCCTTTCGCAATCAATAACTTGCAACTCTCGAATAGCCCTACTAGAACAGCCATAAACCCCTACGATCGACTAAAACTGGATCCATTTCCTGACTGCTCCCTTTCTCATTTTCACTTGCTTTTCTCCTTATCCTAAACCATTTGATATAAGTTTCCAACCATATGCTCTACTGTTGTGACCCTAGCCTACTTACTTCTTCCTTTGGAACTCTTGGTCTTTGTGGTCCTGAAGAAATTTCAACTCTACTCAAATTTTCCTTACCCTTAATCATGGTATACTAACCCTTACTCTCTTAAGAACCTTATGTGAAGCTTTAATTCTCACATAACTCTAACCAGAGTGTCCTTCAATTGCTTCCATCCAAGGTTGGTGGCAATGCTAGCTTGTAGGCTACCTCACTTACCCTTTCGAGAATCTCAAATGGCCCGATGTACCAAGGACTCAACTTCCCTTTCATCCCAAATCTTTTAACTTCACGAGTAGGCAACCCTTTTTACTACACTTGTAATTCTACTTCACATGTTTAATGGTCGTCCCCCCTATTTACCTAAGATTGCTAAGAATTCTGTTCAAGTATCATACTCTCTCGAATTGTAACCACTTTCTCTATCAAATCTAATGGCTCATCCCAATACAATGATGTTCTACACTTGTGGCCATACAAAACCTCAAAAGGTTCCCGCTATATCAAGGATTACCAATAAGTTTGGTAAGCAGGCTCTGCCAGTTTTCAAGTAATCAGACCATTTACATCACCAATCCAACACACAAGATCTTAATATATCCTTTATAATCTGAATCCTTTTATAATCTAACAATTTGTCTATGGATGATATGTTGACACCTTAAATTCAAACTCATTTCCATTGCATCATGCCAATGCTGCCAACATCTAGAAATAACATATTCATCACAATACAGTACATTCATTTTAGGTACCTCAAACAACCATATAATGTCAAAAAAAACTTCCACTATCTTGTGTACTTGTCAGATCCTTATGATTGGCAAGAAATAGACAATCCTAGTCCATTTATCCACAACAACCCAAACATCATCTTAAACTTTGCTATTCTTTATCCCAATGACAAAAATTCATGGAGATATTTTCCCTCTTTCATTTTGGAATGAAAAGTAATCGCAACTGTCTACCTGATCTGTGGGCTTGACCTTCATCTACTAACAACTTGCACTTAGCCACAATTCTAAATACATTTCGGCTTCCTGTCGTTCCACCACTAATGTAGTCTCAAATCCAAGTAAATCATACTTGCTCCAGGTTTGATTGAGGATAGTGTAACATATGCTTTCTGTAAAATCTTGTGCCTTTATTCCTTGTTTCAAGGCACACAAATTCGACTAATAAATCTCAAAGTACCATCAGCCCATTATGAAGAATCGGATATATCTCCACGAATCAACCTCTATCTAAAATCTTGCATATTGGCCATATCTCCTACTTCCGCTTTATTTTCTCATGTAAGGTTGACTGACATTTCCACAAAACTCAATCTCCTTTGATATCATTGAATCTACACCTTAATCCCATACCTCATTAGTTCTTTCCCTTAACTCTAATTGTACAATCACATAAACTAAAATAAATTCTTAAAATGGCCTCCTGCTAAGAGCATAAATGATTACATCCTCTTTTCTAGGATGCTAAAGGATCTCTAAATTATAATCCTCTACAACTCAAGCCATCTTTGCTGCCTCTTACTCAGTTCCTACTGCATAAAGATATAACATTTCTAATCTATCATCACCTTGCATGTATTTCCTTACTAACAATGACACCAATCTTCTAAGCATGCACCACTACTACTATTTCCAGATCATGCTTTAATTAATTTAGCTCATTCGGCTTCAACCGTCTAGAAGCATAAACACTAACTTTATCCCTTTGCATCAACACACAATCGAGCTCTACCCTTGAGACATCACTATATTATTCCTTTTTTTTTTTGCAACTTAACTTATATCATCAAGGTCCACTTTAACTCCTTTTGCGGACATGACATGTCCTAGTAAAGTAAGTTCTGATTATCAGAAATCCTACTTGTATCACTTGCAAACTTGTTATCTCAATACTCCTTATACTAGTCTGAGATGCTCAACATGATCCTTTTGACTCTGAGAGTAAATTAGAATGTCATCAATAAAAAAAATCACCAAGAACCTATCCAAGTAGTCAATGAACACCTAGTTCATCCCACCATAACCACTATAGGGCATTAGTCCATCCAAACGACATCACTACACATTTATAATGCTCATATCTTGCTAAAAAAACCATCTTAGGAATGTCTTTTCTTCAACTAGTGATAACCTGATCTCCAATCCAATTCTGAAAACACCATGGCCCCTTGCAATTGGTCCAACAAGTCATCATTAAAGGACAATGTGTTCTTGTTCATAATAATCACTTAACACTATTTGATGAGGTATTTTCGGTGGTCGTTGATACCTATCAAAGAAACCTAACTTAACCAACTCAATATAGCGGTAAGCAAGGGTCGATCCCACAAGGACTTGTGTATTTGTGTTATTACTTGTATGCCAAGTAACCAAAGGGGGGTTTGTTGATTAATTTATCTAAACTACTATGCAAAAATAGAAATAAATATGAATGCAAGGATGATTTGAATATATGAGAGACAAACGTGTTCAACTAGTTAAAAATCCATCATGATATTGATTTGTTGATCATTGATTCTCTTCTCACTTGAATAATCTATTGTGGATGATGATCCTACTAAGGATTAAAACCCAAACTTCATATTTAGTTGATAGAACTACCAGTCTAACAACCCTAATTAAATAACAACCTAGAAGACCTTCTAGATTCAATTAAATAACAGCATGACGATTCAAGTTATCAATAGAAACAAACACTTAGAGCAACCAGACATCTAAGTGACTTGTGAATTTATTCCCTACTTTAGTCAACTTGTCCAACCGGTACTAAATTGATTAAAGTATACTCTTGATCAAATTAACTCCAACCGGTAATTAATCAAATTCAGTTGTAACTAGAAATTCTGTTAGGTGATCAATCTAACAAAACCCTAGCTTAGATTCAATTAAGCACAGGGAATAATTTATATTCAAGTTCGTTGAGAATCAATCAAACCTCACAACTACATACAAATCATGACTTCAATAACTAGCCAAACACAAGGAAAATTAGCAATGCATAATTGAATTAAAATCAAACTTACAAAAGTTTAAAGTCTGCCTCGAAAGAGAAAACCCTAGCCTCCAAAAGTTATGATCAAAGTTATGACAATGATTATTGAGAGAAAACTAAAAACAAGGTTTAAATACCCCTAAGACATCTAAAGATAAAATATCCCGAAATTACATCAAACCAGTCGGAAAAGACCTAATAAAGTCCAACCCGAAGCCCAAAACTCGCGGCCCAACTCTCCCGTGGCAGAATGTGAGGCGCAGTCTCATTCCAGGGTGGCGTGGCCGCGCAGGTTCATGTTATGTCCGCGGTCCTCTCGGTTCAGCATTTCAGGCGACACTTCAGAGACTGTTTTCACCCCCCTTCGAGTTGGAATTTTGACTCGGAGTAAAAATATGAATTGTAGCTCTTCGACTTAGCTTTCCAGTGATAGCAAATTCCGCTTCATCCGATCACTGTATCTCCCAAACCATGCATTGCAAGATAGAGGTATCAAAACAAAACCTTCACTGCATAGCCCGGGTTTAAGCGTTCTTTTCACACAAGCTCTTGGGTCTTGGTTCTTCCAATCTTCACTTGTATCACTCTAAGATTCATCAAACGCCTCCATAGTCCACAAAGATCCATCCCATCCACGCTTGTTTACCTAAAGATCTGCAAAACCGAACAAAACAAGCGCAAAACCCGAATTTCCTAGAAAACCTAAAAACCTAAAAACTAGGCTAAACTAAGCTAAAACCATGCAAATTAAACATAAATATGCATCGTAAACTATACCTAAATGCAAGCCATCAAATTCCCCCATGCTTAACCCTTGCTTGTCCTCAAGTAAGACGTAAATCTAAGTCACACCATAGAAATGCAATCATACATCCATCTCAAATCAAACAAGCATTTCTCATATAATCAAGAACCCGACCAAGACTTCCTAACATGCATTATAACAAGCAAAGATCAAACATCATTCATTCATTCTAGACCTCACCAAGGTAATTGTGTTTGCACTCAAACTCTCAAGTGTTTAAGGGTATGTGTTTCACTCAAAATCACCCATGAAAACTAGACTACCATAAGCTTGCATCAGAGTTCTAAATCTCCACCGTTGGGGATCAAACACATAACAAAAATCATGATGTCTTTTTAAGGCTTGTAATGGGGCCAAGGTAAAGAGAAATTTGGAAGGGATCATATTTGGCTTGTGGTGCTAAATCCGGGATAATGAACAAACCCTAAACCCAAACTTTACACTTCCTTTTCTTACAACACTTCCCCCAAACTTGTCTTTCTCAACTCCATACATTTCATTCAAGAAGTTGTTTCTTTTTTCACTCTTTTTCTTCTTTCTTATCTCTTCTTCAACTCTTTGTTTCATACTAATGAAGACTACTAACAATTAAGCACAATTTTTTTTTTTTGCAACAACATATTTTTCATCTTCATTTTTTCACTTTGCAACCAAGATTTTTATTTCCTCTTTCCACCTTTTCTTCCAACTCCCCCATACTTATATCAAACTCACACAAAACACAATCACAACCTAAAGTCCTAAATCCCGGATTATGGGCCAAGCTTATTAGGCTAGGGATTATTTTGTGGAGCTAATAAAAGCAAGCTTAAAGCTCAAAAGAAATAGAGGTGTCAAAAACATGGATCTTGTAGGGTAGGAAGGGAAATAATAGGCTTATAGAAACATTGCCTCAATCATTTTAATGTCATGCATCCAATCATATAAGCAGCCTTTAAAAAGAGTCATAACGCAAGTTCTAGAGCTAGATAATCATGGTGATACACTCAAGAAATGTGGAGAACAAATATAATCATGAAAGGCCAAAAATATCTCACAAGGCTAATTTTTTTTTTGTCTAGAACTTCAAAATGAATCAAATACTCAAATTAAATACATGCTCAGTCCTATAGTCAAAGTAATCAATCAATGATCATGCTCATATCATATCAACTTCAGCATATCATGCAAATCATGGGTTAGGACTTATACTTAGCATAGAACACAAGAGGAATCAAACAATGGGGAAATAAGAACCTAAATGCAATATTTTTGTATTTTTTCAAATTTTCTGATTTTTTTTTTCATTTTTCAAGATTTTAATCAATGCATACAAGAATTTAAATATGAACTAATCTAATGCAACTACATGCAATGCAAATAAGTAATTCCCTTCCCCCATGCTTAAAACATACTTTGTCCCCAAAGTATAGTAAGAAGTAAAGAGAAGAGAAATACTCACAAAAACTCTAGTGATCCGGGTAAGATGGCGGGAAATCCGACGGTGGTGGTGGTGGCTTCTTCGGGTTATCAATCTTCCGACATGTGATATCTAACACACACGAAAAACTACCTAAAAAGCAAAAGATTATAACTGAAAATTAAATCTACTCTAAACCTTGGGTTGCCTCCCAATAAGCGCTTATTTAACGTCATTAGCTTGACATTTAGCATGATTTGATAAGATTAGACATTGTCAATGCCCTTAATAACCTGTCAAAGCCATGTGCACACATCTCAGAAAGCATAAGTAACACAGTGATAAATCAATTAAGCATAATATAACATTCAAAGACCGTTTTAATTTATCAAACATGTGTGCCCAGTTGGCATGAAATGGCATTTGCTCAAATAAATTCAGCATAAGTGGTGGCTTTAGAAAATACTTACAGTATGAATCAAAGCACTTGTCAACAATACCACTTTTATCCAAGATAATGAACTCCATAGATTCTCCATCTTCCACCTTGTGTTGTAGACTTGGCTCTTCATCTTGGAACTCCATAAGCTTCAGATGTGAGAAGGTGGGGAAACTGAAGCATGGGATGTCAAGGCCTAACATCGGGTGGACCATGACAGCGGGAGCCTTAACAGATGTATCATGTTGTTTTTCTCCCTCATGGTTGTCTACCTCATCAGCAAAGAAGTCATCTTGGTCGACAAAAGAGTCTTCTTCCAAAACTGTAAAACCCTCAAGCAATTTACTCCACGTGAGTGAAGATGATTCAGGCTCCCTAAGCTCTGTAAGAATCTCTATGCAAGCACAATCTTCCTTTGGCTCTGTGATGATCTGCTTAACTTGCCTTATAGGTGTGACTTCATATTGGGCATCAAATTCATCTTCATAACCCACATCAAGTGTAGTAGATTGCTCCTCAACTTGAATATGAGTGTCTAACTCATGATCATTTGACTCCAATGTAATTCTACCACTCCTTTCACACAACTCAAAAGGGCATGAGATTGTAGAATGAAATATGAAGAACAAGACTCACAATGCTTCTTGATTCTAGTATCTACCCATATGGAGAGATCCTTGAGTATATCCTCAAGAGACGTATCAACCGGCTGGGGTGGCTGGGAAGATGACTCAACCCGAAAGTTTTGATGGCTCATGAAACAGAAGAAATCCCAGCATTCCTCAGATCCCATAAATAAAAGCCTCTCATTGCTCATGTAGTCGGCCAACCCTCTTGTCTCAAAATTCATACCATGGATAACTCCCATGTTCACCTCTCTATCATTGTATCGTAATCCCCAAGCACCAAGTTCAAACACATGGTCTTGAAATCTTGAAAAATAGTCATGGAAGTGTTCATCCTACAACTGTCTACAATCGAACAAAGCCATGGATCAGTAGCACGGGTGTTATGAACTGTAAGATAGGTTCACAACACCAAGAATAACACAAAAGTAAAAACACAAATATTGACGAGTCCACGGCAACGGCGCCAAATTTGATGAGGTATTTTCGGTGGTCGTTATACCTATAAAAGAAACCTAACTTAACCAACTCAGTAGAGCGGCAAGTAAGGGTTGATCCCACAGAGACTCGTGTATTAATGTTATTACTTATGTACCAAGTAATAGAACTAAAGGGGGGTTTATTGATTGAAAGTCTAATCTAATATGCAAAATTGAAAACTAACTATGAATGCAAATATGATTGAGTTTAACAAATATGAGAAAAGCGTGTTCAACTAGTTAGATCCATCTAACAACCCTAATTATCCCCGGCAACGGCGCCAAATTTGATGAGGTATTTTCGGTGGTCGTTGATACCTATCAAAGAAACCTAACTTAACCAACTCAATAGAGCGGTAAGCAAGGGTCGATCCCACAAGGACTTGTGTATTTGTGTTATTACTTGTATGCCAAGTAACCAAAGGGGGGTTTGTTGATTAATTTATCTAAACTACTATGCAAAAATAGAAATAAATATGAATGCAAGGATGATTTGAATATATGAGAGACAAACGTGTTCAACTAGTTAAATCCATCATGATATTGATTTGTTGATCATTGATTCTCTTCTCACTTGAATAATCTATTGTGGATGATGATCCTACTAAGGATTAAAACCCAAACTTCATATTTAGTTGATAGAACTACCAGTCTAACAACCCTAATTAAATAACAACCTAGAAGACCTTCTAGATTCAATTAAATAACAGCATGACGATTCAAGTTATCAATAGAAACAAACACTTAGAGCAACCAGACATCTAAGTGACTTGTGAATTTATTCCCTAATTTAGTCAACTTGTCCAACTGGTACTAAATTGATTAAAGTATACTCTTGATCAAATTAACTCCAACCGGTAATTAATCAAATTCAGTTGTAACTAGAAATTCTATTAGGTGATCAATCTAACAAAACCCTAGCTTAGATTCAATTAAGCACAGGGAATAATTTATATTCAAGTTCGTTGAGAATCAATCAAACCTCACAACTACATACAAATCATGACTTCAATAACTAGCCAAACACAAGGAAAATTAGCAATGCATAATTGAATTAAAATCAAACTTACAAAAGTTTAAAGTCTGCCTCCAAAGAGAAAACCCTAGCCTCCAAAAGTTATGATCAAAGTTATGACAATGATTATTGAGAGAAAACTAAAAACAAGGTTTAAATACCCCTAAGACATCTAAAGATAAAATATCCCGAAATTACATCAAACCAGTCGGAAAAGACCTAATAAAGTCCAACCCGAAGCCCAAAACTCGCGGCCCAACTCTCCCGTGGCAGAATGTGAGGCGCAGTCTCATTCCAGGGTGGCGTGGCCGCGCAGGTTCATGTTATGTCCGCGGTCCTCTCGGTTCAGCATTTCAGGCGACACTTCAGAGGCTGTTTTCACCCCCCTTAGAGTTGGAATTTGGACTCGGAGTAAAAATATGAATTGTAGCTCTTCGAGTTAGCTTTCCAGTGATAGCAAATTCAGCTTCATCCGATCACTGTATCTCCCAAACCATGCATTGCAAGATAGAGGTATCAAAACAAAACCTTCACTGCATAGCCCGGGTTTAAGCGTTCTTTTCACACAAGCTCTTGGGTCTTGGTTCTTCCAATCTTCACTTGTATCACTCTACGATTCATCAAACTCCTCCATAGTCCACAAAGATCCATCCCATCCACCCTTGTTTACCTAAAGATCTGCAAAACCGAACAAAACAAGCGCAAAACCCGAATTTCCTAGAAAACCTAAAAACCTAAAAACTAGGCTAAACTAAGCTAAAACCATGCAAATTAAACATAAATATGCATCCTAAACTATACCTAAATGCAAGCCATCAAATTCCCCCATGCTTAACCCTTGCTTGTCCTCAAGTAAGACGTAAATCTAAGTCACACCATAGAAATGCAATCATACATCCATCTCAAATCAAACAAGCATTTCTCATATAATCAAGAACCCGACCAAGACTTCCTAACAAGCAAAGATCAAACATCATTCATTCATTCTAGACCTCACCAAGGTAATTGTGTTTGCACTCAAACTCTCAAGTGTTTAAGGGTATGTGTTTCACTCAAAATCACCCATGAAAACTAGACTACCATAAGCTTGCATCAGAGTTCTAAATCTCCACCGTTGGGGATCAAACACATAACAAAAATCATGAGGTCTTTTTAAGGCTTGTAATGGGGCCAAGGTAAAGAGAAATTTGGAAGGGATCATATTTGGCTTGTGGTGCTAAATCCGGGATAATGAACAAACCCTAAACCCAAACTTTACACTTCCTTTTCTTACAACACTTCCCCCAAACTTCTCTTTCTCAACTCCATACATTTCATTCAAGCAGTTGTTTCTTTTTTCACTCTTTTTCTTCTTTCTTACCTCTTCTTCAACTCTTTGTTTCATACTAATGAAGACTACTAACAATTAAGCACAATTTTTTTTTTTTGCAACAACATATTTTTCATCTTCATTTTTTCACTTTGCAACCAAGATTTTTATTTCCTCTTTCCACCTTTTCTTCCAACTCCCCCATACTTATATCAAACTCACACAAAACACAATCACAACCTAAAGTCCTAAACCCCGGATTATGGGCCAAGCTTATTAGGCTAGGGATTATTTTGTGGAGCTAATAAAAGCAAGCTTAAAGCTCAAAAGAAATAGGGGTGTCAAAAACATGGATCTTGTAGGGTAGGAAGGGAAATAATAGGCTTATAGAAACATTGCCTCAATCATTTTAATGTCATGCATCCAATCATATAAGCAGCCTTTAAAAAGAGCCATAACGCAAGTTCTAGAGCTAGATAATCATGGTGATACACTCAAGAAATGTGGAGAACAAATATAATCATGAAAGGCCAAAAATATCTCACAAGGCTAATTTTTTTTTGTCTAGAACGTCAAAATGAATCAAATACTCAAATTAAATACATGCTCAGTCCTATAGTCAAAGTAATCAATCAATGATCATGCTCATATCATATCAACTTCAGCATATCATGCAAATCATGGGTTAGGACTTAAACTTAGCATAGAACACAAGAGGAATCAAACAATGGGGAAATAAGAACCTAAATGCAATATTTTTGTATTTTTTCAAATTTTCTGATTTTTTTTTCATTTTTCAAGATTTTAATCAATGCATACAAGAATTTAAATATGAACTAATCTAATGCAACTAGTTAAATCCATCATGATATTGATTTGTTGATCATTAATTCTCTTCTCATTTGAATAATCTATTGTGGATGATGATCCTACTAAGGATTAAAACCCAAACTTCATATTTAGTTGATAGAAGTACCAGTCTAACAACCCTAATTAAATAACAACCTAGAAGACCTTCTAGATTCAATTAAATAACAGCATGATGATTCAAGTTATCAATTTCAACAAACACTTACAGCAACCAGACATCTAAGTGACTTGTGAATTTATTCCCTACTTTAGTCAACTTGTCCAACCGGTACTAAATTGATTAAAGTATACTCTTGATCAAATTAACTCCAACCGGTAATTAATCAAATTCAGTTGTAACTAGAAATTCTATTAGGTGATCAATCTAACAAAACCCTAGCTTAGATTCAATTAAGCACAGGGAATAATTTATATTCAAGTTCGTTGAGAATCAATCAAACCTCACAACTACATACAAATCATGACTTCAATAACTAACCAAACACAAGGAAAATTAGCAATGCATAATTGAATTAAAATCAAACTTACAAAAGTTTAAAGTCTGCCTCCAAAGAGAAAACCCTAGCCTCCAAAAGTTATGATCAAAGTTATGACAATGATTATTGAGAGAAAACTAAAAACAAGGTTTAAATACCCCTAAGACATCTAAAGATAAAATATCCCGAAATTACATCAAACCAGTCGGAAAAGACCTAATAAAGTCCAACCGAAGCCCAAAACTGGCAGCCCAACTCTCCCGTGGCAGAATGTGAGGCGCGGTCTCATTCCAGGGTGGCGCGGCCGCGCAGGTTCATGTTATGCCCGCGGTCCTCTCGGTTCAGCATTTCAGGCGACACTTCAGAGGCTGTTTTCACCCCGTTCGAGTTAGAATTTGGACTCGGAGTAAAAATATGAATTGTAGCTCTTCGAGTTAGCTTTCCAGTGATAGCAAATTCAGCTTCATCCGAGCACTTTAGCTCCCAAACCATGCGTTGCAAGATAGAGGTGTCAAAACAAGACCTTCAATGCATAGCCCGGGTTTAAGCGTTCTTTTCACACAAGCTCTTGGGTCTTGGGTCTTCCAATCTTCACTTGTATCACTCTAGGATTCATCAAACTCCTCCGTAGTCCACTAAGATCCATCCCATCCACGCTTGTTTACCTAAAGATCTGCAAAACCCGAATTTCCTAGAAAACCTAAAAACCTAAAAACTAAGCTAAACTAAGCTAAAACCATGCAAATTAAACATAAATATGCATCCTAAACTATACCTAAATGCAAGCTATCACTATTATAATCTGCCCTACTCTAAGGTGGTAATCCTTAAAGCTAATCCCATAATAACATTCACTCACAACTTATAAACATCAGGTATATTCTAGATGTGTAGTCTTTCCTTGTCCTCTTGAAAGGCAGATCACTAGTATCCCACATATCCATCATTGTACAACTTGGCAGTCTTTGCCACACTCCTTACTAACCTAAATCCTTTGACCCTACTTCTTTGACATACAGTCAACTACCTTCGATCTTGGTTGCCTCTACAATTCCCCAAACTAACCCAGATGCTCTGCAACAGCATTTTGATTAGGCACAACTCCCGTGCCCCTCAAATTCAGAAGAAATCCCACTCAGATGGCTCGAATAACAATAACAATATCTAGTGGTACTTCAAACTATGGCACCACTACTGGTCCACAAACTCTTCCTCCAATAGAAGCATCTTTATCCTAGAGTTTTTACATCTTCCACTCCCCACATTAGCACACACAATGTCATTCCTTTATCGACATATCTATAAAGTTGTCTCAACTTGTTAGTTAACCACTTTGACAAAGATGTCTCCAATACTAGTTCATGCCCTAGACCATACTGAGCCCTTCCTCTTCTACTTTTCCTTAAACGACTTTGCAACATATGACATCAAAGTTGACACTCAGATTATCTCAATCATGTTGTCCATGTATGCAATCGTTGTATAGCTCAGCCTTGTCAAGTCTTTTGCCTAATCATATCTGATACTCTTCCTATGATCAACTTCAAAGAAGTTTAACTACTTCTCTTCCAATTCTCCACTCTGCATCCTCAGTTCATTTCCTAAAACAATGCTCCAGTTTTCTCAAGTTGAACATCATTCATCTTCAATCCTCATTCTTAACTCAAATATGACCACCATTAGTCTGGAATCTTATGTGCTTAAGAAGAATTTGCTCTAGAATTACCTTACCCCTCTTGTTTTAACAACTTCTTTTACCCTTTTACACTGGGTTCATTCACTTGATCACCCATTAGACCAATACCAAATATTCATTATAAAACACACCACCAACATATTACTCTTCTCGAAAAGAAAGATTCTATGGTTCTCCAACATCATGAATCCCTCCTTTATCCTCAACTTGGCCCCTACCATGACTTGACCATGGTTCCTCTTTTAATATCTTTATCTGCTTCAGCTCCAGACTGTGGAGCTATCTCCAAACAATACTCTTACAATTATAATCCACTTTTAACTACGATTAGAAACTTTACTTACTATTTTACATGAGATCCTCGACTGATGGCGGTGAAGTCGTGGCGTGTCATTACCCATGTAGATGCAATATGACTACCCATTAGAAAACTTTAAAATCACTGGCCAGTTTTTTTTTATTTTAAGTAGGACCTCGAGTACACTTGTTGGTCAGTTCCATGTGCCCTTGTTGTCAACCTGGCTCTGATACCAATTTGTAACACCCCGACTTTATATCGGGGCATTACTCGGTAGTAGACCACACATGGGTCCACATGAGCTAACCTAACAACGAGTTCACTTGGATCTTGCAACTTGGACACGACGAGAAAATATAAAGAAAACGTCCAACTTGTATTTAACAAGTCAAAGTATGGAAAACATGCATGACACCCAACCAACATAACTTCCAATACTACTTGTAAAAACTCTATAGCAAAACAATATCCTTTCTCTACCCAAAACTACACATTAAACAAAAAGATACAATGTAAGTAACCACTACCAACAAAACCCAACCCTAATGACACGGCCTTCAACGACTCGTACCGTCATTTCTGCCGAGGTTTCATCATGGGTCCCTTGTCCTTACCTGTAACTAAAAAAAACATGTCCCCGAAGGGTCAGCTACTATTCTAATCCAAGCTAGAAATCATACAGTACTAGTAAGACGTTTAAAACCAATCAAGTTCCTAACATACCCACCTGTAAAGTTCAAGGAATACAACACATATCAATTCTAAATCCATACTTAACTTCCCAATGATTACACATACAAACCACACATCACACATACACACATACACACACTCATACACATAAATCCAAACACAACAATACAACCATCCACTTTCCATTCCATTCCATGGCGTTTACCAACCCTACGCCCCAGGTGCCGAGGAGCGACCTCCCACCATGCACAATTCCATCCTCCTAACCCCCGGTCAAGCCTCCTCGGGAGCACTTGCCCAAAACACAGATAACTTTTCTTTTTAAGGGGCACGATTCTCTGTCACATAACCATACGTAGTCGTCGCTTCAACCCAGAGGACTACGCACATGGACATGCCGAGAACGGTACCAACATAGAGAAAATATTCGACAACTTCTCATTCGATGAAAGCCCAATGAAATCCTTTTCACACATATCATACACAAGTAAATCTTTTTCATAAAACAATCACTTAGGGACTAGTTCCCTAAACCAATCCTACAAGTACACCATGAAGTCTAACAAATATTGAATGGAAACTGAGCAAGTCGAAAACGACTTACCTTGAAGACGAATTCTCTAGGCCAACAAACCACTAATTATCATACAACGCGAAACCCCGTCTAAGACAGATAGCCTGTCTTTGCCCTTCGCCTCTGATCACAACCTAGGACTCATGCTCCTATATGCATATATAAACCCCAATGAATAATAGCATTTTAACTCTTACAAACTCTAACCCTAAAATCAACAAAAAGCCAGGATGCTTTATAACTTCTCTTGTATAATTCCAAATCCTTTAAAACTTGACAAGAACATACTAAATATATAAAAGAACATATTTCTAGTTCAAACCTTTCTGAAAAACTAGATCAAAGGTCTCCCTAATATCATTACAAAACAATACCCTAAAATTACTCTGAAATCTTTTACCGATTATAAATCCGATATCAAAAATACTCTCTAGGAACTATAAATCGATTGATTTTTAAATCCAATCAATTGTAAAGCCAGATCTGGAAAAATTAGTAAAATCTAAACAAACTATTAACTAATTAAAACTTACCAAATAACGCCTGAACTCCAAAATCCGACCCGACGAACGAATCCAACACCAGACTAATTCCCTCCTCTCTCTCTCTCCCCCTTCCTTCCTCTCGAACTTCTCTGCTATCATTTTGATAAAACACACAAATTGCATGCACCCATTTATATATAAAACCAGAGAGTCGGCTTAATGTTTATGCAAATTACGTTTTTCACCCACATATCTCATTTACTACAAACTTTACCCTGAAATTATTATTAATTACTTTTAACTTAAAAACTTTTCAAAATATAATTATTTTAAATTAAAAATTAAAAATTAAATACTTTTATATATCCGAGATTACTTATATATCCAACATGAAATTCAAGGAGCGTAAAAATAGAATAAAAAAATATCGAACTATTACTGAATATTACATTATGGATATAAAATTGTGAATAACTAGTATATATGTATTGTATGTTTAATTTAATTTCTAAAAGATAAGTATTGCTCATTATGTTATTTTATTTTGAAATAAGGAAATTTAAAGCCCTTAAATAATGAATAGACAATTGTAAGTATTTATTCAATTTTCTTCAAAAAATCTTTTATATATTTGTTGCAATTTATTATTGGTAGAAGTTATTATAAGAGAATGAAACATTTATGGGACATAGAGGGACAACTTTTATAGTTGTAATAATAATAATTGATGATTGATGATTATATACAAAAAAAACAAAATATAAAAACTATAAATTATTTGATCATTTAATCAGTGCATATTGCATATTTTTTAAGATACATGAATTTATTTTACGTTTTAATTTGACAGTCCAAGCATTAATTTCACTTTTTATACTTAAACTATTGTCAATATTAGGTTTATTTTGTAAACTATTTTTATATTTATATTAATGTGGTTTTTATGAATATAAAATTGTGAATAACTAATATACATATTGTATGTTTCATTTAACTAGTTGTCCCTGTCGTGCCATGCACGACTATGACTCGATACTTTTTAGATATACTATAAAAAAAGATATTAATAAATAAAAATATAATATAAAATTTAATGTAAGTAATTTGTTGCTCGTAATATGTATACAAATATTTTTATTTTTTAAAATAAAATAAATTAAATTAAATTTAGATTATTAAGTTTAAAATTGAGAATAAACATAGATTATTAAGATAAAATAATCTACATTGCTCATTTTCCTTGACAATATTTCATAAATAGGTTTAATTTAAAAGAAAGAGATAAAATATGAAGAAAATAAAGCAAAAAAGATATTTTTAAAAATATGGTAGAGATGAGATTTTGAAAAATAACAATTAATTTAATAATAATATATGTAATTGAGTATATTTATCTTTTAATATAAGAGAGAGAAAGAAACAACTAAAATGTTAAAAAGATTAAGCATATATATTTTATTGGTTTATAAAGAAAAGAATTCAACCATTAGTTAAATTCTTTTAGTTAAGATATTATCTCCTACCAAAAATTAAGATATTATCTGAGAAAAATATAAATTTTAATTAAGTGGAACAAATTTTCCATGTGGAATATGAAGTGGAAAGAATAATTAATATAAATTATTTATGGAGCAAGGATTAAATGACATGTGGCAAATTCCTATGTGGATTAATAATAGAACGACATTTGGAAAAAGCTGACGTGGCGCAACGTGGAGGCTCCAAACCTTATTGTTTTTATATATATAGTAGATTTCTAAGAGATAAGTATTGTTCATTATGTTATTTTATTTTGAAATAAGGAAAGTTAAAGCCCTTAAGGGGTTGTTTGGTTCTATACCTAATGTATAAGGAATCGGGTTAGGTATGACATATCCCCTTTTTTGGTGTTTGGTATGCAACAAGGTTTGGGTATTGTTCATTCTCATTCCCTCAAAATACACACAAACTCATACCTTCTCTTTGAGGTGGGTATGGCTCATTTCTATTCCAACCCGATTCCTCATTCCAACCCGATTCCGGATATAGAAACAAACAAGCCCTAAATAATGAATAGACAATTGTAAGTATTTATTCAATTTTCTTCAAAAAGCTTTTATATATTTGTTGCAATTTATTATTGGTAGAAGTTATTATAAGAGAATGGAGAATTTATGGGACATAGGGACAATTGGTAGTTGTTAAGATGTCTCAGGTATATGGTTTAAAGTTTAGGTTTTACTGTTTTAGACCTTATAACCGGGTTGAACGAAATGAGGGTAATTTCAGCAAAATTCAAAATAAGAGCGAATATGGGGTACAAACCTCTAAAGTAAGGGGTGGCTAAGTGCAATTTACCCCAAAAAATGAGACCGTTAGCGCGATATTGATCAGAGCAAAGCAAAACCCTTGCTCGTACTATTTCATCTCTCATTCTCACTCATTTCGAACCCTACTCCACCTTCGGCCTCTCTCTGAAAATGGAGGACTTCCTCTGGAACAAAGAAAAAATGGACGCAGCTCTGGAGATGTTCGCTCTTCTCGAAGCACTCTCACGAGAGACAACCGATGATCAGCAACCGGCGACAACCGAGCCTTTTGTAAGCCCTCGATCCTTCTTTAATCATCTGTCTTCTTCCTAGTGCGTTGTTCAAAATCACGGGGGATGGACTTAGATTAAGCTCAAAATTCTGCTTGCTTTGTTGTTTTTCACTAAAATCTATTAACTTTAGCTCGATTATTTTTGCTCTGTGTGTGCTGTTTTAGAGAAACACAACACCCCCATTTTTTGGAGTTCTCTAATTGAGGTAAGAGCAAGGGAAAATTTTCGCATTTTGGCATTTTTGGTGCGAGAAATCAGAAAGAAGGTTGATTTGTATTGTTTCAGAGAATAATAAGATCTAATTTTTGGAGGGAAAAATATCTTCTTTTATATGCAAAGATTCTGTTTTTATTTATTTGAGAAACACAAAGAATCTTCTCACTATTATTTAAAAAAAAAACGGTTATAGTTGTTCATTTTGCCAACAAGTTCTTCCTCATGTCTCCTATCAAGATTTGTTTTTAATTTCGGATTTTCAATCTAGGTCTTATGGTAGGTTGTGGGCTCAATGGCTCATGCGATGTCAAGAGGGTTTATCTTTATGCTTGGTTATATTTGTCATTGTTAGTAATTTGGTTGGTTGTAATAGTATTTCCGTTTGAATTGATTTGGGTAGGTTTAAAATTCCCTGGGTAGACATTTGCGTTAGTAATTTGGTTGGTTGTAATAGTATTTGTCATTTTTGAATATGTTGGCAGCTGTTTTCATTTGCCACCCCACTCCAAAGAGGCGTGGACATTTGCGTTAACAATGGGATTTATCAATTTATTTGCTGAAACAACTTGCCCTAAATGCTATAAGATTTTCCTTTCCTATCCAAATTTGTTGTCGTGTATGCTTTAAGGACTTCGATTTATCTCTGACTCTCTGTTCTCTCATACCTACTAACTCTTTGATTTTATTTCCCAGAGAATGGATCTTCTACCAGATACTCTTGTTCGACACATTTTGTATACATAACAGTTGCGAATGATGTTGCCTTGGCTTCCTGTGTCTCTAAGAAATGGAAGGACTTCTTATCTTTCAAACATAGGCTTCACTTCCCACGCTCCACCTTCCCTAACAAGCTAGACAGTATAGTTAGCACCGATGAGATTGTGGGGAAAATGGTATCCTCCATGGTTCAATTAGAAGAGCTCCTTGTCTACTGGCCTTTCACCGCCTCCTCCCTGGCTTCATGGCTAGCAGCCACGGGTAATTCCCTTAAGGAACTCTCTCTGCTAATCAACAACTTTGATGAACAAGACACATTGGGGAAGTTAGACTGCATTCAAAGTGCATCCAACTTGGAGTCCCTTAAGCTATGGTTTTTTAAAATGGATAAGACGCCCAAGTGGGATATTTTCCCTAATCTTAGGCATCTGGAGATTGTTCAGGCTAATATTACTGGTTCGGCATTGTCTAATGTTCTAAAAGCATGCCCAAATTTGACTAGCTTGATGTTTGCCTTATCCGGGGAAGAAAAAGTGTCTGTATCCATTGATCTGAAACACCTGGAGAAGTGTAGGCTGGATTTTTATGAGTCAGGTGACAATTCAGTTTCTCTTGCTTGTCCTAAGCTAACCACTCTTCAACTACGAGGTTGTAGCGGCATTAGGATGTGTGAGACTCAATGCTTGCGGGATCTCCTTATTTGCAACGCTTCAGGTTCTCTCCCTATTGATGTGTCTTGATTTATGGATTGTTATATTTTAAATGTATATATGATGGTTGTATTAATGTAATTCTTTCCTGATCGTTCTTATGTATGCGTTGAATTGTCTGCTTTTTCAGGAAGAGTTTACACGCTGGACTTTGGGAAACTTGTAGCTCTTGAATCTTTGGACATCCAAGGTATTATATGGTGTTGGGTTGCCTTGAGCAAAATGCTTCAATTGGCCAGTGAGGTGAAGCACTTGTCGGTTAATATAGTGTTTACTGGAGATCTTAATGAGCCGATTTTCTTTCATGAGATCGATCTTGTCGAGTTCTTTAATTGCCACCCTAAGCTCCAAAGGTTTGACATGAATGGTGCCATGTTCCATGCCCTTTGCCAGGAAAATAGCTTGAAAAATGTAAGTCATGCACTGATGCACACATGCTATGCATTCCTATCTCTATTTTCTTGTCACCGTGTCTTCCTTCGGTTGCAATTTTTTTTTTTGCTTTGCTAACATGTTTAGAAGAGGTTTGAAAAAAGTTAGAGAACTTAACCTCCTTACAACTTTACAAGGTTGAAAGGTTATGAGAAAATTGTACTCCCCTTTTTTTTTAATTTTTTACAGCTAGGAGAGATTTCAATTTTTTTTTTTGGCAAAACACACCCTTCCTACGCTTGAAGTTGCTCCATACCAAGGTGTTAGAGTTATTAGATGAATTAGGATACATTTAACTGGATTTGTTCATATGAAAAGAAAAGAAAAACAGAGAAGCCTTGTATTAAGGCTAAACTTTAATCCAACTTTGACCAAAAGATCATTTCAAAAATTATTCCATATCCCATATACAATGCTTAAGCTAGGCCATCATATATATTTTTTCCCTTTTTCAAATGGGTATTCAATCTAATGTGATATGCTTTCCAAACTTAAAAAAACTACTCTAACCCTTTTCCCCTTGTCTATGTGTTTGCCTCTGAATGAGCATCCAGGTGGACTCAAGTTTTTCTATTCCTTGCTTGGAGGAGGTTACTATCACGGCAGGAGCACATTTAACTGCTGATCAGACATTGAACACCCTGGAGTCCCTGCTGAAGTACTCGCCCAACCTGAAGAAGATGGCGATAAAGGTCATTCCATTGATGAAAGTCCCTAGAAGTGCGTTTGACAAGCTCTTCAAGGAGGTTTGCAAGTTTGAAGAGAAGTATAGTAAGATTGTTAGCGTTGCATCAGGGTGACTCAAAACTTGAAGAGAAGAATCTGCGTAGGACCAAATTAAACTCTCTTTTGTGCATCCTTTTTTGTTAGCTTTTCGGTGTTTAAAAAATGCTCTAACTCTCTAACGTCCCTTTTTGTAAATGCTACTCACGTGGATATGTAAGTTCATGAGCTCTCTTGTGTTGAACCATGGGATTTGGTAGTTGGATGTTAACCTTGTTAAGGGTATGGGATTTGTCTCTTGCTTGCCTTGTTGCTGATCTCTGGTCTTCTCTCTTCAGAACATGACTTCATTAATGGGTTTAGGCAAGAAAGGTATGGATGTTTATATATGCTTACATTCTAGCAAGTTTTTAGGCAAGTACTAGTCAAGTATGGGTTTGGGTTTATATAACACTAGCAAGACCTGGTCGTGCCATGCACGAGCACGACTATGACTTGAGAATTTGTTTTTATGTAGGAACGATATATTAAATCAATAATTATTAAAAAATTAAATAAGTAGTATTGGTGGTACACCTCATATTTTAAAAAAAATTTAAAAATATGAGGTGTACAACAACCATTGATCTCATTATAAATTGATATTATACATATATATATTTATACACATAAGGGGTGACAAATAGCAAAGCTCTATTAAAATTTATGTCCATAAAAATAAAATAGAGTCTTTTGTCAGAAATCACCCGTATAATAGGTCATATTAGAGAAAACTACCCTCCTAATAACAAATTACTGCAAACCACCCTAATGATGGTCTCCGTTTTCCAAATACCACCCGTTTCCATTTTACCATCTGAAAACCGTTAAATTTATACAATGACAACTTTACCCCTCTAATATTTATAATATAATAATGTTAGTATTCATTTTTAAGAGGAAAAAAATAAAATAAAAAATTTTAATAAAAAAATTAAAAAATTGAACAAAAGGTTACATCTTTTATGAATTAGCTGGTTTGAGTACAAGCACATTAATCAAACCTAGCTCTCCTGCATCTAACAAGGTTATTCAGAATCAACCTACAATTTTGGATGAGAATGCATCCTTCTCATTATAGGTCGAGTGCCCGACGGCGATGCCCGAGTGCCCGATGATCTCGAGGCTCCGCTTGATGCTTGTGCCCCTCAGGAACACGCACTCTGACGGGCAGATCTGGGCTTGGTCTCGCGGGGGTGTGGCAGGTTGATCTGGGCTTGGTCTCGCGGGGGTGTGGCGGGTAGATCTAGGCTTGGTCTCGTGTGGGTGTGGCGGGTAGATCTAGGCAGATTTGGGCTTGGTCTCGCGCGGGCAGATCTAGGCAGGTGGTGTGGCGGGGTCGAGTACAAAAACACAAATCCGGAACCAACGGGGTCGAGCGAGGGAGGTGGTTCGAGGTTGGGCTCATATGCGGGCTCAGGTGCACAGATGTGGTTTGGGAGGGCTTGTTCAGATAAGCCCGTTCATGGCTGAAGCAAAGACAGAGGTTGAAGGTGGATATGGAGGATGATTGAAGATGAAGGCAGTGAAGGGATAGGGGATTCATGTTTCTAGGTTTTAATTAGGAATTTTTTGCTAGAGGGGGGGTAGGTTTTAGTTAGGAATTTTAGTAAGATGGAAGCAAAACCAATTTAGTTTGATTTTGAATTAAAATAAAATTAATTAGGAATTTTAGTTTAATTTTTAATTTAAATAAAAAAAATATATTGCATCTAACGATTTTTTAACGGAAGTTCGAGGACGGGTGGTTAATTGTTAACGGATATAGGTATAAGGGTGGTTTGCGACAATTTGTTATTCTGCGGGTGGTTTTCTCTAATATGGCCTATTTTACAGGTGGTTTCCGACAAAAGACTCAATAAAATATTAGAGATCTCACCTATTCATAGTTTCATATTTACCATAGAAAAAATTACGGTACATATATCCCACGTACTAATATAATTATATAATATTAAAGTTTCTCACGTACTAATATAGTGTGTACACATTACATATTGTTAAAGAATCAAAGATTATGTACTAATGTATTATGTACAATTATTATTTAATTATTGTAAGAACTTAAAAATTTTTATAATATTAAAATTTATGAATTTATGTCCATAACGATTGAATAGTAGAGATTATATTCTAATATGACTATATAATATTAAAATTTTGTTCATAAAGATAAATAGTATATGACTATATAATATTAAAATTTTGTTCATAAAGATAAATAGTAGAGATATCATGTACTAATTTTCTGTAAGGAATTAAAGATCACCTACTAATATATTATGTGCAAATTACTAATAGCATTAGCAATATTATTATATTATATATTTTTAAGGATTGTAAATACTAAAAACTATGAAGGGTAAAGGAGTAAATTGAAAAATTAAAAAAAAAATATGTGACATAATTAAGAGAATGATAAATAGGATAGATGGATTCGGGTTTAGTATTCCCGTACCTTGTACGGATTTTTCTTAAATAAAATATTAATAATAAAATATTTTCAAATATATTTATTATCCGAGAAAATAATCATGTAAATGCTTAAATATAACTTTTTATTATGATTCTATATAAAAATAAAATAAATATTCTAGAATTTGTATGATATCATAAAAAAATATCTTAATGATTTTCCTATCTATCATATCCAAAAATAAAAGATTGTTTAATAATGGAATTTTCTATCATATATTCTAAAAATATGGATAAGAATTTATTATATTCAAAAATAAAAGATTATTTAAAAAAAAAAGGTGTGTGGTCCAATCTAAAAGTGACATGTGTCATTTAATTATTTTTTTAACCTCCGCTTTAGGTTATAGTTATGATATATTTGAAAAAAGAGAGTTATATTATTAGTTGTTAAGGAAAATAATAAAATTTGAAATAAAAATTGTGCTTTTACTGATTAAATTAAGAAAATAGCATGATTTTTTTGTACTTTGATCGATTATAATAGGAAAGAAAAACATCATACTTTGCGGTCAAATAATTGTAGGTCTATTAGGGATTTTTGACGTATACTAAAGAATTTTTTTGACATTTCATCTCAACATATCATTCCAAAAATTCAATATAGGGGCTTTTCACTCTTTTGACTATAATATGGCAACTATCAATATTACGATAACAAATGTCGTCACATTCATTCTAAAAGTAACCTACAAATTAATGTATTCAACTAGTTTTAATGTCCGTATCATGAGGGCACGACTTTGCTTAGACAACTTACTTTGGCTTTTTGCGATAATTAAAAATTCTTGCAAATGACTCTAATATATCAACCTATGCACTTTGCGAATTCAAATGTGTATAATTGAAATTAAATGTGATATGATTGGTACAAATATTTCATAGCATATTTAGTTTTATTGTATTTTATGTATTATTTTCTATTGTATGATTTAGGATATAGAATATTTTGATCTTTTCTATTATATTGCTTGGAGCACAAGCTCTTATAATCTCTATTTAAGAGACTCTTCTTCTTTAATAAAATTACAAGTTCATCATATCTCTATATGGTATATAGAACTTGATCCTACCCTATTTTTTTTACTTGTTCTTCCTCAAACACAAAACAATGGCTACTTTTTCTCATGCAATTTCGAACACAACAAAGCCTACCAAACCGCTCTTTGTTGTTCAATTCACCAATGCTATCAAACTCTCCTCTACAAACTACATAACTTGGAAGACTCAAATTCAATCTATCCTCACCGGATATGGCTTATTTCAATTCATCGATGGCTCGCATCCTTGCCTGCCAGAAGAACACACGGTCTCTGAAGCCACCATTCCAAATCCGGCCTACTCCACCTGGAAGAGGCGGGATCAACTCATCTTCAGTGCTCTTGTTGGCACCCTTGCATCCAACGTCGCGCCTCTTGTCACTCAAGCTAAGACGTCTCGTGCAACCTGGCCAACCCTAGAAGCCACATATGCCAAACCTTCCAGGGGGCATATCAAGCAACTTAAGATAAGATTCAAAACATGAAGAAGGGCTCCAACTCCATCACTGATTTCATGCAGAATGTCAAAAATTGTGCCGATCTTCTCACCTCACTTGGGAAGAAACCTGACCCTGAAGATCTTATTGATTGCGTACGTATTGAAAGGTTTGGACTCTACTTTCCAAACGGTTACTGATGGTGTACACAATCGAGAGACTCTCATCTCCTTTGAAGAGCTTCATGAATGGCTCATTATTCGTGAGATTGAACTCAAAACTGAGAATGCTGAGTCTTCAAGCAATCCCGACAATCGCCATGACCATGCAATCTCGTACTCGAGGCAAATCTTGCCCTAACACACCCACCCAAAACTGGCCTCAAAACTTCCAACTTCAACATCCTTATCAAAACTACCAAGAACGACCCATCTCTCAACCACTGACCTACCCCACTTACCAAGCCCCAACCTTTCCTAATCAACCTGCTACGCCACCAAAACGGCAAAACCTAATGGTCCACCTGCTCGGCCTTTCTTAGGCCGCTGCCAATGGTGCAGCGAACAGGGCCACGTCGTCCGCTATTGTCTGTCTTTTGCCAAACTGCCCCAACCCTTTGTCCACCGCCCAACCTTTATCGACCAAACCAACCACCGCCTCCTAATCCGCCTCAAGCCAACACTACCATTCACACCAACCAACAGTGGCTCTTGGACAGTGTTGCCAATTCCAGTGTTACTAATGATCTTCAAAACTTGAGTCTACATTATCCCTATGATGGTCCCGATGAGCTTGTCGTCGGAAGTGGTAAGAGTCTTCCAATCTCCCGTCTTGGTTCTGTTTCCTTAAACACAAACACCAAATCCTTCACTTTAGATAATGTTCTATATGTTCCCCAAATCTCCAAAAACATCATATCGGTTTCTCAATTCACTTATCAAAATATTCTTTCCATTGAATTCTTAACTAGTTCGTTTCTTGTGAAGGATCTGTAAACCGGGGCAGTACTTCTTAGAGGACCTTGCTTAGATGGGCTTTACACATGGCCATGTGATGTTCGCATTTTTGGTATAGTTTTTGATAGGTTTTCTTTACTTATTAGGATTAATTTTGTCTAGTTTAGGTTTAGTTTTAAGTGTTTTTTAGTTAGTTTCGCATAAATCTACGAAAAGGGTGGAATCTACGCTATTTTGTGTATTTTGCAGGTTTTAGCGAGGAAAGGAGCTAAATGGAGCTAAATTTGGAGCATCACAGTGAAGGACGGGAAAGTGCAAGATTTAAGAAGTTAAAGCTCAAGAAAAGGAGAGGAGGTATTGAAGAAAACAAAACCCCAGGCTCGTTAACGAGGCTGTGCAGGGTCGTTAACGAGGCCACAAAGAGAAGATTTCAGAGTATTATTTTATTATTCACCTATCCTGAGCGGGGATTTATTTCCGTATCGGTTGAGTATCTTTTTAGAATCTTTTTTGGGTTGTTAGAATATGTATTTTAGGGTTTAATATCTTTCTAGATTTTATTTCTATCTTTTAGAGATTGTTTCTATCTTTTTAGGAAAGTTTTTATCTTTTAGCCTTTTTAGTTTTTAGGATTTTCTAATATAAATACCCTTCTATCTAGCATAGAAGAGAGGGGGGCTTAATTTTGGAGTAGATTTAGAGAGCTAGTTTTGGAGGAGAAGGAAGGCCGAAGGAGAGGCTGCCGGATCGGAAGTCGGTGACGAGGGTCGGTGACGACGGTTTCCGAGGTTTGTTGATCGAGTTTGTGGTTCGGTGATTGTTTTGTTTTGGTTTTTCTCTGATTCTCTGTAAGACGATATCTTTGTTATTAATTTAAGTTTGAGTTTTGTTTCAATGTTTATTTTTATTGAAGTTTTTAGTTTCTTAATCATGAGTAGTGAGTAGTCTATTTTTTCTAGGGTCGGGGTTGAGCCCGGCATAGTTGAGCATGTTTGATGAAGTAAGATAGTGTTTTGAATGCCTTTTATCTTTATTGAAATTGTTTGTTGTGCTTAATACCGAAGCGGGAGTTGAGGTAATTTGAGTTTTAACTTGATTGAAAGAGAAAGTTAGTAACTTGAAGGTTGATATTGTTTGAAAAGGGAAGTTTCAAGCTTTAGATCCAAAACAAGCAATTGAGTGAGTTAGTTTATGAAAATAGATTAATTTACTTGTCTAAGTCAATGAAAGTTGATGACTCTATCTATTTAAAGGCATGATCTTATCTTCTTACAAATTCTTATGCTTGGCTATGTTGTGGTGTCCCTTATCCTAGATATTTATTTTTATTGAATTATTTTTGATAATCTTCGTTGCTGAATATTTGCTTCGATACCGACTGTTAGTTAGAATTTTATTAGCTCGTTAATTGTTGATTTTTGTGTTCGGTGGTTCGGTAACGATCCTGACAAGGTCGTTAACGAGGCATCTCGTGAGTGATTGTGTTTGATTTTATTTTTATTAGATTGATAGACAAACAACCTTGCTTCTTGTGGAACGATCCTGACTCCACTGTACTCAGCGGGGTCTTGACTTATAAATTTATTTGTTGTCAAGAAACCCTAACCAACAAATTGGCGCCGTTGCCGGGGAAGCAACGAGTTGTAAGTTTATCTTTGGGATCGGGACTAGCCCGACCCCGTTTTTGTTTTTAATTTTTGTTTTCTTTGTTTGTTTTCTCAGTATATGCCGGTAGGACGAAGAAGGCTTCAGTTTGATAGCTCCAGTTATTACTCAGAACCCGAACGTTCCCTGCACCGATGACTCCGAGAAAACCGAGCCATGGCCACAACTGAAGAGATGGCTCGAGAAATAGAGATCCTCCGGACCCAGATGGAGGCATTAAAAGCCGAGAAGGACGGCGCTGATGCAGACAAGGCTCGACTGCAAGAAGAGCTAAACGCCTATCCAAGGAATGCCAAGCAATACATGCATCCGGAACTGAGGGTGCCAGAATCTCCTATTGTGCTTACTGCGATAGAGAAACCTTTTGAGATCAAGTCTCAATTTATATCCTTGATTAAACGGGCACAGTTTGAAGGGAAACCTGCTGAGTGCCCTATGGAACATATTAGAAATTTTCTTGATTTATGTGACACCATAGCTGCTGAAGGTGTCTCACTAGAATATGTTCTGTTGAAAGCTTTTAGATGGTCACTTACTGGAAAGGCCCTGAACTAGTTAGAGAGCCTACCTTCTAAGTCTATCAGGACTTGGAAAGCTTTGTATGATCAATTTCTTACAAAGTTTTTCCCTCCTGCTAAGACAACGGAGTTAAGGAAACATATCACCTCTTATCACCAGTTGCCTAATGAGACATTTGTTGAAACATGGGAAAGATTTAAAGAGATGCTTAGACAATGCCCTACTCATGGGCAACCATTATATGTATTACAAGAAATCTTTTTCCAGGGTATCAACGCGGAGACCAAGAACCGCATCAACACGCATACTGCGTGCGGTTTTATAGAGATGAACCCGACAGAGGCATGGGAACTGTTGGACAAGCTGTCGAATTACGATGCTATGTACGGAACCCAGCAGGCTCCACAAACGCAAAAACATCTCTATGTGCCCAATCGAGATGAAGTTGACCCCGATGTTAAAAATCAATTCTTACAAGATGAGGTCAACCGTTTGAGGAAACAGGTAAGTTTTCTGAAATCCTCTCAATCATGTCAAGAATGTGGTTCTTCTGCGCATAGTACTTCTGCTTGCACTAACATTGAGCAGGTTAGAACCGCTGAGACAATAGCTGAGATGAATTACATGAGAGGACCCTACAGGAACCAGTCTAATTATAATGACAAGTCGAACAACTATCAATCATGGGGCAATCAGAATGCAAATCATAATTACACAGGGCCCCCGCAAGATAGACGACCTGCACCATATCGACCTCCAGGCCATCAGGAGACACCATCATGGGCTCAAGAGATTAAAGAGGGCATCAATGGATTGGATAAAAGATGGGGAGAGTTCGATATTTGGAAGAAGAGTGTGGATTCCCAACTAGGAGACCTTGCTGCACGGATCCCAAGACCACAAGGGCAACTCCCAGGTCGTCCCGAAGAGAACCCTAGAGGCCAAATAGCAGCAGTACACCTTAGAAGCGGGAAGACACTACCGGAGAGAGTTCAAGCTGAAGAGAAGGAGGAACAAGATCTCGCCAGCCAGCTCGTTAACGCGCCAGCGAGAGCTAGTACCGAGCCCACAAACCAGGGTACCGAGGCTCCAAGGATTCCTGACGAGCCCATCCCAGGTAAGTTTTCTAAACCGAATCCTCCTCTCAATCCCAGGGTAGTTAACGACCCCACCAGGGTCGGTAACGACCCGCCGAGGACACCGAACGACCCCAGTGTCGACCCGGTACTCTCACCTCTCGAGCCTAACTTGGTTCCAAGAATGGTGAAAACTCTTCCATTTCCAGTTAAGAAATCTATGGACTCTACTGAGAGTAAGTTCAAGCGTTTCGTTAAGATTCTTCAGGGCATTAATATTTCCATCCCATTCGCTGAGGCCCTAAGCGAAATGCCGGCTTACACAAAATTCTTGAAAGATATTCTTAGCAGGAAAAGATCTATTACAGAGCTGCAGGACGAGGTCAGATCCATAGCTCTTCCAGAAAAGCTTGGAGATCCTGGGAGGTTTGCAATCACAATCGGCATAGGCAACCACAAGTTCAAAGCTTTATGCGATCTTGGTGCCAGTGCTAGTCTTGTTCCACTCTCAATCTGGTCTAAAGCCAATATGGGACCACTGGAACCTGTGGACATGAATCTGTACATGGCAGATGGGTCAAGTGTCAAAGCAACAAGAGTAGTGGACGATTACCCTATTCAACTCGGGAAATTCTTTATACCGAATGATTTTATTGTCCTTGATATGCCTGAAGACCCTCATGTCCCCATAATTCTCGGGCGACCATTCTTAGCCACAGCAGGAGCAAGAGTTGATGTACGTAAGGGACTCCTCACTTTTGATATAGGAGAGGAACGGGTGGAATTTAATTTAGATCAGAAAGCTAACGACCCAATTGGAGTGGCACAACTAGAGTTGACTCAACCCGAACCAGACACCACAGTCCCTAGCGAGCCACATCTGCCGATCAATGATGCTCCCATACACAAAGGCCCTACTACAGAGGTTACAGAAAAGTCCAAACCACCTTGGCTTTCGGACTACACAAATAACCCAGAGATATCGAGCTTACTGATAGAAGAAGAAGGTCCTAATTTAGCAATTCAAGTGCACAGAGGCAGTAAAGCTACAGGCAAGGTATCCCAAGACCCTAACACGGCCAGACATGAACCACCATGAGACTAGCAAGAGAGCTCGTCGGGCTAACGACGTTAAACATAGCGCTTACGGGAGGCAACCCGCTTTTTAGAATAGGTTTAGTTTATTTTATTTTATTTTTATTTTTCTTTTAGATTATTTCCTAGCTTTCTTTTATTTTTATTTTTTAGTTTACATAGGGTAGAAATAAGATTTTTTGAGCTAACAAGATTTCAGGAAAAAAGGGGTCGAAATTCACTCAAGGAGGCTATGGTGGCTCGTTAACGACTCACCCAGGGTCGTTAATGACCCAGTTCGGACGACCCGATTCGTCACAATACGGGGCAGGTAAGTAACTCTAACCTAGTTAACTTTTCTAACCCTAGCCGCCACCCCCCTCTATCTTTACCCCTCCTATAAAAACCCTTCTACCCCTCCCAAAATTCTACCACAATCTCTCCCACATTCACTCTCAAACCCAAAACTCTCTCAAACCCCTTTCCCTTCTCTCCCAACGAGTCGGAAATCCCACGCTAACGACCACCGGAGACGCCATCGTTACCGGAGTTCGAAGGCTATTCACCATCGACGACGAGCTCGTTAACCTACCCCGATTCCGACCCTTGCCCTTTTCATTCTCGGTTCTCCGGTATGATTTCTAAACCCTTGCTTGAATTTGCATGATTGATTATCTCTAGGGTTAAATTTCATATCTTGAATCATGATTTTTAGGGAGATCGATGAGCATGCCTAAATTCCGTTCTAAAAATTCTTGATTGTGCTTAGTTGTTCATGTTTTAGGTAGGATTATTCATGATAGATTAGCTATTGTAACCCTTTAGTTAAGAAAGCATGAATATTTCTTGTTCTAGATCTAAAAGTTCGAACTTTGCATGTCAAAATTCCGGGAAATTTGTAGCATGTTCGGGATGGGTAATTGAGTAAGTATGGGGTGCTTTTAACCAATGAGGGAATTGTGGAGAATAATAGAAGATTGCATGCTTGATTTGTGCTGAATTAGAGGTAGATTTAATTTCGGAAATTACTGGTTTTGCTCTCGGCGGGTCGTTAACGACCCACCCAGGCTCGTTAACGACCCTGCACTTCATAGATGATCGATCCGAGCCCAGACTCGTGAACAACCCAATTGGGTAGTTTATGAATAATTCTGAGGTTAATTTTGAGACCAAGTATGGGGTCTCGTACCTATTATTTTTTAGTGGATCTTATCTTGGAAAATTGTCGATTATTTTGTAGGATCCATGGCTAGTTCAAGCAGACCCGCTACCCGAGCCCAGAAGAAGAGGAGGAGCCACAGGTCTCCATCTCCACCCCGGGTGGACGATGTGATTTTGAGCAGTCAAAGCCAAGTACGACGCTACCGGGATTTTTTGGAGAAGGACCATTACACCCGATGGTTTTCGAAGTCTAGCGCCGTCTCTACGGGCATTTACACGGATGTCAAGGACGCCTTCGTCATCCTTGGGGCCGCGCACTTATTGAAGCAAGAGAGCTTGCCACATTATCCGGCCCTCACATCCGAGTTCTTGGCCACCTTGGAGACCAACTTCTCGTCGAAGATCTCGGCGGGACGCATTCGGTTCCGGCTCGGTAACGAGGACCGTGACTTCACCATGGCGGAGTTCAATGCAATCTTGGAGCTCCCAAACCCGTCTAGAGACTATAGCTTGAAGGACTACCGAGTGACCCGCACTTGGAGCTACATCACCGGAGAGGTTCAATCCTCCACCGCGGCGCTATCCGGGGCAACCATAGTCAACCCCATCTTCTGGATCATCTTGAGAGTCCTCACCGCACTATTCTGGCCGAAGAAGGAGTTGAACCGGTCTACAAGGACGGAGGTAGCTTGCTTTCGCACCATCCTCTTCGAGGAGCCCGACCCCTTGAATTTGGGGTACGAATGGCTCTACTACGTCGAGAAGTCCCACAAGTCCAAGGAGGTGTGGTGTGGCAACTTGGTTAGCCTCTTGGCTAAGAATCTTGGAGTGGATCTCACCCGCTACACACCGGCCCACGCTCAACTCCTCAACAAGAACTATTGGTATAGTTCCGGGATCTTCGTGCAAGCCGAGGGAGGCTACAAAGTGAAGGTTCGAGATCAAATCGTCATACCTTCCCTCGACATATACGAGCTACTCTACGTACCGAATTGGTACGAAGCGTGGACGGGCCAGCCTTACCCATTGGAGCCAAAACCGGAGGATGAGCTCTCACTTCGACCATGTCACACCCGGTTTGAGCGGGACGATGTGGACGAATATGAAGAAGAAGATGAGCAAGAGGATACCGAGGTCGTCGGCAGTGACACCGAGGAAGCCGACACCGAGGGAGGCACTGAGGAGCTCAACTTTATAGAAGAAGACATGGAGACGGAGGAATTAAGAGGCAACATCTTCGTCAACGAGCCAACCAGGGTCGTTAACGACCATTTCCAACCACCGCCCAACACTGTTAACGAGGCAACCAGCTTCGTTAACGAGGTGCCGCAAGCTCCTGTCGACCCTCCACCAGCTCATGCCGACCCTCATGCATATGGCTTAATGCCTTACAACCCGGTGATGTATCAAGACCATTTCCCGCCTCACTACCCACCACCTCCTCAGCCCGAGTATGCAGGATCGAGTATACCACCACCATGGGCCGAGGATCTTTCTGCACGGATGCAGCAGCTTCACCTTCAGACCGATCACATTCATCGAAGGATGGATAGATGGGAAACCGTCTATTCCGCACGCATGTCGAGGGAGGACGAGCGGCAACGTCAGAGAGAGGCAGAGGATGCTGAGCGTTGGAGGACGATGTATGACTTCATGGGGAACTTTGAGCACTATTTTCCTCCACAGAACCGTTGATCAAGCTCAAGATGAAGTTTCCTTTCCTTGTTTCCACTTTTGTAAGTTTTATGTCTTTCTTTTTCTTTTTAATTTTTTTTTTTATTTTCTTTTCTATTTCTTTTCCCTCTTCTTGTTATTTTTCTTACAGTGGGGACACTGTAATTTTAAGTATGGGGTGGGAAGAAAGTAGAAAAATTATGTCCTAGGTGTTTTTATGTTCTATGTAGTTGTTTCTTTTGTTAAATCGAAAAAACCAAAAAATTTGAAAAATTTGAAAATTCAAAAAAAGAGTTTAGAATTGATAGATATTCCTTCTTAAAAAGTTCTATGATAGCAATCACTAGTTTAATCATATAATTCCTTGCAAATATGTCTTTGAAAGTATAGCCGGATTCTTAAAAATTGAAATTATTGTTTTTTTTAGAGGAGAATAGCATTAGATGAAATTGTGAGAAATAATTTTTGGCCTTATAGGGAGAACATTTATAAATCCCTCTTCTTTTTTGTGTGATTTACTCTCCTTATGCATATTATCTCTTGGAATTGTGATAGTTATCTATTTCTTGAGACCCTTATAAGATTTTTAGTTCATTACTTGTGAAGATCATATGATAGAGAACTTATTTTTATGAGCCCTATTATCCCCTATCTACCTTTACATTATTCCTTCTTTTGATAACCAATTTTGGCCTAAAACCTTTTATTTTTAGCTCCACAAAAATTATTCCCTAGCCGAGATAAGCTTGACCCTATCCAGGAACTAGGACTTAGATTGGAGAGGTAAAGTTTTGTGTTTTGTTGAAAAGAAAAGAATTTATATTTGCTTGAATTAAAGGGTATTTGGGAAGGGTAGATTGTAAGTCTCTTGTTATTTTATGTAAGAAAGGTCTCTTGATAAAAAAGATGCACAAAATAAAGCTTGAAGGGAAGAAAATGTATACGGTGGATCGTTAACGACCCGGATGTGGGTTCGTTAACGAGGCAGCGAGAAGGAAAAAATGAAATAGAAGAAGAAAAAAATATAAAAAAAAAAGAAAGAAAGAAAGAGGAATAGTTGAAGTGCATTTGTGTTTAAAAATAATATCAAGAGATTCTTTTATTTTTGGTTATGAGACTTTCTAGGATGATAAATGGGTGAGTGAAAATAAGTGTGCATAATATAAGAGAGAGTTTGGTTATTTTATATAAGAGTTTTGATGTTATGTGTGAGTTTTTAGGAGTCTTTGATTCCCGTATATTATTAGCACCACATGACCAAAATATTTCCATGCCCTATTGTTATTACCAAGCCCCATTACAACCCGGCCGAATGGAAGCTTCTATGAAGTTTTTCATTGAGCCTAAGTTCTCTTGATGATTCTTTGCTTGTTTTGACAAATCTTGGGTGGAGAGTATTGGTGATATAAGTTCCAATTTCTATGAGTTTTTGTATATAGGATGAGTTGAGAGTTGATATTATAAGCCCAAACACATGAGAGTTGAGTGAAACACATTATATCCCTTGAGAGGTTGGATTGTATTATTTCATGTCTATTTAAGTGCATATATGTGTGAGGATGTTAATAGTCTTTTGCTATAATTTTCTTATGTGTAGATGTTGCTTTTTGAAGATGGCTATGTCTTGATAAGCATGATTTGTTTTGGTTTTGGTTAATATCTTGATTATTGCTTGAGGACAAGCAAGTCTAAGTATGGGGTATTTTGATTCTTCTCTCTCGGTTCACTCAGCTCACACCACCTCGGGTTTGTCTTGGCATCACAAGTTAGAGCATCCCACCTCTCCAATTCTGAATCTCATCCAAGACCAACTACATTTACCTAGTTCTAGTTCTAAGTTTGAATTTTTGTCATTCTTGTTCAATTCACAAAAGTCATAAGTTACCTTTTGCTCAGTCTACAATTCAGTCTTCGGTTCCTTTAGAAGTTATTTTCTCTTATGTATTGACCTCTCCCGTTATTTTGTTCAATGGATATCGCTACTAAATTATTTTTGTTGATCATTTCCCTAAATATATTTGGTTATATCCTTTGAAACAAAAATCTGAAACCAAGTCCGTCTTCATTAAGTTTAAAGCCCTTGTTGAAAATTACTTCCAAACCAAGATTAAAACCTTGTACTTTGACAATGGGGGTGAATACATTCCGTTAGCCTGTTTTCTTGCCACGTCTGGCATAACCCATCTCACCACACCTCCACACACTCCACAACATAATGGGTATTCTGAAGGGCATCACCATCACATTCTTGAAACCGGTTTATCTCTTATGACTCATTCCGGTCTTCCTACTCAGTTATGGCCATTAGCCTTTCAAACAGCTGTCTATCTCATTAATAGGCTGCTCACTTCAACTCTACAAAATCACTCTCCATTTCTCAAACCCTTTCAACATCAACCTAATAATCAAAAGTTAAAGTGTTTTGGGTGTTTGTGTTACCCTTGGTTCAAACTGTATTCCACTCACAAATTGGATCCCAAATCCACTCCTTGTGTGTTTGTTGGCTACTCTGTTACACAATTTGCTGATCTATGCCTTGACCCTGACTCGTATAAAATTTACACCTCCCGACATGTAATTTTTGTTGAGCATGTGTTTTCATTCTTACAATCATCCTCCCCAAACCCTAACCCTACTTCTACTACTGTCGAACCACCAACCACCACCCTTACTCTTCCGCTGCTTCCTTGGCTGAACCGAACCATGACCCAAACCCTAACCCTAACCCACCTGACTCGCTGCACCATCGAGCCCCCTCACCGCTGCTTACACCTCCTTCCGTTCTAAACCCTTACCCTAATTTCTTGTTACCCCAAACTCATGTAAATCAACAGCCTCTCTCCCTATCCTCTCTTTCGCACCAATCCGAGTCCTCAACCACCTCCACCTCTTCCTCAGGAGTGGAATCCAGTCCATGAATGACATCCACAAACCTATCCAAACACTTTCCCTTCACACCTCTCTTCAACCTCACAAAGAACCTCAAAAAATCACTCAAGCCTTGAAAGACCCCGATTGGCGGCATGCTATGGAGCTTGAAATCTCGGCTTTACAATCCAACAACACATGGGAACTCGTTCCGCCCAATCAGGCTCTTAACCTTGTTGGGTGTAAATGGGTTTTTTCGTGTCAAATACAATCTCGATGGCACTCTGAATAATTACAAGGCGAGGCTAGTTGCCAAAGGCTTTCACTAACGTCTGGGTTGTGATTTCACCGAAAACTTTAGCCCGGTTGTTAAACCCGTAACAGTTCGCACAATTCTCTCTCTTGCTGTAAGTTCTTGTTGGTCTCTTTGGCAACTGGATGTGAATAATGCCTTTCTTCAAGGCTCTCTCACTAAAGATGTCTACATGGAACAACCTCCCGGTTTTGTTGACAAGTTGTATCCTTCTCATGTTTCCAAACTCCGGAAGGCCATCTAAGTGGCACTCATCTCTTTTTATCTACAGGCATAAAGGTATCACACTTTACCTTCTTGTGTATGTGGATGATATTATGGTTACTGGCAGCTGTGCTTCCGCTCTTCAACGTTTGATTGATCGTCTGTCATCTCGATTCTCATTAAAGGAACTTGGTGAGCTCTCATCTTTTCTTGGTGTTGAAGTATCTAAGCATCCCAAAGGCTTGTTTCTGAATCAGCACAAGTATATTGTTGATCTTCTTTCTAATTGAACATGGCTTACTCGAATGGGTTGTCTACGCCTATGTGTTGGTCCACGTTTTTTCGGAAATCTGTTGGTGATCCCTTGGCCAACGCCTCAAAGTATCGTATGGTAGTTGGCAGTTTACTCTACTTGTCTCTCACCCACCCGGACATTAGTTTTGCAGTCAATAAATTGTCTCAATATATGCAAAGCCCTACGACTGCACATTGGAGCATTGTTAAAGAGGGTTCTTCGCTACTTGAAAGGGACGGCCAGCCATGGGATTGTAATTCATGCCGTCAATCTACGCAATTACATGTTTATTGTGATGCCGACTGGGCAGGTGACACAGATGAGTTTCTTTATAACACTAGTTATGTTGTGTTTCTTGGGCGAACACCTTTGTCATGGAGCTCGTGCAAACAACACACGATTGCTTGGTCATCGACTGAAGCGGAGTATCGACCTCTTGCTGATTCAAGCTGTGAACTTCTATGGGTGCTTTCTCTGTGGTTCGAATTAGGCGTACAACTTCATATTCAATCGGTGGTCTATTGTGATAATATGGGTGCTAAACAATTAAGTGCTAATCCTGTTTTTCATTCTAGGATGAAACATGTTGTATTAGCTTTTCATTTTGCTTGAGAACATGTACAGATGGGCTCGTTTTGAGTCTCACATATCTCTACTCATGATCAGATTGCGAATGTTCTTATAAAATGTAATACCCAATTTTGCAACGATAGGTGTTACCACCAATGACCTCAGATTTTTACCATCCAAAGTCACCCTAGGCTTTATAAGGTATTAAGTTAAATAAAACATGCGTAATTATAAAGTTATTACATATAAAAGAGAGTTGCTCACATGTGAGACTTCAAAAGTACTCATTACAAGGTTTGGACTTAACTTGACGAAACATAAACATAAGAGTCATTAGGCAGCGGAATATCCATTAACATTGTTTAAAACCAACGTGGAGAAAACCCAAAAGTAAACAAACTGCAATCCTTGAAAATCTCGACCTTCCTTCCTTCACTTGAGTAGTATTCGTCTTTTATGCCTTCGGTGGAGGTTTCCTAGCGTCTGGCATTTGGCGCGAAAGGTGAGAAATGTCAGGCAAAGATGCAGAATACAAAATTAGTCTAAAGAGACTAAGCAAGCGAGAACGGACATCCTTAAGGTAGTTTGGTAAAGTATCGAACTTATTACGAGGTATTCGAGATGTGTTTCGAGAAGTGTATACTTTAAGTGGAGCTTATTAAGAACAAAAATAAGTTAATCTTGAGATGAGATAACTCTTAAACCAAAAGAATGTACTACGAGATTGTAGAACTTCTTAGAATAGAATAAATGTTGGGAACGTTAATTACACACAAGTTTTTAGAAAACCTCTCACGCCCTAGCGGATCGAGAGCTGGATCGATCATTTGAGACCGGTCCAGTTTTTTTGTTTCTTTTAAGGTGCTTTAGCATTTACTTTCTTTCGTGATCAAAACTTTCACATTAGTTAGCGATTTTTAAGAGTGTGCGGGGCCATGAATTGACCGACGTACCACTTGCTGGAACGGATATCCGACACCTAGCTAGGGTGCACGCGTCCCTCCTCCGAGTAGGAGCAGACAATAGATCATGATCCTTAAAGTCGTAGGAAGATAGGTACTTCGCAATACGACTTAATTAAATATGTTATATAGAGGTGTCGGGCCGAGCCCGCACCCCTTACTACACTACTTACGCATTTAATTACGAATCTCGAAAAGAGATTTTAAACAAACAAAGGCCACACAAACAAGCCTAGCATTATATCTACTAACAATAATAATAGTAATAATTATGCTAACAATGGTCATTATTTCTAACAATCGATATTTCCTAAGTTTGTTTAATTAAGCAAACAAGGTGTTCCCAACATCGAACAAGTTAACGAAATCGAATTTATCGAAAGGTTCAAGTAGGAATGTCCGCTTGCCTTGAATTTCCTTTGGAGATGTTACTAACTCGGAAATAAGACGGTTTAACGACATTCGAGAACCTCGACCTATTTAACCGCAAGAATGGGAATGAATACTTATTAAAATCCTTATTTTAATTTAAAGACAACCTTTCTCTTAGTTTCCCCTTCTAAGAGAAGGTGAGTTAAACTAAATTATTTGGTTAAATAATTTAGTTAGGAAGAAGGCTAAAATAATAATAATTCTTTTTATTGTTATTTTCTAGGTGACACTTATTAAGGGTTTTGCAACTTATAAATATACTTAGTTTAAGAATATGAATGTAAGGCTTTACTTAGCTTAAGAAAAACTCTTTTAACTTACACACAAATATTTGTATGTATTGAAAATAGTTTATAAAATGATTTGCATGCATCATTTTGGTATGAAGACTTCTTTTAAAGAAGATTTTGTTTATTAAAACTTTCATATAAATCATTATTTATTCAAAGAAATTCTAGGATGGTCATGCATAGAACTGGGTCCGGTTCCAGGTGAACCGGCGAACCGCTGGTCCCGGAACCGGAGGGAAACCAACCGGAACCAAAACCACCGGGTCCGGTTCCGGTTCATCCACCCCCAGAACCGGTGAACCGGCAGTTCCGGAACCGTCGGTTCCACCAACAAAAAATAAAAAATAACCAAACTGCGATCGCGGTTTGGGTAACCGCGACCGTGGTTTTCGTTCGGAGGTCAAAAAATAAGTTTTTTTTATTATTTCTGGTTTCGAACCGGAACCGGAACGGGAGGAACCGGCCTCGAAATCGCTACCGGAACCGCCGGTTTCGGAACCAAACCCAGGTCTAGTCATGCATGTGCATAAATGACCTCTAGAAATATTATTAAATCTCACAAGCATATTTTGAAAGATTTTAACAAAATGTATGCTAAAGGTTATATTTCTTTTTATTTAAAAGATATGGTAAAATTCCATCTAGTAAACTTAGAGCACATTCTACAATAATATTTATTCTAAAAACTCCATAATTTCTACATGCAAAGTTTATAGAATTTATTTAAAAGTCTAGCAATTTTGTATATATAACCGGTTTTATTAAAATAAAAAAAACCATTTAAGTGTTAAAATTGCTAGGAAATTACATGCAAGGTGATTTTTCTTAATAAATAATTTATTTAAAGTAGCATGCAAGAACTGATATCCGTGTTTTTGGTATAGTTTTTAATGTGTTTTCTTAGTTTGTTAGGTTTAGTTTTAGTAGTTTTAGAGTTAGTTTTGTTTGTTTTTGGATAAGTTTGCATATTTTGTGAGAAGCATGGAAGCTACTCCGTTTTGTGTCTTTTTGTAGGTTTTAGCAAGGAAACGGTGCTTTTTGGAGTTGAATGGAGTGCTATGGTGGAAGACGGAAGAACACGATATAAAGGAGTCGAAGTCAAGATTTTTGGAGTTGAAGTGTTGAAGAAAGCCAAATCAAGGCTCGTTAACGAGGCTGTGATGGGTCGTTAACGAGGCTTAGAGATAGAGTTTTTCGAGAGTTCATTGTGATGTCTACCGACCCTGTGCGGAAATTTATTTCGTGTCGGTAGGGTTTTTAATGAGTTTTAGGGTTATTATATTTTATATTTTAGGTCTTGTTATCTTTCTAGGTTTTATTTCTATCTTTTAGAAGTAGTTTCTATCTTTTAGGAAATTTTTTATCTTCTAGCCTTTTTTATTAGATAGCTTTATTAGTATAAATACCCTTCTTTTCTAGCTTGAGGGGGGTTCGACTAGTAGACGGATTGGCAGAGCCGAGAGAGAGAGAGTCGAGTCGGAGGAGAGGACGAGCCGAGGTGGAACGAGAGTAAAGCTAAGGTTGTTAATTGATGAGGTATTTTCAGTGGTCGTTATACCTATCAAAGAATCCTAACTTAACCAACTCGGTAGAGCTGCAAGTAAGGGTCGATCCCACAGAGACTCGTGTATTAGTGTTATTACTTAAATGCCAAGTAACTAATATGGGGTTTTTTATGAATGATTAAGTAATTAACTAATCTAATATGCAAATTAAATCTAAGTATGAATGCAAATATGATTTAAATATATGAAGGACAAACGTGTTCAACTAGTTAAATCCATCATAGATATGCTTATTGATCATCGATTCTTTCGATTCTCAATTCCCTTGAATAATCTACCGTGGATTATTATCCAAAACTTTATATTTAATTGAAAGAACTAACAGTCTGAACAACCCTAATCATCTAACAACCTAGAACAACGTCTAGATTCAATTAAACGACAGCTTTATGAGTCAAGTTATCAATAGAAACAAACACTTAGAGCAACCAGACATCTAAGTTATTTGTGGATTTATTCCCTTCTACAATTGAATAGCCCGAACGGGTCCAAACAATTATAGATGCTACTTTATCTAATCAACCCCGAACGGGCATTAATCAGATTAGTTGTAAATTAACCTAGAACTTCTATTAGGTGATCAATCTAACAAAACCCTAGAATAATTCTGATTCAATTAAGCACAGGAAATAAAACCTATTCAAGTTTAAAGAGAATCAATCAAACCTCACAATAATATGCAATCTATGATTTCAATAACTAGTCAAACACAATAAATTTAGCAATGCATAATTGAAATTAAGAAAAGCTTACAAAGGTTTAAAGTTTGTCTCAAGAGAGAAAAACCCTAGCCTCCAAAAGTTGATCAAAAGTTATGATAATAATAGAGAGAAAACTAAAAACAAGGTTTAAATACCCCACAAGATATCCAAAGATCAAAATATCCCAATAATACATCAAACACGTCGGTCAAGATCTATCTTAAGCCCATATCGAAACCCAAAAACTCGGCCCAACTCTCTCTGCGTAGAAACATAGGGCGCGGTCTCATTCCAGGGTGGTGCGGCCGCGGCACATGCCTTCCTTGCCCGCGGCACTTCTCGGTTCAGCATTTCAGGCAACACTTCAGAGGCTGTTTTCACCCCATTCGAGTTGAAATTTGGACTTGGAGTAAAAATACGAATTGTAGCTCTTCGAGTTAGCTTTCCAGTGATAGAAAATTCAGCTTCATCCGACCACTATAGCTCCCAAACCAACCATTACAAGATAAAGGTGTCAAAACAAGTCTCCAATGCATAGCCCAGGTTTAAGCGTTCTTTTCACACAAGCTCTTGGGTCTTGGTTCTTCCAATCTTCACTTGTATCACTCTAATCTTCACTTGGGTCCCGTCCATGCTTGTTTACCTAAAGATCTGCAAAACCGAACAAAACAAGCGCAAAACCCGAATTTCCTAGAAAACCTAAAAACCTAAGAACTAAGCCAAACTAAACTAAAACCATGCAATATAAACATAAATATGCATCCTAAGCTATACATAAATGCAAGATATCATTAATCGTGTTTTCGATTCGGTTTTCTTGTTGTTTTCGGGTTTCTTCTGAAGTCTGTAAGACGATATTTTCTTAGTAAGTTGAAGTAGTTTGTTTTGTTTTCAATGTTTTCTCTTGTTGAAATTGTTTGCTTTATAGTTATAAGCCTATCTAGGGTCGGGGTTAAACCCGGCATAGTTATGCATGGTTTTATGAGTAAGATGATGTGTTGAATGCCTTCTATCTATTTTTAGATTACTTGTTGTGTTTATGCCTAGATGAGAATCGGGGTAATTTGAGTTTTTAACTTGATTGAAAGAGAAAGTTATAGACTTGAAGGTTGATAATGTTCGATTGCGAAAGTTTCGAGCTTTGGATCCAAAACAAGTGATTGAGTGAATTAATTTATGAGAGTAGTTTGATTTGTTTGCTAATCAACGAAAGTTGATGAATTTATCTATTTAAAGGCATGATCTTTATCTTCTTACGAGTTTATATGAATAGCTATGTTGTGGTAACCCCTATCCTAGATTTTTGTTCTTATTTGAATTTCTTCGGTTATATTCGTTACTGAGTTCGTTACCTCAATACCGAACCTATGGTTAGGTCATTAGTGTGTGTTTTAGTAGTTTATCCAGGTTCGTTAACGACCCTGACAAAGTCGTTAACGAGGTTGGTCGTAGGTGTGTTGTGTTGTTTTGCTTTGTTTTATTTTTCTTCGTAGTTTGATAGACAAACAATCGTGCTTCCCGTGGAACAATCCTGACTCCCCTATACTCAGTGCGGTCTTGACTATAAATTTTATTTGTTGTCAAACAAACCCTCTCAACAAATTGGCGTCGTTGTCAAGGAAGCAACAGTGTTTGTTTGTTTATCTGTGGGTCTGGGAATTGCCCGACCCCGTTTTTGTTTTTAATATTTGTTTTCTTTGTCTATTTTCTCAGCGTATGCTGGTAGGACGTCGAAGGCTCGAATTTGACAACGCCGATTATTATTCAGAACCTGAACATTCCCTGCACCGTAGACGCCGAGAGAACCGAGCTATGGCTACGCCCGAGGAGATGACTCGTCAGATGGCCGAACTACAAAGGCAGATGGAGGCTTTAATGACCAAGAAAGAAGCCGCTGCTGCCGAGGCTGAGCGTCAACGAGTCAACAGTGCTCGTCTACAAGAAGAGCTGAATGCCTATCCGAGGAATGCTAAAGAATACATGCATCCGGAATTGAGGGTGCCAGAGTCTCCAATTGTGCTTCCGGAGATAGAGAAACCATTTGAGATTAAGTCTCAATTTATATCCTTGATCAAACGGGCTCAGTTTGAAGGGAAACCTACTGAGTGCCCTATGGAACATATTAGGAATTTTTTTGATTTATGTGACACCATAGCTGTTGAAGGTGTCTCACTTGAATATGTTCTGTTAAAAGCTTTTAGGTGGTCTCTTACTGGAAAGGCCCTGTGATATCTTGCATTTAGGTAGTGTTTAGGACGCATTAGTTTAGTGTAGTTCTTAGGTTTTTAGGTTTTCTAGAAAATTTGGGTTTTGCGCTTGTTTTGTTCGTTTTTGCAAATCTTTAGGTAAACAAGTGTGGACGGGATGGATCTTAGTGGACTATGGTGGAGTTTGAGGAAGTTTAGAGTGATACAAGTGATGATTGGAAGAACCGAGACCCAAGAGCTTGAAGGATAAAAACGCTTAAACCCGGGCCATGCATTGGAGTCTTGTTTTGACACCTCTATCTTGAAATGCTTGTTTTTGGAGCTATAGTGGTCGGATGAAGCTGAATTTGGTATCACTGGAAAGATAACTCGAAGAGATACAATTTATATTTTTACTCCGAGTCCAAATTCCAACTCGAAGGGAGTGAAAATAGCCTCTGAAGTTTCGCCTGAAGTGCTGAACTGATGTATGCCGTGGGCTAGGACACAGGGTGTGCGGCCGCGCCGTATGGGATATGACCGCATCCCTTGTTTCGCCGCGAGAGAATTGGGCCGATGGAATGTTATTCGAGTTGGGCCATGATTATATGATTTCCGACTGGTTTGATGTAATTTCGGGATAATTTGATATTTGGATATCTTTTAGGGTATTTAAACCTTGTTTTTAGTTTTTTCTCTCAAATCATTGTCATAACTTTTGTCAAACTTTGGAGGCTAGAGTTTTCTCTTCGGAGGCAGACTTTGAAACCTTTGTAAGCTTTTCTTACTTCCAATTATGCATTGTTAAATTCTCTTCTGTTTGACTAGTTATTGAAATCATAGATTGCATACTATTGTGAGGTTTGATTGATTCTCAACAACTTGAATAGGTTTTATTCTCTGTGCTTAATTGAATCAGAATTATTGTAGGGTTTTGTTAGATTAGCTACCTAATAAAATTTCTAGGTTAATTTACAACTAATCTGATTAATGTCCGTTCGGGGTTAATTAGATAAAGTAGCATCTATAATTGTTTGGACCCGTTCGGGCTATTTAATTGTAGAAGGGAATAAATCCACAAATAACTTAGATGTCTGTTTGCTCTAAGTGTTTGTTTCTATTGATAAGTTGAGTCGTAAAGCTATCGTTTAATTGAATCTAGACATTGTTTTAGGTTGTTAAATGATTAGGGTTGTTTAGACTGTTAGTTCTTTCAACTAGAATTGATGTTTGGGTCATAATCCTTAGTAGGAATATAATCCCCAATAGATTATTCAAGAGAATTGAGAATCAAGAGAATCAATGATCAATAAGCGTATCTATGATGGATTTAACTAGTTGAACACGTTTGTCCTTCATATATTTAGATCATATTCGCATTCATACTTAGATTTAATTTGCATATTAGATTAGTTAGTTACCTAATCATTCATAAAACCCCCATATTAGTTACTTGGTATTTAAGTAATAACACTAATACACGAGTCTCTGTGGGATCGACCCTTACTTACCGCTCTACTGAGTTGGTTAAGTTAGGTTTCTTTGATAGGTATAACGACCACCAAAAATACCTCATCACCCTGAACTGGTTGGAGAGCTTACCTCCTAAGTCTATCAGGACTTGGAAGAACTTGTATGATCAATTTCTTACAAAGTTTTTCCCTCCTGCCAAGACGACGGAGTTGAGAAAACGTATCACATCCTATCACCAACTGCTTAATGAGACTTTCGTTGAAACATAGGAAAGATCTAAGGAGATGCTTCGACAGTGCCCCACTCATGGGCACCCCTTATATGTGCTTCAAGAAATCTTTTTCCAGGGTATCAATGCAGAGACGAAGAACCGCCTCAACACGCATACAACACGCGGTTTTATAGAGATGGAGCCCACAGCTGCATGGGAATTGTTGGACAAGCTGTCTAACTATGATGCCATGTATGGTACCCAGCAATCTCCCCAGCCCCAGAGGCATCTCTACGTGCCTAACAAGGAAGATGTTGACCCCGATGTCAAGAATCAATTTCTGCAAGACGAGGTCAACCGCCTGAAGAAGCGGGTAAGTTTTCTGAAATCCTCTCAATCTTGTCAAGAATGTGGCTCTTCTGCCATAGTACTTCTGCTTGCACTAACATAGAGCAGGTAAGAGCCACTGAGACATATGCTGAAGTGAACTATATGAGAGGCCCATACAGAAACCAGCCGAGTAATTTTGACAGGTCAAACCACTATCCAGCATGGGGCAACCAAAATCCGAATGCCAACTATGTAGCACCCCCACCGGATAGGAGACCTGCACCATATCGACCTCCATGCTATCAAGAAACACCATCATGGGTACAAGGGTTACAGGAAGGCATTAGCGGAAGCCAAGCCAACCTTAACAATCAAAACAAAAGATGGGGATAGTTTGATGTATGGAAGAAGAATGTCGACTCCCAACTAGGGAACCTTGCTGCATAGATTCCAAGACCACAAGGGCAACTCCCGGGCCGTCCCGAGGACAACCCTAGGGGACAGATAGCAGCGGTACACCTTAGGAGCGGAAAGACACTACCGGAGCGTGTCCAAGCTAAGGACAAGACCTAAGAGGATGTCACGATTCAGCTCGGTAACGACCAACGAGAGCAAGTACCGAACCGGCACACCATGGTGACGAGGCTCCCAGGGCCGTTAACGACCCTAACCCAGGTAAGTTTTCTGATCCGAACCCTCCTCTCAATCCCAGGCTCGTTAACGACCCCACCAGGGTCAATAACTGATAGCTCGCATATAGGAGTAGTTTAGATGCATGTTTTATATATGTTTTGGTTAGGTTTTGGTTAGTTTTTAGGTAGTTTTTAGGTTTTTGTGTTGTCGGGTATTATGCGCTGGTTTGCTCGGTTTTACAGGTTTTTAGGTTCAGGAGCAACAGCGGGGCGAGTGCAGATGGAATATAGTGGTGATGGACGAGATGGACGAGGCTAAGGGAGCAAGGAGGCACTAGGATGAAGAGCCAAGGCAAGGAAGATCGAGCCAAGAAGACAAGCAATTGCTCGGGATCCAACCCGCGCAATTTGCCCGAGCAATCCCGACTGAGTGACAATTGCGCGGGGTGGATATTGCGCGGCTGCGCAATCCGGGGTTTCTCACGGACGATGGACTTGGGCCGAGATTTGGTTTTTGGGCTTTGGTGTTGATCTTATGGGCTTATGATTTCCGAGTATATGTGTTTAAGATATAGTTTGAGGGATATTTTGAGAGACATATAAATACTTTATGTTAGTTTATTTTTAGAGAACTTTTGATCAACTTTGGAGGCTAGGGTTTCTTTGGAGAGAGTTTTCTCAAAGGAGCAATCTTTGAACCTCTTGTAAGTTTGATTTCAATTTCAATTATGCATTGCTAATTTTCCTTTGTGTTTGACTAATTAGTGAAGTCATGATTTGTGTATGATTGTGAGATTTAATTGATTCTCAACGAACTTGAGTAGAAATTATTCCCTGTGCTTAATTGAATCTAAATTAGGGTTTTATTAGATTGATCACCTAATAGAATTTCTAGTTAAAACTGAATCTGATTAATTACCGGTTGGAGTTAATCTGATCAAGAGTAGACTTTAATTAATTTAGTACCGGTTGGACAAATTGATTAAAGTAGGGAATAAATTCACAAGTCACTTAGATGTCTGGTTGCTCTAGGTGTTTGTTTCTATTGATAACTTGAATTTTCATGTTGTTATTTAATTGAATTTAGAAGGTCTTCTAGGTTATTAGATAATTAGGGTTGTTAGAACTGGTTGGTCTATCAACTAAATATGAAGTTTGGGTTTTAGTCCTTAGTAGGATCATTATCCACAATAGATTATTCAAGTGAGAAGAGAATCAAGAGAATCGATGATCAATAAAGCAATATCATGATGGATCTAATTAGTTGAACACGCTTGTCTCTTAATTGATTAAAACCATCTTTTGCATTCTTAGTTAGTTTCTATTTTGCATAGTAGTTTAGAATTTACAATCAAAAAATCCCATATTAGTTACTTGGCACTTAAGTAATAACATTCATACACGAGTCTCTGTGGGATCGACCCTTGCTTACCATTCTACTCAGATTGGTTAAGTTAGGATTCTTTGATAGGTAAACGACTGAAAAATACCTCATCAATAACGAACAGACGAGGACAACTAACGACCCTAGTGTCGACCTGGTAACTTCACCTCTCGAGCCTGACTTGGTTTCGAGAATGGTTAAATCTCTTCTTTTCCTATTAAGAAATCAAAGGACTCTACTGAAAGTAAGTTCAAGCGTTTCGTAAAGATTCTCCACGGCATTAATATTTCCATCCCATTCGCTGAGGCCCTAAGCGAAATGTCGGCTTACACGAAATTTTTGAAAGATATTCTTAGCAGGAAAAGATCCATCATGGAGCTGCAAGACGAGGTCTGATCTATTTTTCTACCAGAAAAGCTAGGAGATCCCGAGAGGTTTGCCATAACAATTGGCATAGGCGACCACAAATTCAAAGCTCTATGTGATCTAGGCGCCAATGCTAGTTTACTTCCCCTCTCAATCTGGTCGAAAGCCAACATGGGACCACTAGAGCCAATCAACATGCGCTTATACATGGCAGATGGCTCTTGCATCAAACCAACAGGGGTTGTAGAAGACTTTCTAGTTCAAGTGGGCAAATTCTTTGTTCCAAATGATTTCATAGTCATGGCAATGCCCGAAGACCCGGTAGTTCCTATTATCTTGGGAAGACCGTTCCTCGCCACTACTGGAGCCATAATTGATGTTAGGAGGGGACTCCTAACTTACGAAATTGGGGATGAGGTGATGGAATTCCGATTCAAACAGTCAATGAAGGATACCGATAGAGCCGAAGTTAAGATGCTCTACACCCACAATGAAATTATCGAATGTGGGGACCCTGTTGGAACTTGGAAGATTGGTATCAAATGACGAATTCTCCAGTCAAAGATGGGATGAGATAGCCCCTGCAATTTCAGTAACGAGCTCCCCAGCCTCAGTACCGAATCTCTTGGCAGAAGAAGCAAGCTTGTTAACGACTCCACCAGCATCGTTAACGACCCTGGCCGAAGACAATGAAATTTCAGCATTTGAATACCTTGAAGAGGTGTTGAAGACGGAGCCAAAAGAACCAATTCTAATCCCAACTGAACCTTCTCCAACACTTAAACCTCTTCCGGACTCCCTCAGGTATGAATTCCTTGGTCCTAATTCTACTTTTCCTGTCATCATCAATGCTAAATTAAAAGATGAGGAAGTAGAAAAACTGCTGAATGTGCTTAGGATGCATAGAAAAGCCATAGGCTACTCTCTAGATGATATAACTGTCATATCCCCTTCTCTTTGCATGCATAGGATATACATGGAGGATAATCATAAACCCACTATAGAGCATCAACGTAGGTTAAATCCTAACATGAAGGATGTGGTCAAAAAGGAAATCATTAAATTACTTGATGTTGGGACCATATTTCCTATATCGGACAACCAATGGGTGAGTCCGGTCATTGTAGTCCCAAAAAAGGGGGAATGACTGTCATAGAAAATGAAAAGGGAGAGCTTATTCCAACTAGGACCACTACCAGTTGGAGGATGTGCATTGATTATAGGAAGCTCAATAGCGCCACTAGAAAAGATCATTTTCATCTTCCTTTCATTGATTAGGTATTAGAACGCTTAGCCCAGCATGATTATTTCTGTTATTTAGATGGCTATAACGGTTTTTGGCAGATTCCCATTCATCCTGATGATCAGGAAAAGACTACCTTTACATGTCCCTATGGGACTTTTGCTTATAAGAGAATGCCATTCGGGCTTTGCAATGCCCCCGCCACCTTTCAAAGGTGTATGATGGCCATTTTTTCGGATATGATAGAGGAGATTGTAGTGGTCTTCATGGATGATTTTTATGTTTATGGTTCTTCATTTGATGCTTGTCTTGCTAACCTTACACGTGTGCTTAAAAGATGTGAAGAAAACAATCTTGTGTTAAATTGGGAAAAATGTCATTTCATGGTTCAAGAGGGGATAGTGCTAGGACATCCTGTCTCTAAGAGAGGGATAGAAGTAGATAAAGCAAAAATTGAGCTTATTGAAAAACTACCTCCTCACTCTTTTGTAAAAGACATTTGGAGTTTCCTAGGGCATGTTGGTTTTTATAAACGCTTTATTCAGGATTTTTCTAAGATAGCTAAACCTTTGACTAACCTACTAATGAAAGATGTAGTGTTTGAGCTGTCTCTAGAATGTCTTGAAGCATTTTACAGGTTAAGAGCAGCCCTTGTGTCCGCCCCTATTATGCAGTCCCCGGATTGGACACTACCCTTTGAGATTATGTGCGACGCTAGTGACTATGCAGTCGGTGCAGTCTTGGGACAAAGAAAGGATAAGAAACTCCACGCCATCTACTACGCCAGTAAGACGCTGGATGAGGCGCATAGTAAGTATACCACAATGGAGAAGGAGTTCCTTGTTGTGGTATTCACTTTTGAAAAATTCCGATCCTACCTTGTTGGATCAAAAGTGATTGTTTATACTGACCATGAGGCTGTTAGATACCTAATGGCCAAAAAGGATGCCAAGCCTAGATTGCTTCGTTGGATGCTCTTATTGCATGAATTTGATCATGAAATAAGAGATAAGAAAGGAGCAGAAAACCTAGTGGCGGATCACTTATCCAGATTGCCGGTTGAGCATATCACCGAATCCAACAATGAAGTACCAATAAATGATTCCAAACTAGACGAACACCTCATGTTGAACGAGGTCGAACTCAACAAGACCCTCGTCACCGACCCCTTTAGGGTCGTTAACGAGGCACTGAGGCTGGAATGCATAGATCACGAAGGCAAAAATCCAAAGTGCATCGACACATCAGTCAGGCAGTTCGTTACCATGCCACGGGAGGTCATCACCGAGGATAATACTACAGCTCCAGGCTCGTTAACGACCCAAGTCGGCGACCCGAATTGGCCGACGGGCAAGTAAGTAATTTTAACCTAAATCTATCTTCTATCTTACCCATGTGCCGCCCCTTTTAACCTTTCCCGTACCTCTAGCCCTCTCCTATATAAGCCTTCTAAACCTCCCAAAAATTCCACTCTCAAATCCTCAATCCAAAAAGCTTAAATCCCCAAAGATCCCTACCGAAATTACTCACCACCGATCGGAATTCTCACCGCCACCGAACTTCGGAGACCCACCTAGTTAACGAAGTCCGCCGCCATTGATTTTTCTTACCGACGAGATCTGAGCTCGTTAACCACCCAAATTTTCGATCTTTGTCCTTCAATTTCTCAATCTACCGATATAATTTCTAAACCCTAACTCTCTATTGAATGATTCATGGTTTATAGGGTCGAAATTTCATACCTTGTTCATAGAGGATCGAATTGCATGTTAATATTGCTCAACGATTTCAATGCTTGATTTATAAGTGGTTGATCTTGACTTCTAGGGGTTTGTTCTTTCTTAGGTTCTCCATTGCAATTTGGTTTAGTTAAGCATGAACTACCTTGTTTTAGAATTGTTTTGATCTTCACTATGAGTTTTTTGGGCAACTATGGCATGTTCGGGATGGGTAATCGAGTAAGTATGGGGTGCGTATACCCGATTGTGTGTCTTTCATAGGATTATGAGAGATGCATGCTTGATTCATGGCTAAATTTTAGAGTCTTTACATTCAGAAACTGTGAACTGGTTCTCGACGGCTCGTTAACGACCCACCTAGGTTCGTTAACGACCCTACGCATCATCAAGCAAATAAAAACCAGTCCAGATCCGTTACCGACCCAATTGGGTAGTTAACGAGATATTCCGAGAGCTATTCCGAGACCAAGTATGGGGTCTCTTATCTATTTATTGATTGGATCTTATCTTTGGAAAAGTCATAATTTTTGTAGGTCCACATGGCAAGTTCTAGCCGAGCCACAACCCGAGCCCAAAAGAAGAAGAGGACTCAAAGGTCCCCATCTCCACCTCGCATGGACAACGTGATCTTGCGCACTCAAGGAAAAGCGGACCGCTACAATGCCATAATAGACAAGGACCATTACACTCGGTGGGTCTCGAGGTCGAGTGCCAAGCAAATGCGGATCTATGATGATGTCAAGGAGGCCTTTTCTATTCTCGGTGTGCCTCACTTGTTGAAGAAGGAGAATGTACCACACTCCCCGGCTCTCACATCCGAGTTTCTAGCCACTCTTGAGACGAGATTCCCGACGAAGACTTCAGAGGGACGAATTCGGTTCAGGCTCGGTAATGTGAACCGTGAGTTCACTTTGGCGGAGTTCAATGCTATTCTTGAGCTTCCAAATCCTTCTCAAGATTACAACCTTAAGGATTACAAGGTGACGAGGACTTGGAGCTACATCACCGGGGAGGTAGAGCCTTCCACTGCGGCATTATCCGGGGCAAGCATCATCAACCCCATATTCAGGATCATTCTCCGAGTCCTAGCCGCTACATTCTGGCCCAAGGGAGAGTTGAACAGGCCGACACGGATAGAAGTTGCATGCCTCCGCACAATTCTTTTTAAGGAGCCCGCCCCATTGAATTTGGGGTACGAATGGCTATACTATGTTGAGAAGTCAATCAAGTCAAAGGAAGTATGGTGCGGGAATCTGGTTAGTCTCTTGGCGACCAATCTTGGAGTTGATTTCACCCTCTACACACCGGCCTACGCTCAGTTGCTCAAAAGTAACTACTGGTTCAGCTTCGGTATCTTTACACAGGTTCGGAATGGGTACATTACAAAAGTTCAAGGCCTAAATGTTATACCCACCCTATCTAAGATGGAGCTACTTAATGTACCGAACTGGTACGAGGCATGGACGGGGCATGCATTCCCGTTAGAGCCCAAGCCACAAGATGAGATGTCACTTAGGCCGTGTGAGTCACGGTTTGAGAGAGAGGGAAACAAGATGGAAGAAGATGATGAAGATGAGACTGAAGAGGCAGCTATCGAGGGAGGCACAGAGGAGCTCGACATCGAAGAAGATAACCTCGATACAGAAGTTCTAGGCACCAATGTCTTCGTTAACGAGCCCGTCAGGGTCGTTAACGACCACTTCGAGGCTTCTACCGATGCTCCTACCGAAGCTCCTAGCGTTGGTAACGACCAACCGAGAGCACCTACCGACCCCCCGCAGCCACCTATCGACCCTCATTCTTATGGTATCATGCCATACAACCCATTGATTTACCAAGACCACTTCCAGCCTCACAATCACTATCAACCACCTCCTCAGCCCGAGTACACTGGATCGGGTATCCCGCCACCATGGGCCGAAGATCTTTCAGCTCAGATGCAGCAGCTTAACCTTCAACATACACATATTCATCGGAGGATGGATAGATGGGAAAGTGTCTATTCTGCTCGCATGTCATTCGAGGATACGAGGCATCAACAGAGAGAGGCGGATAACGCAGAGCGCTGGAGGACAATGTATGACTTCATGGGGAACTTCGAGCATTATTTTCCACCACCTAACCGCCGATTCAATTTGAAGAGTTTTTCTTGTTTTCTGCTTTAATATCTTGTAAGTTTTTCTGTTTCTTTTCTTGTTTTTCTTGCTTTTCTTGCTTTTCTTTTCTTCTTTTTATTTTTCTTACAGTGGGGACACTGTAATTTTAAGTATGGCGTGGGAAAGGGTAGAAAACTTGTTGTCTTGTGTCTTGTTTGTTTTATGTGTTTTATTTGTTTTGAGTAATTCTTTGTTCCATAAAAATCGAAAAAAAAGAAAAGAAAAATCGAAAAATTTGAAAATTTCCAAAAAGAGTTTTAGAATTGATAGATATCCCTTTCTTATGGTTCTATGATAGTAGTTGCTAGCATGATCATATAATTCCTTACAAGCATGTCTTTGATAGTTTAGCCTGATTTATGTTTTGAAGTTGTTTTGAGTTATTTTTGGCCTTATAGGGAGAACATCAAATATCCCTCTTCTTTTCTTGTGTGATTTACTCTCTATATGCATATTATCTATTGGAATTGTGATGGTTATCTATTTCTTGAGACCTATATAAGATTTATAGTTCATTACTTGTGAAGATCATATGATTGAGAACTTTTTCATAAGCCCTATTAATCCATATCCACCCTACATTATTCCTCTTTTTGAAGCCAATTTGAGCCTTTAAGCCTTTTTATTTTTAGCTCCACAAAATTATTCCCTAGCCGAGATAAGCTTGACCATATCCGGGGATTAGGACTTAGTTTGGAGAGGTATGTTTTGTCGAGTGAGATGTTATATTGTTGGGAAGGGTAGATTGGAAGTCTCTTGTTGTATTTTGAAAAAAAAAAGATCTCTTGATAATAAAGGATGCACAAAAGAAAATTTGTTGAGAAATAGTGAAGGAAGTATACACGATGAAGTTCGTTAACGACCCTGCTGGTTCGTTAACGAGGCTGCGTGAGCAAGTAAAAGTAAAAAAAAGGAAGAAGTTGATTAAGAAAGAGAAGGAGAAGTAAGATGTGCATTTGTGGTTAAAGATAAATCAGAGATTCTTTTGAGTTGTTTTATGAGACTTTCTAGGATGAATAGGTGAGTGAAAGAGGAAGTGCATAATGAAGAGAGTCTGGTATTATTTTTTTATGAGTGTTTTGTTTATGTGTGAGTTTTTAGGAGTCTTTGATACCCGGATATTATTAGCACCACATGACCAAAATATTTCCACGCCTTATTGTCTTTACCAAGCCCCATTACAACCCGGCCGAATGGAAGCTTCTATGAAGTTTTTCATTGAGCCTAAGTTCTCTTGATGATTTTTGCTTGTTTTGACAAATCTTAGGTGGAGAGTTTGGTGATATAAGTTCCAATTTCTATGAGTTTTCTGTATATAATATGAGTTGAGAGATTGAATTTATAAGCCTAAACACTTGAGAGTTGAGTGAAACACATTACCTTTGTGAGGTTGGATTGTATTTTCTTATGTCTATTTGGTACATATATGTGTGATGACATTAATAGTCATTTGCTATTTTCTTCTATGTGTTGAAGTTGCTTTTTAGATGATGGCTATGGCTTGATAAGTACGATTGTTTGGTTTTGATTATTGTTTAGTGATTGCTTGAGGAAAAACAAGTTTAAGTGTGGGGTATTTTGATATTCGTGTTTTTGGTATAGTTTTTAGTGTGTTTTCTTAGTTTGTTAGGTTTATTTTTAGTAGTTTTAGAGTTAGTTTTGTGTGTTTTTGGATAAGTTTGCATATTTTGTGAGAAGTATGGAAGCTACTCCGTTTTGTGTAGGTTTTCGCAAGGAAACGATGCTTTTTGGAGCTGAATGGAGTGCTATGGTGGAAGACGGAAGAACACGAGATAAAGAAGTCGAAGTCAAGATTTTTGGAGTTGAAGTGTTGAAGAAATCCAATTCCAGGCTCGTTAACGAGGCTTAGAGATAGAGTTTTTCGAGAGTTTGTTGTGATGTCTACCGACCCTGTGCGAAAATTTATTCCGTGTCGGTAGGGTTTTTAATGAGTTTTAGGGTTATTATATTTTATATTTTAGGTCTTGTTATCTTTCTAGGTTTTATTTCTATCTTTTTAGAAGTAGTTTCTATCTTTTAGGAAAGTTTTTATCTTCTAGCCTTTTTTATTAGATAACTTTATTAGTATAAATACCCTTCTTTTCTAGCTTGAGGGGGGGTTCGAGTAGTAGACGGATTGGCAGAGCCGAGAGAGAGAGAGTCGAGTCTGATGAGTGGACGAGCCTAGGTGGAACGAGAGTAAAGCTAAGGTCGTTAATCGTGTTTTCGATTCGGTGTTCTTGTTGTTTTCGGGTCTCTTCTGAAGTCTGTAAGACGATATTTTCTTAGTAATTTGAAGTAGTTTGTTTTGTTTTCAATGTTTTCTTTTGTTGAAATTGTTTGCTTTATAGTTATGAATAGTGAGTAGTTTTCCTATCTAGGGTCGGGGTTAAACCCGGCATAGTTATGCATGGTTTTATGAGTAAGATGATGTGTTCAATGTCTTCTATCTATTTTTAGATTGCTTGTTGTGTTTATGCCTAGATGAGAATCGGGGTAATTTGAGTTTTTAACTTGATTGAAAGAGAAAGTTATAGACTTGAAGGTTGATATTGTTCGATTGCGAAAGTTTCGATATTTGGATCCAAAACAAGTGATTGAGTGAATTAATTTATGAGAGTAGATTGATTTGCTTGCTAATCAACGAAAGTTGATGAATTTATCTATTTAAAGGCATGATCTTTATCTTCTTACGAGTTTATATGCATGGCTATGTTGTGGTAACCCTTGTCCTAGATTTTTGTTCTTATTTGAATTTCTTCGGTTATATTCGTTACCTCGGTACCGAACCTATGGTTAGGTTGTTAGTGTGTGTTTTAGTAGTTTATCCAGGTTCGTTAATGACCCTGACAAAGTCGTTAACGAGGTTGGTTGTAGGTGTGTTGTGTTGTTTTGCTTTGTTTTATTTTTCTTAGTAGTTTGATAGACAAACAACCGTGCTTCCCGTGGAACGATCCTGACTCCCCTATACTCATCGGGGTCTTGACTATAAATTTTATTTGTTGTCAAACAAACCCTCTCAACAAGAACTTATATGATCATCAAAGCATATTATAAATACATAAGACTAAGTTTTTCCTCCAAACATCAACAAGATCCATTCCTTACTCAAAAGAGGCATGCATGTTGATTTTCTTCATAAAAATTCCATTATTAAGACATGCAAGAACAATTTCCATTAAAAAGTCTTTCTATCTTAAGTTTATTAGATCTTAAAATTTACAAATCTTAGAAAAGTCTATTTCAAGTACTCAAAGTGACATGCATGTGGATTTTAGGCAAGATCCAAATGTCTTAAGTGTTTACCATTGAAAATACTAGTATAACTTATAGATTTCCAACAAGAAGAAGGGCTTCTTAGATTATTTAAATAAAATTAAAAATAAGAAATAAGAAGGTGAAAATCACCCTTAAAAGGTGTAGGATTTTGGCATATGTTCATATAATTTGTAGAAGACACAATTCTTTCTAACAAGGTATGCATGCATGTAAGAATCAAGAGAAAACTATGTCTTTTTTATAACATTTTATATTCTGAAATTTAAGAAGAAAAATCAGATCTTAAATCAAGATCAATCATGCTAAAAACAACTTAAAATGGTGTAAAAAGAGTTAGAGTTTTATACCCTTAATTTGTGGGATTTTTGGAGCAAGAACACACCACAAGAGGGGGAAGGAGAGGGGTGGCGGCACGGGCTGGACGGCGGCCGCGCAGGAGGTGGCCGGAGGTGGTGTGGTGGTGTGGTGGAAGACACAAAGGGAGCTTAAGGTGGGAGAGAGAGAGCTAGAAGAGGGAAAATGGTGAGAGCTTCTTATGACTCTCTCTCATGTCATCTCTCTCTTTCTATAGACAAGGGATGATAGGAGATGTAGAGATTTGAGAATATTTGGCAATATTCTCCTAATGATCAACTTTGACTAACAAGATAATAAACTAATATTTTAATCTTGTTAGTGGATTTTGTAGAGATTCTAAATAATCTAGTGAATCTCTTCCAAAATCTCCATATCTCATTGTAACGATTGGTCCGACGCGTATGCAAAACGGACTAAGGGTTGGTTTGATACGCGCGTCAGAACGATCGGATAATACGAAAAGAATTTCCGTTAACTATGAATTTATTAGGTTCCGTGATACAGGCTGTTGCTAACCTGTACAATTCAGTAACCAAATTGAAGGGGAAGGGGAGAAAGGCCAGGCGACCAAGGGGGAGAGTGATGAGAGACGAGAGAGACAAGAAAGAGAGATTAGGGCAAATTACTTAATTTCTGGATAATGAAAAATATAACATCAGGAGAGTATTTATACTAACTTCTACCACTAAACCCTAATATCTAATTAATAAGGGAAAACATAATGCTGAAATATTAAAATTATATCCTTACTAAAAAATAAACTATAATTCTAAATAAAAGGAAAGAAATAATATTCTAAATCTATAACTATATATTAAAGTTGTCCCTTTTCGAGCCACCAGAACGATTCTGGCCCCACCCTATATTTACAAAATCAAATTTTTATTTCTAATATTTTAACTTTTTCCTATTAAATTCTTCTTTAATTTTTTAAATCTATCTTTAACATCAAATAAATATCTATTTAGTATAACAATATCTTTTGAAAACTTCCTTATACAAGTATTTAAAATTAAAGATGAAATATTTTAAAATAAATATAAATCTTTTAGCATATATCTTTTGATGAATTTACTTATAGATATATAGTGATTTTTTATAGATAAATATTTAAAATTTTTAAAATTAATAAAAATAGATAATAAAATATTTACTAGATATATTAAAATGTTTGATAATCTTTAAATTTAGGTACATGAAAAGTAATAAAATATAAAAAATATGATATTTTATTAAAAAATTATGAGCAACAAATTACTATTATTGAAGTTTATATTATATTTTTATTTATTTATTAATATCTTATTCATAATGTCTATAAAATATCGAATCGTAGTCATACATGGTACGACGGGTATAACTAGTAGGAATAATATAAATAACAATCCTAAGATAATCTCCTCAGCCATAATCGTAGCGTATCAATTCTCCCCCATTGACAATCGACTTGTCCTCAAGTCGGAAATCAGGAGGAGACTCATGAATCGTATCTTGCAGCCTAATCCGCCAAGGTCCCATTGCACATGTATCACTGCTTGATTTAGCACCATAAACTCAGATTGTTTTGAACTCACATGATCACCAATAAGCAATTGACTCAAATCAAACTTCTCAACACCCAAGCTATCATCGAAAGCAAGAAAATTCAATTTCCCATAGCTTGACGTTTGCTTGGAAGTGTTGGGCTCGACTACAAGTAACGTCTCTTCAATATGGATAATCCAATGCGATTTCATTTCCAACGAATCATGCCTTGTAGCCAAACTTTCCGAATTGACGCCAAGAATTTTAGGGCTTGAATCTGCAGGCGGCGGACGTGGGCATACGGCAGACGGATGCGTCTGGGCAGGAGCCGCGGGCACGAGGACAAGAGCCGCGGGTGCGGGGACATGGGCCGCGGTCGCGGGGTTAGGGTGTCACGGCGGGTCGTTCGCATCGTCGAAAGGAATTTTCAGGATAGAAAAAAGTTGATCTATCCGACGACGTTGAACCTCTTGTTCCCGACGAGATTGACGGATCTCCAATGTCAGATTTTGGAGGAGTTCCTGGATATCCCTGAGATTCGCGTCTTTGGACATGGTAATTCCGTTGTTCAAGAATGAAATCACCAGTTGATACAGGTTGTTGCTAACCTGTAGAATTCAGTATCCAAATTGAAGGGGAAGGGGAGAAAGGTCAGGCGACCAAGGAGGAGAGTGACGAGAGACGAGAGAGACGAGAAAGAGAGATTAGGGCAAATTAGTTAATTTCTGGATAATGAAAAATATAACATCAAGAGAGTATTTATACTAACTTCTACCACTAAACTCTAATATCTAATTAATAAGGGAAAACATAATGCTGAAATATTAAAATTATATCTTTACAAGAAAATAAACTATAATTCTAAATAAAAGGAAAGAAATAATATTCTAAATAGGAATAATATAAATAACGATCCTAAGATAATCTCCTCAACCATAATCGTACCGTATCATTCCGTCTTTAATAAATTCATCTACTCGAATAATTATTTTTTGAGAAATTATACCCTCTTTTCCTTTTCAGAAATTTGATGAGATTATTTTATTTAATAAAATAATTAAAATACTAAGAAAGGAAGTTTAATTACTTAACGAAAATTGCAGCTATTACACAAAACCGCTTTCTCGGGCTCAGTTTCATATACTCTCTTCCAGCGTCGTCCTGCTTGAGAGGGCATGTTAGAGAGATTTCATAGCATATTTAGTTTTATTCTATCTTATGTATTATTTCCTTTCTTATGATTTAGGATATCTCTTTACTTTGATAGAATATTATGATCTTCTCTATCATATTGCTTGGAGCACAAGCTCTTGTAATCTCTATTTAAGGGACTCTTCTTTTTTAACAAAATCACAAGTTCATCATATCTCTATAATGATAAGCTTTCAAATCTTAGAAACACTACTCTAAGTCTCTAACCCTTTTTTCCTTGTCTCTATGTTTTCCTTTGAATGAGCATCCAGGTGGACTCAAGGTTCTCTATCTCTTGGTTGGAGGAGGTGATTGTCACAGTTGGAGACATTGAACATAATCCCTGCTGAAGTACTCTTCCAACCTCAAAAAGATGCTAGTAAAGGTCAGCCCATTGATTGAAGTCTGTTGAAGCGTTTTTGAGAAGCTCTTGAAGGTTTGCAGGTTTGGAAAGAAGAATAGTAAGATTGTTACAACTTGAATGATGTAGTTGGTAAAGAAGAATAGTAAGTTTGGACCGAATGGTATATATCTGGTCCGGTCTAACTACACAACCCTAATTTTAGGAATTTAAGATTTGATATTTAGAGTGTAATGTAGGTTTTTAAAATATATTTCTTAAGGTTCATGGTTTAAAGTTTAGGTTTTAGATATTATAACCGGGTTGAACGAAATGAGGGTAGTTTCAGCAAAATTCAAAATAAGAGCGAATATGGGGTAAAAACCTATAAAGTAAGGGGTGGCTAAGTGCAATTTACCCCAAAAAAAGAGACCGTTCGAGCGCGATATTGATCAGAACAAAGCAAAACCCTTGCTCGTACTATTTCATCTCTCATTCTCACTCATTTCGAACCCTACTCCACCTCCGGCTCCGGCCTCTCTGAAAATGGAGGGCTTCCTCTGGAACAAAGAAAAAATGGACGCAGCTCTGGAGATTTTCGCTCTTCTCGAAGCATTCTCACGAGAGACAACCGATGATCAGCGACCGGCGACAACCGAGCCTTTTGTAAACCCTCGATCTTTCTTTAATCATCTGTCTTCTTCTTAGTGCGTTGTTCAAAATCATGGGGGATGGAGTTAGATTTAGCTCATAATTCTGCTTGCTTTGTTGTTTTTTCACTAAAATCTATTAATTTTTCTCTGCGTGCTGTTATAGAGGAACACAACACCTCCCATTTCTTAAAGTTTGATTTGGTTCGAGAAATCAGAAACAAGGTTTGATTTGGTGGTTTGAGAGAATAATAAGATCTAATTTTTGGAGGGAAAGATTCTTGTTTTTATGCAAAGATTCTTTTTTTATTTGAGAAACACAAAGAATCTTCTTACTGTATCATTTAAAAAAAACCCGGGTATAGTTGTTCATTTTGCCAACAGGTTCTTCCTCACGTCTCCTATCAAGATTTGTTTTTAATTTCGGATTTTCAATCTAGGTCTTATGACATATTGTGGGCTCATGCGATGTCTAGAGGGTTTTTATCTTTATGCTTGGTTATATTTGTCATTGTTAGTAATATGGTTGATTTGGGTAGTTTTAATATTCCCTGGGTAGTTTACATATTTGAATATGTTGCAGCTGTTGTCATTTGCCACTCCATTCCAAAGAGGATTTTCCTTCAATTTATTTGCTGAAACATCGTGCCTTAAATGCTATGAGATTTTCCTTCCCTATCCAAATTTGTTTTCCTGTATGCTTTAAGGAGTTCGATTTATCTCTGAATCTCTATTCTCCATACCTACTAACTCTTTGATTTTATTTCTCAGAGAATGGATCTTTTACCAGATACTCTTGTTCGACACATTTTGTCATACATAACAGTTGCGAATGATGTTGCCTTGGCTTCCTGTGTCTCTAAGAAATGGAAGGACTTCTTATCTTTCAAACATAGGCTTCACTTCCCACGCGCCACCTTCCCTGACAAGCTAGACAGTACAGTTAGCACCGATGAGATTGTGGGGAAGATGATATCCTCCATGGTTCAATTAGAAGAGCTCCTTGTCTATTGGCCTTTCACTGCCTCCTCCCTGGCTTCATGGCTAGCAGCCACGGGTAATTCCCTTAAGGAACTGTCTCTGCTAATCAACAACTTTAATGAACAAGACACATTGGGGAAGTTAGATTGCATTCAAAGCGCATCCAACTTGGAGTCCCTTAACCTATGGTTTTTTAAAATGGATAAGACGCCCAAGTGGGATATTTTCCCTAATCTTAGGCATCTGGAGATTGTTCAGGCTAATATTACTGGTTCGGCATTGTCTGATGCTCTCAAAGCATGCCCAAATTTGACTAGCTTGAAGTGTGCCTTAGCCGGGGAAGAAAAAGTGTGTATATCCATTGATCTGAAACACCTGGAGGAGTGTAGGCTGGATTTTTATGAGTCAGGTGACAATTCAGTTTCTCTTGCCTGTCCTAAGATAACCACTCTTCAACTACGAGGCTTTAGCGGCATTAGGATTAATGAGACTCAATGCTTGCGGGATCTCCTTATTTGCAACGCTTCAGGTTCTCTCCCGATTGATGCGTCTTGATTTATGATTTATTATATTTAAATGTATATATGATGGTTGTATTAATGTAATTCTTTCATGATCGTTCTTATGTATGCGTTGAATTGACTGCTTTTTCAGGAAGAGTTTACACGCTGGACTTTGGGAAACTTGTAGCTCTTGAATCTTTGGACATCCAAGGTATTATATGGTGTTGGGATGCCTTGAGCAAAATGCTTCAATTGGCAGGTGAGGTGAAGCACTTGTCGGTTAATATAGTGTTTACTGGAGATCTTAATGAGCCGGTTTTCTTTCATGAGATTGATCTTGTCGAGTTCTTTAATTGCCATCCTAAGCTCCAAAGGTTTAACATGAATGGTTCCATGTTCCATGCTCTTTGCCGGGAAAATAGCTTGAAAAATGTAAGTCATGCACTGATGCACACATGCTATGCATTCGTATCTCTATTTTCTTGTCACCGTGTCTTCCTTCGGTTGCAATTTTTTTTGCTTTACTAACATGTTTAGAAGAGGTTTGAAAAAGTTAGAGAACTCAACCTCCTTACAAGGTTGAAATGTTTTGAAAGGTTATGAGAAAATTGTACTTCCCTTTTTTCATTTTTTACAGCTAGGAAAGATTCCAAATTTTGTTTGGCAAAACACACCCTTCCAAGGCTTGAAGTTGCTCCATACCAAGGTGTTAGAGTTATTAGATGCATTAGGATGCAATTAATTGGATTTGTTTATATGAAAAGAAAAGAAAAACAGAGAAGCCTTGGATTAAGGCTAAACTTTAATCCAACTTTGACCAAAAGATCATCTCAAAAATTATTCCATATCCCATATACAATGCTTAAGCTAGGCCATCATATATATTTTTTCCCTTTTTCAAATGGGTATTCAATCTAAATGTGATATGCTTTCCAAACTTAAAAAAACTACTCTAACCCTTTTCCCCTTGTCTATGTGTTTGACTCTGAATGAGCATCCAGGTGGACTCAAGTTTTTCTATTCCTTGCTTGGAGGAGGTTACTATCACGGCAGGAGCACATTTAACTGCTGATCAGACATTGAACACCCTGGAGTCCCTGCTGAAGTACTCGCCCAACTTGAAGAAGATGGCGGTAAAGGTCGTTCCATTGATGAAAGTCCCTAGAAGTGCGTTTGACAAGCTCTTCAAGGAGCTTTGCAAGTTTGAAGAGAAGTATAGTAAGATTGTTAGCGTTGCATCAGGGTGACTCAAAACTTGATGAGAAGAATCTGCGTAGGACCAAACTAAACTCTCTTTTGTGCATCCTTTTCTGTTAGCTTTTTGGTGTTTGAAACTTTTAGCATTAAAAAATGCTCTAACTCTCTAACTTCCCTTTTTGTAAATGCTACTCATGTGGGTATGTAGTTGGTCACGAGCTCTCTTGTGTTGAACCATGGGATTTGGTAGTTGGATGTTAACCTTGTTAAGGGTATGGGATTTGTCTCTTCTTCGCCTTGTTGCTGGTCTCGGGTCTTGCATGTCTCTTCTCTCTTCTCCATTAATTGTAGTTGACTTTCGGAACATGACTTCATTCATGGGTTTGGGCAAGAGAGGTATGGATGTTTATATATGCTTACATTCTAGCAAGTTTTTAGGCAAGTACTAGTCAAGTATGGGTTTGGGTTTATATAACTTTTTTTAATTGGAGCGCATTTAACCGCTCAACAGACATTGAACAGCTTGGAGTCCCTGCTCAAGTACTCTTCCAACCTCAAGAAGATGCTAGTAAAGGTCAGCTCATTAATGGAAGTCCGTTGAAGCGTTTTTGAGAAGCTCTTGAAGAAGGTTTGCAAGTTTGGAAAGAAGAATAGTAAGATTGTTACAAGTTGAATGATGTAGTTGGTAAAGAAGAATAGTAAATCTGTTGTTTCATTCAGGTTGACATCAATGAAATGTAATTGGAAACTTTCAGTAAACGAGAAAGAGGCAAGAGCTTCCCCTCCTTGTGGTTTACATGTACGTTATGAATGCCTTATTAAGCAACAAAGAGCCATGTCATGGATAAATGTCTGAAAGGCTTCAAACTAATCATAGTAATTAAAGTGTAAGGGGCTATTAAAATGTAAGGGGCTATAAATGGACAAGCATAGTCAGATAACCATTCTTGTGTTGATATTCGTTGGAGCAGATCAAACCATAAAAAAAATGAAGTTCTGCCACATCTAGAGTCCTGTCTGAATTCTGTGTAGAGGAAATTTTGTACTTTTTACGATTTGTATATGAAATTAATAGATTATGATTCTCTTATCTTGATTTCTACTATTTGGGTTTTTGCAGTTGACAAGCTGCTGAGATATGCTTGCATTAACTGATTAACAATTAAATCATTGAAACCACTAACAATTGCATGCATCCTAGCAAATTTAGTTGTGAAAAGAAATCAAGCCGGTAATAGTTAGCAATTAGGGTCTGAATCTGACATGTCAAGCTAATACCGTCTATTATGCCTAACATCATAAAAAGCCATGCATCCTAGCAAATCTTTCCTTGTGAACCAGATTAACTATATCAGAACCAAATCTCTTCCTTTGTTAGTTTCACTTGTATCGTATTCAGCTGAGATGGTGATAGTAGGTAGGAGTCTCAAAGCCTTCTGAACTCTGGGAACTCTCATGACTGAAAATTCAACACCCAAACAAATGATTAGCTGCGAAACATACTGTTCTAATATGACTAGAAACCGACGAAATTTTGGAAGTGGTTTCAAGACAAAAAAACTTCCAGCCCTTGCCAAAACTTAAGCAACAGTTGAGCATGCTTGAGGTAATCCAGCTGCAGAGGATAGCCTGTATCATATAATTGTTTTTTTTAAACCACCAAACTAATCAACTCAAGGGAGAATATTCACATCAGGACATTTTTCCTCCATGTAATTTGATTTTAATGACCAGGCTTATTATTATGGTGCAATACAAGGACTGAACAGGTGTTGTTTATAATTGTGACATGTATAACGTACATACCTTGGGGAAAAACATGGTAAGAGGTATCAAAAGAGCGGCGGAAGTCCTATAAACGGTTTTCAGAAAGAGAACAGCAGAAATCCTATTAACGTCTTTGGGATTGGGAATCATCATAACACAGGTCTGCACACCATGACAAATGATCAATGCAGGGAAATAAAAATGCCCTAGCATACACAATCATCAGATTTAGGTTTGAATTAATGTACAACATAGGCCTCAGCTTTCATAAAATGGAAAAAAAAGGCCTCAAACCAATGCATAGCATTTAGCTGTCTTCATGAAAAGTCTATAATGCAGATTCATTATAATGTATTCCGAGTTCATTTGAATAACTTTTATCAGTGCCATGGAAATAGGGAGAATGCACATAGAGAGATAAGTAAACCACAAATGCTGCCCCCCCCCCCCCATACAAATGGATGAATCTTACAGCGAAAAAAAAGCTGGTGTAGATAACCAGACGGGCAAATGATTGAGGTTGTACACCATCTTTACAATGATCAGATAATAACATATCATTAGACTCATTAATGGAAAATAGTATTTCATTGCAGCTTGATGAATTAATCAAGATTATGGTTAAACACTAGTGAGGCAAGAATGTTAATTTTAGTGATTGAAAGCAGAGACGTTGTTTAAGCAAGATACTGAAGGAATCCGGAGAACTCGCTATTGAATATATAATCTACACTATAAAGAACTTAGGGAGCTAGCAAGAATTGTCCATGATTTAATCAAACATATCAGAGCTGCTTACACCATAGTAATCACATCTCTCTTCTTCCCGATAGGTAGGGGTTCTATAGTCCAATCATCATACACCTGTACGGAGTGAACTAAACAAGTTTATGAGATATCATCAAGACATTAGGCACCATATGCTATACATGAACTGAAGGTCTGCTGATAGGACTTATATAGACAAAATGGAACAACAAAAAATCAAATTTCAATTCTGTAAAAATTGAGCCTATGGTTTGGAAATTCCTTGAAACTAAAACTTAGGCTTGATTTCTAACATCTTTCAACTTGTGGCAGTCTCACAATCCAAATTTGTAGTTGAAAAACAGTTCCAACATAGAAAAGCTATTCTCAGACTAATAACATTTTGGTTAATGCGACATATTACATGAAACCATGATCATCATCACCATCGCCCCAGTAAAGTCCCGCTCCAGGGGGGTCAAGATGGGGGCACCCATGATCAAATCAGGAAATTATGAGCATTTTATAGCTATTACCGTAAAGGATTGCTCCCTAATATAATTTATGGCGAGTGAGTGTAGCTACACGAGCCAACAAAGTGGCAACAGCAATGGAATCCCACCTATCACAAATCACAGTAAAAGACTTGAAACTCTTCATGCAAAATGCACTAAAATTTCAATTGCAGAAATAGACATAATTAACCCACCAATTCAGCCCAGTAACACAATGAACACCATCAATAAAGTGTTGCACAACAGACCTTGGGAATGCTGAATCAGCAGCTGCAATGGCAACCTCAGAAGAGGTTGACATTTCCCTTCTCAAAGACATGTCGTTCCCAAATAGCCCATAAGATGTTCGACAAAATGTCTTGCTCACATAGCTTCCAAGAGACATCCTACGGGCTAACTAAGTCTCAATCTTTGACCTTGATGAGAGCAAACCTTCCGATTTTTTGCAACTATTATACCGAGATCGGTAAGCAGACGAGGAATTGAAGTTAAGAGACTTCATCTGAGCTAAAAAAGGCTCGATCTTTGACCCAGATGAGTGCAAATCTTGTGTGTTTTTGCGATGATTATACTGAGAAATGTAAGTAAAGAGGGGTTGAATCTACGAGTTAGCAGTGTAGATCGGATTGAGAGGCTACGCCTAGCCATCCTCCGAGAAATCAAAGTCAAGAAAGCCACGGGACACTAATCGTTAGGATTGGCAATACTGATATATTATTCCCATCAGTACATTATGACTTGAGCCCCAAGTTTGCTTGTTGACAACTAATAAAAGAAAAGAAAAAGTTGGCGCACTCCGATTTTTAATGCGAACTCCGATTTTAGGCTGATCCGAAATCCGTACATAAATAAATGAATTTTTTTGTGCAGGTTTAAAACCCGCTCATGTATTTGTACTATTTTCTTATGCGAGTTTGAAACCAGGCCATATTTGTGCCATTTTATTGTGCGGGACGGAAATCCGCCCATATCAGAATGCGTAACACAATATTAAGAGTGCGCAAACGAACCGCCTAAAATAAACTCTTAATAATATCTAGAAGATAATATTTTGGGTAAATCCGTATTTAGTCCCTAACTAGTATGTATTCCCGTACCTTGTACGGGTTTTTCTTAAATAAAATACTTTCAAATATATTTATTATCCGAGAAAAATAATCATGTAAATGCTTAAATATAAATTTTGAATAAATATTTAAAATCATTAAACTATAAAAGTTGTTTATTTGAAACAATAATAACCAAAGATAACTATTCAATTAAGATATCTTAGTTAAAAAAGGTAACCATTTATTAATAAACTAAATATTTTAGAATTTGTATATTAGCATAAAAACATATCCTAATGATCTTCCTATCTATGATATCCAAAAATAAAAGATTGTTTTGATGAAATCCGAAATAACGAGGTTCGCTACGAGATTGATGAACAACTTTAAGAATTACACCTAGACCTCCTACGAGGTTCCGAGATCAAACCTAAATGTTGCGAGGTCGACGCTAAGGCGAGGTAGATTTGGATACGTGGTGTAGAGAGCTTTGTGAGATTTTGTAGCGAGGTCTTTAGTGTAGGCGAGGTCTTTGTATGACTTGGAGTCTTTTTGTTGATTTCTCTTATCTGTAACGAGGTCTGTTGACGGTATTCCTATCACGTCGATCTTTAACAAACAAGAGAGTTCTTGAGTTCAAGTTGTTTTTCGACCCCCTCTTCCTTCGAGGTCCTTCTCTATTTATAGAGAATTGGGGGGCTGAGTTTAGGCTAATGTCCGATGTGGGATACTTGGAATAGGGGTTTTTGATTGGTCCATGAGTGAGGTCACCTGTGATTGGTTTGGGAGTGAGGCCGCCGGTGATTGGTTCAGGAGTGAGGTCGCTGGTGATTGGTTCGAGCGGGCGGGCGTACTTAGCAGAGTCGGTGACGAGGTTGAGACCTCGTCCCGGGATGTTTGATAGACCTCGCGCGCGTTGGGAGTTTTTGTTTTTTAGATAACCACATGGATGTGGGTACCCAACTTGCCTATGGGGGCCCTCCTGGGCCCACTTTTTGCTTTTGCTGTTTTGGACATCATCACAACCCCATGGCTTGGGGGCCTCGCCCCGAGGGTCGCAGGGCATAAGTTCCCTGGATTTTGCGAGATGTGGGGTGTTTTTTAGTGGTCATGAAGGTCTCGAGGTTGGGAGGGCGTTTTTGCGAGGTGTGAGTCTCTATTCTGCGTGGATAAAGATCCCTGGGCCTTTTCGCCGTTTTCTGCTTAGTGGGCCGTCTAGGTAAGAGGCCCAAGAAGCCTTTCGGGAGTGGGGGGAGGCTCAGATTTGCTCTATATAAGGGCGTATCCCACACGCTTCTCTCCCATCTTCTCTCTCCAATATTCTCGCTCTTTCTCTCTCTGTCTCTTCGTCTTCTTTTGAGCGGTTTCTCCAGACGGTTTCCAACGAGCTTTCCGCCGTTCGCTAGTTACGCCAACGTCTTCCGTTCGTCAACATTTAAACAAGTAAGTTCTTGATCTTCTTCCTCCTGTCTTTCGGTATTTTTCGCCTTTGATTCTTCCCTTGTTCACCTTTCGCCCCGCGTTTCGTAAGGGCGACGGTGAGTCGCCCGGCGTTTCGCGCCGGCGTCACGGTGGCGAAGCGGTGGTGGCAGGGTTGTTGCGTTTTTTGCGTTTGCTTTTTGTTATTTTTCTTCGTTCTTTCTTCGTTTCGTTTCGCATCTGGGTGGTTGTTTTGTGGTTTTAGGGTGTTTCTTCGTTCTTCGCTTGCTTTCGTTTCGCATCTGGGTGGTTGTTTTGTGGTTTCAGGGTGTTTCTTCGTTCTTCGCTTGCTTCCGTTTCGCACCTGGGTGAGTGCTTACGATTTCTGGGTGTTTCTCCGCTGGTTGCGCGACGGCGTTGTTGGTGTTTTTTGTTCTGTAGAGCCCTCGTCTTCCCTCGGTTTTTCGTCTCCTCTCCTTTCTTTTTGCCCTGCTTTTCTCCCCTCTTTTTCTCTTTGCGTTATGCTCCGGGGGGCGGTGTTGTGAGACGGTGGTGAGATGGGGGGGGGGGGGGTTGCCGCCGCGAAGGTATCGCTGGGTTTTCCGGGTTTATCGTTTTTCTTTCTTTCTTTTTTGCTTGGGGCGACGGTTGAACTTCCGTTTCTCCGCCCACCATTTTTCGAATTTCGAAAACCCTCGGGAGCCCAAACGTCATGACGTCTGATTGACGGGACGTTTGGGCTTCCGCCGCTGGCCTCCACCGCTGGTTGGCCTTCTTTTTTCTCTTTCCTTCCTTTTGGCGCTTCAAATTCTTCTTTGCCGTCCTATCTTGTCAGAATAGCCCGTAGGGTGCCACGTGGCCTTTCCCTCTATGACCTCGCGTTGCTTTGTCCCTCGAGGTTGCGCTCTCGTGCTCTTTTCTTTTCGAGGTTATAATCTCGTGCCTTGTTCTCGGGCTTGACTTCGTCTTTCCTTCTTCCCCAGGGTCATGATCTCGTGTTTTTCTCTTTGTTTGCCTTGCCTTTAGTGCCTTACTGACCTCTTCTTTTCCAGGTGCTAGCTTTTCGCGGCCTGGACGTTGTCTTTTCATGCCTAGGAGAGCCTCTACGAGCCCACCGCCTGGCTTTGTTTTTAATTTCCAAGAGAGTTTCTATCAGGAGGTCTCTGAGTCCGTAGGAAGCGTAGATCCTAATGATTCCCAGAACCCGAGTTCCCCTTCATTGGTCTTCAGCGAGCCCTCATCCAGCGACTCCGCCGTTTCGATCAGTTCGCATTTCCCTCGTCTGCGCGTATACTCTGGTGTTGAAATGGCTTCCTCTTCTTCTCCTGATGCGATTGTCGCTGAGGTCGAGGCGAGGTTGGACGCGGCCATTGCCTCAGCTTCGGCCGCATACGTGCCCTCGAGCTTTCCCGAGGCCTACATTAATGATGCTGTATCCGGCGTTCCCGTCCTCCTCAGAGAACGGATCCCCATGAGTCCGAGTACCCCCGAGGCCTACCTGTCCGAGGGGGTGCCCTCCGATTTAAAGCTGGGTGACCTCGCGGACATAGCTAGAGATTTCCCCTGGCCCGAGGGAGTCGAGCTGGCACTGCCAGAGGAGGAGGGGCGGCCCCTGGCGTCCTACGAGGGGTGTGCGGTCGTGAACCTCGTCAGCCTTCAAGCGGGTTTTAGGCTGCCCCTGGCCCAACACATCGTTGATTTCTTGTGGGCGGGTGTCTGCCCCGCTCAGTTGTTCCCGAACGCCTGGCGGTTGTTGTGTGCTTACACGATTCGAAGTCGCGAGCTTCTGGACGAGCCGAATCTCAACGACTTGTCGGCGTTAGTCTTGGCGAGGAGAGAACCTCGTTGTTCCCTGGTCAACCTCAGCACACCGAACGTCAAAATCATCTCGACCCAGTCGAACTGCGGGACGTGGAAACCTAAATGGTTTTTGGTCCGAGACCTCAGCGGGAGATATCTTAATTTCCCTGTGGCACCGGGCAACTTCGAGAGATTCGTGTGCCCGTACAAGGTCGCCGAGTTCCAGGCGCTCAAGGCCAAGTACGCCTCAGCGTACCAGGCGCCATACGAGCGCTACCTTTCTCAGGACCGGCTGGAGCGGGCCGGGCTGAGCCTCATTTTCCCTCCTCGCGAGGGCGGAGAGGGTATTTTATTATCGCCATTTCCCTGATTGTTTTTTTTTCCTGTATGTTTGCGGGGTCATACACCTCGTTTTCTTCGTTTCTGACCTCGTCCTAAACTGCTGTTTTCTTTTTACTTCTTTCTTGACAGTGAACTTTCTGCACGCTCTTACCACGACGTCAAAGGGGAAACAACCTATGACGTCTACTTCCAAGACCCCTTCTCCCCGGGTCCTCAAGGGGATATCAATCAATGAGCCGAGCTCGCAAACGAGAGCAGGCACCACGCAGCCGGGACCTGTTCCGCCAACGGCCGCGGCAGGGTGAGCCCTGCCCAAGGGGAGCGTTCCGAGGGCGTCGCAGTGGGACGTCACGGGGCCGCCCTAGGGGGAGAAAAGGCCTGATGTGGTTCCGCCAAAGGGGGCCACCACGAAGGGGACCACTCATCCACCCCGGGCGCCCGACGATAAGACCCTGCGAAAAAGGAAGGAAGCGGGGTCTTCCCCTGAGAAGAAGAAGAAGCCCCGGTCGGGCGACCACCAAAGAGGCTCGCGGGAGCTGGAACTCATTCCCGCCTTCAACTTCGAAGGGCGAAGCCGCGGGGATACAGGCCCCCACCCTGCCAGGTTTCATTGTCCCGGACCCATCAGGGGGGCTCCGCTGGACTGGGCCCGGGGAGATTACAAGGAGGAGGTCGCGTGGGCCAACAACCTCACCGAGGCAGCGCTTGACGACGAAGCCGCTCGGTATTCGGCCATGGTAAGCCTCTTCTTTCTTTTTTGTTTTCGTGTGTTTGATTCTTGTCTCTTTCTTGTTTCTTTTCTTATCCTTCTGTGAACCTGCATCACACCTTTTTTGACAATTACAACCGAAGTCGCATCGTCCTTCTTCATTCGAGGATGGACAAGATGGAGGTCGCGCTTCGGGCCCGCAGCGAGGTGTGCGAGCGACAGGCCAAGGAGTTGTCCGAGGTCGCGGAGTCGTCTAAGGCCGCGGAGGCTGCGGCCAAGGAGCGGGTTGAGGCCGCGGCAAGGGAGGAGGTGAAGGCAGCGAGGGAAGGGGAGAAGAGGGCGAGGGGTGAGGCTGAGGTTCTGCGGAGCGAGGTTGACGGGCTTCGAGGTAAGCTCTCCGCTGAGCATGAGTTCTACAAGGCGAAGGAGGCGGAGTTCCTGAGGGCCGAGGAGGAGATCAGGCGCCTCGAGGGGCGTATTGTTGAACTCAACGAGGAAGTCGAGGCCGCGGGTCCCAGGTATGTGGACTCGGAGGAGTACAAGGCGGAGCTGGTGGAGAGTGTGAGGACGATGTTCCACCAGGCCGTCCGTATGGGCGTAAAGCAGGCGGTGGCCAAGTATGGGCACCTCAACCCCCAGATCATCTTCTTCAACCCCAACTACAATGAAACCATGGGGGAGCTGGGGTCGACGGATCCCGAGGGGGAATACCAGTTCTTCCTCAACGAGGACGGGACTGTGTCCAGCGTTGCGCCACCCGAGGTAGAGCTTGTTGGGGGGAACCCGGAGTTAACCTCCACGAGACCTCAGCCTGCGACCAGCGCGCCGCGCCTGTTGCCTCCGCTGCCCCTGCCGAAACTGCTCCTACTGAGGCCTTGGCTGGCTCCGCCGAAACCCCTAAGACCATTGATCTTACAGGTTCCGAGGTTGAGACTTCGAAGAGATGATAACTCTCCTTTTTTTATTCTGGTGGCCCTACGGGGTTTGTAATTGAAACATCTGTTTTTGGTCTGTGCCCTTCGTCATTTTCTTTTCCTATGCTTGTTTGCTTTAGACTTTCTTGCATATTCCTTATCCGTCCAACCCCATGGTTCGAGTGTCACATCTTCTGTGGGGCTCGGACCACACCGGGCGTTGTAGTCCTGTGGCGAGGTCGAGAGCCTCCGTTCGGACCTCGTTTTTGTGGAAGTTCGTCCCAACCTAAAAAATAGTCGTCTGCGAACCTCGTTCGTGTCGCGAGACTTTCCAACCCCGAGCGGGGAGTGAGGGGTGGGACTCTTCAACGAGACTCTTCAACCCCAAGCGGGAATCGAGGGGTGGAATTTTTTCAACGAGATTCTCCAACCCCAAGCGGGCAGCGAGGGGTGGAATTTTTTCAACGAGATTTTCCAACCCCAAGCGTGAAGCGAGGGGTGGAATTTCTCAACGAGATTCTCCAACCCCAAGCGCGAAGTGAGAGGTGGAATTTCTCAACGAGATTCTCCAACCCCGAGCGGGAAGCGAGGGGTGGAATTTTTTCAACGAGATTCTCCAACCCCAAGCGTGAAGCGAGGGGTGGAATTTTTCAACGAGATTCTCCTACCCCAAGCAGGAAGCGAGGGGTGGAATTTTTTCAACGAGATTCTCCAACCCCAAGCGGGAAGCGAGGGGTGGAATTTTTCAACGAGATTCTCCAACCCCAAGCGGGAAGCGAGGGGTGGAATTTTTTCAACGAGATTCTACAACCCCAAGCGGGAAGCGAGGGGTGGAATTTTTCAACGATATTCTCCAACCCCAAGCGGGAAGCGAGGGGTGGAATTTTTCAACGAGATTCTACAACCCCAAGCGGGGAGCGAGGGGTGGAATTTTTCAACGAGATTCTCCAACCCCAAGCGGGAAGCGAGGGGTGGGATTTTTCAACGAGATTCTCCAACCCCAAGCGGGGAGCGAGGGGTGGAATTTTTCAACGAGATTCTCCAACCCCAAGCGGGAAGCGACGGGTGGGATTTTTCAACGAGATTCTCCAACCCCAAGCGGGGAGCGAGGGGTGGAATTTTTCAACGAGATTCTCCAACCCCAAGCGGGAAGCGAGGGGTGGGATTTTTCAACGAGATTCTCCAACCCCAAGCGGGGAGCGAGGGGTGCAATTTTTCAACGAGATTCACCGACCCCAAGCGGGAAGCGAGGGGTGGAATTTTTCAACGAGATTCTCCAACCCCAAGCGTGAAGCGAGGGGTGGAATTTTTAATGAGGGAGTGTTTTTAGAAAAGCCTGCAATCCTTTATTTACCAACTGTGGTGAACAACGGGGTTTCGAGCGTCTACGTGTAATATTTTTTGAGTCGTGCGACGTTCCACGTTTTGCTCAGCGTGCGCCCCTCGTCGTCCCTGAGTTTGAATGCCCCGGGCGCGACTTCTTCCCCGAGGATGTAGGGTCCTTCCCAGTTAGGGTCCAACTTTCCTCCTTCGGTGCGTCTTAGCACGAGGTTTCCGGTGGCCAGGAGGCGAGGTCTGACCTTCTTGTCGTGGTATATGGCGACACGTCGCTTGTATTCTCTAGAGCGCAGGTCCGCCACCTCGCGGACTTCATCTCGGAACTGCAGTTCGATTCTGAGGTTGGCCTCGTTTTCTTTCTCGTCGAAGTTATACACCCTTGCTGATGGAATTAGGGTTTCTACGGGAACGAGGGCTTCCGCCCCGTAGGTAAGAGCAAAGGGGGTCTCGTCCGTTGCGCGGCGCGAGGTCGTGCGGTACGTCCAGAGGACGAGGGGAAGCAATTCGGCCCAACGGCCTTGTGCCATGCCCAGGCGCTTCTTGAGGTCTGTCAAGATGCGGGCATTAACGTTCTCTACCTTGCCATTGGATTGGGGGTGAGCCACGGAGGAGAATTTGAGGTTGATGCCCAGCTCAGAGCAGAAAGTCCGAGTTTCTTCGCAGTCGAATTGGGGGCCATGGTCGGTCATGATTGTCATGGGAACACCGAAACGGCAGACGAGGTTTTTCCACAGGAACTCGCAGACCTTTGCCCCGGTGATTTTTGCCATTGCCTGTGCTTCGATCCACTTCGTGAAGTAGTCCACGATGACCAAAATGTATTGCACTTGGCCCGCGGCCTTAGGAAACGGGCCTAGAATGTCCATTCCCCATATTGCGAATGGGCATGGCGCGTGAATGCTGCGGAGGGGAGCCGTCGGGGTGTGTTGGACGTTCCCGTGTTTCTGGCATCCGACGCACTTTTGGACGTAAGCTCTTGCGTCTTGTCGGAGAGTGGGCCAGAAGTACCCCAAATGGACAATTTTGTGTGCCAAAGACCTCCACCTCGGGTGTCCCCCACAAACTCCTTCGTGGACCTCATAGAGGACGTGGTCCGTGGCTTCCGGCGGTATGCACAACAGGTTGGGCTCAGCGTAGCCCCGACGATAAAGCTGGTTGCCGACGACGCAGTAGCGGGCGGCTTGCATTTTTAGCTTTCTGGCCAGCGCGGGGTCTTCTGGGAGGATGCCGCTTTGTATGTACCTCGTCACCGGGAACCTCCAGTCCTCGGTCATTATGGACATGATCTCGCTATCTACGCTTCGTGAGAGCTTTCTCTCCACCATGACGCGGTTTCCCACATCCAAGGGAAGTGCGGAGCCTAACCTGGCGAGGGCATCCGCCTTGGTGTTTGAGGTCCGCGGGATTGATTCCACCGCGAAAGTTTCGAGGCACGAAACCAAGGCTTTGACTTTTGCTCGGTAAGCGGGCAGAAAACCTGTTCTGGTGTCGTATTGGCCGTTGAGTTGTCGCGCTACCAATTCGGAATCTGTGTAGACCCTGATTTTGCGGGCCCCGTTGAGTAGCGCCATATCGATCCCGGCGATCATGGCCTCATACTCGGCGTCGTTGTTGGTGGCATCAAAGGCGAAGTTGAGAGCATACTCCGTCTCGATTGAGGGTCCAACGAGGAACACCCCGTCCCCGCCACCGACGTCACATCGTGAGCCGTCAACGAATACTTTCCATTCGTCCGAGCTTGTGTCTGTCTCGGGGAAGGTGACCTCCACCATAAAGTCTGCGAGGGCTTGTCCCTTCATCGCGGTTCTCGGAAGATAATTGATGTCGAACTCGGAGAGCTCGACGGCCCACTTGGTCATACGTCCGGAGAGAGCGGGCTGATGCAGAATTTGGCGGAGCGGGAGGTCCGAGAGAACCTGGATGGGATGTGCGTGGAAGTATGGGCGTAGTCGCCTCGCGGCGGTCACCACAGCCAGCGCCATCTTCTCTGCCGGGGAGTATCTCTGCTCCGCGGGCTGGAGCACGCGGCTCACAAAGTATACCGGGTGCATGGCCTCTCTTGTGAGCACCGCGCTGACGGTCTCGGGACTCACCGCCACATACAGTTGCAAATCTTCACTCGCACGTGGAGGTGACAAGGTGGGGAGCTTGGTGAGGAAGGTTTTTAACTCAGAGAAGGCTGTCTCGAGTCTTTCGTCCCAGACGAACTTGTCGCTCTTTTTTAGGGCGGCGAAGAATGGGAGGGACTTGTCTGCTAGGCGGGAGCAAAACCTCCCCAAGTAGTTTACAGCGCCGTTGAGCCTTTGTACCTCGGTACGAGATCGGGGAGACCTCATTGCGAGGATTGATTCTATTTTGGCGGGGTTGACGTCGATCCCGCGCTCGCTGATCATGAATCCCAAAAACTTTCCCGAGGACACGCCAAAAACGCACTTCTCGGGATTCAGGCTGAGCTGGTGGTGTCCGAGGGTGGTGAAAACCTCGGCGAGGTCAGCCAGGTGCTCCTCGGGGCCCTTTCTTCGTACCACGATGTCGTCGACGTAGGCGGATACGTTCCTGTCCAAGTGATCTTTAAAAATCCGATCGACGAGGCGTTGGAATGTGGCTCCCGCGTTCTTGAGGCCAAACAGCATGACCTTATAACAGTATGTCCCCCGCTGGGTGATAAAGGATGTTTCTTCCTCGTCACGGGGATTCATCGAGATCTGGTTGTACCCCGAGTAGGCGTCGAGGAAACTCAAGACCTCATGCCCAGCGGTCGAATCTACAAGTGCGTCGATCGAGGGCAGGGGGTAGCTGTCTTTGGGGCATGCCTTGTTGAGGTCTTTGAAGTCTACACACATTCGCCACTTGCCGCTGGCCTTTTTGACCAAAACGACATTGGACAACCATTTCGGATACTGGACTTCGCGTATGAAATCTGCGGCCAGCAGCTTGGCCACCTCTTCATTTGCGGCGGTTGCCCTTTCTTCGTTCATTTTCCTTCGACGCTGCACCACAGGACGAACGGCGACGTCGATGTTCAGGGAGTGTTGGGCCAGGGTCCGAGGCACACCTCGGAGATCTTTTGCAGTCCAGGCGAATACGTCGCGGGACCCAACAAGCAGGGCTTCTAGTGACACTGTCGCGTTCCCAGTAAGGCAACCCCCGAGGTAGATCTTCTCTGATTTGTTCTCGAAGGGGGTAATCACCCTTCTTTCTGCCTCGGGAGTGGGTATTGTGAAGTCCCGGACCTCGAGGTCCGCTTCACCCGAAGTCTCCACCATGAACACAGGGCATTTTTGCTTAGCCGAGGTCATGTAGCAGACGCGGCCCTCTTCTTGGTTGCCCTTCACCTCTCCGACACCCACGTTGGTGGGGAACTTCATTTTCAGGTGGTAGATGGAGACCACCGCCTGGAATTTCATCAAGGAGACTCTCCCGATGATTGCGTTGTAGGCCGAGGGCAGGTGCACCACCGTAAACTCTATTACCTCGGTTCTTGTTGTCGGGCCAGTACCGAGGGTCATCCAAAGGTCTATGAGACCAGCGACATCGACCTCGTTCCCTGAGAAGGAGGTGAGCTTCCCAGCGTAGGGCCTCAAGGATGTCGCGGAGATCCCGAGCTGCTCGAAAGCGCCGAAGTACATGATGTCCACGGAGGAACCCGTGTCCACCAGTATTCGCTTCACTATCTTCGAGCCCAACTGAGCGTGTATCACCAGGGGGTCGGAGTGGGGCATATGAAGCCCTTCAGCGTCTTCTGTCGCGAAGGCCATACCCACGTGGGACCGCGAGGTTTGTGTCACGCTGTATACCGAGGGCTCATGGTGACTCGCCCTTGCGTATCTTTTCCTCTCCGCCTGGCTCGAGCCCGCCAGCGAGGGTCCGCCCGAGATGGTATTGATGTACCCATCGGGCGCCGCGGCTTGTCCGGAGCGCGACTGCCTTGCCGGAGCTTGTTGTTCTGCGCTGCCTGGTCGGGGCCTGGTTGGTTCCTGCTGCACGAGGTTGGCCCCCGACGCGGGGTTGGCGCGCTTTTTCTCGTTTGGGTTGTAGGCGGGGCCACCTTTGCCTTTGTAACCTCGTGGCCTCCCGCCGAAGCAGCTCCAACCCCCACCGCCACGGTTGTCGTAGCAGTTGTTGTTTCTATTGTCGTTGTTGCCTCTGTTATTGTTGTTGCTTTTGTTGTTGTTGCTTTTGTAATCGGCACGCCGATCGTGAGTTTGCGTCATGTACGCGTCCCTCGCGGCCGGCGCAGCCACTTTAGCCTTTCCCTTAGCCTCGGTTACGATTTCCTTGTCGGTCCTCGGTCGCGAGCTTTGGCTGGCAGCGTCCTCGGCGTAGACCTGTGCCGTGATCCGAGCACACAGGCTCTCATACGTGGTCGGATTTTTGAGGAAAATGCGACATTTGAAATCCCCCTGGCGAAGGTTGCCCATGAGGATGTCGCGGACCGAGGCCTCGTCGATCTGCGCGATCTCAGCGACCGCGGTGGTGAACCTCGTAAAAAAGGTACCCAACTTCTCGTTTTCCCCCTGCTCGATGCCACGGAGATCGCGCATGTTCTTCTTGCGCTTCCTTGAGCCGTTGAAGTGCCCGACGAAGGACTCGCATAGCTGGGAAAACGAGGCTATCGACTCGACCTTAAGGCTGGTGAACCACGTCATTGCCACCTTGTCCAGAGTGGTCGGAAAGATCCGACAGAAAATGGCGTCATTGTAAGAGTTGACGTTCATCTGGACGGCGTAGTGTTTTATGTGGTCCTCGGGGTCGGCCGTGCCGTCGTAAAGTCCCATTTGTGGCCAATGGAAGCCTTTGGGCACGTGTGCCACTTGGATTTCGGGTACGAAGGGATTCCTGTACCCACTCTTGACGGATGGGCGAGCAGACTTCGATTTTGACCTCGCCAGAGGGCGTGGCGCGCTTGCCGCCGTCTTGAACAGCTCCATGTCGCGCCTTTCTGTACGCCGCGAACGGGATCGCGAGATCTGCATTGGATCTCGGGAGGGCCTCTCCGTGGTAGATCCGTTCGTGGGCGCCCCCTGCCCCGGGGTGTAGCCCGGGACATATGCGGGCACGTACTCGGAGTGAGGCTGCCCCTGGGGAAGAATCGGGACGTATGGGGGAGCTTGGCCCGGTTGGTACTGCCCGTACCCCGGATAGGGATACTGGTTGAAAGGGGCGCCACCCTGTTCGTACCCCTGGAACGGGTATGGGTTTTGTGGGATGTTGTATGTCCAGCCTGGCGGGACCACAAAAGGGTACCCTGACGGACCTGTCGTCGCCCATGGAGGGGTCTCGGCCATATTGTCGGGATGTTGAGGGAAGAAATTGTTTGAACAAGCCATTTTGAGGGGGTTTTAGGAATCAAGGTTTGCACTACAAAATGGGGAGCTGCTTAGGATGAAGAGGTTCCCACAGACGGCGCCAGTGATGAAATCCGAAATAACGAGGTTCGCTACGAGATTGATGAACAACTTTAAGAATTACACCTAGACCTCCTACGAGGTTCCGAGATCAAACCTAAATGTTGCGAGGTCGACGCTAAGGCGAGGTAGATTTGGATACGTGGTGTAGAGAGCTTTGTGAGAATTTGTAGCGAGGTCTTTAGTGTAGGCGAGGTCTTTGTATGACTTGGAGTCTTTTTGTGGATTTCTCTTATCTGTAACGAGGTCTGTTGACGGTATTCCTATCACGTCGATCTTTAACAAACAAGAGAGTTCTTGAGTTCAAGTTGTTTTTCGACCCCCTCTTCCTTCGAGGTCCTTCTCTATTTATAGAGAATTGGGGGGCTGAGTTTAGGCTAATGTCCGATGTGGGATACTTGGAATAGGGGTTTTTGATTGGTCCATGAATGAGGTCACCTGTGATTGGTTTGGGAATGAGGCCGTCGGTGATTGGTTCAAGAGTGAGGTCGCTGGTGATTGGTTCGAGCGGGCGGGCGTACTTATCAGAGTCGGTGACGAGGTTGAGACCTCGTCCCGGGATGTTTGATAGACCTCGCGCGCGTTGGGAGTTTTTGTTTTTTAGATAACCACGTGGATGTGGGTACCCAACTTGCCTATGGGGGCCCTCCTGGGCCCACTTTTTGCTTTTGCTGTTTTGGACATCATCATGTTTAATAATAGGATTTCCTATTTTATATTCTAAAAACATGGATAAGAATTTATCATATCCAAAAATGAAAATATTAAATTTTTTAAAAAGGGGTGGTGTGGTCCAATCTAAAATGACATGTGTCATTTAATAATTTTTTAACCTCCGCTTTAGGTTATAGTTATGATTTTATATCTTTACTAGTTGTACCCGTCGTACCTTGTATGACTACGATTCGATATTTTATAGACATTATAAATAAAAATATAATATAAACTTTAATATAAGCAATTTTATTACGTGTAGAATGTATAATTTTTTTAATCAATATAAATGGTTAAGATAAAATAATCACATTTCTCTTTTTCCTTGATGATGATATTTCATAAATATGTACCTAAAAAAAAGATAAAATATGAATAAAAAAATATATCTATATATATATCGAATAGGGAAGAAATAAGAATTTAAAAAATAATAGTTAACTTAATAAATACGATATAATAAAATATGAAAGATAAAGATAACTTAATTTATTAAATAATTTAATATCAATTAATTTAATTTAAGATGGGACCAAACTCATTTGTGGTTCGATAAAGTGAAGAATGGATAAGATTAAATATAAAATATTATTCATATTTTATTACTTTCCATATACGTAAATTTAGAGATTATCAAATATTTCAATATATCTATTAAATATTTTATTATCTATTTTTAGTAACTTTAAACATTATAAATAAATTCGTCAAAAGATATATTTATAAATAAATTCGTCAAAAGATATATGCTAAAAGATTTATATTTATTTTAAAATATTTAAAATATTTTATCTTTAATTTTAAATGCCTGTATAAGGAAGGTTTCAAAAGATATCTATTACTAATAACTAAAGCCGGAGCAATTTCTGCCACCACGTTGCGCCACATCACCCCTGTATTAAAATAATAAGTTTTATAGTTAATTAAAATATAAAATTATTAAAAAATATTAGCAAAAAAGTTATCTCAAAAAGACATAAATAGATAAAGACCACGTATCAAATCTTTATCAAATATGGATAAATATTGATTCTTTTTCATCTTTATAGGAAAAAATTAATTTAATAATAAAACTAAAAGTTATCCACCAAATTAGATAGTGTTTCCACACTTTGATTAGATAGATCAAAATATAGTATTTCCACACTTTGATTAGATAGATCAAAATATAGTATTTCCACACTTTGATTAGATAGATTTTTTTCCAGAATATTCATTTTTATTCTTACCCGTATTTAAATTTTTTGAACAATTTTTAGTATTTACACTTTGATTAGTATTTACACTTTGATTAGATTGTTAATTGACGTATATAAAAATTAATCTAAAAAAATTTGAATAGTTTTTATAGTAGATGACGTATTTAAAATTTTTATTAATGTACTAAATTTAATGATTTATCTTCATTTTTAATACAAATAACTAAAGTTCATTAATCATAATTATAACCTAAAACGAAGGTTAAAAAATTATTAAACGACACATGTCACTTTTAGATTAGACCACTTTTTTTTTTTTAAATAATCTTTGGCAAAACAACAATTAATCTTTCTATTTATCATATCCAAAAATAAAAGATTATAGAATAGAAAATCTCATTATTAAACAATCTTTTATTTTTTGATATGATAGATAGGAAGATCATTAGGATATTTTTTATGCTATCATTCAAATACTAGAATATTTATTTTATTTTTAGATTGAACCTTTTTTAAAAACCAATCTGATTGGTTGAAATTTGATTAGGTTTTTTTATTGGTTAAGAATAATTTTAGATCCTACATATAATAAAATTATCATTTATATCCATGTAAAATATTTTATAAGATTTGGATTTGGTAATTTTTAGCAAAATAACCATTAAATAAAAGAATATCCAATTCTATAAATCTATAATTTTCAACCAGATTATAAAAAAAATATGATATATTTTTTCCAAAATAACTATTAAATAATTAAAAACACATAATCTATCACTATATACTAAAGCGATGACAAATTCTCTCACCATATTGTACCACATCACCCCTTTTGTTGATATAATAATTTAATTTATTTTTTCTACCATATTAAAATCCCAAAAAAAATAGTAAGAAGATAACATCTCTCCTACGAGATTGAAAAGTATTCACATCACTTAATATTAAAATAGTTATTTAAAATACAAAAAGTGGATATAATCAGTGATAGAAAAATAAATATTTCTTTTAAACAAGATAGTTATTTTTACCTTTTATCCATTTCTGGAAAATATTTTATTAAAATTGAATTTTGATTAAACAAGATTTGATATAAGTGATGTGAATACTTTTCAATTTTTTATAACTATTATATTTTTAAATAAATATTTTTAATCAAAATTCAATTTTAATAAAATATTTTCCAGAAATAGATAAAAGGTAAAAATAATGTAAATATTTATTTTTCTATCACTGATTATATCCACTTTTTGTATTTTAAATAACTATTTTAATATTAAGTGATGTGAATACTTTTCAATCTCGTAGGAGAGATGTTATCTTTTTACTAATTTTTTTGGGATTTTAATATGGTAGAAAAAATAAATTAAATTATTATATCAACAAAAGGGGTGATGTGGTGCAATATGGTGAGAGAATTTGTCATCGCTTTAGTATATAGTGATAGATTATGTGTTTTTAATTATTTAATAGTTATTTTGGAAAAAATATATCATATTTTTTTTTTATAATCTGGTTGAAAATTATAGATTTATAGAATTGGATATTCTTTTATTTAATGGTTATTTTGCTAAAAATTACCAAATCCAAATCTTATAAAATATTTTACATGGATATAAATGATAATTTTATTATATGTAGGATCTAAAATTATTCTTAACCAATAAAAAAACCTAATCAAATTTCAACCAATCAGATTGGTTTTTAAAAAAGGTTCAATCTAAAAATAAAATAAATATTCTAGTATTTGTATGATAGCATAAAAAATATCCTAATGATCTTCCTATCTATCATATCAAAAAATAAAAGATTGTTTAATAATGAGATTTTCTATTCTATAATCTTTTATTTTTGGATATGATAAATAGAAAGATTAATGGTTGTTTTGCCAAAGATTATTTAAAAAAAAAGAAGTGGTCTAATCTAAAAGTGACATGTGTCGTTTAATAATTTTTTAACCTTCGTTTTAGGTTATAGTTATGATTAATGAACTTTAGTTATTTGTATTAAAAATGAAGATAAATCATTAAATTTAGTACATTAATAAAAATTTTAAATACGTCATCTACTATAAAAACTATTCAAATTTTTTTAGATTAATTTTTATATACGTCAATTAACAATCTAATCAAAGTGTAAATACTAATCAAAGTGTAAATACTAAAAATTGTTCAAAAAAATTAAATACGGATAAGAATAAAAATGAATATTCTGGAAAAAAAATCTATCTAATCAAAGTGTGGAAATACTATATTTTGATCTATCTAATCAAAGTGTGGAAACACTATCTAATTTGGTGGATAACTTTTTGTTTTATTATTAAATTAATTTTTTCCTATAAAGATGAAAAAGAATCAATATTTATCCATATTTAATAAAGATTTGATACGTGGTCTTTATCTATTTATGTCTTTTTGAGATAACTTTTTTGCTAATATTTTTTAATAATTTTATATTTCAATTAACTATAAAACTTATTATTTTAATGCAGGGGTGATGTGGCGCAACGTGGTGGCAGAAATTGCTCCGGCTTTAGTTATTAGTAATAGATATTGATTTGTTTGATGTTAGAGATAAATTTAAATAGTTAAAAAGAAATTCATACAAAAAAGTTATAATAATAGAAATAAAAAAAATTAAATATGAGATGAGACCAGAATCGTTCTGGTGGCTCCAAAAAGTATAACTTTAATATATAGTTATAGATTTTACACTCATTGTGTCATGACGCATGACCCATACAATAAATTAATATTATTAAGAGAGAGTAAAAAAAGTAACTTTTAACTTTTTCATATTTTAATATTTATGAAATTTGATTTGGGTTTCCCATTCCTATGGGTTTGGAGATTCCATTTTTAGGTTTCGGTAAAAAATTTAGTTAAATGAACTCCACAAACGGGCTTGCACTAACAACCGTTTAGAAAATTTGATGGATCTTGTTTAGACCTGTTAAATGGGTCGGATAGATTGGGTTCGGGTTTGGGTCTATTGGGTTAGGGTCAAAATGGGTCTCGATTGATCGGGTCGTTAAATTTACGAGTTCAATCGGACCGGGTTGTTACGGGTTTGGTTCGGGTTCATCCAACATACGGGTTACGATCATCAATTATGTTAACCTTTATTTTTATGTTTATTAAATTAATTAATATTAAATAATATTAAATAATATTTTATAATAATAAAATAATAATTTAATACAAAATTATTATAAAATGTTTAATTGTTCATTGAAATAATGCTTTGTCGGGTTAACCCACGAGTTAGTGACCCAACCCAGTTTTTCTCGGTATGATCAGGTTCGGTTTAGTCTTGACCCATTGATTTCAGGGTCGAGTTTTACCCAAAAAATTTAGGACGGATCGGATGGGTTTTTCGGATTTAGTCAAGTTTTTACAGGTCTAATCTTGTTGAACAGAACGATTGGAAAAAAATTTAAGGTGGATAATTTCGATCTAATTGATCAACTTTCAAGCACTAAGCTCGGGCTGGGAACCAACAATGGCCTTTTTTTTCTTTTTTTTTTTTGTGAGGACATCAATGTGGGGTTTTAGCTCCATAAACTTTGACGATTTTAACATTCACATCCATGTACTCTGGAGGTTTTAAATAGATCCATGTAATATACATATTTTTATCGTTTAAACACAAATCACATGAAACTCCTTAACATACAATCGCGTTGATTGTACATTTTTCTTTTGCCACGTAAGCTTATTTTTTGCCACATAAGCTTATTTTTGAGACATAAGCCCTACTTATTTCATTTAGATGATTTTATTAAATTTAATAAATTTTAATAAAGAAAAATGCACATTTTTTATTATTAAATATCAAATTTTTTTTAGTCTTCCTCTAGAGTATTTATTCTAGAACAAACCCTAGATCTAAATCCCTCACCCCTCCATTCCGGCCCCTTCCCCTGTTTACTTAGATCCGGACCGCCCCTTTGGAACGACGGACTCGGGAGTCGGAATTCTTCACCACCGACATATATTCTCCGTCTGCATTTTCCAGATTTCAAACTTCACCGCCGACATTCTTAGGGCCTGTTTGGTTCTATACCTAAGGTATAAGGAATCGGGTTAGGTATGGTCTATCCCCTTTTGGTGTTTGGTATGGAACAAGGTTTGAAGTTGGTATGAGTGAAACTTATTCCGATCCCATTCCTCATTCCAACCCGATTCCAAATACAGAAACAAACAAGTCCTTAAACTTCCGCTCTCACAATTTCGGAATTTCCCTCCAAACCCCGAAACTCGATCGGTTAGGAGTCAAGACTGAACACAAGGACGAATTAGGGCTTATAGAGCAAGGGTTTTGGAAGGGAGATCCATTTCACAAGAAGAAGATATCAAGATGGTTGATGTCTCCAAGCAGATCGACGTTGAGAATCTATTGTTGTACTGCGATGATCTCGTTGAGGTTCTCAGGGCTAAGAGAGGTTCTCAGGGCTAGAGATTTGTCCATCCAAATCTGTGACTCAGATTCGAATTTTGTTCATTTCGATTTTTTTCAACCAAATCTCTGGCTGAAACCGGGTTTAATTTGTTCATCCAAATCTCAGGCTGAAATCTGGAGATCGAGTTCATCTAAATCTCTAACTGAAATTGGAAATCGAGTTCATACAAAAATGTATAGTACAAGGATTTATTTGAAACCCCAAAATACAAGAATATGAATGTTAAAATCGTCAAAGTTCATGGAGTTAAAAGCGTCAAAGTTATGATAACCAAAAATATATTCATTTTTCCAATAATAAACATAGAACATAAATTTGCCCCTCCAACGGACGGGTTAAGCGTTATAGTATATACAAAAAATTATAGTATGTACCAAAATTATATTCATAATTTTAATAATCATAAAAATTTGACGCTATTGACTTGTTAGCTTGACCTAAACCCACAAAAACATTCAATGACACGAACCAATTGACCGATAAATTTTAACGACCCAAACTTGTACTTAACTCAATCTCAAAGTGATCAAACTCGAACTAACCCGTACTTACAAAGTTGAAAAAAATAATTATGAATGGAAAATTTATATAAAAAATGTGTAAGGTTCAAATAAAACAACTCCTTATCCTATAAAATAAGGAGCGTTTAGAGCACTTGGATCAAGGTGATCCAAGGGTTGCTATTCTATCCCTTTTAAGGACGCGATGACATTTTGGTAATTTCTCAAAAATTACAAAAGTGCATCACTATCATGAAAAATTGCCTTACTAAATACAAAAAGTGCATTAGTAAGCCAAAAAATGCATACAAAAATGAAGCGAGCAGGGCACACTCCATGTTCGATTCATTGTAAAAGTGCATCGTTATGGTGGAAAAGTGCATTGCGAAATACCAAAAAGTGCATCATCCTGGACTGCAATTGACTCGATTACGATTGAACCCAATCGCCCAAAATATTTGGGTTTATTAATGCACTTTTAGGGTTTAGTAATGCACTTTTTCACCATAAAAATACACTTTTGTAATTTTCAAGAAATTACAAAAATGTCACCCTAATTTCCAAGAATATCAGCCCTTAGATCAAGGAGATCTAAGAGTTCTAAACACTCCTTATTTTATTGGATAAGAAGTTGTTTTCTTTGAACCAAACTCTATAAAAATATGTGATTAAAAATATGATGATAAAATATTTACCGTTAGAAAAGTAATATAAAAATATCCAAAATAAAAACTTATGTAATTTGTATACAAATTAAATAAAAACTTATGCAAATGACTTTCATGGTGGTAAGAAATCCTTAAATAATAATTCTATCTTATGTGTATTTTTATGGGTAATTTTTTATGTAAAAAATCATAATTAAAAACATGATGATAAATAATAAATCACATTTGTCAAACTTATAGTGTATATATATATATTATAAATTCATGGTATAAAAAATACGGCGCGTAAATAATACATATAAAATAAAATGTTTACCCCTAAACAATCTATATACTCTTACTAAACTCGAATCTCTCTATCCTATTTGTTACTCATCTAACTATGCCACATAAGCATCTTAATTTTTTAATTTACTTTTTTTACCCTTTCTTCTTTTTAGTATTTATAATCCTTAAAATATATAATATAATAATAATACTATTACTATTAATATACAATGATCTACTACTTTTTTTTATGGATAATTTAAATATTATATAGTTGTATATCACCATCTTTAATATGTATCATTATTTTTTTTCCAATGGCAAGTATGATACTATCTAATAATATCACCATCTTTAAAATATTTATTATTTTTTTATGAATAAAGTTTAAATATTACATAATTGTACATCATCATCTTTTCAATAATTAAATAATATAAAATTCAATCGACAAGTTTGATTCCTACATAAGTTTTTTTCAAATCATCGTCGTGTATGGTACGACCGGATCTTGCTAGTACTTATGTATATTTTAATAAGGTATGGCGGGAAAATAAAATATCCTTTTCCGAAACTTTTACCAAAAATTTCCCTAATGTAAAAAAAAAAGAGTCGGTGCGGTAATTAAATACAATTCCCGCCTTTTTTTTGGTGAAAGTAAAATTTTCACTTTAACCTTATACTTTCCACGTTCTTAACAAATAGGAGAACATGACCAGCCCAATTAGCATTTAAACAAGTTCATTTATTAAATCCGAACCTAAAAAAGAGATAACAAACCTAGAGGTATGGGACATAAATTAGATTAAATTTTATAGTAAATTGTAAACTACTTTTACACATTCTCTCTCTAGTATTTAAATTTTATATTGATGGGTCATGACCCGGTGGGTCATGCAATCACTGTCCTAAATAAAGGGGGCCGACGACAAATTAAAACCCTCTCTTCTGAGGTTGACATTGCAGCTGCTCACTGGCTGGCTAATTGGAAACCACATGCATCTTTTATGGTTTTAATTAATTAATCTCTTCTTGTTGCTTTGGTTATCTTTTCTGGTTTTAATTAATTAATCTCTTCCTGTTGCTTTGGTTGATTTGCTTGAACAAGACCTTGTAGACTCTGTTGTTTCTGTTTGATTTTATGGAGTGTGTTTATCCAAAAAAAAAAAATCTCGATTTACCATATGAAAAAAGAGAGGATCATCCCAAAATTTATTTATTTAGAAAAATAAATAAGTAATTAATTAATAAATCACATTCTGAAAGGGAAATTTAGCTTTATTAAGGATCTTTTGTTAAGTTTGTACAAATTGGTCATAACCGGATTCAGGAGTAATATTCTTCTTTATAGACTTATCAATTTTCCCTTACTCCATGTATTTCTATGTGGGACAAAGGGTTATGAGAATTTTGCTTTTTAGGAGCAATCCCACATCGAAAATTTGTAAAGTGGGAAGGGAATTTTGAAAATATAAAAAGGCTATGGTGTATTGGGAAAGTGGAAGCATATGGATTGTAGTTATAATATTGGGTATTCATTAAAAATTGGGCTTCATATTAATATAACCTGGTGGGTTGACTTGTGAATTGACCCGTATCCCGTATACTAAAATAATTTAACATGTTACCCGATTAGTAAATTCCCTAGTTGCCTGTTTAACCCGTTACCCAATTAATAAATTCCCTAGTCGTGTGTTCTTCTTCCATCTTATCCAATTTCTGCAACAGAAGTTACAGAACACCATCACCATGGAAATGTGTACCACCATGGAAATGTGTACGATTGAAATACAAATAAACGATTGAAATAAAAATAAAGATTAAGATTCAATACGCACGATATATGCCAACTGTTTCCACTTATATTGGATAAGCATCGGCGAAAAACCTTTAACCATTGAACCCATATTGACGTCTTTCGCCCCCAATCCTAAAAACAAGCAACTTTCAATTTCAAATCGGCAATCTTCTTCTCTCCCGACGACCAAATGTTCGGGACAAACTCACTATGTAATCTTGGTAGAATGAAAGTGAAAATGAGAGTACGAAAGTGAAAATGATGAGAATAATTTGGGTATTATAATATAGATATGGAAAAATTGCTTTAGATACCCTAACCTTTGATGTGGTTGCGCTCTCTACCCAACCTCTTCGAATTTCATAAAATATCCTATATTTTGTAGTTTTTTGCGCACTCTAACCTTAAAATATCCACTCTTTGGATAAAATTACAAACCAACCCATCATCTTTTCATTTTGGGACAAAAATGCCAAATTTGTGTACATACAAGTTTTATACAGTTATAAATTTTGTTCTTAAAGAATTAAAACAATCAAAATTAATAATTTTTTTATCTTCTTTAGGTTCTAAAACATTCTTAGCGAAATCAATTTCTTATGCATAAAAATATTGGTAAGATTAATAACCTTTTGAGTAAGGTTCACAGTAATAACATAATCTTATATGTTTAATTTACTCATGTATAAGTATAATAAATAATATTATTACCTTTATTCTTTTTCTATTATAAATTCTCAAATTCATAATTAACCAAATTAATCATTAAGTCATGACTGTAGAAGTAGTTTATTTTCATAATTTTACCTATTGTTATTTTTTTAATAACTTTAGAAAATAGTTAATAAGAATTTTAATATCCCGATTTATAAAAGTTCAAAAAAATACATGTTAATATCAAGGAAATTGTATCAAATTCAAACTATAAAATGGGTTATAAAATTCTTATTAGTTTTTGTCAAAAAATATTTTAAAAATATTAATAATAGAGAAAAGTATTACAACAAACTAATTTGTAAAGTCGAAGTTATGACTTATAAAATTAATTTGGTTAATTGTGAAGTTTAAAATTTATATTAGCCAAATAACAAAGTTAATGGCATTATTTTAATATAAAGGAGAAAATTAAACATACAAGGTTCATGTTATTATCAAGAACATACAAGGTTCATATATTATTATAATATATAGTTTTAAGTTAAATTACATAATTTTGCTGGTGTTTCATAAATCACGTAGTTTAAATTTCAGTTTCATTTGCTTGTATAATTAATAAGCAAACAAGTTGTTCACGGATTTGTGTGTCGAATAAACTAAACGAGTGGTTCGCAAGCAAGCTCGAGCTCGGCGAACATTTAAATGAATGAAACTCAAACAAAATTTTAAGCTCGAACCAAGCTCGCGTTTGAGCTCGAGCTCGTCTATTTTTAACCGAGTCGAGCTTGAGCAACTCAAAGCTCGACTTCACTCGGCTCGATTACAGCCCTAGTTTTTGTCAAAAAATATTTTAAAAATATTAATAATAGAGAAAAGTATTACAACAAACTAATTTGTAAAGTCGAAGTTATGACTTATAAAATTAATTTGGTTAATTGTGAAGTTTAAAATTTATATTAGCCAAATAACAAAGTTAATGGCATTATTTTAATATAAAGGAGAAAATTAAACATACAAGGTTATGTTATTACTTTGAGCATTAACATAACCTATATGTTTAATTTTAATATCAACTTTACACATATATAAAAAAAAATTACTTTTTTTTGAACAAGTATTCGTTAAGAGTGTTTAAGAGCTAAAAAAAGATAAAAAATAATTACTTTTAAATGTTTTAATTCTGTAAGGACAAACTTTATAATTTTATAAATTTTGTTTGTACACAAATTGGATATTTTTGTCCCAAAATGAAAAGAAGATAGGTCTATTCCCAAATTTACCCTATGTGTGGATATTTTGTGGGTAAAGTGCGCAACGAACAACAAAGTATAAAGTATTATATGAAATTCGGAAAGGTCGAGGTAGAGAGCGCAACCACCTCAAAGGTTAGGGTATTTAGAGCAATTTTTCCTATAGATATTGAGATCAAATGGAAATTAATATTATGGTGTAAAATGAGGGCAAATTTGATGCGTTGGATTTAGTAGATCAATGGTTGTTAGAGGGGCGTGTGTCTATTTTTTTATATATAAACTAGGAGTATTTTTGTCTTTTCCCATGTCAAATTAAAAGAATGCTAAATAGTCATCTCCTACCTTTGGACACGCAGCGATTTACATCGTTTTCCATTGTTGTTTGTTGGAGCTTTTTAATGGCGACTTCTTACACTATTTCGACTTCTTTTTGTTGTTGTTTTCGTTCCCAATCGAGTTTCTCTCTTCATGAATCTCGGTTTAAGTTGCTTTCGAATAGTTTCAATTTACCATTTAGGGGTTTTCAAATTTGGGAGTTTATTACCTCAAGTTATATGATTTGGCAATGTTTTTGTGTTCTTTTGGAGTGATTTTCATTGATTTCACTTGTCTACTTGCTTGTTTTGTGTGATTTCATTGAGTTGTTAATTTTCTTGTTCTTTAGATTTTGTTGGATCGTAACCGGTTAGCAGTGAGCTTGGGAACTGGCAATTAAGCTGTTCCCAAGGCAGCGGAAGTAAATAATCGCAAGTAATAAAAACAGTAAAAGGCATAGTTCCTTTATAGAGGAACCCCACTACAACCAACTAGTTGTATGGGTAAACCTCTACCTCCGCTTGGAGGATTTTGAATGACTTACTTATATTGATTGCTTTGTTCCTTAGTTACACAGCCGGATTTACACTTCTCTGTTCCTACAAGTTCTTCCTAACTCTAGCAACACTAGTAAATCCTCTCAACTGAGTTCCTAAGCTCACAACAGCAAAACAAAAGTAACTCAAACCTTACGCTGACTTCTCAGTTCCCTTGCTCCTGGGAACTTCAGCTTCACCGTCGTCGAGATCACACACTCGCCGGCGGGGACTTCTCTTCCTTTTCTTTCTTTTCTCTGATGTGGGTGTTTGTAAGTTCTGGGAGAAGTACTCCGACCGAGTACTATTCATTTGGCTTTATAGTCCAATGAGCTTGGGCAGTCGCATCTTTCGTTTGTGTCCAAAATGCCCTTTGCTTGATGCCCAAGTTGTACTTTCTTCACATGTGACTTTGGTTTGAACTAGGTCAACTTCTTAGATCAATCGGACCGTTGGATGAAGCGTGACAGTCTGATCCTCAGACTGTTCCCTCGGGCTGTCTGAGACAGAATCCCGCGATCTGCGCTGAACGGTCGTTGTCCTCACATGTGAGTTCCCATGTCATGGGAACTGTCTTCTTCAGAGTTCCCTTGATGGAAACTCTTCATCGTTGTAAGCTTGTGTTCTCTTGATTGTTTCTGGGAGTTCCCACTTCATGGGAACTTTCCTCTTCAGAGTTCCCTTGATGGTAACTCTTCATTGTGGCCTGTAGTGGCTTTTGGTCATTCGTAGGAGTTCTTGGATGTACCTGTGTTCCTTAGAAATACTTGAACAAACCACATTAGTTCCCTATGGTGTTTGTCATTATCAAAACTTGAGAATTACATCGTTGATCCGTTGTTTAGAACCAGAGGTCCCAACAACGTCCCAACAATTTCCCCCTTTTTGATGATGACAAACCCATCACAAAAATGCAAGTATTTCAATGAATGATATGCTGATGAGTTCCTAAGTATGATTTTGGGAAGTCACTTTTAGTGAGACACTTAGATTTAGGGAGCCACTTCTAGTGAGACACATAGTTCCTATTAAGCTTTTTATGCAGTTGTTCCCCCTTAGCTTATGCGTGGTCTGTGATAACTTAAACTTTTAACTCATCTCGCAGTTTTTGTCTTTCCCCCTTTTGACATCATCGAAAACAAGCAAAGCAATATTAGGAAAGAAGGGAACACGCAATCAAAATAAAGACCATTTCATTACTTAAGATAATATGTACAATGGGAACCCAAGTACAATTTGTGGTCATTTTTTGGATTAAGGGAACAAGAAGGGAGAGATCATGGGTTCTGAGGGAACAGGGCGTCACAAAGGCGCGTAAGGACTTGTGTAAGCTTTTCTTGTCCTCTGGCCAACACTGCTTGGTCCCTATCAATCTCGTCGAGGGTGTTGGCAATGCGGAGCAACACTGGAGAGTTCCCCTCTTGTGGACCAGACTCTAGTGGAGCCGTCTCCTCTACAGGCTCCGAGTGCCTCATTTTCTGGGCAACTGTAATGTCCAGTTCCCTTCCAAGCTCGATTTCATCTTTAGAGGCGTCGTAAAGACCCTCTTTTTGTAGGAGCTTCTTGATCAGCCCGGAGTAGGGAAGGGAGTAGGACTTGGAGGCCATGCACTTCTCCATGTGCCCAAGGATTATTCGGGGAAGATTTATGGGCTTCTTGAGGAGGAAGTGGTAGAGGATGATGGCATCTGGGATGTTGATGACCAGGCGCTTCTCTTGGCGTGGGATCACCACGTTGATGATGAATTGGTGAGCGAGCTTGGCGACCAAGGACAAATGATGCGTCGAGAGGATTTTATAGGGAACCCGACCCTCAAAAATTGTGTTGCACACCTCGGCGCTGTTGAAGTCGCCCCAGAGCTTGCTGGGCACCTCGCTAAGCCCTTGACCAGGGACCTAGAGTTGAAGGCGGATTGTCGACGTTGTAAAAATGAACTCGTCGCCTTCGTGGGAGAGAGTTCCCTGAGTGCCGTCGTTGGTGATAGTGAAGTTGTTGTAGAATCGACGCACTTGTGAGGGATCTACGCTCACAGTCTCTTGGCAGAGTCTCTCCCAGCCCTGGGCCTTGATCAGGTCCCACAGTTCCCCCAGACCATTTTCAGTCAGCACTTCTTCTGAAACAATGAGGTGAGGAAGAAGCTTCCTGCGCTCATCGACATGATGCTTGGTGGTCCCCTTCCCCTTCCTTGAAGTGCTTTTAGATGTGTTCCCCCTAGAGACCGTGCGAGGTCCTTTCTGCTGAGGAGGTGCAGCCGCTTCAATCATAAGCACGCGGTCCCTTGGTGGTTGTGAACTCGTGGACACCACCATTTGGTGTCCAGGTGTAGGGATCCGTGCTGGCTCCTTAGTGGCTGGAGCTTCTTCTTCTTCTTCGACCTCATCTTGGGAGGTCCCTTCTTCCTCGGAGGAGCTCGAACTTGAGCCCTCCGCGTCATCTCCAGGATGACTTGTTGTTGCCTCAGCACCTCCAGCTGGTGCGAGGTCCCTTCTCTCTGTGGGCTCTTCAGGAGCCACCTTTTCTGGGGACTTTGTCCCTTGGGAGACTCTGTGCTCAGAGGGACCCCTGTTGAGTTCTTCCTCGATGGCCTTGAGCTAGGCTTCCTCCTCCAGAGTTCCCATGATGATTGGAGGAGGGTCCTTGGTCATTTTGCCGATGACCACAGAGAGAGGAAGATCGTCGTCGTTTGAGGAGAGAGCGACGGTACTTTTGGATGGTGAGGGAGAGGGTAGTTTGGTGGTGGTGGGAGATGTGATGGACGAGGGGAGAGGAGAAGAAGGAAGAGGGGTGGTTAGTTGAGTGGAAGGAGGAGGAAGGGATCTGTTGACCTGGGGAGGAGAGATCCCCGAAGCAGAGATGGGAGTGGTGGAAATGTGTTTTGGTGAGGAGGAAGGAGGAGGCGTTTTGTGAGGTGAAGGTGGAGTTGGAGATCCCGTAATGATGGGAACGGGAGGAAGTGAAGGAGGTTGGGATGGTGGATTTCCCATCGTGGCGGGAACTGGAGAAGGTGGCGGAGGAGGAGTTGGTCGTTTTGTGAGAGGAGGTTTGGGAGGTCCCTCGATTTGAAGAGGAGGGATGGAGGAGGAAGAGGGGAGTAGACTCTGGGGTTCGGAGGTCCCATCGTCGGAAGGGAAAGGGTAAGGAGGTTTGGGAGCACAAGAACTCTCCTTGGAGCAGTTCAGGTATTCCTCAAACTTGAAGAAAGCCTTCTTTCTGGGCTCCGAGAATTCAGAGGCCTCAGAGTGTTTACGCTTTTTGGATTTGGAGGAGTCGTGGGAGTGTTTGGATTTTTTGGGTTTTGAGGGATCTTTTGATGAGTGACGGCGTTTGGATGAGTGGCGGTGTTTGGATTTGTGGGGTTTTTCATTGATTGAGGGGCGAGCGTCTCCGAAGTTGTCAACGATGACAACTCCGGAGGAGGTGGTGGTATTTGGAGGAGGGAGAGGAAGAGATTCGGAGGAGGAAGAGGTCCAGGAGACGGTTTCGTCGGCCTGAGGAGGAGGAGGGGGCAAGAAGGGGCTTACTTGATTGTATAGCCCTTGGATAAGTACATCCTTCATTGTTGGGTCCGATTCTTGCTCGATCTCTTTTAGTTGAGAGACGAAGAGGATGCGAGGATTGGCATGTACCCACGCTTTGATCTGGGCGAAGGTGTGTTGAGGGGCCATTTTTGTAAGAGATTGGGGGGTTTTGGAGGTTTCTTGAAAAGAGAGTGAAAGAGATTTGGGGAAGACGATTGACAGAGATGTAAGAGGGAATAAAGGACCCAAAAATGGCAAAGAGGGGTTTTAAAGGAGAGAGGAGGTGAAGGGTAGAAAGGGAAGTGGAATAACCTCGATAACCGTTACCCAATGAACGTGGGGCGTCGTTTCAACTTCTCAAGCACGCTTATGGACACGCGTCACAATCTCTTGGGAAGTCCTTTTCAAATTTTGAATACTTGACCTTTAACGCTTCAGAGCTTCTGACACAAAAGTCCGCTTCCCAAGTGACGGTTTTTCTTTGAAGATTAGTCAGCGTTCCCTTTGTAGATGCATCAGTTCCCATGATCTTTTCAAGGTCAGGGAGAGTGAAGTGGTTAAGGGAACTTCACACTCATCTTTTTGTGGGGCTAGGGAACTCAAAGGGAACCAGACAATTTGCAACTCGATAAAGGAAATATTTTGGCTCATGAGGAGCATTTGTCTGGTCCCTAGCTTAGGGTGGGTCATATGATCAACCGTCATGGTGGCTTGTAATGAGGGATAAAGGGAACTCTGGTTGATCATTTTGGGCCAAAAGAAATAGAGTTCCTTTGTACACATTTTTCTCTAGACTAGTAATCATGGCATAGTGAAAGCAATAAATCCAAGTTCCCTATCATGCAATCTTATATAAACTAGTCAGGCATTGAGAGAGAGACAAACAGGGACTTGTTTAGTTTAGAGTTATCATCCCTAGAAGCATCGAAAACGCTGGTAGGGACGTCTGTCTAAAGCTTTGGTAAGAATGTCCGCAATTTGCTCTTCAGTTCTACAGTGTTCCATCGAGATGTTCCCATTTTCGACATTGTCACGTAGAAAGTGATGCCTTATATCAATATGCTTAGTTCTAGAATTATGCACAAGATTTTTGGAAATGTTTATGGCACTAGTGTTATCACAGAGTATGGGAACTGGGCCAAAAGACATACCGTAATCCTGGAGTTGTGACTTAAGCCATAGAACCTGGGAACAGCATGATGCGGCAGCCACATATTCGGCTTCAGCTGTGGAGAGTGCCATTGAGTTTTGCTTTTTAGATCCCCACGAGACTAAGCATGACCCTAGAAACTGGGCCATTCCTGATGTGCTCTTTCTGTCAACCAAGTGCCCTGCAAAATCTGCATCTGTGTATGCAATGAGCTCAAGGGAACTGTTCCTTGGATACCATAGGCACAAGTTATCATTCCCTTTGAGATACCTGAAAATTCTCTTCACCTCTTTCAGGTGTGATTCCTTGGGGTTAGCTTGAAAACGAGCACAAAGACATACATAGAACATGATATCAGGTCTACTAGCTGTTAAGTAGAGAAGGGACCCGATCATACCTCGATAGTTCCTTTGGTCCACACTAATACCTGTTTCATCCGCATTGAGCCTTGAATTTGGTGAGATGGGTGTGTCAATGGGCTTTGAATGTTCCATCCCATATTTCACAAGCATTTCCTTGATGTATTTCTGTTGATGAATCTTTGTTCCCTCCTTGGTTTGGGATATTTGAAGTCCCAGAAAGAACGTGAGTTCCCCAATGAGACTCATTTCAAACTCACTGCTCATGAGGTCCTTAAACTTTTCTACAAGAGTTTCGTTAGTTGCTCCAAACACAATGTCATCAACATATACTTGCACAATCAAAATGTCTTTAGATTCTTTCTTTAAAAACAAAGTCTTGTCTATGGAACCACGAATGTACCCATGGGACAAGAGGAATTGAGCAAACCTGTCATACCAAGCTCGGGGAGCTTGTTTGAGTCCGTAAAGGGCCCTCTCCAGGAAGTAGACATGGTTGGGTAGTTTTTCATCTTCGAATCCTGGAGGTTGAGCCACATACACTTCTTCCTTGAGATGTCCATTGAGGAAGGCTGTTTTCACATCCATTTGATAAAGTTTGAATCCCTTGTGAGCGACATAGGCGATGAGGAGTCTGATTGCCTCGATCCTGGCAATTGGTGCGAAGGTCTCATCGTAGTCAATACCTTCTTCTTGCCTGTATCCTTGTGCTACTAACCTAGCCTTGTTCCTTGCTACAGCTCCAGTATCATCGAGCTTGTTCCTAAAGACCCGTCGAGTTCCTATGATGTTCTTGTTTTTGGGTCTAGGAACTAGCTTCCAAACTTGGTTCCTCTCAAATTGGTGGAGTTCCTCTTGCATGGCTTGAATCCAATCTGGGTCCTTTAATGCTTCTTTGATATTTTTGGGTTCCACCATTGAAACAAACGCGTTAAAAGCATAAAAATTATTGAGAGAGGAACGAGTTTGCACACCTTTATCAAGAGGGGAGATGATGTTCTCAAGGGGGTGGTCCTTCCTTTGTTGAAAGGTTCTTGTATGAGTGAGTTCCTTTGCATGTGTATCATCCTCAGTTGGTGTTTCTTTGTCATGGGAACTCTCATCTCCAGCTTCTTCATTTGATGTTTCTTCAGAGATTTCTGGCAAGTTCCCTCTTTGTTCCCCTTGAATACTTGATTCTGGAAGGGTATTGTCTTGGGGAACAGCAGAGTTGTTCCCTGAAGAGGGGACCTCGAGAGAGTTGGAGGTGTCTTGTAGTTCTTCTGAGGAAGGAGCCTCGAGGGAGGTTTGATCAGTGAGGATTGGACCTTCGTTGTTGTTCCCTGGTTGTGGGATATTGCTTGCACTTGGATAGTCTTCATCCCTTTTCCTTGGCTCATCCTCGTCATCATCCTCGTCTTCATGTCTGACTAACTTGAACAGAGTTCCTTTCCCTTGGGTCTCGGTTCCCATCTTTATAGACTTTTCATTGAAGACGACATGAATGCTTTCCTCTATCTTCTTGGTTCTTTTATTGTAGACCCTGTAAGCCTTGCTTTGTGATGAGTATCCCAGGAAGATCCCTTCGTCGCTCCTGGGGGCGAATTTGCCAAGATTGTCTTTGCCGTTGTTGTGAACAAAGCATGTGCAACCGAATGTTCTCAAGTGTGAGATGTTTGGTTTTCTCCCTTTGATGAGCTCATAGGAGGTCTTGTTGATCAGGGGCCTTGTCATGGCTCGATTTAGGATGTATGTAGCTGTGGAGATGGCTTCAGTCCAAAAGTACTCAGGAACTCCACTTTCGATCATCATGGTTCTAGCCATGTCCTCCAGAGTTCTGTTCTTTCTCTCGACCACTCCATTTTGCTGAGGAGTGCGAGGTGCTGAAAAGTTGTGAGAGATCCCATTTTGCTCACAGAAGTTTAGGAACTCCGAGTTTCGAAACTCAGTTCCGTGATCAGATCTGATTGCTTTCAGTTTCAGTCCCAAGCTTACTTCTGTTCTTTTGATGAAGGGCTCAAATTCTTCAAACGCTTGTGATTTTGCCTTCAAGAAAATAACCCAGGTGAATCTTGAAAAATCATCAATTAAAACATACATGTACCTTTTTCCACCGTAGCTAGCTGTTCTCATGGGACCACAGAGATCCATGTGAATTAACTCCAGGGACCTGGTTGTGCTTACCACCTTCTTGGGTTTGAAGGAGGTCCTAGTCTGTTTCCCTCGAACACATGCTTCACACATTTTGACTCCTTCGAGATTGATCCGTGGAAGACCAATGACCAGATCATGTAGATAAAGCTTCAGGATTTGATTTACACCAGCATGTCCCAGTCTTCGATGCCAGAGTTCCGTGTCATCCTGGGAACTCGCAAGGCACAGCTTCATTGGTGGTTCAAAGTTGGTGTCCACCACATACACATTGTTGTATCTTCTTCCTCTCAGAATTACTTTGTTGGTCTTCTTGTTGATGACGAGACATTCATCTGAGTCGAAAGTGACGATGTTGTTCCCTTGATCACACATTTGGGAGACACTCAGCAGATTGTATCCCAGATCCTTTACCAGATTTACGTTGCTAACTTTAATAGATCTATTGAGCAACACTTATCCTTTTCCAATAACTTCTCCCTTGTTCTTGTTGCCAAATGAGACGTGGCCTCCTTCGGCATGAGTGTGGAGTGAGATGAGGATATCCTTGTTCCCTGTCATATGGTTCGAGCATTCACTATCTATGAACCATGTACTGTTCCCTCTCACTGCCACCTACAAGGAAAAGTTAGTGTTTGGAGACCCATGCAAGATGACTCTTGCCAGGTCCTTGCAAGGGAAAACATTTTCATTCAAGATATAGTCAGAAATGTTGATGTCTTTGGAATTTTGAGAGTTGGAGTTCCTTTGGTGATGAGTATGACGTTTTTGTCTGTTTGGGAACTCATGGCTTCTAGGGGTTTGGACTCTCTTCTTGGGACATGCATCCTTGTAGTGCCCATGAGCACCACAGTGCCAACATGTCTTGTAGTATTCTCCCAGGTAGTATTTTGGGTGTGGTCTCTGGATACGGTTCCTATCCATGGTTTCTTTGTTGTACACTCGAGACCCATTTCCCTTAGCAATTTTGACATAGATTCTATGTCCAGAGTTCCCAGTATAGTAGTCTTTCTCACCATTGTTTCCACTCTCTAAGACCTTGATTTTCTCCTCGAGATGAGCATTTTTCTGTTTCTCGCACTGGAGTTCTAAGGCCCTACACTCATGGATCTCATGTTCGCTCAGGGGTGACTTTCCGTTCTTGGAGCACTCACCTTTGTATCCTATGCCATGTCTGGCTGGGACAAACTTAATTTGGGAACTAGAGGCTTCAAGATGTTCGGGAGTCTTACTCAGGTTTTGCAAGAGGGTGTTCTCATCTTTTTCTAGAGTTTTGATTTCTCTTTCTAGGTCTACGATGTGAGACACATGAGACTTGAGTTTTTCTAGAAGGGATATGCAGTTGGGACAGGGCTCAAGACCAACTAATTGAGAATTTATGTGTTCCTGTTTTTCCAACTTGTTTTGCAGTTTTATGTTATCTTTGACAAGACTTGAAAGAATTTTCAACAACTCAGGTTTTTCATAGTTACTCAAGGAATCAAGAACAGTTTCAGTGGTTACCTCACTGGGTTGTTCCCCAGTGGTTTCTCCTATGGCCATGCCACACATGTCTGGGAGTGCCCATGACTCAGGATCTTCGTCTTCATCATCGCTCCAGGTAGCGATGTAGCCTTCTTTCCTTGCTTCCTGCCATCAGTTCCTTGTGGACATTCCTTTGCAAAATGTCCTTTCCTGTTGCATTTGTAGCAAGTCACTTCTGAGAGATCCTTCTCTGTGGGCTTTCTTTGGGAACTCTGTCCCTTTCCCCAGTTCCCACTGTTCCGTTGAGACTTTCCTTTGTAGAAGTTTCGAAGAGCCTTTGTTACAAGAACTAGCTCTTCATCCTCTTGTTCTTCGGAGTCTTCATGTTGTTCTTGGGTTGATTTGAGCATCTTTTCGATCTTGAGTGCGATCCCTCGATGAGCTCGAGTTTGTTCCTTATCATCGATCTTCCTCTTCTCATGTCCCACTAGCTTTCCAAATACTTGATGGAGCATAAGCGTTCGATTTTCTGGGTTTTCCTTGAACATCGTTCTCTCGTTTGCCCATTCTCCAGTCAATCCATTGAAGAGCTGTTGGACCTTCATTTTGTGGGTGATTTCTTCTTTTGTGATCCCCAATCCTTCCATCATAGTGCAAAGTCCTTCAAACCGGGATTGGTAGCTGTCGACGGACTCTCCCATTTCCATTTGGAAGTTGTAGAACTCCCTTTTTGCATTCATCTGAAGATCTTCTCTGAGATCTGAGTTCCCAACGTGCATTTGTTGGATGGCTTCCCACATTTCCTTGGCTGTGTCAAGGTTTGCAACCCTGTCACAATCTTGTACACACATGGACCTCTTTAGATACTGTTTTGCTTTGTAGTTTGCCTCCATGCACTTGTACTCGTTGGGACCCCACTTTGAGAGGTCGTTGACAATAGCTGGATCGATTTCGAAGTTCCCCCTTTCGATGACACACCAGGCTTGGTAGTCTTGGCCACACATCCAATCCTTCATGTCGCGTTGCCACCTTTCAAATCTTCCTGTGATAAGCCTTGGCGGCTTACTAGTATTGTTCCCCACCTGAGTAAGTTCCTGAGCCATTTTGACACCTGCGATGCTAACACAAATCTAGAGCGCAAGCTCTGATACCAATTGTTGGATCGTAACCAGTTAGCAGTGAGCTTGGGAACTGGCAATTAAGCTGTTCCCAAGGCAGCAGAAGTAAATAATCGCAAGTAATAAAAACAGTAAAAGGCACAGTTCCTTTATAGAGGAACCCCACTACAACCAACTAGTTGTATGGGTAAACCTCTACCTCCGCTTGGAGGATTTTGAATGACTTACTTATATTGATTGCTTTGTTCCTTAGTTACACAGCCGGATTTACACTTCTCTGTTCCTACAAGTTCTTCTTAACTCTAGCAACACTAGTAAATCCTCTCAACTGAGTTCCTAAGCGCACAACAACAAAACACAAGTAACTCAAACCTTACGCTGACTTCTCAGTTCCCTTGCTCTTGGGAACTTCAGCTTCATCGTCGTCGAGATCACACACTCGCCGGCGGGGACTTCTCTTCCTTTTCTTTCTTTTCTCTGATGTGGGTGTTTGTAAGTTCTGGGAGAAGTACTCAGACCGAGTACTATTCATTTGGCTTTATAGTCCAATGAGCTTGGGCAGTCGCATCTTTCGTTTGTGTCCAAAATGCCCTTTGCTTGATGCCCAAGTTGTACTTTCTTCACATGTGACTTTGGTTTGAACTAGGTCAACTTCTTGGATCAATCGGACCGTTGGATGAAGCGTGACAGTCTGATCCTCAGACTGTTCCCTCGGGCTGTCTGAGACAGAATTCCGCGATCTGCGCTGAACGGTCGTTGTCCTCACATGTGAGTTCCCATGTCATGGGAACTGTCTTCTTCAGAGTTCCCTTGATGGAAACTCTTCATCGTTGTAAGCTTGTGTTCTCTTGATTGTTTCTGGGAGTTCCCACTTCATGGGAACTTTCCTCTTCAGAGTTCCCTTGATGGTAACTCTTCACTGTGGCCTGCAGTGGCTTTTGGTCATTCGTAGGAGTTCTTGGCTGTACCTGTGTTCCTTAGAAATACTTGAACAAACCACATTAGTTCCCTATGGTGTTTGTCATTATCAAAACTTGAGAATTACATCGTTGATCCGTTGTTTAGAACCAGAGGTCCCAACAACGTCCCAACAGATTTAAATATTCATTGAGTAGTATTTTTTGAATGGTCTGTGTGTTTAATTTTCATGCACCTTGACATGTGTTTTTATGAACCATCACTTGTATTTCCATGAACTGTAACTTAAGTTGCGACTTGGGTTTTCTTTTGCAATTTTGTTACTTTGAAATGTATGAATTTAATAATGTTTTTGTGTTTTTATTTATGCTTTCATTGATTTGAAGCTTTTAATATTATGTGATATGATGCAAGAAAGTAAAATAGTCTTGTTCTTAGTTATTTAGGTGTTTTTGGTTAAAAATTTATGAGGTGCATATCAAGTGTTTGATAAATTGTTAGTTCCAATATAAGCTATTGTAGAATTAGCTTTGTATCAAGGGACCTCTCACATTTGTAAATTCATAAAGATTGGAGTTGTCTCTCAATGAATTTGATGGTTTAGTAAATCAAAAAATAAATATAATAAACCCTGTTTTTGTGTGATGTTTGTTCAAAATCATTTTAAAGCCTACTAGCTCAAAAGGAAGAGCAATGTGTTTATTACACGTGATGTGGGTTCGAATCCTACATAGGCTGGAAGACCAAAATCATGTTTTTTTTTTCTCTTATTGTACTTGTCTTTGTAATTATATACTCAAGAAATCAGATAATGTATATGATATAAGATAGGAACCATAAGAACTATTATGAATCTAACCTTACAAAAACATGAACCAAAAGAACAATTGTCATGAACCAAAAGACGTAAAATCAAACAAAATGACTATTATGATTTGAATGACGTGAACCATAAGAAATATTATGAACCAAGCTTATAAAAATATGAACCGAAAAACAACAACTACCATGAACCCAAAGATATGAAACTAAATAACAATTAACATGAACCATAAGATGAATTGTGATGAACCTAAGGTTACATGAACATGAACCAATCGAAGAATTGCTATAAACAAAAAGGCATGAAATAAAATTTATGAATCATAAGAAAAAATATTATGATTCTTACCTTAAAAAGACATGAACCAAAGAACAACTAATATGAATTAAAAGACATGAACATATCATCAAGCTTTAGCCTATGTGGGATTTGAACCCTCATCTATGTGCACATGCACATTGCTCTACCATTTGAGCTAATAGGCTACCATATAAATTTCCAAATCATGCTTATTGGCTACCATATAAATTCAACATACTATTAGTAAACATAGTACAAAGCATGAACCGTGGGAACACTGATTATGAACCTTAAGATAGAAAGTTATGAACCAACAAAAGTCATGGATCTTCGTTGTTCATTTCTTCACAATAAGAGTTGGACCTATAATTTAGTATTCTCCAAGGCTACTTGGAAATATTAACTATATAGATTTTTATAAGTGACTGCCATTTAAGTGCCAATGTACGTTTTCAAAAAAAAAAGATGTGCAAATGCCCCCCCCCCCCCCCCCCCTCCAAACCATCATTGACGCAAATAAGGATCATGTTTCATGGTTTTCGGGCTCACTCCCCTCTTAAAAACAAAAATTGACGCAAACAAGTAACAAATCATGAGAGAACTACTCATAAAATTCCATGGTGGGAATGAATGCCACTAGTCCTATCACAAGGTGCAACTAATAGAATTGCTTTCTCAACAGTAATGTTATCATTCTCATCGAGGTATTAGCCTTCTCGTCACGTTCTTGCACTTCATCTTTCTAGAAGCATAAAGAGATGTGGGAGTCCCTCATTCCTTGGACCTAATCATCAATTATGTCCATTCTACTTGACCAATAATTGTAAATATGTTTTGGCCAATTAATTTCATATTAAAATTTTATTGATTAATAAATGGACCATATGGTCTGACTTTTGTGACTTTTCAACTTCCTAACGTAGGAAAATTTCTCACCGATTGTGAGTTCTTTTCAGTCCTCACAAGGGGTCCGTCAAGGAGACTTGTTGTCACCGTACCTCTTCGTTATATACATGGAGACGCTATGTCATATTATTCAATCAACGGTTGCAGCGGGGTTGTGGTCTCCACTCTTTGTTGGTGGTGTTCCGCATTCCCACCTCTTTTTTGCAGATGATGTGCTCTTCTTTTCTCATACTTTGGTTTCGCAGGAAGCCATTATCCTAACTTGTCTTGACCGGTTTTATTGGCAATCAGGTGAGAAGATAAATAACGACAAGAGTTATGTGCTTTTCTCACATGTTGTGCTCTAATCTTCGGCAATTTCAATATGTAGCATGTTGAACATGGCAATGACAACAGATTTAGGAGTGTATCTTTGAGTCCCCACACAATCTGTGATTCTATAGACAGTGTGGTACGTGGTTTCATATGGGGATCTCAAAACGAACAAAGGAAGGTGCATCTTTTGTCGTGGGACAAGATTACTTTACCTAAGAAGTTTGGGGGTTGGGTGTTCGTCCTATTAGAGCTTCGAATGTTCTAGCTCTCGCCAAGTTAGGGTGGTGGACTCTCCATGAGCCTGATCGCTTGTGGAGTCGGGTTATTCGCGGCAAATATTGCAATAACCGTCTTGAATCCAATATGTTCCAGCGTCGACATCGGTAGTCCTACATTTGGAAGGGCTTAGTCCATGGTGGGCAGCTACTCTCGCGGGCTATTAGAACTTATGTGGGAAATGGTACACGCACCCTTTTTTTGACTCATAATTAGCTGAAGGATCGGCCGTTGGCGGAGTTTAATTGCTTCACAACCTCTTTCAGAGGACCATCTTGGCAAGATTGTTTCAGATTATTAAACGGGATTTTCTTGGGATTGGGAGGTCCTTAATACTTTGCTTCATTCCCACATCAAGCAAGAGCTTATGGATGTTGTGCTCCGGTACGATATCGTAGAAAAAGACAAGATATTCTAGGGTCCCTATCCGTCGGGTTGCTTCACGACCAGCTCAGCTCGTTTGTTGCTCCGGGAACCGATCTTGACTCAAGCACACCCGGTGTGGAAATCTATTTTGCGTTGCCCGGCTCAACAAAGGATACACCAATTTATCCACCTTATTTTCCATAATGCTTTTCTTTGCAATGAGAATAGGCTCCATGGCCAATTCCCCTCTCTCTTCTTTCGGTGTTGAGTTGTCCGTGCTTGAGGGTCCAAGCTCATGGCAGCCGCCAGCTTAAGGGTGGCTTAAACTGAACACCGATGGCGTTTCGAATGGGAACTCGGGCATTGCGGGTGTGTTTCGGGATCATACTTTTGCGTTCATCCATGGTTACTCCTTCCGTTGTGGGTCGGCTTCGCTTTAACTGTCGAACTCCGGGCTATCCTCCATGGACTTCGATAGGGGATGTATCTCGATTGTGCTCACTTGGTTGTTGAGTCCGATTCAGCTATCGCTTGCATGTTAATAAATGACGAGACTCTGCTCACTCATCCGGATTTCCGCCTCATCGATCAATGTCGTCACCTTGTTCGGAGCAACTCCTGGCAAGTTCTTCTTAATTTTATTCCACGACGCCTTAAGACAATGTCAGATGCGCTTGCTAATCAAGTGATTACTCTAGGTGATTCCTTTGGCAAGTTCTTCTTAATTTTATTCTACCCATATTTGGCTCCAGACTTCTTCTTTTGCTACCATCTAAGATAATAAAACCTTTTTTTTTGGAAATTCCTTTTGGTATCCTTATGTTTTGAGTCATTCCTGTTGGTGTCCAATTTTTTTTTGATTTCCAGTTGATACCCTTGTATTTTGCATAAAGTTCCATCCGTACCTTAAGTTGTTGAAAGTGGTTAACACTGTTAAAATTTTAATTTAAAAAACCTTTTTATTTATCATAAGGCTGTTAATTAGTATCTTATTTATTAAAGTAAACAAAACAAACCCCTCTTCAATCTCGATCACAAGCTTTCCCCTAAAATAAAGTCTCGATAACGAGGCTAGGTTTCCTCAAGACAAGAAATTAATCATTTGCCATGGCATCAGACATCAATAATAGAACCAAATCTCTCATACATTGTCAAATTTGGCGAGTTTATTGTGTTAGACATTTTCTCGAACACCTTGTCATCATTCTTTTACATTAATGTTTTTTCTCTTGGCTGGAGATTTGGATCTCAGTATTTAGGTAAATGGATCTCGTGAAGAAGAAATAACCAAAATCCAGATGCAAAATCCTTGTGTTTTGATTCAATTTAGACTTGAATTCATTGAAACTTCAAATCAATTTAGACTTGAATTCATTCAAACTTCAAATTGAGCTTAAATTAATTCAACTAAGTTGTAACCCTCTTCCCCCACCAAACGTGTCATTTGTGGACAATGGCCTGACCGCCAAACCAAGTCGGACCTTCGACATCTTTTTAATGGCAAGTGCTTTGATTGTTTATTGTGGTTAGGGTTCTCCGAACTTATCAAGCGAAAGAGAGGTATCGAGCCTCACTTCAGCCAGGTCCAACCTTACCAAGGTCCGTTTTCAGTTATCACCATCACCCACCGACATTAACCTTGCCGTCCTCGTCATAATTGCTGGTCGTCTCCCTCCTTCCGATCTACCGTATATTCATTCCTCCCATAAATTAATATAAAGATGTCCATTTTTTTCTTTATAAAAGTCTTTTCTCTACAACTTAAAGGACCTTTTCTTTAAAAAGTAACGACGTTACAACTAAAAATCAAGTAAGAGGGTACCAATTGGAAATCAAAAAAAAAATTGGGCATCAACAGGAATGACTTAAAATATAAGGGTATCAAAAAGAATTTTTTTTTTTTTTTTTGAATTTGGTTAGATTTAGGATAGCCAAGTACTACTTGGACTAGCTTAAAGCACCCATAAACAGGTGAGAACTGGTTTACTAACCAATTCTAGTAAAGAAGGGTAAACCGCCGTCCTGGAGGCTCAAACCTGAGACCTTTTACACATTAGCAAGAGCCTCACTTGCTCCTAAGCTAATAAAAGTTTAATTGACTTTGCCTTTTAACCCAAAAAAAGGAAAATTTCTCATCTCTACTTCTAGATTGACCCTTACTCTAATTATATCCGACTATTTTTACCAATCATAGGAGTAGTAATCTAAAAGATGGTCTGTGACCGGCCCATTTTCACAAGCCCTTTAAACAATCATAGCTAGGCCTTGAACAAGTCAAACAACACTATAATGCGCTTGTGCTTGCAACTCTGTCTAGAGAATGAATGAATGCCCTAATAAGAACCCTTCAACTTTAAGCTACAAGCAATCATACCCTCCTTCACACTAATTATGGTACAACGTTATAATGTAAATATTCCACAGGCACAGAACCTACTTCAGTAAAACAGTCACGGCCACTCACCTTCAGATCTAGAAATGTTTTACTAATTAAACTGATGCTTTATTGATCTAGTGTAATACAATTTGAAACCAGATTTATAATCATTAATTGTTTCAAATCTTACAACTTTACAGCGGTGTATGTAGGGTAACATAACAATCTTGATAGAATATATGAAATATTCTATCAAGATTGTAATAGCATTCAACATGTTTATTCAGGTTGTAAAATTCATTTATCTGATTAGCATTCAACATGTTTATTCAGATTGTATGTAAACGTTAAAAATTAAACCACCGGTCTAACAGGTTGTAAACTTGTAATACATTTGGAATAAAAGAGAGTGCCAGAAAAAATGGATGTCAGCAACGGTTAGATTATCTTGTAGGATATGAACAAGCAACGGGTTCACAAGTCATAACAAAAAAAAAAAGAGAAAAAAAATTACAAAAAGAAACCCAAATCCAGACACTAAACTCAATTTCATCCCAAAATTCCCAAATTGAAACAGATCTTTCTGTTTCAAATATTTTGTATTTTTCACTTTGGTTGTTTGACTAACACTTTTTCTCTACACTACAGAGCACAGCAAGCCATGAACTCAGGATAAGCTTGGCTTGTTCTTCAGAGAACACAGAGTTTCATGTTCTCTTCTCATCTCAGCGCATCAGCCAGACCGATAGGAAGCGATATTATAGGCTGATGATGGTAGTTATTTAACAAAGATGGATCCTTGTTACCATGAACAATATTTCTGTCAACTACAGATTTCAATCCAGTGGTGGATGTGTCCTTTAAGAGCTGAAGAAGTGACATCAAGACTTCCACTCTCGCTACCTGTCGGTTTGCCTGTACCATCATTTTAGACAAATGAATCAGCAGAAGGAAAATTCAATACATTTTTTATAACTCTTTTCAAGCAACTAATAACTCACAAGTCACAAGTTATTTAAGTTATTTAGAGTGGTAATTACCTCCACAATGAAATGAGCCACTACTTTGCCATCTCGAGGGTCAACTTCTCCCTTGAGAATTGTCAAGCCGAAGCCTCGGATCACATCAGCAATCTCAAGAAACAATCCTTGCTCCTCACAAACCATCTAAGGAAAATTTTCAGACCGAATAATAAGATAAAATTGATTTTTTAATCATAATTTAGTAAGCTAAGGATTATTGTTCTCTTTACCTCAATCAGCATCTGACCCGATTGCCCAAGATCCTCAACTATGATGGGGTTTTGACTCCCGACCTCAATTGCCCACGCAGCTGAACTGCTAACTCCTTCATTGTTGGATTTTTTTCTCCAAACCTGACCAATTAAATTCAAAAATCACATTAAGATGAATCCATGAGTTTAAAAAAGGTTCTAACTTCTATAGCATTAAGCTCTTTCACCTGTGCCTCCTTAGCCCGTTTGAGTTTGTCAACATACTTTGGAACACCTTGCATGAAAAGCATATGCTTGATCGTGCGCTCCAACAACGAATCTATGCTACACTGTTTGGCATAAACAAAGGTTAGCCAAATTGGTAAATGAAAGACAATAATAAAAAGTTTACAAAAAAGGCAATTTAATTTATGTATGGTTAGCTAGCTAATAGCTACCTTTTCACTATTCGGAATGATCTCTCTTAACTCTTTGATACGGTCTTGGATCATCTGGCGATCTTTAGGCCTTGGCCTCATGCTCTCTCCAGCCCTAGCTCTCTTCTTGTTAGCTTTAGAAAAATCCTCATGCCTCTTAGTCTGATCTGTAACACAGCTTTTAACATCACCAGTAAAGCTAGAGAGACTTGTTTGCTTCCCAGATTCAGGTAAGTAATCCATCTTCCTCTTCTTAGAAACCAAAACTGGATCTTCAATGCCGGATTTAGTGAACGAGCTTGAGCTTGAGCTGTTACTCAAGAGCTGATCAAGACCCAGCTCAGAGAATAGGCCCTTTTTAGGCACCAATGTTAAACTATCTTTAACCTCTGAGAAATGTTGAAGAGCACCACCACTGTTCTTATGATCTACCATGGGAGAAAACAAAACATCTTCTACAGTTTGTTCCCTTTTGACATTCCCGAAATGGGTTTGAAATCCATTGTTCAATACGTCAGAATTCGAGGACGGTAAATCTGAGCATTGAGAAGAAATCATTGGCAAATCTGCTATCAAAGCTTGCAAGACATCATCATTGATTATAGGCTCTGAGATGGTTGCACACTGCTGGGGCAAAGAATAAAGGCACTGAAGAATATCATCATCATAAGGTTTGGGGATTTCAAGGCATGGGTTATCTACAGAAGCACCATATAAGGACAAAGGATTTAATCCGGAAAAACTGCCTTGGTTATTAAAGTAGGAGCTACAAGGAAGCGAGTTGTTGGTAGCAGATATTAGATCAGTGCAGGATGAAACATTGTTCCCAAACCCAAATGTTTGTGAGTTATAAGATGAAATCAGGGAAGCAAATTGTCCACTTTGATCGAAACTTTCATTCATAAAGGATGATGTAGCATTGACTGATGGGACTAACCCGTCAAAAATACTCATCTCTTGGAAATTCCGTCTTGTCTGATCCACAAACACTGGATTCTCTAAGATCTGGAACAAAAGATAACAAAACAAAATTAATGGTAACAAATCCAATTTGATCAGTTGAATAAATGTCAATCTTCAATTTTCCAGGTTTTACCTTAAGAACAGATCCAAATTGCAACACTCCGCAGGACTCCAAGGGTATCACTGCAATGGTCTGCAAAATCACAATCATTAAAACATTAAGAACAGCTTGTAAAGCTCAACCAATACTGAAAATTTTCGTGTAGTTGAACCATGTAATGTAGAATTTATACAAAATGTACCTTGATTCCAGTGGAAAATTCGCAAGAAAAATCAGAATTGTCCTGTCAAATACAATAACAGGTTTGGATTTAGAAGCTTCAAAAATCAAAAGGAGAGCACAAAGTGGCGAATGGTGAGTGTAAGAAAGATGAAGCAGAAGCAGTAATACCAATCAACACAAATACCTCTAGGATTTGTAAATTGCATGTTCCTGCTGAAGAATCTGACAATACCCATCTGTGATTCCCATCAAGTGCAGCTTGGCCAATGATCCTAAATAAGCAACACTTAAAGGTTAGCTAAGCTTGCTTTCCATTGTCTAACACATCAGATTGCAATCTAACTAAAAAGGGCGATATACAGGAATTCCAAAGTGTGAATGAGAGTCAACATACCCTTCTCCAAGCATGTGGACTTGCAAAAGCATATCATCAATCAAACTCTTGGCATATTCCTCATAATAGGCATCCTCCAAAGCTAGCAGCCTAAGTGAGCAATTTCACATATGAAAATAAGCAAAAGTAAGTAAGAGATTCCATTTCCACTAAGAAGCAGACTTTAACAAATAACAAGTAGAGAGCAAATTAAAAAAAATTAATGGAGAAAATAGAGGTTTCTTCTCTCTTTTTTACAATAGAAATTAAAATTGGGAGAGTGACAACCAGAAGAAAAATGAGAATTTGAAGATTGCATAAACAACAAATGAATCATGAACCCTAGCTTTATAGAATTTTGACCCTTCAAATGAAAAATCTCACAAAAAAGTCAGCGAAGAAAAATAGAAGTGCAAGTTTGAAGTGAAATTACATGGAATTCCGCTGATCAAAACGCCAATAAACTCCATATGACCATCCATTGGTCAAACATAAATTCCTGAGCACTTTCTTAATCTCCGTCTCTTTCTCCAAATAACACATTTTGGTACCAAAAAGCCTCAAATTCGAAAATGAGAAGACCCAAAAACAATCACAATCTGTTACTATTCCACTATAACACACCCATCGAAAAAATCGAAAAACACTCAGCAAAGCGCACTTCCTAAAGGGAGAAAGAAGGGTAAATTGGAATTACAGAGAGCAGTTGGTAGAAGATATGGAAGAGCTGAGAAGAAAAGACGGGCTTTTTATAAGAATCGAAACAAGCCCCAAAAAGTACAAATGATTCCTGATTTTTAAGAGCTTCTCTGAAGCAAGAGATTCAATGTTGTTCCTTCTGCTAAACTTCTTTTCAGTAAATTAAATGGAAGCAAAAGCTAGAGCAAATATTGACGGGGAGAAGAGATCTGAAAGTGGGCTTTCAATTGTGCTTAAAAACACACAATCAGTCTCAGGCTGAACATGGAGAGAGGAGAAGAAAGAGGAGTGTGAACTGTGGAGGGGTAAATGGAAAGAGAACAAAAGGGCGGTTTATATAAAACGATGTCACAACACTACAGCAAAAACAAAAAAATAAAATGAAAATAGGAACAAAAAATAGTGAAAAAACTGGACTGGACAGAAAAAGTGCTGTCCAATAAATAGTTAAAGATAAAAGAGGCAAAATTATTGTTACCCGGAGTATTATTTTTGGGGTAAATACTGTACTACTCCGTATGTAGGATCCTGATTTTAGGGATGGTTTATTATTAGTTTTTAGGGCTTTTTTAAATAAAAAAATTTAATATATTGATTTACATATAATATAAGTATTGTAATTTAAGTAGTAAAAATTAATATTACTAATAAATAAATTGAAATTTGATAATATATTTTATTATCAAAATATATAATAGTAGCTATTATTAAAAATATTATTAAATATAATATTTATTTTAATAATCATAAAAAATTTGAAAGTTCTTAACCCATTGGCTCGACCCGAACTTGTATGAAAACTGTAATGAATTCACCTGATCAATTCGTAAAATTTTACGACATGATCCAGTACTCAACCCGAATTTTAAATGACCGAACCCGACTAAAATTACTTGATTAACCGATTTAACAATAAATGGTCACTTTTCTTTATTTATTAATGGACTTTTAATATAAAAATTCAATATAGGTATGGATAAAAAATAATATATTCAGACACGACTTATCTACATTCATATTATTTTAAACAATTATCATATTTATGGATAGAAAATTAAAAAGTCGACATACTTATGAATAGAAAATCAATATAAAAAATTAAAATTAAAAGTATGCTCCATATTAATTAAAAAATCATACTTATAGATAATAAATATATATATATATATAATTATACTTATAAATAGAAAATTAATATAAGAAATTAGTAGAGGTGTCAAACGGGTCGGTCAGGTCGGGTTCGGGTTCGGTTATTTCGGGTTCAGGTTGAGTCGGGTTCGGGTCGTAACAGGTCAATGGTCAAATCGGGTCTGGTCATTGCGGGTTGTCGGGCGGGTCGGGTCGACCTAACAGGTCAAGAAAATTGATTTTTTTACAATATTAAAATATTTTTTATTTAAAAAATGATAGTATTTAATAATAATTCTATTATTTTTATATATTTTATAATAAAAAATATTATAATTTTCAAAATTTATTATATATTCCTAAAATATAACAAATTGGATCAACCCAACGGTTTTTTCGGGTTTGAACCCAACGGGTTTTGGGTCTATCGGGTTCAAATTTTCGGGTCTTAACCCTAAATTTTTTGGACGGTTCGGGTCGGTTTTTCGGGTCGGATCAACTTTTGACAGCTCTAGAAATTAGCATGCTTATGGATAAAAAATTAATAAAGAAATTTTGAAAAATTAATAAAAAAAAGATTGAAATAAATATGGTCCATATTAATTAAAAAAGTTACATATAGAGAGTTTGGTTCAAATAAACCAAACTCTTATCCTGAAACGTGAAACGAATGCACTTTTCCTAGTTCGTAGTGCACTTTTCATACAAAAGTGCATTGCAAAATACGAAAAGTACACTACAAAAAGTACGAAAAATGCACTATAAAGTATGAAAAGTTCAAATTCGAAAAAGTGAAATCCGAAATAGAAAAGGTGCACTACAAACTATAGAAAGTGAATTCGTTTCAAGATAAGAGTTTGTTTCATTTCAACCAAACTCTACTTATAGATAGAAAATTAATATAAATAATTTTGTAACTAAAAATATGGTGAATAACACTAAATTTTTTGGAAACAAAAAGATTAAAATTTAATGACAATACTACCTTATTTGTCATGTTTATGGATAGAAAATTAATATAGAAAACTCAACATAATTATGGATAGAAATTTTAAAAGTTGTATTTTTTTTTTATAGAAAATTAATATAAATATCCACCATTATTGTGGAGTAAAGTCCCGCTCAAGCAAGATGGGGACATCCATAGCCTGAACATATATGTATGAAGGATGTGCCTGAAAGACCCAAGGAAAATGTAATGAATTGACCCAATCAATCCGTAAATTTTTTACGGCATGAGGATGTGCCCTAGAAAATTAATATGAAAAATCTGAATATTAAAAACAATGTAAGCGTGTATTATTGTTTCTAAACTCGAGAATTTAGTTCCTATCAAGAATATTGATCATTTGAAAGCATATTACTTATGCTAAGGCACAAATGCATAGACTTCCATTCCCATCTAGTAATATTACTTCAACTTACCCCTTTTAGTTGCTACATTTGGTTGTTTGGGGCCCCTTTCATACACAAACCTACAACAGATTTAAATATTTTATTACCATTGTGGATGATTTCTCTAAAGCTACTTGCGTACAATTGTTAACCACAAAAGGGAGTGCTTTTAGTTTTGTCAAGTCCTTTATTTCTATGGTGGAAAGACAGATTTCTTGCAAAGTACAAACATGAAGGACAAATAATGCTTTAGAGTTGGGCTTAGGAAGAATGGCTTCTGAATTTCTGGCTTCTCAAGGCATTACTTTGCAAACCAGTTGCATAACTACTCCCCAATAGAATAGGTTGTTGAAAGAACGCATTGTCACATTCTCGAAGTCACTTATGCCTTGCTTTTTCATTCAAAATTGCCTACTAAGTTGTAGCATGAAGTTGTCCTTACTATTGTCCACTTAATCAACATATTTCCTTATTGTATTCTACACCATAAGTCACCTGTTGTCTTCCTAGGCGACACTTTGATATCTTGGAAATCAAAAAGCAACAAGTTATTTTTAATCTTAGTTGAAGCTGAATACAAATCTTTGAGAAATGTTACAACTGAATTTGCTTGGTTGAGTCGATTATTGCTTGAGAATGGTCTTACTAACATCACTCCAATTTCTTTTAAGTGTGATAATCTTGCAGACATTTACATTGCTAAAAACTCGGTCTTCTATGAATGAACAAAACACATTGACATTAATTGTTATTTTGGTCATGAGAAGTTATTGGAAAGATTAGTCACAATCAATCATATTCCAACTCATCACCAATTAGTTGATCTTTTGACCAAGCAAATCCCAGGTTACAAGCTTAAAGAGGTCTTGGGAAATTTTGATCGGGTGTCCTGCCAAATTATTTTAGGGGGTGTAATGGAGCATATACAAGTTCAAGTCCATAGAAATCAATATGTGTACAATCACAGAAGATTATAGCTCAAGTAAGTTAGTTAGAGTGCAAGGACACGTGTTCTGTTTTTAACTCTTGTAATTGAGCTTGTATTATTGACTTTGTAAGACAGATTGAATACAAATTTTTCAAAATTCATTTCTCTCCTCCTCAAATCTATCAGTGTGTGTGATACCCCCTTTGCATAGGGGCTTTTGTTGATTTTCATTTTGTTTTTTAACTTGTTGATCTTGTTCATATTTTTATTTGAGTTAGTGCAGTGATATGAATGTTCATTGTCTAATCTTTTCAGTTTTCTAATATTTGTGAAAAAAAAATCTACAAGAACAGATTGAATATAAACCCTTTTAACATGTCAATATGTCTATAACGACATAAAATACTTAATTTTTTTCATGCAATGTAAGATTCTCATTATTCGAAATATATTACTAAGGAGAAGCTCTTTCCCATAATATCTTCTTGTGTGATTTATTAAAAAGTGCTTGTAGCACATAATATTACCATAGTCAATTTTAATATATATTCAATGCAAATTTGTTTTTTGGAAAACACATAATCCTTTAGTGTCTCAATATAAGAAGTAATTTCTCTGTTTAGTTGTAGTTGTCCTTTAAGATTTTTCAAATATATTAAGAAATTCATTGAAAATATAAATAAAAATATCATTGAAAATCCAAAGTATTTTAAATATAATCATCAATTAATTATTGTACTAACCATCTCTTAAAGTCAACTGATAGATAGAAAAAAAGTCAATACAAACACTTTTCAACATATTAATTAAATAAAAAATCTAAGAAGACAAGTTTTGATGAGCAAAATTTTGAAATTAGAAAGATAAGTAATATTCCCTCCGTATAACTCTACTTGTCTTTTTAGAGTTGGACACATATATTAAAAAAAATTGAATTAGACAAAAATGTCCTTAATTAAATGTTTACTTTATGCATTGAAAATGAAAATGAAGCAAATTTAGTTCACTTTATCATTAAATGTAAGGGTTAAATTGAGAAAGTTGGATCCAAAATATATAAAATGACAAATTTTTTGAACAAGATTTTAAGTCTAAAAAGACAAATAGACTTATACGGAAAGAGTACTAAATAGACAAAGTTTCAAAAACACTATGTAATTCTATCTTTTGACCCCTTGTTTATACGGAGTATATGTATAAATACTCCGCCCATTTAAACTAATAAATAAAGAATTTTATTTAATGAAAATAAATTTCAATAATACTCTGTGATTCTTAAGACGCTCCATTAATTTTCTAGAAAACTTCAAATAACATGTAGAGTTAACTAAAATTCAAATACACTAAATGACAATAATTTAGATCGGATTGAGTACCGATTTGTTGTGAAAAAATGAGATAAAATTACTCCAAGAACAAGATGATGAGATTAAATAGGGAAAGCTACAAAATGTAGGCATGATCTACCTCCGATATTCCAAGTGCCGATACATCGAGCTCAAAGCCCCGTCCAGTGAGAACGCACTCTGCTCGCTCGATCATAAAACCTAGCTACCATTTGTCATTTCCCATAGCCTTCTTGGTAAATGATCATATCACCTAATTAAACATTACACTTACATACCTTAACTATCCTTCAAAAAAAACCTTAATTAATTAAATCACCACTCACCTTTTCCAAATTAATTCCTTTTAAATTTCAACTAGCCATCTATGAAATTAATAGAGTACATGCTTATGGAGATCTTGTTTGGTAGGTTGTGTTTTTATTGAAATTTTTTTTGTTGTCCTCTTTGTTTTGACTTTTCTTTTTAGTATCAAAAAAAATCTTATTTTTTTTATTCCTTCTAATTTTTGACCAATTCCTTATCATAACCTAAACTCACTCAAATTCTAATTTAATGAGAGTGTTTGATTTCTTACAGACACAAATCCTACTGAATACCTACAATTTTCCCGACTTTAAATGTGTTAGTTGATGTCATCTAGTTTTCATGGTTTTTCATAAGCATTTAGGATTAGATTTCATCCTTTTCTAGCTTAGGTTTTGCATTTTGTGTTGATTTCTAGCATTATTCGTAATATGGATGTCTACACAAGTTTTGTTTGCATTTTCAGGTTTTTGGAGGTGTTTTCGAGTCTTAAGGATGGTTAGAGAGCTTAATGATATTAGAGGTGTAACACCCCGACTTCCGTCGAGGCGCTACTAGGGAATAGACCTTACAAGGTACTATTATTTAGGTTGACAACTACACTGTAGGACCTTACAACTCGGGCACGACGAGAAAAACATAATAAAACATCCAACCTTTATTTAATAAAACTTAGAAAACATAATCATGCATGAATCCCCGAAAATCATAAATATTCAAATACGTCACAACGCCTACTGAAACCAAACTATCTGAACCGAAAAGATAATATCCGAAACAAAATACCAACTCCGTCAAACAAATATTAAAATCAATATTCCAACTAATATAACTAAACTAATATAACCAATCCCACTATGACACGCGCTCTTTACCGCTCCGGCCCGCCATCTTGCCTCGGTTCCTGCACGGCTCCCTGATTCATACCTGGAACTGAAAAATGTTCCCCGAAGGGTCAGCGCCTAATCTACCAAGCTAGAAAGAATACGGAACTGTAGAACGTTTTAAAATAATTTATCTAAAGTCAGCATACAAATCCACAACCGCAATCATAACTCGAAAGGCCAATACCTAAATTAATTATGTCAGTCACAACAGTCACATACGCATTTGCAATCACAGTCACACAACAATGCAATTCTTCCCTCGTCCACAATTCGTCTTCCAAGGCGCTCATCACCGTGCCGAGCGCAGAGGCAGGCCCTCCCACTCCACTTCCCAATCTCCCTTCTAACTCCTGGCTAAGCCTCCACTGGAACGCTTGCCTAAAACACACAGATAATAATTTTCGTTTGAAGGGGTACGAATTTCCCAGTCACACGGGTCAAAGTAGCCAACTCTTCCTCAACACCAGCTACAATGGGCCGTGTCGGAAACGGTACCAACACAGAGAAAACGTTCCAAAATATTTTCCGATAAAACACATTTAAAATCATTAACGCACACAACACACAAGGAGCTCAAAACATTTTAAAAGGTATTCGGGACTAGTTCCCAAAACCCGTCCTACAATATCGATACGCAATCTAACAAGGGAGAAAAGAACCGAGCAAGTCGAAAAACGACTTACCTCGAACGAAGGAGTCTTGGGAAGACGGAACTACGATCTCAAACGGAACGATTCCCTAAGGATTATAAAGGGAAAGATTAATTAATTAAAAATACGATCCGAACTAACTAACCCAATTTAAAAGCCACCTTTTTTCCTTTTAAGCCACCGAATAATTATAACGATTTTTGCTAATTGATTAAATAAGTCAAGCTAATTAATTTACTAACTTATTTATATACTAAATATTATTCCAACACAATATCCCAATACCCCTTGTGCCAGCCCAATTCCGAAGCCCAACTCCCAGCCCATTCCACTTTAGAAGAATAAAACAATTCCAATTTCTCCCAGGCCAATTCATCCCAATTTCTGGCCCAATACCCTCGGCCCGTTTCCCCTCACTTATGTTTGACCGGCAATGGAGAATTGACCCCAGCGTGGGCCCCACATCCATCTTCAACCTTGCGAGCCCCGACTTCCGTTTCCCTGACCCTGCTTCCTTTGCTCCGCCGGCCCTCTGTTCGCCTTCCTCTGCTCCCCGATCCGATGCCCCGCTCACCCACCATGGCAATCGGAACCCTCGAACCCCCAGCCCCATTCCGACGGCGACCCGACTTCCATAATTCGCCGCCGCCGTCCTCTGATTCCCACCCGCTTCGACGACGACGACGATGGAGAGTGAACGCACCACCCTACTCGACGACAACGACGACGTAGAGCGAACGCACCACCCTGCTCGACGACGACGACGACGGAGAGTGGCGCCGCCATCCTCTGTAACTCCTCCGACGCCTCGAACTCGTCGTTTTTCCGCTCCGATGCGATTTGCCCGCGGCTAACGCCCCGACGCCCCGAACTCTACCCCACAACATTCAACCCGAGACGAAAAGAAAACAGGGGAAAAAACAGAGGAAAACTTACCGGTAGTTCTCCCGGCCAGTTGACGACGGTGGCAATCTCGGCGGCCTTACCGGAATCAATTGGCGACTTGGTCGATAGCGCTGGTGCCTGTCAAGGTTGCCGATGGGTTCCTCCTTCCACGCCACTACTCCGTTGGCGGGGCGTGTTGATTGACGGTTCCGAAGGCATGCTCGAAGGTTTGATTTAGGTGAACTATATGGTAGTTCTTATAACCAATCAATCCGAATCTTTTCGGTATTATAATCGAACGAGTGGGACAAAAATCAGAGAGGTGTGCCAATTATAGAGTCATTCGGTTATGATATCAGGGTTTGGATCTCGGAAGATAGCAAAATTAGGGGTAGAAGATATGGAATTTGTTAGTTTTGATAAGATTAAAATTATGATAGATAAATTTGCCTATAGGAATAATTGCTAAAGTTTCCTAGGAAAAAGTATAGGGTTTAGTTATTTAATTAATTAAATAGTTCCATTTAATCAATTAAATAATTCCATTGCTTGTCCAACAAAAGATCATTGCTCCGACGGAGAAGAAAAACAAGTCCGCATATTACATACTACCCCCCTTAAGAAAGTTTCGTCCCGAAACTTCTATAACGAAAGGAACACTATCCCGAGGTTTTACAACACCTCTCCCCCTAAAAAGGGGTTCGTCCTCGAACCAGAATTTATAGGTAAAAGTAAACATAACTCATACTAATCATCCAAAACACGCAACACATCAATCAGCAATATTTAAACAGTCAACAACAAGTTAAGCAAACAAGGATTACGAAGCAAACATCGAATCTGAAAACAGCACACTAATTACTAACCTTCCCCTCAAATAACTAAACCCCTTCAAACGCCTCTACTAAACCCGGATAGATCTCTGGATAATTCTCACTCATTCTAGACTCTGTCTCCCAAGTGGCTTCCTCGACTCCCCGTCGAGACCACTGAATCAACACCAGAGGAATCTCCTTGTTCCGCAGCTTCTTCATTCGTCGATCTAAAATCTTCAGCGGTTGTTCCCGGAAAGTGTGATCTGGTTCCACCACCAAATCCTCATAATTCAGTATGTGACTAGGATCCGGAACGTACTGTCTCAGCTGGGAAACATGGAATACAGGGTGTACTCCCTCCAAAGCAGGCGGCAATGCTAGCCTGTAAGCCACCTCGCCTACTCTCTCGAGAATCTCAAACGGACCGATATATCGAGGACTCAGTTTCCCTTTCACTCCGAATCTTCTTACTCCGTGGGTAGGTGATACTCTCAACCAAACATGGGCTCCGACCTCAAACTCCAACGGTCTACGCCTCTTGTCTGCATAGGACTTCTGGCGACTCTGAGCAACTAACATTCTCTCTCTGATTAAGGCCACTTTCCCGATCGTCTCCTCAATCATCTGTGTCCTCTCTCCTATTACATCCGAGGGATCAACCCAACACAGCGGTGTCCTACACCTCCGACCATATAAGGCCTCATAAGGAGCCATCTGAATCGACGAATGCCAGCTGTTATTATAGGCAAACTCTACCAACGCCAAGTGATCCGACCACTGACCTCCCCAGTCTAAAACGCAGGACCTCAGCATGTCCTCTAGCGTCTGGATCGTCCTCTCTGTCTGACCGTCTGACTGCGGATGGTAAGCAGTCGTGAAATGTAATCTCGTCCCCAATGCCTCATGCACTTGCTGCCAATATCTGGTAGTGAAACGTCCATCTCGGTCCGACACAATCGTCTTAGGCACTCCGTGCAGCCTAACTATCTGATTAATAAACACCTCCACTAACTTGCTCACTTGCCATGTCTCTCGAATAGGCAAAAAGCGAGCAGTCTTCGTCAGTCTGTCCACCACCACCCAAATGGCATCATGGCCTCTGCTGAGTCTCAAACCGGTGACAAAATCCATGGAGATGTCCTCCCATTTCCACTCTGGAATAGGAAGCGACTGAAGCATTCCTCCGGGTCTCTGATGCTCGATCTTCACCTGTTGGCAGACCTGACATTTAGCGACGAATCTCGCTACATCTGGCTTCATGCCATCCCACCAATAAAATTGTCGCAGATCCTTGTACATCTTACTCGCCCCAGGGTGGATTGAGTAAGGTGTAGCATGAGCCTCTTGCAAAATCTTCTGCCTCAACTCTGCATCTCGAGGCACACAAATCCGACCACGTAAACACAAAATACCATCTGCTCTCTCCGCAAAGTCGGGTGCCTCTCCACGGCTCAATCTCTGCCTCAAATCCTGAATCATCGGGCAATCTTCCTGCTTCTGTCTTATTTCTTCAAGTAAAGACGGCCGACATTCTAGGGTTTTCAAACTACCCTGATAACGCTGAATCTGCACTTCGATGCCGTATCTCATCAGCTCCCTCTGTAACTCTGGTTGAGCCGTCAGATGAGCCAACATACTCTCCTGAGGCGTCTTTTTGCTAAGGGCATCAGCGACCACATTCGCCTTCCCTGGATGATAAAGGATCTCAAGATCGTAATCCTTCAGTAACTCAAGCCATCTCCTCTGTCACATATTCAACTCCCTCTGGGTGAAGATATACTTGAGACTCTTGTGATCTGTCATCACTTTGCAGGTACTCCCATACAAGTAATGACGCCAAATCTTCAGAGCGTGTACCACAGCTGCCAACTCCAAATCATGAGTAGGATAATTCTGTTCGTTCGGCTTCAATTGTCTAGAAGCATAAGCAATCACTCTGTCCCTCTGCATCAGTACACAGCCCAGGCCTATCTTGTATGCATCACTGTAAATCACGAAGTCCTCGTTCCCCTGAGGAAGAGCTAATATAGGAGCCGAAGTCAACCTTCTCTTCAGCTCATCAAAACTCCGCTGACAAGCTTCGTTCCACTCGAAACGAGTTGTCTTCTTAAGCAAATTGGTAAGTGGTTGGGCTATCCGAGAAAACCCTTCCACAAACCTCCTGTAATACCCTGCTAATCCCAGAAAACTCCGCACCTCCTTCACATTCTTCGGAGGTTCCCATGATTTTACAGCTTCAATCTTTGCAGGATCTACCATAACTCCCTGAGCAGATACCACATGCCCTAAAAAGGTAACTTCAGGCAACCAGAATTCACACTTGGACAGCTTAGCAAACAATCGATGCTGTCTCAATACTCCCAACACCAGCCTAAGATGCTCGGCGTGCTCCTCCTTACTCCGAGAGTAGATCAAAATATCGTCGATGAACACTACTACAAATCTGTCCAAGTAGTCTATAAACACCCGGTTCATCAACTCCATAAATACAACGGGTGCATTCGTCAATCCGAACGGCATCACTACAAACTCATAATGTCCATATCTCGTTCGGAAAGCCGTCTTAGGTATATCCTCTTCCCGAATCCTCAGCTGATGATATCCTGACCTCAAATCCACTTTGGAGAACACAGTAGCCCCCTTGCAACTGATCCAACAAATCATCAATACGCGACAGCGGATACTTGTTCTTGATGGTAACGCGGTTCAACTCCCGATAATCGATACACAGACGGAGAGAACCATCCTTCTTCTTCACAAACAGAACTGGAGCTCCCCATGGCGACGCACTCGGTCGTACGTAGCCCTTTTCTAACAGTTCCTCTAATTGTGCCTTCAGCTCCTGCATCTCTATCGGGGCCATGCGATATGGGGCTCTCAAAATCGGCCTCGTGCCCGGCTCCAACTCAATCCCAAAATCAACCTCTCTCTGAGGAGGTAATCCTGGAAGTTCCTCGGGAAAAACGTCCTCAAACTCGCACACTACTGGTATATCCTGAATGTGCGGTTCCGCCTTGTCCCCCTGAAGAACATAACACCAATATCCTACACATCCGTCATTGAGCAACTTGGCGGCCTTCACATACTAATCACCGATCCGGGCCCCTCCTGCTCTACCTCCTGACACACATGTCTGGTCCCATCATCTGCGGTTACTGTAACCGTACCTCGGTGTGTATCCAAAACTACTCGGTAACGCATCATCCAGTCCATCCCCAGAATCAAATCATCATCTGGCGACAACTGCATTACTATGAAATCTACATACCAATCTCTATTCCCTATTCTAATAGGGCATTGTAAAATCTCCTTATTCCCCCTTACTTTACTGCCGTCAGGCAGCCCCACAACAAAAGATACCCCCTCAGTGCAAGTCAGTCCTAGTCTAGCCACGCAAGCAGAAGACATAAAAGAATGGGTAGCACCCGTATCAAACAGTATGTGAACAGGTCTAGACTGAATCCAAATCGTACTTGTAGCAGTTGGCGCGTGTAGGGCATCGGCCCTCCTCATCTCAAACACTCGGGGATGATTGCCCTCGGTGTTGCTAACTCCTGCGCCGCGTCCTCTGCCCTGGCTCAGTGCCTGCTGAAACTGCTGAGGCTGACGACGAGGCATCTGATTCACCGTTCCCGGTGAAGATCCCTGTGAAGGTGCTCCCACAGTACAATACTGCTGCAAATGGCCAGGCTTCCCACAACTGAAGCAACTCCTGACTGGCTTCGGACACTGACTCCTCAAATGAGCAGTACTTCCACAGTTGAAGCACTCTCTCTGCCCTCCAGTGGACTGATTCTGACGACGATGGTCCTGACGACCCTGTGGCTGAAACCCTGATCGTTGCGGTTGAGAAGAGCCGGGACGACTATCTCTCCTAGATTCTGCCGGGGCAGACAACTTCTGCCTCTTGCTCCCCGTGGTATGCACCTCTAGCTGACTCTGTCGGGTCGTGGCCATAGCATAAGCCAAAGCAAACTGCTGAACGTTTGTCAATGTCGTAAGTCGGAGACCAGACACATAAGCACGTAGATGCGGTTGCAACCTTTTTAGAAAGGTCGCAATCTTCAGCTCCTCAGTAGGGGCAACATTTGGCACCGCTGCCAACTCCTGCTGAAACTTCAGAATAGTCTCAGATACTGTGATATTTTCGGGTCCAGCATCCCGAAAAGCAGCCTCTCGTGCCGCCCTCACCACCGGAGGACAATACTGATCTCGAATCTGCCTCTCAAACTCCTCGAAAGTAACCCCAGTCCGGTGGTCCCTACACAACTCCCACCAGTCAAAAGCGCTCTCCTGTAGCAGACTCTGTACTAACGACATCTTCCGCTCCTCCGGTGCCTTAATAGAATCCAACGCAGATTTCACCCTCCTCAGCCACTGCTCTACGTTAGAACCCTGAGCTCCAGCAAAATTCGGTACTCCAGTCTTCCTAAACTCTGCGAGCCACTTTTCAGGCTGAGGCTCCCGATACTGTCTCCTCGGTTCGACCACCTGATCAGCTATCACTGGTCCCCCAGAAACTGGCGCTGCTCCTAGCTGGGCAGCCAAAATAGAATCAGGTCCTGGTGCCCTCCTCTCAACTCCTTGTTGCCCCGCAACTGCGTTCAGATTCGGTGAAGCTCCCGCAACCATCAAAGTCTGCAATAACAGCTGGATCGCAGCAGTCACCTCTGGGGCCAATCCTGCTGGTGGTACTCCTCCTCCCACCTGAGCCCCGTTTGCTGGGAGTCCTCCTCCAGCGACAGAGGCACTGTCCTCTCGATGAACAGCAGCAACCACATCCTGACTCTCAACAACCTCCTCCTGATGGTTATCCTGTTGTACCTCTGGCTCAGCAACTACAGGGATCTCCCCTCTACCCCTGCCACGACCTCCTACTCGGCCTCTACCGCGGCCTCTTCCGCGGCCTCTTCCGTTAGCTGCAGCAGCTCTAGCTCTAATTGGTGGGGCCATCTATAATAGAAAGTCCCACAGTCAATACTTAAACATTCTATTTTTCAACCTAATTCTTACTATTCTACGTGAGGTTCTTCGGCTGATGGGGCGGAGTCGCGATGTGTCACCTACCCCCTATATGCAACATGTCTACCCCAGTAAAAACAGTTGAAAACACCGGCCGCTTTTGGTTTTAAGTTGGACCTCGGGTACTCTTTGTTGGTCAGTTCCATGTGCCCTGTTGTCAACCTCGCTCTGATATTAGAGGTGTAACACCCCGACTTCCGTCGAGGCGCTACTAGGGAATAGACCTTACAAGGTACTATTATTTAGGTTGACAACTACACTGTAGGACCTTACAACTCGGGCACGACGAGAAAAACATAATAAAACATCCAACCTTTATTTAATAAAACTTAGAAAACATAATCATGCATGAATCCCCGAAAATCATAAATATTCAAATACGTCACAACGCCTACTGAAACCAAACTATCTGAACCGAAAAGATAATATCCGAAACAAAATACCAACTCCGTCAAACAAATATTAAAATCAATATTCCAACTAATATAACTAAACTAATATAACCAATCCCACTATGACACGCGCTCTTTACCGCTCCGGCCCGCCATCTTGCCTCGGTTCCTGCACGGCTCCCTGATTCATACCTGGAACTGAAAAATGTTCCCCGAAGGGTCAGCGCCTAATCTACCAAGCTAGAAAGAATACGGAACTGTAGAACGTTTTAAAATAATTTATCTAAAGTCAGCATACAAATCCACAACCGCAATCATAACTCGAAAGGCCAATTCTTCCCATACGCATTTCAGACACAATAGTCACATACGCATTTGCAATCACAGTCACATAACAATGCAATTCTTCCCTCGTCCACAATTCGTCTTCCAAGGCGCTCATCACCGCGCCGAGTGCAGAGGCAGGCCCTCCCACTCCACTTCCCAATCTCCCTTCTAACTCCTGGCTAAGCCTCCACTGGAGCGCTTGCCTAAAACACACAGATAATAATTTTCGTTTGAAGGGGTACGAATTTCCCAGTCACACGGGTCAAAGTAGCCAACTCTTCCTCAACACCAGCTACAATGGACCGTGTCGGAAACGGTACCAACACAGAGAAAACGTTCCAAAATATTTTCCGATAAAACACATTTAAAATCATTAACGCACACAACACACAAGGAGCTCAAAACATTTTAAAAGGTATTCGGGACTAGTTCCCAAAACCCGTCCTACAATATCGATACGCAATCTAACAAGGGAGAAAAGAACCGAGCAAGTCGAAAAACGACTTACCTCGAACGAAGGAGTCTTGGGAAGACGGAACTACGATCTCAAACGGAACGATTCCCTAAGGATTATAAAGGGAAAGATTAATTAATTAAAAATACGATCCGAACTAACTAACCCAATTTAAGAGCCACCTTTTTTCCTTTTAAGCCACCGAATAATTATAACGATTTTTGCTAATTGATTAAATAAGTCAAGCTAATTAATTTACTAACTTATTTATATACTAAATATTATTCCAACACAATATCCCAATACCCCTTGTGCCAGCCCAATTCCGAAGCCCAACTCCCAGCCCATTCCAATTTAGAAGAATAAAACAATTCCAATTTCTCCCAGGCCAATTCAGCCCAATACCCTCGGCCCGTTTCCCCTCACTTATGTTTGACCGGCAATGGAGAATTGACCCCAGCGTGGGCCCCACATCCATCTTCAACCTCGCGAGCCCCGACTTCCGTTTCCCCGACCCTGCTTCCTTTGCTCCGCCGGCCCTCTGTTCGCCTTCCTCTGCTCCCCGATCCGACGCCCCGCTCACCCACCATGGCAATCGGAACCCTCGAACCCCCAGCCCCATTCCGACGGCGACCCGACTTCCACAATTCGCCGCCGCCGTCCTCTGGTTCCCACCCGCTTCGACGACGACGACGACGGAGAGTGAATGCACCACCCTACTCGACGACAACGAAGACGTAGAGCGAACGCACCACCCTGCTCGACGACGACGACGACGGAGAGTGGCGCCGCCATCCTCTGTAACTCCTCCGACGCCTCGAACTCGTCGTTTTTCCGCTCCGATGCGATTTGCGCGCGGCTAACGACCCGACGCCCTGAACTCTACCCCACAACATTCAACCCGAGACGAAAAGAAAACAGGGGAAAAACAGAGGAAAACTTACCGGTAGTTCTCCCGGCCAGTTGACGACGGTGGCAATCCCGGCGGCCTTACCGGAATCAATTGGCGACTTGGTCGATAGCGCTGGTGCCTGTCAAGGTTGCCGATGGGTTCCTCCTTCCACGCCACTACTCCGTTGGCGGGGCGTGTTGATTGAAGGTTCCGAAGGCAAGCTCGAAGGTTTGATTTAGGTGAACTATATGGTAGTTCTTATAACCAATCAATCCGAATCTTTTCGGTATGATAATCGAACGAGTGGGACAAAAATCAGAGAGGTGTGCCAATTATAGAGTCATTCGGTTATGATATCAGGGTTTGGATCTCGGAAGATAGCAAAATTAGGGGTAGAAGATATGGAATTTGTTAGTTTTGATAAGATTAAAATTATGATAGATAAATTTGCCTATAGGAATAATTGCTAAAGTTTCCTAGGAAAAAGTATAGGGTTTAGTTATTTAATTAATTAAATAGTTCCATTTAATCAATTAAATAATTCCATTGCTTGTCCAACAAAAGATCATTGCTCCGACGGAGAAGAAAAACAAGTCCGCGTATTACAAGAGGAGTCCAAGAGAGGTGAAACAAGCCTTTGAAGATGCTCATGGGACGAGAATATGAGGTTAAAGAGGTGCTAGAGATGAGCCAACAAGCCACAGATGAAGGCAGAGACGAGAAGAAGAGGAGAGTTACGGTCTCGGTCGAGACGGTGCTCGTCTCTGTCGAGACGGCGGACAGGCAGCCGCGAGTTACTTCTTTTCTTGATCGAGAGGCTATCTCTTATGTTATATTTTTGGATATTTTTAGCCTTTAATAAAAATACTCTTTAGATTCCACTTTTAGGAGGACTTTTATACATTATTATTATTTTCTAATTAGAAGAAAGAGAAGAGACAATTCCTAGGGTTTTATTTTCTACGCTCTTTCGCTTTGGAGTTTTTGTTTGATACTTTGGATCTACTTTGTTTCTTCCAATTGAATTTCAAGTAAGTTTCTCTTTCAATTATTGTTCTTATTTCTATTCCATGTTTGATTTAATTGCTTTGATCATGAATTTAATTATGCTAGGCTAAACTCTATAGTTCTAGGGTTTGGTTGATCCCAACGATGTGAAGCGGATTAGATTCAATATCTTTTGCTTGAATTGAGTTGGAAACTAATATGATTTGATTCTAGGGGCTTAATCTAATAGGTTTATACTTGTTAGAGTCTTGTTTAGGTTGCGCATCGAGAGGTGGTAGTCTAAGTAAGTAAACAAAATAGAAAGAATACATCAAGAGGTGGTTCTATCTATTTGGAAAAACTAGAATTGAACTTGAGAATTAGTTTCTCATGTGGTTAATTGTCATAGAACTTCTAGGTGTTTGAGTCAAGTTTGATGCATCACGAGAGTGGGGCAAGTTTGGTTTACCATCTAAATTTCTAAGTACTTAAAGGGTTTCTATCGGTTTTGTTTCGTCACGAGAGTGGGTTCTTAATTTGATAGAAGTACATTAAGTTAAACTTTGAGAAAAGTTAATTTATGACATTAGACAATAACCTTCATAACAAAATATCCAACTCAGTTTAGGTAGAAGCGAGATTCGAACTCCGTGGATCGAAGTTGTGTTGATTCCTTGCCTTGGAACTTTGCTTTCTCATATACTTTTCATTCTTATTATTTACTTATTTTATTTGTTTTTCGTAGTTAGAATTATACCAAAAATCATTATATTTGGCTTAGGAACTTGTTTCTAGAATTAGCTAAAATAGAAATAATCCCCGTGATTCGATCCTGATCTACTACTACAACAGATCTCGTATTCTTGCGAGTGTGTGGGAAACCATTACATCATTAGTGCATAAAAAATTCGTCTTTAATAAACTAATGAATGCTCATCTTGATTCACCTCTTCGCCTTCCGTTTTAAGCTTCTTCTTCAACATAAAACCTACAAAACAATTGACAAAAGGGGTTGGGGTTCCCTAATCCACATCCAATGCCTAAGTCAAAAGAGTAGTTTATCGGTTGATTGTCAAGGTAAAAGTAAGACTTGCGAGCGAGTTCAATGGCTTCTGAATATGCTTACCGTACGTGGCAATCCCATGTATTTATAATGGAGGAAAGGGGAGTAGGGGGGCCGAAAATACTCTCCTAGGGTCGGCCGTGATTCCTTGTCACCCAAGCAAGCGATATCTTGTTGTCCAATCCATGCGGAAATTCTATATTTCGACTAAGATAGATTCCTCCATCATAATGATAAGAAAAGTTATAATTTAATAAGGAAAATAATAAAGAAGGTGGACAAAATACTTATAGAAAATACTTTTTATTTTTTTACCCGCTCACAAATGCCCCACTTGAATGTTAGTTGAGTTCAATTGCATCGCAACTAAGACTCAAGTACTCTAGGACCTATTCGAAGTGGCCATGCGGATTAGTCGACGGGTCCCCTTAGTGCATTCGTATATTAATTCGTACATACATGAGCGATGATCATGGGATCCATGCCCTCCCTTAAGCATATACGCCTACCAGATTTAAGATATACCCATTGGAACAAGCAAAACAGAGAAGAGGGATAACATAATGTTGAAAAAAGGTTCCTGGCCGGGATTTTTTTTTGAAAAACAAAAAACGAGCATGCTTTATTAGTGATTTTCAAACTGGCATCTATGTGAGGGGATTCATAAGGCAGATACTGTCGACGATCCGCGATCGCGGTCGCGATGACAGGACCGTGATTGCGGCGATATATCCGCGATCGCGACTCTTTCTACGACAAGAACTTATTTAAACGAGCGATATTTCAAGTCTAAATTAAAGGACGACTTTCCCGTCAAGAATTTTTGGCAAGTAGGTTCCTTGATCGTACGATGTGGTCACTTGATACAGTCCCTCCCAATTCGGGCCGAGCTTGCAATTAATCTACGAGGTTACATGCGCTTCCCATGACCCCTCAAAGTGTAAGGTCACCGACTCGAAAAGTACGGTATCTCATGCGTAGGGCTACAACCCGTTCGCCTGCCCATTGGTAGGTTGTGAGCCTAACAGCTACAATGTCTCGGTGTTCTTCGGCGAATTTGAGTTCGTCGAAAAGAGGATGATTATTCTCTTCATGATCAAAAAATGTTGTTCTCAAAGTTGGCAGGCCGACTTCTAGCGGAATTATTGCTTCCATGCCATATGCTAAAGTGAAAGGCGACTCCACGATCGATCTATACTGGGTGCTGTGATAGGCCGATAGTTGGGTTGGTAACTTTTCGCTCCATCTTCCTTTAGCTTTTTCGAGGCGTTTTTTACATGTAATATCACCAATACCCCTTGAGAACGAGTTGAGAATGCCTAACTGTAACCCCCGGTGTACATCATTTTTTTTAGTTGTAGTCGTCGTTTCATAGGAAGTTTTTACTTATAGCTAACGCGCTTCGTGGATAGAATCAAATTAACCAAACCTTGCCTGAAATCTTCATATTTTTTTTTGTACGGAGTATTATTGTAGTATTCATTTTTGTGTACAACGCCCTTTGCGATTCCCTTGGACTTATAATTAATCAATCTCCCGGCCAATAAGCAATGAAACACCAATAATAGTGGTCGGAGAACAACTCCGGTACCGATGCGTTCTGACAAGAGAGTCAGTAGTCGCCGGAGAATATTCCGGGGGAAGAGAAACCAACAGTAGTACATCGGGAAACTCGGTACTAGCTGGCATTAATTGGATAATTAATTAACCCTGAGAATCGTGAGAAGAGAATGTGGGGAATGAAGAGATCATCCTCTGATGCCTGCTTCTGCCATTGTCCCTCCCATCCCTTCTTCACAGAATATTTTTGATTCTTCTGCCATTTTGGAGTACTACTCCCACTAATTAATTACTCCACTTACGGTATTAAATACTTCGTAATTTGGGATCTATCAAGAGTGAGAGGTGCATGAAACCCACACCCATCTCGGAATCTCAAAGCGCCAGAGCCAGAAACGTACATAATGTAGTTGTATTAATTTGAATTGCTAGCTAGCTAGCTAGAAACAACATATCATAATACGTACTACTACTACATACTTAAATCTAAGATTCAAAACTAATCATGAATTTAATTTGTTGGTATGTCATATCAAGCACTCTTCTTCTTTCATACTACCAATTAAAACAAAACATGATCTTGAATATTTTGACATTGACATATTAAGGACCCTCCAAGTCTAAGGTCCTAGAGACAACCTTTCAATACTTGGGACCATGTGTTTCCACATTATTCTCCTTGTCTGCATTAGCCTACAAAAGCCCGCTCACATATACTCCATCGTATATGGTGTGTTTGATTCAATTTTGATTCTAAACAATTTTGACAATAAGGATACCTTATTTAAGAAATTTGTTTATATTTTTTTTGTTATGAATTAAATATTGATTTATTATCCTACATTCAAAACAAAAATCTACAAAACAAATTATTCAATTAAATTTAACATAATATATATTTTCCGAAAAATCAAAATTCTTAACATATACATGAAAAAAGTAATTAGAGATGATTTATATTTAGATATTCTACTATTCATCGGTCACTTTCTAGCTATCACCAAACCCACACTATAAAGTTCAGTTCGCTGAGAGTAATGGGATGTTCTCCCACATCGACCAAACTAAAGAAAATATATTCACACATGAGTAAAGGTGAAATTCTTATCCATTAGCTTAAATTTTTAGGGTAAAAGGTAAATTCAAAAATTGCAGTAAAAATACTAATAAATACCAATATAACTCGTATGGTACCCGATTAACTACGACCCATCGATTTGTTATGTTTTCTTGATCGAACTCCCCTTGCAACTGTTGTTTGTCTACTTGTAACTTGTAAGGTGGAGATTGTTGGATCTCCGTTTTGTTTGCTTGTCAATTTGCCACTTCCAAGTTCCAACTTCCAAGTAGCCAAATTCTAGTTTGACACTTACAAGTTTTTCTGGCCACCCACAAATTTTAGACTCCAATTTTGGACTCATTTTGCAATTAATGGCTCTCTTTGGTCTCAATGTCCCAAGTGTGTACTTTGCCGAATTTGAAAGCTATTGCACATAAGAAGCAGTTCCTTACTTTTTTGACTTTCATGGCATACTTGAACAATCAATTAATGATTTTATAATGCCCACTAGGTAATAGTACGGAGTTAATATATAGAGGGAGGTAGAACCAGTTTTAAGGTGAAACGTGAGTAGAAATAGGAGAAATTCACAAATTTAATGGATTACATCGGTGTATATAGGGCGATTTACATGAAAGTAATCGTTGAACCAGTTTTGCAGTGAAAAGTGCATTGTCACATATGAAAAGTGCGTTATAAATTATTGAAAATACATTACCAAATTGGAACTGATTCCTTTCAAAATTAGCTTTTTTTTTTTTTTTTTTTTTATCAATCTCACCAACACGATACACTTAAGAATAATTTACACGAAGGCTTCAATCTCCTAAATTGATTTAAGAAAACTTTTTAAAAGTGCACTATAAAGTACGAAAGTGCATTGCAAAATACGGAAAGTGCCTACAGAATATGAAAAGTGCATTGTAATTTATTGCTTGCAGAATGTATAATTTTTTTTATCAAATATTATATTCTTCACATTTTATTACTTTTTATTTACGTAAATTTAGGGCATATTAAATATTTTAATACATCTATTAAATATTTTATTATCTATTTTTATAAATTTTAAAATTATAAATATTTATCATTAATTTTTTATAAAATAAAATCACTATATATACTTATAAATAAATTCGTCAAAAGATATATGCTAAAAGATTTATATTTATTCTAAAATATTTTATCTTTAATCTTAGATACTTGTATAAGGAAGTTTTCAAAAGATATCGTTATACTAAATAGATATTTGTTTGACGTTAAAGATAGATTTAAATAGTTAAAGAAGAATTTAATAGAAAAAGTTAAAATATTAGGAATAAAAAGTAATTTTGTAATTATAAGGTGGGACCAGAATCGTTCTGGTGGCTCGAAAAGGAACAACTTTAATATATAGTTATAGATTAGTTTATTGATGCCGATCAAAATAGGATCCAAGTTAATGATTTTTTGAAGATGATTCAAAGGCTTAGACCAAGACCTTTCCTAAGGTCCCGAGCATTCAAGTTCAAGAAGGTTTTTATGGATTCCATATTGTCCTTTTATTAAGTTCATCAATGGCGTCCAAGGCCACCAAGGAAGAGGATGAAGTCATAAACGTTCGGAAAGTTAAGAAGCCCATCAAATTAAAAATAGTTCTCAGTAAAATGGTCATAACTCGGACTAGAAAATTGATGTCAAGTTCGTTCAAATTGTGTTGGATAGATTATTAAAAGATCTACAACTTTGTAGATTATGTTGAATCCAGAATCCAAGAGTAAAGTGGCTAAAAATGCGATTTACTGAGAGCTGTTCAAGTCTTACGGGAATCTTATCTTTTATTTTCATTCTATCTTTATCTTTATGATAATTTCGGCCATAGGAAGTTTGTTAGAGCTGAAATATATCTTTCTTTATTATTATTTATATCTTTTGAGTTTTAAGATTAGTTTCTTTTAGTTTTCTTATCTAAATAAGTCAGATAATTATTTATTTGGATTTATTTATGGTAAGAGGACTCAGATAAGAGTTTTAAGAATATATTAGGCTATCTTGTGAGGCAAGCAAAAGGTCCGTCATACCCCTCTAGGGATGGCCACCTTGTTACTTGTTCTCCAAGGAGACTCTTTTGTATTCCCTTTAAATAACTTTGTTATTCATTCAATAAAATTCAGCATGAATTAGATAAACCCCTATTGGTTTATCTAGTTTATGGGCCATTAAAGCAACTATTGTTCATGCATTTAATCTCTCCGGTCATCATCACCAATTTGTTTTCTTTCAATTCAGATTTGGATTGTTAATTTGATCAACTTGTTAGTTTTAGTTTGATTGTTAAGATCAACTAGTTTATCAATTGAATTTAGGGTTGGAGCCAATTCAATTGAACAATCCTTTTGATTATCTTAACTCTTTGAATTAGATTCGTTCCTTACCATTCATTGATATTTCGAGTTACTTGTTCTCCAAGTTTCTAACTTTCAAGGTATATCAGGTTGGAAATCGAGTTACTAGCAAGATCAGGATCCTATGTGCTTAAATACTTGATCAACGTGGAGTAATCCGAGACGATCACGTATCATTTATGACCTATATCTTGCACATAGTTTTTTAATAAATATTAAGCACAAGGGATTTTTAAATAAAAAATATCCTATTAGTTTGAATAACATGTATTTTATTAGATATATGATTAATAAATTAAATAAAAAAATATAATTTCAAAGTAATAGTTTTTATGCTATATAAGATTCACTAAAATAAAGGTGATATAGAGCACCCAAAAGGCTATTTGTGGGGTGCATCAAGTCAGAAAAAATATTAAAAAATTAAATGGCACTTGTTCCTATAAATGAACTGCAAAATTTTCACCCCCAATAGGAAGAGAATCATGGAAAAACAAACGCGTGTTTGCCAAGCACAACTCCTCCTCAACGCAATCATACAATGACACATGTCATTCATTTATTTAAGAAAAGAGGTGTTTTATAAATTGTTCATTTGGGCATTTTATACATTATATATATAAAAAAATTATACCATAATTCATATTTTTTATCTATCCATAAACATCAATATTGCAAATATTAGATTAAATATTAGATTAATTTTATTTTTTAAGTTGATACGGGTGTTTGTGGGGATCGTCGAAAAATGATCGTCTGATGTCGGAATGACTACTGTTATACCTTTCCGAGTACGGAACGTGCTCACGAGTAAAACTCATGCTTTTCCATGACCTAAGGGCTTTTTCGGGTGTTTGAGGTCGTTTCAGAAAATAAAAAGAGCATTTTAGTATTTTCAAGTATTAAATACAAATTTCAAAGCCCCTGGTTTTGATGGAGTGGTTTTGGGTTAGAAAACCCTAATTTGTGGCTATATATAGCTAGTTATCTCAACGCTCATTTGCATATTTCACTCCATCTCTTCATCCTTATCTATCTTATGGATCCTTCCCAAAATCCCTTCTAAATGAACTCCCAAGCGAATTTGGAATATATCCAACAATTCTTCTCCCAGTCTTATGGTAATACAAATGCGCAATTTGTGTTGCCTTCATCGTCCAACTTTGTTGGTAATCCAAATGCCCAATTTTCTATGCCCCATCGTCCAGATTTGTTGGTATTTCAAATGTGCAATATGCTATGCATTTCTCGCCCAACTTCGTTGGTCATCCAAATATGCAGTTTGTTCATACTCAATTACAAGCGCCCATAAGCTCAGACGGCAGTGTCGATCTTTCGTCCATCCTAGCCTATAGTACCCAACGAGATGGTGCTAGTGACCAACCACGTGCTCGTCTTGGGTCTCGCGGTGGTGGGAGTGCTAGCGCTGAAACTAGATGATGCATTTCGCCTCGCTACAAGGACCGACGTCTAGTATTCTGAATCCAGTCACGATCTCAAACGACGATGGAGCAGAAGCAAGTGAGAATTGGCACGTAGGGGCGCGCGGATCGAGGGTAGTAGTACGTCGTTAGGGTTCTAACGGAGTCTCGAGATGGAATTGATTCCGACAAGGGAAACCTCAGAATGATTGTAGGGCGATTGGAAGAAGGATAGAAGGATGGTGACGCCTGATGCCTAGGGAAGAGAAACTCGATTCAACAAAGGCAAATTCAATTCAATTCAAGCGTAAACTGAAAATATGAGAGTCTGACAACTTTAATAGAAAGCTAGATCTAAACCTAGAAACCCTAGTGAGAATGGGCCCAAGCATGCAAGCCCAACCCATCTCGCTAATTAAAATAAATAGCGGAAATATAAAAAATACCAATTTAAGTAATCGTTTCTATTAAAATCCCGACATAAAAGTAAAGGTAGAAACCCGAAGACCCGAGGCCTCGGAAAGACTCGCGATGGACTCGGTCATATCCGAATCACCGCCAATCGGAGAGCGGCTTGGCCCAAGGAAGCGCGGTCGCGCTTTAAGGGGCTAGGCGGCGCCCGAGGGCGTTGTCAAACTGCGGGCGGAGCGCGGTCGCGCTCTCGGCGGTCTTCCCGCGCTCCGAAGAGGCTTTATTCTACGGCTTCGGCGCGGCCACCAGCGGTTGGAGCGCGAGGGCGCTCGGCTTGGACTTTTAATGCGCCGTCGGTGAATCCTTCGGACACGGTTGGCTCGACTCTCGACTTCTCCAATTGATCCGAAAATGCGTCTTGGACCAAAGATGTCATCAATATAGTCGAAGGCGGGTCTTGAATCGAACTCACGGATTGGTTAGCTCTCCTTATGATGGAAACCGTAGCCCGACCTATAGCCTTGGTGCGGGCTCGCGTCAAGGGTCCGTTGGATCGAACCGACATGGCCTCCTCTTCCTCAGCGACGGTCATAGTAGCAAACGCATCACTAGAGCTCCACTCGTAAACATCATTGTGAGAAAGAAGACATCACGCTTCTCATCAACGCTTGGGTAAATATTAGCAATGACCCAATCACCGACAATGACCAAAAGTGCGAAGCATTTTGGGATAAAATTGAGTGGTTCTATAATTAGCAAAAAGGAGGCAATCAAGTTTGGAGATCCAAATGCATGCTAAAGACGAAGTGGGGAAAAATTAAAAGGGCTATTGACTTGTTTTTTGTTTATTATGATAAGTCTAAGGCTAATCAGGCTAGTGGTGAATCTGATAAGGATGTTGTGGAAAAGGTTAAGCACGACTATCACCAAAACCATCCGAAGGGTGAAAAGTTTGATGCAGATGAAGCATGGATGATCTTGAAACACCAACCAAGGTGGAATAAAGATTACATGTTGCAGATGAATCCGATAAAACATAAGCTCGGAAAGTAGTGGCACGAAGAGAACGAGGGGCGACGTTGAAGATGATTCGAGTAACACTGATCCAAATACCCCAGTTAGTGCACCAATCCAACATCCACCCGGGATAAAGGCTGCAAAGGCGGTTAGAGGAAAAAAGAAGATATCATATGCTAAACAAGATGAGGAGTTTGAGGAGAAAGTGCTAAAGTTAGGGGAGAAACTCCATGAACATACAAAAAAGGTGGAATCGTTCAAGATGGAGGATCTTCGAATTAGGGAGAAAGAACTATAAAAGGAGGCTAAGGAAAGGAACTGGAAAAGATTGATGGAATTAATCAAGATGGATTCGGTGTCACCACTCCCTCCTTCAGTTGAAGTGGTGAAGAATCGATTGATGGATGATCTTAGCATAAAAAGAGATTGATGGAATCGGTTTGCTTCCAGTTATTTGCTCATTGTAGTGTAAGCTTTGTTATTTGGGTTGTTTCTTGTATTTGCTCATTCTAGAGTAAGCTTTGTTATTTGGGTTGCTTCTTCTATTTTCTCATTCTAGTGTAAGCTTTGTTAACTTCAATTCGATTTGCTTCTTGTATTTGCTCATTCTAATGTAAGGTTTGTTAACATGAGTTTGGATTTAATGTAATTCTTATTTAAAGCAATCCTTGTTAGTAGTCTTCAACTAGTCATTGTTTGACCAAAATGGTTCTTGACATACAATAAAGTAGGAAGTGACAAGTCACTGCAACACTCAGAATTTGAGTGGTCCTGCAACACTCAAAATTTGAGTGGTCCTACGAAGCTCAGAATTTGAATCGTCCTGCAACACTCAGAATTTGAGTGGTCCTACAACACTTAGAGATTGAGTGGTCTTGCAACACTCAAAGATTGAGTGGTTCTGCAACCATCTAGCATTCAAATTTTGAAATTGTCAAAATTGCTATATAAACCATAGTTTACCATTCTAAGAAAATATCACTCTTCATATCTCCACTCCCTTCATATTTCTATTACTCTTCAGATTGTCAAGATGTATGACAATTCTTCAAACTCAACACACTCTTCAAACTCAGCTACAAATATTCCAACCATAGATGATGAGCTAGAGGAGTCTTTGAACTACATGAGAGCTATATACGGGTATCTCCAACAAGCTGCCCTAAATCGTAAGGAGACCACACGAGCCAGAAGATCACGAAGAGGAGGCACTCGAGCCCACGTCGAAAGAGGAAGGGAAGTTGGGCATCACCTACTATAAAAAGATTACTTCTCCGACAATCCAACTTATCCGCCCAACATGTTCCAACGTAGGTTCCGAATGCACAAGCACGTATTCGAGCACATTGTTGGTCTACTCACAACCGGGATGGAGTACTTCCAACAAAGACCAGATGCGACCAGTAGACTTGGCTTATCGATTTACAAAAATTTACAAGTGCAATGCGCATGTTGTCGTATGGCACTGCTGCAAATGCTTGTGATGAGTACCTTCGTGTTGAGGAATCCACTGCAAGAGAATGTCTGTCCAACTTTGTTAAAGGTATTATAACATTCTTTGGTGATGAGTACTAGAGGCGACCAACTCCAAAAGACATACAACAGTTATTGAGCGTAGGGAGGCTCGTGGATTCCCCTACATATTGGGTAGTATTCATTGCATGCATTGGAGGTGGAAAAATTGCACAACCACATGGAAAGTCCAGTTTGAGCGCGGAGATCATGATGGTCCAACAATTATCCTAGAGGTTATTGCATCATATGACCTATGGATTTGGCGTGCATTCTTTGGTACATGATGTTCGTGTTTTTGGTTTAGTTTTAGGTGTCTTTCTTATGTTGTTTAGTGTAGTTTTAGTAGGTTTTAGAGTTAGTTTTGTGTGTTTTTGGACAAGTTTGCATATTTTGTGAAAAGTATGGAAGCTACTTCGTTTTGTGTCTTTTTGTAGGTTTTTGAGCAGAAAGGAGCACTTTTAAAGTGAAGTTGAATTGAAGTGGTGGAAGGTGGAATGCATGGAAGAAGAGAAAGAAGATTCCAGGGAAAGATCAAGTTAAATCCAGAGTTAAAGCCAAGGAAGAGTTCGTAAGAAGCCAAAACAGAGGCTCGTTAACGACTTGTGAAGGTCGTTACCGAGCCGTAAATCGGAGTTTTTTGTTAAGGAGTTCAGCAAAGTCTACCGACCCAGTGCAGGTCGTTAACGAAGTGACATGTGTCGGTAGAGCACAACCGACTTTCAGAATTAATATCTTTTATCTTGTTATCTTTTAAGTAGGGTAAGTTTTTATCTTTTAGATCTTTTATAGATAGCTTTCTTAGTATAAATATCCTTGTTCTAAGTCTAGACAAGGGGGGATTCGATTATTTTAGGGGAGAGAGAGAGAGAGAGAGAGAGAGAGAGAGTCGGGCTGATTCCGATCGAGAGAGAGGAGTGGTTCGGTGAACAACTCTTGTTTGGTGTTCTTAGTGTTTTCAAATTCTACGAGTTTGTAAGACGATATTCTTTCAATTTCAAGTAAGTTTTGTTTTTCATGTTCTCTTTGATTAAAGTTATTTGCTTTGTTTCAATGAAGAGTGAGTAGTTTTCTTATCTAGGGTCGGGGTTGAAACCCGGCATGGTTGTGCATGTTTAGATGAATGTGTTGAGTTTTTGATTGCATTCTATCCTTTGAATTGCTTGTTGTGCTTATGCTTGGACGAGAGTCGAAGTAATTTAAGTTTTTAGCTTGATCGAAAGAGAAAGTTGTGAACTTGAATGTTGATATTGTTCGATAACGAAAGTTTCGAGCTTTGGATTCAAAACAAGTAATAAAGTGAATTGATTTATGAAAGTTGATTGATGTGCTTGTTAGTCAGCGAAAGTTGATAGATTTATCTTTAAAGGAATGATCTTTATCTTCACATAAGTTTAAATGCATAGCTATGTTGTGGTAACCCTTATCCTAGATCTTTTTATCCATTGAATTTCTTAAGTTTAGCTTTCGTGTTCACTCGTTACCGAGGCGCAGTGGATCGGTACTGAGCCTGCACTTAGCTCGTTAATTGCTTTGTTCTCAGTAGAATTACAGGTTCGTTAACGACCCTAACAAGGTCGTTAACGAGGTGTGTCGTAGTTGCTCTTGCTTGTTTTGCTTTGTTTTCTTGTTTTTATAGTTGGTAAACAAACAACCTTGCTTCCCGTGGACGATCCTGACTTTTCTATACTCAGCGGGGTCTTGACTACAAATTTTATTTGTATTTAAGTAAATCCCTCTCAACAAATTGGCGTCGTTGCTGGGGAAGCAACATTATTTGTTTGTTTACTTGTGGGTCTGGGAATAGCCCGACCCCGTTTTGTTTTTAATTTTGTTTTCTTTGTTTATTTTCTCAACGTATGCTAGAGTAGGAAGTTGCAATCTCGAATTTGACAACACCGGTTATTATTCTAAACCCTGAAAGCATCCTACACCGCAAACGGAGAGAAAACCAAGCCATGGCTACACCTGAAGAGATGGCTCAACAGATGGCCGCTCTCTAGAGGCAGATGGAGGCGTTACAAGCTGATCGAGACGCCGCTACTGCCGCCGCTGAACGTGAATGAGTGAGCAATGCTCGTTTACAGGAGGAGCTGAATGCCTATCCGAGGAATGCCAAGCAATATATGCATCCAGAACTGAGGGTGCCGGAGTCTGCAATCGTGCTTCCAGAGATAGAGAAGACATTTGAGATTAAATCTCAATTCATATCCTTAATAAAAGGGCTCGATTTGAAGGGAAACCTACTGAGCGCCCTATGGAACATATTAGAAATTTTCTTAATTTATGTGACACTATTGCTGCTGAAGGTGTCTCACTTGAATATGTTCTATTAAAAGCTTTCAGGTGGTATCTTACTGGAAAGGCCCTGAGTTGGTTGGAGAGCTTACCTCCTAAGTCTATCAAGACTTGGAAGGCTTTGTATGATCAATTTCTTACAAAGTTCTTCCCTCCTACCAAGACAACGGAGTTGAGAAAACATCACCTCCTATTTCCATCTACCTAACGAGACCTTTGTAAAGACATAGGAGAGGTTTAAGGAGATGCTCAGAAGTGCCCCACTCATGGGAAACCCTTATATGTGCTCCAAGAAATCTTCTTCCAGGGGATCAATGCAGAAATGAAGAACCGCATCAACACACACACTGCATGCCATTTTATAGAGATGGATCCCACTGCTGGACAAGCTGTCTAACTACGATGCCATGTAGGGTACCCAGCAGCCACCCCAACCACAAAAGCGTCTCTACATGCCTAACAGGACGAAGTTGATCCCGATATCAAAAAATCAATTTCTTTAGGATGAGATCAACCGTCTTAAGAAACAGGTAAGTTTTGTGAAAACCTCTCAACCTTGTCAAGAGTGTGGATCTTCTACCCATAGTACTTCTGCTTGCACTAACATCGAGCAGGTAAGAGCCGCTGAGACTTATGCTGAGATGAATTACATGAGAGGTCCATACAAGAACTAGCCTAACAACTTTGACAGACCGAACAATTACTCGGCATGGGGTAATCAAAACCCGAACTCAAGCTATGTAGCACCCCCACCGGATAGACGGCCCGCACAATATTGACCTCCAGGCTACCAAGAGCCACCATCTTGTGTACAAGGTTTATAAGAAGGCATTAATGGAGTCCAAGCCAACCTTAACAACCAAAGGAAAAGATGGGGAGAGTTTGATGCGTGGAGATGAAGTGTCAACTCACAGTTAGGGAACCTAGCTGCACATATTCCGAGACCACAAGGGCAACTCCCGGGCCGTCCCGAGGAAACCCTAGAGGACAAATAACGGCCGTACACCTTAGGACTAGAAAGACATTACCGGAGCGTGCCAAGGCCAAGGAGAAGAGCCCCGATTCTAAAGAGGACGCCACGACCCTGATCGACAACGAGACAGAGAGGGTCGTTACCGAGCCTGAACAACTCGGTACCGATACTCCCAGGGTCGTTAACGACCCCAATCCAGGTATGTTCTCTAAACCGAGCTCCTCTCTTAATCCCAGGCTCGTTACTGACCCTTCTAAGGCACCAATCGACCCTAATGTCGACCCGGTAACATCACCTCTCGAGCCCTCTTTTGCTCTGAGATTAGTGAAATCTCTTCCCTTTCCTACTAAAAAGTCTAAAGACTCAACTGAAAGCAAGTTTAAGCGTTTCGTTAAGATTCTTCAGGGCTTAAATATTTCTATACCATTCGCTGAGGCCCTAAGCGAAATGCCGGCATACACAAAATTTTTGAAGGACATTCTTAGTAGGAAACGATCCATAACAGAGCTTCAAGATGAGGTCCGATCAATCACTCTTCTAGAGAACCTAGGCGACCTAGGGAGATTTTCCATCACGATTGGCATATATAGGTGACCACCGATTCAAGACTCTATGTGATCTAGGAGCCAGTGCCAGTTTACTTCCCCTATCAATCTGGTCGAAAGCTAACATGTGACCTCTGGAACATGTGGATATGAGGTTGCACATGGCAGACGGATCAAGTGTGAAGGCTACAGGAGTCGTTGACGATTATCCCATTCAAGTTGGGAAATTCTTCATTTCAAACGATTTCATTGTCCTCGACATGCCTGAAGATCCTCTGGTCTCCATCATTCTAGGCATGCCATTCCTTGCTACAGCATGCGCTAGGGTTGACGTTCGGAAAGGACTCTTCACCTTCGATATAGGAGAGGAACGGGTAGAATTCAACCTTAATCAAGATGCTAACGACACAACTGCTACCACACAAATTGAGATGTCCCAGCCAGAGCTTAACATTGCTGAGTCTGAAGTTTCTCCCCCAAAAAATAAGGATTACAAGAGTGCAAACAAAACCACTATCGACCCTCCCTGGGCCGGTATCAAGCCTTTCATACAACAATATGACGGAGGTGGCTCGTTTTGGCACAACACCGAGAGTGGATTTACTTTTGATGGGTCGTTAACAACCTCAACTACCGCGGTGCAGACATGCTCACCAATGGACCAAGGTGAGTATTCTAACCATAGATTCACTATTACTGATAATGATCCTTCCTTATATTCTATTCCTACATTGTAACCCTCTATCTATGCTATGGAGGAATCGAAACCGCCTTGGTTCTCGGATTTCACTAACCCTTGTGTAGGAATTCAAGCATATTGCTAGAAGATGAAGGACCAAATTTGATAAGACGAGCTAACAATGCCTTCAAAGCTAAGTATGGGGTCTCTCAAAACCCCGACATAGCTGCGAGGGAACCACCTTGATTAGCAAGGTAAGTTCGTTGGGCTAACGACGTTAAAAATAACGCTTATGAGAGGCAACCTGATTTTTAGTTTTAGTTTAGTTTTCTTTTCTTTTTAGATCTTTTTCTTAAATTTCTCTTGAGTTTTTAGTAGTCTAAAAGTTAGCAAGATAGAATTGTTCGAAACTAACGTGGTATAGGAAGTTGGGCTCGAAACAACACTGAAATACGAGTCGCCTAGGCTCGTTAACGACCTGCGAGGGTCGTTAACGACCTATGTCGCAGGTCGTTAACGACCTATGTCGGCACACGAATTGGCAGACGCGGGTGAGGTAAGTAAATACTCCCACGCCACCTACCTCCTCTTGCCTCTTCCTATTAAAACCCTCTCAAGCCTTCAACTCCCACACCCTCATCTCAAGCTAAATCCTCAAATCTTCAATCACATCCCACTGATTTTTCCAAACCCCCATCGATCGGAGCACCACCGCGCCCTAAGCCCAACCGCATCCCACGATAACGAGCCTACTCTCTTGAGTTCGTTACCGACGCACCAAAGCCCTTGTTACCCCTCTCCAATTCAATCTTTGTTCTTCAATTCATCAATTTACGGTATGATTTCTAAACCTTTACTCTTGCAAGTTTGATGATATTGGGGTAAAATTCATATCTAGATCTTGATTGAGTAATTGGTTTGCATGTCTATGTTCCATTGTGCTTCTATTTGCTTCTATTATGGGTGATTGATCTTGATCTATACTTGGTTATTCTTACTTATTTTGCATTGAAATTTTGATGAGAAAAGCATGAGTTAACTTGTTCTTAAATTGATTGATCTTCACCATGAGTTTTTGCAATTATTGGCATGTTTAGATAGGGTATCGAGCAAGTATGGGGTTACATGTGCTAGATTGTGTGTTTTATGTGGGATTGTGGTTGATTTAAGCTAGAATTGTTGGAAATTTTTAGGTTTGGTACTCGGAATAGACTGCAAGTTGTTCTCGCCCAGGCTCGCTAAAGACTTGAGAGGTTCGTTAATGACCTGTGATATGCTCAGTTTGAAACCAAACCCAAATACCTCGTTAACGACCCAATTGGCTCGTTAACAAGGCATGTCGAGAGCACTTCTGAGAATAAGTATGGGGTTTCTTTTTTTGTTGGTTTGCGTGGATCTTATCTTGGATATTCATGGTTTTCGCAGATACAAATGGCAAGCACTAACCGAGCTAACACTAGAGCCGAAAAGAAGAAGAGGACTCAAACGTCCCCATCTATTCCACGCATGGATAATAACATATTGGCTACTGAGGAGAAAGTACGGATCTTTGACGCCATTCTTGAAAAGGAGCACTTCACTAGGTGGTTCTCGAGGTCAAGCGCTAAGCCATGGGAGATCTATGAGGATGTCAAGCACTCCTTCGCCATTCTTGGAATACCCCAACTGTTGAAGAAGGAGGAAATACCACATTACCCGGCCCTCACCGCCGAGTTCTTAGCCACCCTTCAAACAAGCTTCAAGACCAAGACTTCGGTCGGCAGGATCAGGTTCCGACTAGGCAATGTTAACCATGAGTGCACAATGGCTGAGTTTAATGCACTTCTCGAGCTTCCTCATCACTCTCGGGATTACAAGATCAAGAAATTCAAGGTCACCAACACTTGGGGTTACATTTCCGGGGAGGTTGAACCTTCTGCTGCAGCACTTCCAGGGGAAAGCATCATCAACCCCATCTTCCGGATCATTCTCCGAGTCTTGGGCACCACTTTTTGGCCCAAGAAAGAGTTTTCAAGACCGACACGGATGGAGGTTGCATGACTCCGTACCATTCTTTTTGAGGATCCCTTCCTCTTGAACTTGGGGTATGAATGGTTGAAATACATCGAGAAGCATGGGATCAAGTCAAAAGAAGTATGGTGCGGGAATCTGGTGAGTCTTCTAGCAGTAAAACTCGATGTCAATCTGGAGCATTATACGCCAAACCGTGCCCAGAAGCTCGATAAAGCATATTGGTTCAACTCCGACATTTTTGTGAGGACCGAAAGAAGGCACACAACCAAGATACTTGGCCAAAATGTGCTTCTAACCCGAGAGAAGTTTGAGTTGCTTTACTGCCAAATTGATACGAGACTTGGAAGGGTCATGCATTCCCGTTAGAGAAAATGCCACAGGATGAGCCGTCATTGAGGGATTGTGAGTCAAGGTTTGCTAGAGAGGGTGAGGAAATGAATGAATATGACGCTTCAACGGAGGCAGCCACGGAGGAGCTCGATAACGAGGATGATGACCTTAGTACCGAGGTCCTTGGCAATGAAGACAACCTTGTTAACGACCCGCCGGAGATCGTTAACGACTAATTCGAGGCTAGTAACGAGGCATTCAGCTTTGGTAACGACCCACCTCCACCGCCTACCGTGCCTCAGACATATGAGATGATGCCCTATGATGTCTCTTTATTTGGTGGTGTTTTCATATGTGATTTCCTCTGTAAATATGTCTCTTTTTCCCTTTTTCTTGCGTGTTTTGTTCCTTTTTAGCTTAGTTCTCGTATTTCTATGAGATTCGGAGACTACGCGCATTTTATGTGTTTTGTAGGTAATTTGGCGTGAATCAAGGATCTATTTGAAGGAGGGTCGAGACATGGAGGAAGGCCCGAGCTAAAGCGGGAAAGAGAGGAGCAAGCCATGAAGAAGAACAAGAGAAGCCAACAAAGAAGAAGGTGGAACGAGGTCAGGACCGAGTTGCAACAACGCCGGGCCCGACTTTGGGAGATTTCAACCTCGGACCGAGATGCACAGTAACTCGGGCCCGAGGTCCTCCGTGTCGGTCACCGAACTACTTGGGCTCCAAGGCACGAATTTGTGGACTTCCACTTTTGCCCCTCATCTAATCTATAAAAGGCCCTCTTGTCTTCTATTTTAGGGGTTCCAAAGTTGGTTCCAAAGGTTCCCTCCACCATACACAAAAGGGTTCCACACACTTGAGAAGGAACCAAGAGGATACTTGGAGAGCAAGGAGGAAGGAGAAGAGGAGGAAGAGAGAGAGAATCGGCCAAGAGAGAGGAAGGCTTGATAGGTTTTGTTGATTGTTTAGCTTTGCTTTGTTTTTGATCTTGTGGATTTGAAAACCCTTGATTGGAATTTGTGGATTGCTTTGGATTTGAATGAAACTTTGCTTTGTTTTGAGATTGATGATGTTGATTGCTTTCCCTTTTGATTTGTTTGCTTTCTTTGCTTGCCACATGGAGTAGATCTCCTTGATCTTGGGTTATGGGGGAAAACCCTAGCTAGGTTTGGGCTAGAAACCCCAATTCCATAGCCTTGAGTGTTTGATCTAAGGAAACCACTCTACATAGAGCTACAATTCCTTGCGAAAGTTGGGAATCAAGGCTTGAGATTGGCAAAGTAGCAAAAGTGAACATGTGTCAATCTCAAGGCCTTTCTTCGAAGGGGATTTCCCCATGGATCGAGGTGTAGATGTGGTTGGAACGAGGGCGAAAGCACTCGATCCTAGTCCGATCATCACTCATTGCTTTAATTGGGGTGGAAAAGCCTAAATCAACTAGGGAAGGAACCCAAAAGCCCAAGATCTACTTTTAAATCTTTGAAGTTCGACATCCCCAGCTATCTCGGGCCCGACTTACCCAGTGTCGGTCCCGACTTCCTCTTGTCGCCAACCTCGGGCCCGACGTGACCTCAGTGTCGGTCCCGACTGTTTTCTTTGTTTTCATTTGTTTTAAACCCTCCTTTCTAGCTTTCTAGTATCTAGGCACATCGATCGAGTAGACTTCCCGATTGTTTGACACCCACCATGTGCTACAACGGGGTCGGGTTATAAATTGTATCTCTAGACCCTCGCAATCTCGAGGCGATCAAAAGATTGGCGCCGTTGCCGGGGAGGTCTAAGTGCATTGAGTGCCAATTTGCTGAGTTTCTTGTGTTTTGGTAGTGATATGGGTGAGGGAATAGCCCAAACCCTTTGTTTGTTTTTGATTTGTTTTGGTTTGTGTCTTTGTTTCGTAGGTGTATGCTAGCTCGTTCCTCCCGAGGAACACTTGAGCTTGAGTTTGTGAGTAATCCGGAAAGTATTCTCAAGGAAGCCCGAAGAAGGAAAAGGATGGCGAATCAAGCTCTCCATGTTGATGAGGAGTTGGCTCAACTTAGAGCCGAAATGGCTAGATTGCAACTTGAGAAGGACAATCAAGAGGAGGTGGCAAGAAGAGAACGGGAGCAATGGATGAGAGCCGAGGCTCAACTCAATGCTCTACCCCGGAATGCACGCCAATACATGCATCCGGAGTTGAGGGTACCCGAGCCGGCTATTGTGCTTCTCGAGGTTGCCAAGAATTTTGAGATCAAGACGCAATTCATTACCCTCATCAAGCGTGATCAATTCGAGGTCCGTCCACATGAGTGTCCCATAGAGCACGTCAAACGCTTTGTGGACATGTGTGAGACGATCTCTACCGATGAGGAGATATTGGAGTATGTGCTTCTAAAGGCGTTCAAATGGTCACTTGGGGGCAAGGCCACACATTGGCTCGAGAGCCAAGCTCCTAGGTCAATTACAACTTGGAAGACACTCTATGATGCTTTCTTGATGAAGTTATTCCCGCCCTCAAAGACAACCGAGCTAAGAAGGAAGATTGCAAGCTTTCAACAAGGTCCGAATGAGCCTCTCTTCGAAGCATGGGACCGTTTCAAGGAGATGTTGCGCCAATGTCCTACTCATGGCCAACAACCATATGTGCTTCAAGACATCTTTTTCCAAGGCATCAATCCGGTAACGAAGGACAAGCTCAATCTCCACACCGATTGTGGGTTCATAGACTTGACACCGGATCAAGCTTGGGAGCTACTTGACAAACTATCCGATTATGAGGCCATGTATGGGGTGAGTCAAGCTAGCAAAGTGGTGAAAGTTCAAGGTGAAGGTGCAAGGAAGCTATATGATCCAAAGGGAGAAGACATTGATAGGGATGTGAAGCTCCAATTCCTTGAAGGTGAAGTGAGCAAGCTTAAGAGGCAAGTCCACTACTACAAGCAAAATGCTAGAGCTTGTGAGGAGTGTGGATCCTTTGCACATGCTACACAAGTTTGTCCGAATGAGAGCCAAGTGCGCTTGGCCGAGCGAATTGAGGAGGCAAACTATGTTCGAGGAAATTTCGGTGGAAGAGGCAATTTCAACAATGGTGGTAATGGCCGGTGGAACAACGGTCAAGCTCAAGGTTACAACAACAACTTCAACCAAAATGAGCCAAGGGCGCCACCACCACCATATAGACCACCGGGATTCAATGAGTTACAATCATTTGCTCAAGAGATGAGAGATGGGTTCAAGGAGATGAGGACCCAATTCAATGAGTTTGGTGCATGGAGGAGGCAAGTCGACAATCAATTTGCCCAAATCGCAACTCAAGCCCCGAGAGAGAATGGGAGACTTCCGGGCCGACCCGAGGAGAACCCTCGAGCTCAAAACAATCAAAATGTAGTCCGGGCAATTGGATTGAGAAGTGGCCGAAACCTACCCGAGCCACACATGCCTAAGAAGAATGAAGAGAGTCGGACCAACTTACCCAGCAAGTCGGGTCTGACGTTCCCCGAAGTCGACCCAGCAAGAAGATCGACCCTTTTACCCCGAAGCGAGTTTGAGAGCAACTCGGGCCCGACGTACCCGAACCTCGATCCAACTTCTTTGCCTCGGACCGAGATCCACAACATCGGGCCCGACATGGTGCCTACGTCGGTCCAACCAGGAAATGTTGCAAGTGAAGTAGGGAAGTCCAAGGAGGTTGATCCGAGCAAGATTCAAGGTGCAACAATTCTTCCATATCCCTCGAAGAAGCCGAAAGATGTTGTTGAGAACAAGTTCAAGAGGTTTCTCAAACTCTTGCAAGGCTTGAACATCTCTATCCCGTTCACCGATGCATTGAGCGAGATGCCATCTTATGCCAAGTTTTTAAAGGAGATTTTGAGCAAGAAGAGATCCATAGTTGAAATGCAAGATGAGGTCAAGACCCTGGAGTTACTGCAAAAGCTAGGAGATCCCGGTCGCTTTGCTATAACCATTGGTGTGGGGTCTCAAAACTTCCAAGCCTTGTGTGATCTTGGAGCAAGCACGAGCATCATTCCTTATACCATATGGAAATCCACATCCATGGGTCTCATAGCTCCGGTCAACATGAGGTTAACGATAGCGGATGGGTCGTCCATCGAGCCAATTGGTATTGTCGAGGATTATCCCGTTTGCATTGAAGGCCACTATGTCCCAATCGACTTTGTTGTGGTGGACATGATAGAAGTGCCGGGTGAACCGATTATACTAGGGAGACCTTTCCTTGCTACGGTTGGGGCAATCATTGATGTAAAAAAGGGCCACTTGTCTCTTGACATTGGAGGAAGAGAGATTGAGTTTTTCTTTAGGCCAACTTCAAAAGGGACAGTACATAAGGAAGCTAAGATGATCCAAGTTCCTCTTGGATTGCAATGGGAAGCCGTTTCTAAGAAGTCAAGGCCAAGGGAGCTTAGGTTGAAAGCCACCCCACCACCTAGAGAAATTGAGATAGAGCGCCAAGGTCTAGCCCTCAATATGATTGAGCATGAACAATTGGAGGAAAGGATGTCTTATTTGGAGGTGTTCAAGGCCGAGAAAGAAGAAGTTCAAGCACCACCGGAACCATCGAGCTTCCAAAAGATTTGAGGTACGCATTTCTTGGTCCCAACTCTTCTTTACCCGTAATCATAAATGCTAACTTGAATGATGTGGAGGAGTCTAAGTTGTTAAAGGTTCTAAGAAAACATAGAGGAGCTTTAGGGTATTCACTAGAGGAACTAAAGGGAATCTCTCCCTCAATTTGCATGCATAGGATTTATATGGAGGATAACCATAAACCCACTATTGAATCCCAAAGAAGATTAAATCCTAACATGAAAGAAGTGGTAAAGAGTGAAATACTTAGGATGTTGGATGCGGGAATCATCTTCCCAATTTCCGATAGCAAGTATGTGAGTCCCGTGCATGTAGTTCCTAAGAAAGGAGGTCTCACCGTTGTGCAAAATGAAAAGGGAGAAATGATACCTATGAGAACCACAACAAAATGACGTATGTGTATTGATTACCGTAAGCTTAATAGTGGCACTCGCAAAGACCATTTTGCTCTTCCTTTCATAGACCAAGTCCTAGAAAGATTAGCACAACATGAATATTTTTGCTACCTTGACGGGTATAGCGGGTTTTGGCAAATCCCTATTCATCCCGATGATCAAGAGAAGACGACATTCACATGTCCTTATGGGACTTTTGCCTATAGACGCATGCCTTTTGGTTTATGTAATGCGCCGACAACGTTTCAAAGATGCATGATGTCTATCTTCTCCGATATGGTTGAGGATATAGTAGAAGTGTTTATGGATGATTTCTCCGTCTATGGTTCCTCATTTGATGTTTGCTTAGCTATCTTAGACAAGGTTTTGACTAAATGTGAGGAGACTAGCTTGGTGCTTAATTGGGAAAAATGCCACTTCATGGTGAAGGAGGGCATAGTACTAGGACACCTAGTTTCTAGTAGGGGGATAGAAGTAGATAAAGCTAAAGTTGAAATAATTGAAAAACTACCTCCTCCCTCTTGTGTTCGTGATGTTAGGAGTTTCTTAGGTCATGCGGGATTTTATAGACGGTTCATCAAGGATTTTTCTAAGATTGCAAAACCATTGTCTAACCTCTTGATGAAGGATGTGCCCTTTGAATTTTCCGAGGATTGCATGAGTTCTTTTTGTAGGTTGAGAGATGCCTTGATCTCGGCTCCAATAATGACGGCACCCGATTGGAATCTTCCATTCGAGGTGATGTGTGATGCTAGTGATTTTGCCGTAGGGGCCGTCCTCGGGCAAAGGAAGGATGGAAAGTTGCATGCCATCTACTACGCAAGCAAAACTTTGGATGAAACTCAGTTCAATTACACAACGACGGAGAAAGAGTTTCTTGCGATAGTGATTGCATTTGAGAAATTCCATTCATATCTTGTGGGATCAAAGGTGATAGTCTTCACGGACCATGCAGCAATCAAATACCTCATGAAGAAGAAAGATGCAAAGAGGAGGCTTCTAAGGTGGATGCTCCTTCTCCAAGAGTTTGACCATGAGATCAGGGACAAAACCGGTGCGGAAAATATGGTAGCTGATCATCTATCCCGTTTGCCCATCGAGTACATGTTGGAAATGGAGGATGGTTTGACTATAGATGATTCAAGAGCAGATGAAGTTCTCATGAGCGGAAAGGAGGAAAGGAAGTGTGGATCGACGAACCAAGTAATTCGGGCCCGAGGTCCAGAACATCGAACCAAAGGCATGGCATGTACAAGTGAGTCGGGACCGAGTTCTTCATCATCGGGCCCGAGTGACCTGTGTGTCTGCGAAACTAGACCGGCGTCCAACCATGTCGGGCTCGGTACACTTCAATGTCGATCCGTGGAAGAAAGTAAGTTTCCTAACTTGATTTCCATTCCTTCTCGTTCTCAATTAATTAATTCTTTCTCCCCCACTTGCCTTCTTTCTATTAGTGCCGTAAGACGAGGGGTTTCCCCTTGGTTTGCGGATTTTGCTAACTTTGCCGTAGGGGGAGTGATCCCACCAAATTTGTCTTATCAAGCTAGGAAGAAATTCTTACATGATGCTAGACAATATTTTTGGGATGATCCATATCTCTACAAGGAAGGGCGTGATCAAATCTATAGACGGTGTGTGTCAAGTGAAGAGGTTGAGAGCATAATTCGCCATTGCCATTCCTTGCCTACGGGAGGTCACTCTAAGAGTTCCAAAACCACTTCAAAAATTCTTCAATGTGGTTATTATTGGCCAACCATGTTCAAGGATGTGCATGATTATGTGAGGAAGTGTGAGGAGTGCCAAAGAGAGGGGAACCTATCAAGGAGGAATGAGACTCCTCAAACTGGCATTCTAGAAGTTGAGTTATTTGATGTATGGGGTATTGATTTCATGGGACCATTTCCCACATCGGGGCCTTACAAGTACATCTTGGTAGCCGTGGACTATGTCTCAAAATGGGTGGAGGCCATACCAACAAGAACCAATGATGCTAAGGTGGTGATGAAGTTCTTGAAAAGCAACATTTTTGCAAGGTTTGGTGTGCCTAGGGTTCTCATAAGTGATGGCGGACCTCATTTCATTGAGAGGTGCTTCGAGTTTGTGTTGATCAAGTATGGGGTGTCTCATCGAGTTTCTACTCCTTATCATCCTCAAACAAGCGGGCAAGTCGAGGTGTCAAACCGTCAAATCAAGGCTATTTTGGAGAAGACCGTATCTCGATCAAGGAAAGATTGGGCCTCTAAGCTCGATGATGCACTTTGGGCTTATAGAACCGCCTTCAAGACACCTTTGGGAACTACACCCTTCAATCTAGTTTATGGCAAGGCATGCCATCTTCCGGTAGAGCTTGAGCACAAGGCAAAATGGGCACTCAAAGAGATGAATTGGGATATCAACTTGGCCGGTGAGAAAAGGTTTCTAGAGCTTCATGAGTTGGGGGAATTAAGGTTGAAAGCCTATGAGAACTCCAAGTTGTACAAGGAGAAGACCAAGAAGTGGCATGATAGGAAGTTGATTCCAAAGACCTATCAAACCGGCGACAAGGTTCTCCTTTTCAATTCAAGGCTTAAACTTTTCCCGGGGAAGTTAAGGACTAGGTGGAGCGGACCATTTGTGGTCCACCATATCTATGCTCATGGTGCGGTAGACTTGATTGATGAACAAGGACATATTTTCAAAGTAAATGGTCATCGAGTGAAGAAGTTCTATGACAAGGCCGGTCCAAGCGAAGAAGTTAGAGCCTCATGGGCTCTCGTCCTCGCCAATTGATCCTATACATGCCATTGAAGAATAAGAAATTGTGAGCTCTTCATACTCTTCTCTCTTGCTTTTAAGTTTTGGTTTCCTTGTTTGATGGGGACATCAAAATTTTAAGTATGGGATGGGGGTAAATGTATTCATGATTTCACTTGTTTATAAGTGTTTGTTATTTTGAGGATATTTGTTTATTGTTTCTAGTTTGTGTTTGGGATGTTTGCTTCTTGGTTTGTGGTTTGATGAAAGACATGGATGATTAATTTGGTCTTGAATGGATGAGTTTTTGGTTTTAGAGAAATTTTTGCAAAAAATCCATAAAATAAAAAAAATTGAAAAAAAATTGTGTTAAAAACAACAAAAAGATTTTGTGTTTTGTAGGTTTTGGACTAGAAATTCCCATCTTAGATTGCCAAAATAAAAGCTAATGATGATGTGAGCATGTAAATTCCTTTGCATATTTTTGGATAGTTTAGCCTCTAAAATGATGTTGGTTTTGATGTGATCATGATATCTTGCTTGTTTTATTGAACATGTGAGTTCTAGGATGAGTTCTTATGCAACTAAGTATGAGTGACCCTTGTGAGATTTATTTTTGTCCATTTTAGGGATGCTTGTTCATATTTGCATATCCCTCATGTTTCTTGTGTGATTAGCTCATTCATGCTTAGTAAAACTTGTTATTGCGGTGTTTATCTATTTTCCAAGACCGTCATGAGATTTGTCCTAGCATTGTCACATTGATTTTGAACTTTATTCTTCTAGTCACATAAATGTTCCATATCCTACCATGAAGTTAATCCTTTGTTTGTAGACCCGTTCTAGCCTATGCCTTTGTTTGAAACTCCTCAAAAATATTATTCCTAGCCTTATATGACTTGACCCTTATGGGATTGGACTTTAGAAGAGAGGTTTGGATTGTATTTGAAGAGTTGAGATTCTCTTGGGTTTAAGGGCAAAGAATGGTGTTATAAATCATGTGGGTAGTGCATCTTTGTTGTACAAAAACGAAAAAAAAAAGAAAAGAAAGAAAGAAAATGTTGGAAATGTAAAGTGGAATGAAAGCGAAGGGCCTAAGTGAAGAAAAATGGTCCGACCGAGTTACAAGCCACATCGGGCCCGATGTCATAAGAAAGTCGGTCCAAATGTAGAAAGTATGGAAAATCCAACAAGAAGCCTAAGAGCAAAGATGAAGTGGAATGTTAAGTGAAGTTTTGGGTTGGAGGAAAAATGTTAAGTCTTTTGGGTGAGTGTGAAAGTAATTGTGGAATTTTGGTGACGTTGGTGAGAGTTTAGGTTGTTCAATCCCCATTGTAAGCACCTCAAGACCAAATAATTCCCACCTTGAGAAATACCAAAAGCCCCATTACAATCCGACCGAATGGAACCTCTTTGAGGACCTCCATTGAGCCAAGTTCGAAATTCTTTGTGTACTTTGTATTAGGCATCTCTAGGTGGAGGAATTGGTGATATTAGCTTCAATAGTAAAGTCCTTACTTGCATGAATTTTGAGCTTGAATGTTCATTGCTAAACCCAAACACATGATGAGTGATACACATTCACATATCCCTAAAGTGAGGCTTAGTTGCATTGACTCTATTCCTTGGAACACTTAATCATGTGTGATGATGTAATCTTGCTTGAATATCAATCACTTGTGCTTAAAAATGTGTTTTCATACGAGGCTTTATTTGAAGATTATGTTTCGGTCTTGCTTGCATTGTTATTGCTTGAGGACAAGCAAGTTTAAGTATGGGGTATTTTGATGTCTCTTTATTTGGTGGTGTTTTCATATGTGATTTCCTCTGTAAATATGTCTCTTTTTCCGTTTTTCTTGCGTGTTTTGTTCCTTTTTAGCTTAGTTCCCGTATTTCTATGAGATTCGGAGACTACGCGCATTTTATGTGTTTTGTAGGTAATTTGGCATGAATCAAGGATCTATTTGAAGGAGGGTCGAGACATGGAGCAAGGCCCGAGCTAAAGCGGGAAAGAGAGGAGCAAGCCATGAAGAAGAACAAGAGAAGCCAAGAAAGAAGAAGGTGGAACGAGGTCAGGACCGAGTTGCAACGACGCCGGGCCCGACTTTGGGAGATTTCAACCTCGGACCGAGATACACAGTAACTCGGGCCCGAGGTCCTCCGTGTCGGTCCGAGTCGGTCACCGAACTACTTGGGCTCCAAGGCACGAATTTGTGGACTTCCACTTTTGCCCCTCATCTAATCTATAAAACGCCCTCTTGTCTTCTATTTTAGGGGTTCCAAAGTTGGTTCCAAAGGTTCCCTCCCACACACACAAAAGGGTTCCACACACTTGAGAAGGAACCAAGAGGATACTTGGAGAGCAAGGAGGAAGGAGAAGAGGAGGAAGAGAGAGAGAGAATCGGCCAAGAGAGAGGAAGGCTTGATAGGTTTTGTTGATTGTTTAGCTTTGCTTTGTTTTTGATCTTGTGGATTTGAAAACCCTTGATTGGAATTTGTGGATTGCTTTGGATTTGAATGAAACTTTGCTTTGTTTTGAGATTGATGATGTTGATTGCTTTCCCTTTTGATTTGTTTGCTTTCTTTGCTTGCCACATGGAGTAGATCTCCTTGATCTTGGGTTATGGGGGAAAACCCTAGCTAGGTTTGGGCTAGAAACCCCAATTCCATAGCCTTGAGTGTTTGATCTAAGGAAACCACTCTACATAGAGCTACAATTCCTTGCGAAAGTTGGGAATCAAGGCTTGAGATTGGCAAAGTAGCGAAAGTGAACATGTGTCAATCTCAAGGCCTTTCTTCGAAGGGGATTTCCCCATGGATCGAGGTGTAGATGTGGTTGGAACGAGGGCGAAAGCACTCGATCCTAGTCCGATCATCACTCATTGCTTGAATTGGGGTGGAAAAGCCTAAATCAACTAGGGAAGGAACCCAAAAGCCCAAGATCTACTGTTAAATCTTTGAAGTTCGACATCCCCAGCTACCTCGGGCCCGACTTACCCAGTGTCGGTCCCGACTTCCTCTTGTCGCCAACCTCGGGCCCGACGTGACCTCAGTGTCGGTCCCGACTGTTTTCTTTGTTTTCCTTTTTTTTAAACCCTCCTTTCTAGCTTTCTAGTATCTAGGCACATCGATCGAGTAGACTTCCCGAGTGTTCGACACCCACCACGTGCTACAACGGGGTCGGGTTATAAATTGTATCTCTAGACCCTCGCAATCTCGAGGCGATCACCCTACAACATGGTGATTCACCAAGACCACTTCCATCCCCAAGATCAATAGACACCGCCTCCTCAACCCACCTATTCAGGATCAAGTGTTCCACCTCCATGGGCCGATGATTTATCTTTTCATATGCAACAGATCAACCAGTAGAAGACACAGCTCACCCAGAGGATGGAGCGTTGGGAGGGTTTCTATGCAGCTCGCATGGCTTTCGATGACGTGAGGCATCAACAGGCGGGTGCTCGTTGGAGGACGATGGAGCAAATGGTGACGGTTGATGAGGAGCGCTGGGGGACCGTGTATCAGTTCATGGACAACTTTGAGCGTCAGTTTCCACCACCACCACAGCGATGATTCATCTTTCAGAAGATGTTTCTTTTCCGCTTTAGTATATCTTGGGAGTTTCTTTCTTTTTCCTTACTTTTTTCTTCTGCTTAGTTTTATTACAATGGGGACACTGTAATGGAGTAGGGGAGGGAAGAAAACTCGCTAGTGTGTTTGTTTAGTTGTTTTGTTTGTTTGTTTGCTTTGTTAAAGTTGTATTTGTTTTTGAAAAAATGAGAAAATTCACAAAAAAATTCAGAAAATTGAAAATTTTCCAAAAAAAAGAGTTTTTATAATGGATAAATGCCCAGTTTTTTGGTTCTATGATAGTTAATTGCTAGCATGATCATGTAATTTCCTTTCAAGCATGTTATTGATGGTATAGCCTGATTCTTGATATGAAATTATTTTTATAGATGAATAGCATTTTGATGAAATTGAGCATGTATAACTTTTAGCATAAGTAGTGCAATCAAACATTAAAAATCTTGCCTGATTTACTCTCTTTATGTATATTATCTCTTGGAATTGTGATGGTTATCTATTTCTTGATACCTATATAAGATTTTTAGTTCATTACTTGTGGAAGTCATATGATAGAGAACTTATTTTTATGAGCCTTGTTTATCCTTATCCACCCTATCGTGATCCTTCTTTTGACAACCAATTTGAGCTTTAGCCTTTTACTAGTTATACCAGTCGTGCCATGCACGACTACGACTCGGATTAAGTATGAGCATATTTATTTTAATATAATGATACAGAAAAGATAAAAAAATTGTACTCACATACAATAGTTTTTTTATTTTTAGAATCAAATAATTTTCAACATTTTACAATTTTTATAAATAAACAAATAGAAAAATTATTTGACAGATTTTCAAAAAAGATATAACTTTAATATATATTTATAGACAGATTTTTTAACCAAAATTTCATTTTTTTTACAAATATTTTACATTATAAATGGATAAAAAGACATTTTTATCATCTTGTAATTTTTTTTACTTTTTATTATAATTTGATTTAAGAAAACTTTTATAGAAATAGATATATAGATAAAGATAATGTAATCAACTTATAATCAATTATATACTCAAAATCTATCCTAATATATACTATAGTTTATTTTGTGTTGGATATAATCTTTTCAATATATATAAATTGTGAGAATGACATGTATGAAAAATCGTAGGTGGAACATAATATAAAAACATTAGTTATTGGAAAAAAAATTATATAAAATTTGACAATTGGTGACATGAAACGGAGACAAAATTATTAAGGTGAGCCCACTATAATTTTGATGACTTAATTATAATTTATTTATGCAAAATTATAAATAAAAATTATTTGAATTAAAATCATTTAATTCTAAAAATCTTTTAAAAAAATATAAAAAGGTAAAAATAATATAAATTCTTGTAATTTTTTTTATCAAATTCAATTCTTTAAAAAAATTTGAATAAAAATTAAAAATATACTTAATAAGAAACGATAAAAAAATATTAATAAGGAGTGAATTTTTCTAATGATAATAAAATCATTTATATTTACATGAATAATTTAAAAAGAAAATTAAGGAAAAGATAAAGTAATTTTTTTTATCATCAAAAGTCAATTTAAGCAAGTAATTATTTAGATTGAAAGTTCTATTTTTACTAAATTTTAATTTATGATAAATCTTTTACATAAATAAATAAAAAGATAAAGATAAATAATTTTCTTTAATTTTAAATGAAAATTCAAATTTAATCGTTTTCATATAAGTAGATAGAAATTTAATTGAAAAAACTAAATTAATATATCTATCTTAATATATAATATCTAATGTTCAATACTTTATTTTAATTTTAGATAAAATCTTTTAGATATATCGTAATTCCTAATATATAATAGATAACATCTTTATTTTAGGTAGAATATCTTCTGGATTAATTTATCCTACTTCTATATTATCATACAATAATATCAACATATATAAATTTCTTAAATAAAAAATCCTACGTGGCGAAATCTTAGGTGACTTAATGTGGGAACGACATGTAGGAAAATCCTAGGTGGCGCAACGTGATGGCTTTATTCCTTGCGTCTTTTATATATATATACATAGATTTTTAGCTCCACAAAATTATTTCCCTAGCCAAGATAAGCTTGAACCTATCCGGGGATCAGGACTTAGTTGGAGAGGTATGCTTTGTAGAGTGAAAATGTTATGTTTGGTTCAAAGTAAGGGTTTTGGGAAGGGTAGATTGGAAGTCTCTTGTTTTATTTTGGTGAAGGTCTCTTGGTAGTAAAGATGCACAAAAATAAGAGGTATCAATGTTATAAGAGAAAAACGAGGAGAAATGTAGCTCGATAACGACCCTTTTTGGGTCGTTAACAAGGTTGTTAGAACAGTAAGGAAAAAGAGCTGAAAAAGAAAAATGCAGAAAAAAAAGAGAAAGAAAAGTAGATGTGCATTTGTGTTAAAAGTTAAACCGGAGATTCTTTTGTATTTCTTATGAGGCTTTCTAGGTGAGTAAAAGAATGAGTGTGCATAAAGAAGAGTGAGTATGGTATGTTCTTTTTATGAGAGTTTTGGTATTATGTGAGTTTTTAGGAGTCTTTGATTCTCGGATATTATTAGCACCACATGGCCAAAATATTTCCACGCCTTATTGTCTTTACCAAGCCCCATTAGAACCCGGTCGAATGGAAGTTTCTATGAAGTTTTTCATTGAGCCTAAGTTCTCTTAAGGATTTTTGCTTGTTTTGAAAAAAATCTTAGGTGGAGAGTTTGGTGATATAAATTCCAATTTCTATGAGGTTTTGCATATAAGATTGAGTTGAGAGATTGAATTTATAGCCCAAACAGTTGAGAGTTGAGAGAAACACATATCCATGGTGAGTTTGGATTGTATTTGCTAATGTTTATTAGTGCTTATATATGTGTGATGACGTTAATAGCCGTTTGCTATTTTCTGCTATGTTTTGATGTTGCTTTTGAGTAGATGGCTATTTCTTGATGAGCGTGTTTGTTTGGTTTTGGTTATTGTATGTTGATTGCTTGAGGACAAGCAAGCTTAAGTATGGGGTATTTTGATGTTCATGTTTTTGGTTTAGTTTTAGGTGTCTTTCTTAGGTTGTTTAGTTTAGTTTTAGTAGGTTTTAGAGTTAGTTTTGTGTGTTTTTTGATAAGTTTGCATATTTTGTGAAAAGTATGGAAACTACTTCGTTTTGTGTCTTTTTGTAGGTTTTTTCAGCGGAAAGGAGCACTTTTCAAGTGAAGTTGAATTGAAGTGGTGGAAGGTAGAATGCATGGAAGAAGAGAAAGAAGATTGCATGGAAAGATCAAGTTAAATCCAGAGTTAAAGCCAAGGAAGAGTTCGTAAGTAGCCAAAACAGAGGCTTGTTAACGACCTATGAAGGTCGTTACCGAGCTGTAAATTGGAGTTTTTTGTTAAGGAGTTCAGCAAAGTCTACCGACCCTGTGCAGGTCGTTAACGAGGTGACCTGTGTTGGTAGAGCACAACCGACTTTCGGAATTAATATCTTTTATCTTGTTATCTTTTAAGTAGGGTTAAGATTTTATCTTTTAGGTCTTTTATAGATAGCTTTCTTAGTATAAATACCCTTGTTCTAAGTCTAGACAAGGGGGGATTCGATTATTTTAGGAGAGAAGTCGAGAGAGAGAGAGAGAGAGAGAGAGAGAGAGAGAGAGAGAGAGAGAGAGAGAGAGAGAGTCGGGCTGATTCCGATCGAGAGATAGGAGTCGTTCAGTGATCAACTCTTGTTCGATGTTCTTAGTGTTTTCAAATTCTACGAGTTTGTAAGACGATATTCTTTCAATTTCAAGTAAGTTTTGTTTTTCATGTTCTCTTTAATTAAAGTTATTTGTTGTGTTTCAATGAATAGTGAGTAGTTTTCTTAGCTAGGGTCTGGGTTGAAACCCGACATGGTTGTGCATGTTTGGATGAATGTGCTGAGTTTTTGATTGCCTTCTATCCTTTTAATTGCTTGTTGTGCTTATGCTTAGACGAGAGTCAAAGTAATTTGAGTTTTTAGCTTGATCGAAAGAGAAAGTTGTGAACTTGAATGTTGATATTGTTCGATAACGAAAGTTTCGAGCTTTGGATTCAAAACAAGTAATAAAGCGAATTGATTTATAAAAGTTGATTGATTTGCTTATTAGTCATAGAAAGTTGATAGATTTAACGTAAAAGGCATGATCTTTATCTTCACATAAATTTAAATGCATAGCTATGTTGTGGTTACCCTTTTCCTAGATCTTTTTATCCATTGAATTTCTTAAGTTTAGCTTTCATTTTTACTCGTTACCGAGGTGCAGTGGATCAGTACCGAGCCAACACTTAGCTCGTTAATTGATCTGTTCTCAGTAGAATTCCAGGTTCGTTAACGACCCTGACAATGTCATTAACGAGGTCTGTCGTAGCTGCTCTTGCTTGTTTTGCTCTGTTTTCTTTTTTATAGTTGGTAAACAAACAGAGTTGCTTCCCGTGGGCGATCCTGACTTCGCTATACTCAGCGGGGTCTTGACTACAAATTTTATTTGTTTTTAAGTAAATCCCTCTCAACAGTACACCATGTACATGCAATGACATTAATGTGCTTGAACGTTCTCCCGTTTTTATGACATTCTACAAGGTGTAGCTCCACCAGTATCATTTACAGTGAATGTGCATGAATACAACAAGGGTTATTATCTCACTGATGGTATATACCCAGCCTGGTCAACAATTGTGAAATCCATTAGCCTCCCCCAGGGTCGTAAAACAACACTATCTGCCCAACGTCAAGAGGGTTGTCACAAAGATGTGGAAATCACATTTGGGGTTTTCGAATCCCGATTTCATATCGTTTGCAACCTAGCTCGCTCTTGGTATGCTGGTTTTATTGGAAAAATAATGAGAACTTGTGGAATTTTACACAATATCATTGTAGAAGATGAAAGAGCTATATACGAATGTAATGGATAGGTGGTTCCCCCGTATGATGAGCGAGAAGGTGTCGGTCGAACATTCTCAAATGAGATGACATATAAAATGAACAACTATATCCTAAATAATCTTCAAATTTGGGATAGGGATACACACAATTTGCTGAAGGCAGACTTGATGGAGCACATTTAGACAAGATTTGAGGATGAGTACGAGTCAGGTTAGGATATTTAAGCATTGTATTTGTTTGAATCAAGTATCTCGTATGCGGTTTGTTGTGTGTTTTCTTGCATTGTTTTTTATGTTGAGATGTACTCTCTTGTTTTCTTTGAGTTGCATTATCTATCCAATTATGTTTATTTTCCTTAATTTCATGTACTAGTACTTGTTTAATTAAGAATAGTACCTAAAATTCTTAACAAATGTAGAATGACTTTTAAATTAAAAATATTTTTTTCATAAATTAACGAGCATAATTTTTTATTTTTATAATAATTACAGTTAATTAAATATTTCATTAATGAACAAAATTATTTATTATAAGGGCATATATATAATTTTAATTGGAGAAGAGAATATATGTGTAATTGTATATGGAGAGAGAGAGAGAGAGAAGTATTGAAAATGATAAAAATATGAATATATAGAATGCATGGATGTGGCTATAAATATAATGGGGTGCATGGATATGGCAGAGAGAAAAATGGAAAAAATTATGGTGCATAATACTGTAGTAGACCTGTCAATCGGGTCAGGTCGGGTGGGTTTGGGTTCGATTTCATTATAGTCATGGGTCAATCAGGTTAGGTTGTAGCGGGTTTTCGGTTGGGTCGGGTTGATCAGCGGGTCTAAAATATCTTATTTTATGGTTATTAAAAGTAATTTTTTATTCAATCATAATAATTAATTATAATATATTATTTTTATTTATTTTAATAATAAAATATATTATATGTTTCAAAATAAATTTTATAAATTGCATAAATATATTAAATCGGTCAACCGAACGGGTTACGGGTTTCAAACCAACGGGTTTCGGGTTCTAACGGGTTCGGTTAATTTCGATTTCGGGTTCAAATTTTCAGGTCTTGACACTAAAATTATTGGGCGGTTCGGGTCAGGTTAGCGGGTTAGGTCAACTTTTGAGAGCTCTATATTGTAGCATGTGCATTGATGCAGATGGTCTTAGCGACCACTTTTAAATATAATTAGTTTAGTAGTAGATAAAGTTGTCAAAAGCTGACCTAACCCGCTAACCCGACCCGAACCGCCCGATAATTTTAGGGTCAAAACCCGAAAATTTAGACCCGAAATCCGAAATCAATCGAACCTAATAGAACCCGAAACCTGTTGGGTTGACCGATTTTAGTATATTTATAGAACTCTTAAAATTTATTTAAAAAATTATAATATATTTTATTATCAAGTTAAATGAAAATAATATATTATAATTAAATATTATTATTTAATTAAAATTCGATTTTAATAATCATAAAAAAGGATATTTTAGAGTTTAGACACGTTGGTCAACCCGATCCAACCGAAAACCGGCTACAACTCGACTCAATTGACCCGTGACCCATAATGAAACCGAATCCGATTTAACTCGAACCTGAAATGACTGAACACGAACTCGTCCGACCCGACCTGATTGACAGGACTAGTAGCAGACAACTAATTTCCACCGGACTACAGTTTTGCGGATCTTTTTTCCAAGGTGGAATAATACACTTGAGACAAATTTCGAAGCTGTAATTGAGCAAAAGTTTGTATGTCATTAATTAAGCAAAAGCTAAAACATCATTAGCAACATAAAACAACCAACCAACCAGCAGAAAAGGATGCATTTTTTTTTTTGAAAAAGCTCATTATACGGCAATTAAAAAAGGAAACACTTACATATTTACATATCTTCTCCATGGATTCGTTGTTTGTGAAAAGTTTTGATTGAATCCGATCCTGACCGATCAATCTAATCACTCACCTTAATTACTTAGATAAGACAAATCAATTACTAAAATCTTTCATTTTAAGGAGCTTAACCTGTATCCTAAGGGCATAAGTTAGAAAAATCTTTCATTACTAAAATCTTTTATTTTAAAGAGCTTAATCTATTTATACTACCTCTATTTCGTAATATAATATTTTTTTTACTCTGCAAGCTCGAATAAGAAACTAAGAAAGGATAATATAAAACATTTAATATATAATGGGTTAATTTATATTTTTAATATATTTTAAAGTATTATTAAGAATGTTTTAGTATTAATTGAAAGAAAATGGATAAATGTTGTGAAATGAGTTTTTTAGCTAAGAACACCAATATTGGGGAATGAAGTGTTGAAGGGTTTCTTGAACAAATAAATTTATTTTCAAGACCCCGCTGAGTATAGCTGAGTCAGATTCGTCCACGGGAATGAGAATAGTGCTAAAGATTATTCGATAAACTAAGAAAAGCAAGGAAATAACAAGCAAACAACGCCAAGACCGAACCAAATTAGGTCGTGCACGACCTTAAGGGGGTCCGTCCTGAGCACAATCAACGAAACACACAAAACTAGCAAAGGTTCGAGCACGACGTATGGGTCGAGATCGAATCAAAGATAAAAGTTTTAATCAATATAAAGGACGAATTCCAGGGCTAGGAATACCACAACAACAATCATACATGCTTCCAACAAGAACTCACAATTATCATGCAATTTAGATCATAGAAGAATCAACTTTCGCAAACAATTCAAGTTATTCAATCGACTTTCGCAAATTAAACAATTTTCTATCTATCCTTCAACCTATAGGAATATCAACTTTCGCAAATAATCCTATTAGAACTAATCAACAATCAACCTTACACTTTCGCTTGAGATTAATTGCAAGAATATGCCTCAACTTTCGTAAAGGAATTTAGCACAAAATAGATAGATATGATCATCAAGCACTCAAATTATGAATTCATATTTTAGACGTGAATGATTGTGTTAGGTTTTCACCCAACCCTAGAATTTAAGAAAACTACTGACTCATAGCAAAGAGAGACGAGAAAAAGAAAGAAGAAGACATGACCAATCCAAAAAAAATTCAAACTAAACCAAGAAGAAATCTTACAAAAGTCTCAAACTTGTTCCTCAAGTCTCCCATCGCTCTAGAGAGTACTTTTCAACGCCAAAATAAACGATAGATCTCAGCCAAAGGGTTTATCCTCCCCTTTTATAAGAAAAGGAGCCCTAATTAACTAGGAAATAAGATAAAACAACCTTCCTAAAATAAAAAGATAGAATATATCACAAAAGATCTCGGAAGATAGAGAAAGTCGGCGCCACACACGACCCTCATAGGGTCGGTCCTGGGCCTTGTTCTTCTAGCTTCCTTAGCTTGGTTCGTGTACGACCCCTTCATAGCTCGATCTTGAGTTGATTTCTTCACCTTCCTTCATATTTTCACTCTTCTTAGCCCTTCTTCTTTAGCTCGTAACCTTGAAATCTTCCTCATAGCTTGTCCACCTTCTCTTGCAATGTTCCAAACTCTTCTTTCAAGCTCCAAAACTCCTACAAAAAGACACAAAAGGTGCGTAGTTTCCGAATCTCAAGGAAATACGAAATCTAAAGAAAAAAGACTCAAAAACATAAACTCAAGCACAAAAACTAACTCAATCTAATCTATTTAGACACTAAAAATCCTACCTAAAAAGGTGACATCAAAACACCCTATACTTAGACTTGCTTGTCCTCAAGAAATAATCATGAAAAATCAAGACCAATAACACAATCTTCAAGCATAGCCTTTATCAAAACATTTTAAACACAAGTGAATAAGTAGACAAGTAATTTTAACGTCATCACATATGTATGAGTTGATTTCTTCACCTTCCTTCATGTTCTCACTCTTCTTAGCCCTTCTTCTTTAGCTCGTAACCTTCAAATCTTCCTCATATCTTTTCCACCTTCTCTTGCAATGTTCCAAACTCTTCTTTCAAGCTCCAAAATTCCTAGAAAAAGACACAAAAGGTGCGTAGCTTCCGAATCTCAAGGAAATACAAAATCTAAAGCAAAAAGACTCAAAAACATAAACTCAAGCACAAAAACTAACTCAATCTAATCTATTTAGACACTAAAAATCCTACCTAAAAAGCGGATATCAAAACACCCCATACTTAGACTTGTTTATCCTCAAGCAATAATCATGAAAAATCAAGACCAATAACACAATCTTCAATCATAGCCTTTGTCAAAACATTTTAAACACAAGTGAATAAGTAGACAAGTAATTTTAACGTCATCACATATGTATGAGTCTCAAACGTAGGCAATCACAATCCAACCTCACAAGGGATATTAATGTGTTTCTCTCAACTCTCATGTGTTTAGGCTATTAATATCAACTCTCAACTCAATCTTTATGCAACATCTACTTTATCATTGAGACTTATATCACCAATCTCTCTACCTAGAGAAGTCAAAACACACCAATCATCATAAGAACTTAGGCTCAATGAGATCTTTATAGAAGACTCCATTCGGCCGGGTTGTAATGGGGCTCGGTAATAACATTAGGTAGGGAGTTATTTGGCCATGTGGTGCTAAATCTGGGAATCAAACTCCTAAATATAAAACTTTAGAATCAAAACAACTCACTCATTTTTTTTCAACTTATAACCAAACACTTCATCAATAAAACTCAATACCCTTCAATTCTCAACCCATATTCACAAAATACACCTTATAAAATCTTTAAATTCTTGGCTTGCACTTGTATTACTTTTTTTATTTTCTTCTTCATTTTTTTTATATATGCTCGAGCTACAGTGAGGTCGTGATCGACCCTCATAGGGTCAGTCCTAAGGCCTCAAATTCATGCTCTTCTTTTCTTTTTTCACCATTTTTTTCAACATGTGCCTCTTAAGCCAAGAACCCTTTTACATTAAACTTTAATAAGATGTAATCCACCCATTACAATGTAACCACATCCAAACCCAACCTACGCGTCACTCAACAAAAATCATTTCCAACTCATCATCTAAGCCTAATTCCCTAAAAAGGGTCAAGCTAATATATGCTAGGGATAATATTTTTGTGGAGCTTCAAACAAAGGCCAAGGCTAGAACGGGGCTTCAAATAGAAGAATAATATGCAGGGTGGACAAGGGAATATATGGGCTAATGAAAATAAGTTCTTAATCATAATTAACATGCATGAACGAACTCATAGCGGCTTCAAGAAATAGATAACCATATCAATAACAAGAGATAAATGCATAAAGAGAGCAAATCACACATATAAAGAAGAGGGATTTCATGAAGGTCTCCCTATAAGGCCAAAATTCCTCACTAGGTAAAAATTTTGTCGGATTGCAATTACTTCCACTCAAGACACATATGCTCAATTTCATCACAAGTCAATTTTCACAATCAAAAGCAATTTCTCAAAACTTAGGCTATACTATCCAAATATGCCAAAGGAATTATATGATAAGCATGAAAATTAAATCTCATCATAGGATATCTAAGATGGAGCATTCCTCTATCCCAAAACAAGCAAATAAACTTTTTTGGATTTTTCGACATTTTTCAATTTTTTTGATTTTTTTTCGATTCCTTTTTCTTAACAAAACTAACTAACAAACAAGCAAGCAAAACCAACACAAAAGACTCAATTATGTATAACATGTGGGATTTCTTCTTCTGTCCCATACTTAAATTATGCAATGTCCCAATGCATGAAAATGATATGAAAAAGTAAAGGAAAAAGAAGAAGGGAAAAGAAGAAGAAAACTCACAAAAAACTCTTAGAAGCTTGGAACTTGGAAGGAAGTGGAACTCATCATGGTGAAGGTGGAGCCCGTCGTCGTGGACGAAATGGTGAATGTGCCGGGGGAACCCATGCATCTCTATTCGGGTAGTTTCCTTGGGTCCAATGCATGTAGCTCTCCATGTGAGCCCAACGATAGTCATCCATTTCTTGTTGAGCCTCATAGTAAGTCCGGAATTGTTGGAACTCTTGATGATGTTGTTCCATCAAAACCTGGGTTTGTCGTTGATCGTCCATTATGGATGCTTGTCCACGCATCATCGCCTCATATTGTTGCCTTTGATCAACCCGCATAGCCGCCATCTCTGTAGCCAAGTATGCCATGTCATACAATGGTGGCTCCTCGTATCGCATCGGCTCTGTATCCCCGGAACCAAGAGAGGTAGTCGAAGAAGTCCCAAACTCAAAAGTTGTTCCATAAGTAGGCTGCATAGTCGGCATGGTGGGCTGGAACGACCCAGATGGGTCATGCACGACCCCATAAGGGTCATGCCTGAGAGGTGAAGGAGGGGCGGGCAAAGCAAGGAATGGCTCGGGACTCAGATAGCGGCGGGGGCGAGTTCTCAAAGACTCATTCTCCTCGGGGAGATTCTTCAAAGCATATCTATCGTTGGACCACACATCATACCAATTAGGCAAGTGAAGCAAATCGGCCCGCTCTCGAGAAATGACGACCTTCTTTCCATTAAAAGTAGAGCAAAACTTGTTGTGATCATCGGGGTTCCTCTCTATCAGTTGAGCATTGATGAGGAATGGGATGTCCACAAAGATAGGCTTGTCCCCTGAATAGGCTTTCATATTTACCCCAAGGTTCCGGGCAAGACGGGCGGTCATTCCTCCAAAGAAAACAGTCTCCGATCGTGCCTTGAAATCCGCCACACTCCTCATCCATTCAAAGTCAATGTTTATCGGATCGGGGGAGGAAAACAGCATAGTTCTCAACATATTAACCTCCCTTTTGTTTGGGCGAGACAACTCGGTTCTTGGGAAGATCGTGCTCCCAAGAATGCGCAAGAGGATCCGGAAAAGCGGGTTGGCGAGGTTCTTAATGGCCAAGTTATGGAAAATGAACTCCCGAACCCCGGATAGATAGCCACATGTCTCTAGGGTCGGGTACACAATCTTGTCATCATATATTGGGTTAGGGAACCGCAATGCATCGTTGAGATTTTGCAAAGTGAGTTTGAACCACTTGTTGCCTAGCTGAAATTCCATCTTCCCACCGGAATCGAGACTCTTGATATTGGTGGAGAACGTAGCCAAGAACTCGGAAGTAAGGATCGGATAATGATGATCATTCCACATAAGCAAGTTCTCACCCCCAATATAAGAGAAGGCCTCAACCAAGTCGTTATGAATATGCAAGCGTTGCCCATCCACCTCGCAGTACCATCTCGTCTTGTGTCGCATATGAATGCACGCATTGAACTTTTTCCTGAATTTGGAGGAGAGTTGGCAATCATTAAGCTCTGGTTGTTTGCCTTTCTCCGTCCTGTCGCCTTTCCTTGCCTTCTTTGTGGGTCTTGAGCTGGAAGCCGACATAGTACCTACATCAATCCAAACACAAAATCCACATAATCTACCCCATAATTATTCAAAGATAAGTATTGCAAGCATGTCTTTCAAACAAGTCACAACAATGGCAAGACATGATTTATAAGGAAGTGATCATGAAAGCATGAATCAAGTCTCAACCTAGCATGCAATATTTATCGAAAACAATACAACAATACCCCTAATGCACTCTGGCACGACCCACTTGAGGGTCGTGCACGACCCTTATAGGGTCAGTCCTGGGGGCACGTTTTCTTCTTGGTTCGAGCACGACCCTAATTGAATCGTGCACGACCACTTCCACAGTTCATCGTCCTCTACCTTCACCCCAAAATTCCAATTTTTGCCCCAATTGGTACCAAACATCGAAATACAACCATAATAGCTCATAAAGTTCGAATATAAACACACCCAAGCATGAAAAATCATAAACAACACACTCATGCAAGCAATTTCCAATTTCTCAACCCTAAGTCAAAAATCCCAATAATGTTCATTCAACCAAAAAATCCAATTCCAATCAAGAAAAATCAAAATTAAGAGTAGAGGGTTAGAGATCCATACCGAAATTCCGAGTTAGGAGTGAAAGAAGTTGAAAATAGGGTCGATCTCGAACTAGATCTACAAGGGGGAAGTAAGAGGGGGCTGTTTTGGGTGGTTTTTGTGCAGAAAAATCTGGGCTTTGGGTGGTTGGTGGTGCAGCGGTGGAGCGGTGGCGAGAGGAGGGGTGATGGTGTGGTAGGATGTCGCACAATGGAGAGGGGAAAGGGTCGTGGGCGGCCAAAAGAAGAATGAAAGAGAGGTGGGTTTTGGATCTAGGTTAAAAATAGGAGAAAGAAGACTTACCTTAATGGAGAAGGGCAATTTCGGAACTTCTGGTTAGGGTCGTGCACGACCCATATAGGGTCGATCTCGACCACCCTGCAAGTGTTCGAAATTTACCTCATTGTTGCACCGCCTGTAAAGTCGTCTTTTCTCGTCTTTTTGATCCCGTTTTTGAAGCTTAGGACCCTGTAAAAATCCCACAAAAAATCTATCCCAAAAAAATGTACTCTATCCTAGTCTAAAGAAGGTTAGAAAAGAAACTAATCTAAAAAACAAAAATAATAAAAAAAACAAACAAACACCGGGTTGCCTCCAATAAGTGCTTGTTTAACGTCATTAGCTTGACGACTTACCCGAGCTCAGCCTGAGGCCATGTGGCTCAGATTTCTTCATCGGGTTCCACTTTTGCATAGTACTTCTTCAAGTGATGCCCATTAACCTTGAAAATCTCACTGTTCTCGTCCATAACATCGACCGCCCCATGTGGATAAACGTGATGAACCGTGAATGGTCCACTCCATCGGGTCCGTAGCTTTCCGGGGAAGAGTCTGAGCCTTGAGTTGAAAAGGAGTACTTGCTCACTGTTGGGCCCTCCGCAATTCGGCCCAAGAAGAGAGTCATGTAGCCCAAATCCGGTAATTCGCTCGAACCATTAGAAAAGGAAGGATGATGGAGTAATAAAAGGTGGACGAGAATTTTGGACTTCATGGTCAAATGGCAACGGCTAAGCCATTAACGAGGGAGGAGAGATTTCCGGGATTTGTTAAGCACTCTGTAAACGGTCAGAAGAGAGGAAACGGATATAAAACCAAGCTGAGGTGAAGAGGAGGGGGGACGACGAAAACTTTCTAGATAACAAAATCTTATCTCTTGTTCTTTGCCATCTCACTTCCAGTCGAGTATTCTTGAGTATTTTGGAAATAGCTTGTTACAATCGAGATCATAATCTACGAATATCACTTTGCTCATTATCTGTTTTTACATCTTTTGTTTGATCCTACATCTTGCTTATAGTTCATAACGCGTTACTATGTTTCTTGGTTAGGATTTCCCTATTCTAAGCAGGTAACGAGTTAGTACGATTATCTTGCCAAAACAATTGGCGCCCACCGTGGGGCCTAGCCAAAAAAGGAGTTTCGCTAAAACAACAACAAGATCCATCGCATGGAGGGAATCCAAACTACGTACAACCACGTAGGGGACCTGGACCATCACGAGGCCAATGAAGAAACAAACAACCAAGGTGACGGAAACGTAGGTGGAACAGGAAACATAGGTGGAACAAGGAATGGTGATAGAATCGAACAAGGATCTGGCGACACCAATGGCAATCCTGCTGATGTCTCTTTATTTGGTGGTGTTTTTATATATGATTTCCTTTGTAAATATGTTTCTTTTTCCCCTTTTCTTGTGTGTTTTGTTCCTTTTTATCTTAGTTCCCGTATTTCTATGAGATTCGGAGACTACGCGCGTTTTATGTGTTTTGTAGGTGTTTTGGCATGAATCGAGGATCGATTTAAAGGAGGGTCGAGACATGGAGCAAGGCCCGAGCAAAGGAGGAAAGAGAGGAGCAAGCCATGAAGAAGAACAAGAGGAAAACCAACAAGAAGAAGGTGGAACGAGGTTCGGACCGAGTTGCAACCAACCTCGGGCCCGACTTGAAGTTTCAACCTTGGACCGACTTGCACAGTAACTCGGGCCCGAGGTCCTCCTTGTCGGTCCGAGTCGGTCACTGGACTACTTGGGCCCCAAGGCACGAAATGGTGAACTTCCGCTTTTGCCCCTCATCTAATCTATAAAAGGCTCTCTTGTCTTCTAATTTAAGGGGGTTCTCTCACACAAGGGGTTCACACAAGGAGGGGGTTCCCACACTTGGAAAGGAACCAACCCTCAAGAGGATACTTGGAGAGCAAGGAGGAAGGAGAGGAGAAGGAGAAGAGAGAGAATCGGCCCAAGGAGAGGGAGATTGATAGGTTTGGTTGATAGATTAGCTTTGCTTTGTTTTGATCTTGTGGATTTGGAAACCGTTGATTGGAATTTGTGGATTGCTTTTGATTTGTGAATGAAACTTTGCTTTGTTTTGAGATTGATGATGTTGATTGCTTTCCCTTTTGATTTGTTTGCTTTCTTTGTTTGCCATATGGAGTAGATCTCCTTGATCTTGGGTTATGGGGGAAAACCCTAGCTAGGTTTGGGCTAGAAACCCCAATTCCATAGCCTTGAGTGCTTGATCTAGGAACCCACTCTACATAGAGCTACAATTCCTTGCGAAAGTTGGGAATCAAGGCTTGTGATTGGCAAAGTAGCGAAAGTGAACATGTGTCAATCTCAAGACCTTGCTTCGAAGGGGATTTCCCCAATGATCGAGGTGTAGAAGTGGTTGGAACGAGGGCGAAAGCACTCGATCCTATTCCGATCATCACTTATTGCTTGAATTGGGGTGGAAAAGCCTTAATCTACTAGAGAAGGAACCCAAAAACCCAAGATCTACTTTCAATCTTTGAAGTTCGACAAACCCAGATACCTCGGGCCCGACTTACCCTACGTCGGTCCCGACTTCCTCTTGTCGCCAACATCGGGCCCGACATGACCTTTGTGTCGGTCCCGACTGTTCTCTTTGTTTTCCTTTGTTTTTAGTTCTCCTTTCTAGCTTTCTAGTATCTAGGCACATCAATCGAGTAGACTTCCCGATTGTTTGACACCCACCATGTGCTACAACGGGGTCGGGTTATAAATTGTATCTCTAGACCCTCGCAATCTCGAGGCGATCAAAAGATTGGCGCCGTTGCCGGGGAGGTCTAAGTGCATTGAGTGCCAATTTGCTGAGTTTCTTGTGTTTTGGTAGTGATATGGGTGAGGGAATAGCCCAAACCCTTTGTTTGTTTTTGATTTGTTTTGGTTTGTGTCTTTGTTTCGTAGGTGTATGCTAGCTCGTTCCTCCCGAGGAACACTTGAGCTTGAGTTTGTGAGTGATCCGGAAAGTATTCTCAAAGAAGCCCGAAGAAGGAAAAGGATGGCGAATCAAGCTCTCCATGTTGATGAGGAATTGGCTCAACTTAGGGCCGAAATGGCTAGATTGCAACTTGAGAAGGACAATCAAAAGGCGGTGGCAAGAAGAGAACGGGAGCAACGGATGAGGGCCGAGGCTCAACTCAACGCTCTACCCCGGAATGCACGCCAATACATGCATCCGGAGTTGAGGGTACCCGAACCGGCTATTGTGCTTCCCGAGGTTGCCAAGAATTTTGAGATCAAGACGCAATTCATCTCCCTCATCAAGCGTGATCAATTCAAGGGCCGTCCACATGAGTGTCCCATAGAGCACGTCAAACGCTTTGTGGACATGTGTGAGACGATTTCTACCGACGAGGAGACGTTGGAGTATGTGCTTCTAAAAGCGTTCAAATGGTCACTTGGGGGCAAGGCCACACATTGGCTCGATAGCCAAGCCCCTAGGTCAATCACAACTTGGAAGACACTCTATGATGCTTTCTTGATGAAGTTCTTCCCGCCCTCAAAGACAATCGAGCTAAGAAGGAAGATTGCAAGCTTTCAACAAGGTCCGAATGAGCCTCTCTTCGAAGCATGGGACCGTTTCAAGGAGATGTTGCGCCAATGTCCTACTCATGGCCAACAACCATATGTGCTCCAAGACATCTTTTTCCAAGGCATCAATCCGGTAACGAAGGACAAGCTCAATCTCCATTACGATTGTGGGTTCATAGACTTGACACCGGATCAAGCTTGGGAGCTACTTGACAAGCTATCCGATTATGAGGCCATGTATGGGGTGAGTCAAGCTAGCAAGGAGGTGAAAGTTCAAGGTGAAAGTTCAAGGAAGTTATATGATCCAAAGGGAGAAGACATTGACAAGGATGTGAAACTCCAATTCCTTGAAGGTGAAGTGAGCAAGCTTAAGAGGCAAGTCCACTACTACAAGCAAAATGCTAGAGCTTGTGAGGAGTGTGGATCCTTTGCACATGCTACACAAGTTTGTCCGAATGAGAGCCAAGTGCGCTTGGCCGAGCGAATTGAGGAGGCAAACTATGTTCGAGGAAATTTCGGTGGAAGAGGCAACTTCAACAATGGTGGTAATGGCCGGTGGAACAAAGGTCAAGCTCAAGGATACAACAACAACTTCAATCAAAACGAGCCAAGAGCGCCGCAACCACCACCATATAGGCCACCGGGATTCAATGAGCTACAATCATTTGCTCAAGAGATGAGGGATGGGTTCAAGGAGATGAGGACCCAATTCAATGAGTTTGGTGCATGGAGGAGGCAAGTCGACAATCAATTTGCTCAAATTGCAACTCAAGCCCCGAGAGAGAATGGGAGACTTCCGGGCCGACTCGAGGAGAACCCCCGAGCTCAAAACAATCAAAATGAAGTCCGGGCAATTGGATTGAGAAGTGGCCGAAACCTACCCGAGCCACACATGCCTAAGAAGAATGAAGAGAGCCGGACCGACTTACCCAACAAGTCGGGTCCGACGTTCCCCGAAGTCGACCCAGCAAGAAGTCGATTCCTCTACCCCGGACCGAGGTTGAGAGTAACTCGGGCCCGACGTACCCAGACCTCGATCCGACTCCTCTTCCCAGGACCGAGATACACAACATCGGGCCCGACATGGTGCCTACGTCGGTCCAACCAAGAAATGTTGCAAGTGAAGTGGGGAAGTCCAAGGAGGTTGATCCAAGCAAGATTCAAGGTGCAACAATTCTTCCATATCCCTCAAGGAAGCCGAAATATGTTGTTGAGAACAAGTTCAAGAGGTTCCTCAAACTCTTGCAAGGTTTGAATATCTCTATCCCATTCACCGATGCATTGAGCGAGATGCCATCCTATGCCAAGTTTTTGAAGGAAATTTTGAGCAAGAAGAGGTCCATAGTTGAAATGCAAGATGAGGTCAAGACCTTGGAGTTACCGCAAAAGCTAGGAGATCCCGGTCGTTTTGCTATAACCATTGGTGTGGGGTCTCAAAACTTCCAAACCTTGTGTGACCTTGGAGCAAGCACAAGCATCATTCCTTACACCATATGGAAATCCACAACCATGGGTCTCATAGCTCCGATAAACATGAGGTTAACGATAGCGGATGGGTCGTCCATCGAGCCAATTGGTATCGTCGAGGATTACCCCGTTTGCATTGAAGGCCACTATGTCCCGATCGACTTTGTTGTGGTGGACATGATAGAAGTGCCGGGTGAACCGATTATACTAGGGAGACCTTTCCTTGCTACGGTTGGGGCAATCATTGATGTAAAAAAGGGCCACTTGTCTCTTGACATTGGAGGAAGAGAGATTGAGTTTTTCCTTAGGCCAACTTCAAAAGGGGCAGTACATAAGGAAGCTAAGATGATCCAAGTTCCTCTTGGATTGCAATGGGAAGCCGTTTCTAAGAAGCCAAGGCCAAGGGAGCTTAGGTTGAAAGCCACCCCACCACCTAGAGAAATTGAGATAGAGCGCCAAGGTTTAGCCATCAATATGATTGAGCATGAGCAATTGGAGGAAGGGATGTCTTATTTGGAGGTGTTCAAGGCCGAGAAGGAAGAAGTTCAAGCACCACCAAAACCGTCTCAAGAACTCAAGGAGCTTCCAAAAGATTTGAGGTACGCATTTCTTGGTCCCAACTCTTCTTTACCCGTAATCATAAATGCCAACTTGAATGATGTGGAGGAGTCTAAGTTGTTAGAGGTTCTAAGAAAACATAGAGGAGCTTTAGGGTATTCACTAGAGGAACTAAAGGGAATCTCTCCCTCAATTTGCATGCATAGGATTTATATGGAGGATAATCATAAACCCACTATTGAACCACAAAGAAGATTAAATCCTAACATGAAAGAAGCGGTAAAGAGTGAAATACTTAGGATGTTGGATGCGGAAATCATCTTCCCAATTTCTGATAGCAAGTATGTGAGTCCCGTGCATGTAGTCCCTAAGAAAGGAGGTCTCACCGTTGTGCAAAATGAAAAGGGAGAAATGATACCTACGAGAACCACTACAAAATGGCGTATGTGTATTGATTACCGTAAGCTTAATAGTGGCACTCGCAAAGACCATTTTCCTCTTACCTTCATAGACCAAGTTCTAGAAAGATTAGCACAACATGAATATTTTTGCTACCTTGACGGGTATAGCGGGTTTTGGCAAATCCCTATTCATCCCGATGATCAAGAGAAGACGACATTCACATGTCCTTATGGGACTTTTGCCTATAGACGCATGCCTTTTGGTTTTTGTAATGCGCCGACAACATTTCAAAGATGCATGATGTCCATCTTCTCCGATATGGTTGAGGATATAGTAGAAGTGTTTATGGATGATTTCTTCGTCTATGGTTCCTCATTTGATGTTTGCTTAGCTAACTTAGACAAGGTTTTGACTAGATGTGAGGAGACTAGCTTGGTGCTTAATTGGGAAAAATACCACTTCATGGTGAAGAGGGCATAGTACTAGGACACCTCGTTTCTAGTAGGGGGATAGAAGTAGATAAAGCTAAAGTTGAAATAATTGAAAAACTACCTCCTCCCTCTTGTGTTCGTGATGTTAGGAGTTTCTTAGGTCATGCGGGATTTTATAGACGGTTCATCAAGGATTTTTCTAAGATTGCAAAACCATTGTCTAACCTCTTGATGAAGGATGTGCCCTTTGAGTTTTCCGAGGATTGCATGAGTTCTTTTTGTAGGTTGAGAGATGCCTTGATTTCGGCTCCAATAATGGCGGCACCCGATTGGAATCTTCCATTCGAGGTAATGTGTGATGCTAGTGATTTCGCCGTAGGGGCCGTCCTTGGGCAAAGGAAGGATGGAAAGTTGCATGCCATCGACTACGCAAGCAAAACTTTGGATGAAACTCAGTGCAATTACACAACGACGGAGAAAGAGTTTATTGCGATAGTGTTTGCATTTGAGAAATTCCGTTCATATCTTGTGGGATCAAAGGTGGTAGTCTTCACGGACCATGCGGCAATCAAATACCTCATGAAGAAGAAAGATGCAAAGCCGAGGCTTCTAAGGTGGATGCTCCTTCTCCAAGAGTTTGACCATGAGATCAAGGACAAAACCGGTGCGGAAAATGTGGTAGCTGATCATCTATCCCGTTTGCCCATTGAGTACATGTTGGATATGGAGGATGGTTTGACTATAGATGATTCAAGGGAAGATGAAGTTCTCATGAGTGGTAAGGAGGAAAGGAAAGGTGGATCGACGAACCAAGTAAGTCGGGCCCGAGGTCCAGAACATCGGACCAAAGGCAGGGCAGGTACGAGTGAGTCGGGACCGAGGTGTTCAGAGTCGGGCCCGAGTTACCTGTGTGTCTGCAAAGCTAGACCGGCGTCCAACCATGTCGGGCTCGATACACTTCAATGTCGGTCCGTGGAAGAAAGTAAGTTTCCTAACTCGATTTCCATTCCTTCTCGTTCTCAATTGATTAATTCTTTCTCTCCCACTTGCCTTCTTTCTATTAGTGCCGTAAGACGAGGGGTTTCCCCTTGGTTTGTGGACTTTGCTAACTTTGCTGTAGGGGGAGTGATCCCACCAAATTTGTCTTATCAAGCTAGGAAGAAATTCTTACATGATGCTAGACAATATTTTTGGGATGATCCATATCTCTACAAGGAAGGGAGTGACCAAATCTATAGACGGTGTGTGTCAAGTGAAGAGGTTGAGAGCACAATTCACCATTGCCATTCCTTGCCTATGGGGGGTCATGCTAAGAGTTCCAAAACCACTTCAAAAATCCTTCAATGTGGTTATTATTGGCCAACCATGTTCAAGGATGTGCATGATTATGTGAGGAAGTGTGAGGAGTGCCAAAGAGAGGGGAACCTATCAAGGAGGAATGAGACTCCTCAAACTGGCATTTTAGAAGTTGAGTTATTTGATGTATGGGGTATCGATTTCATGGGACCATTTCCCACATCGGGGCCTTACAAGTACATCTTGGTAGCCGTGGACTATGTCTCAAAATGGGTGGAGGCCATACCAACAAGAACCAATGATGCTAGGGTGGTGATGAAGTTCTTGAAAAGCAACATTTTTGCAAGGTTTGGTGTGCCTAGGGTTCTCATAAGTGATGGCGGACCTCATTTCATTGAGAGGTGCTTCGAGAATGTGTTGATCAAGTATGGGGTGTCTCATCGAGTTGCTACTCCTTATCATCCTCAAACAAGCGGGCAAGTCGAGGTGTCAAACCGTCAAATCAAGGCTATCTTAGAGAAGACCGTATCTCGATCAAGGAAAGATTGGGCCTCTAAGCTCGATGATGCACTTTGGGCTTATAGAACCGCCTTCAAGACACCTTTGGGAACTACACCCTTCAATCTAGTTTATGGCAAGGCATGCCATCTTCCGGTAGAGCTTGAGCACAAGGCAAAATGGGCACTCAAGGAGATGAATTGGGATATCAACTTGGCCGGTGAGAAAAGGTTTCTAGAGCTTCATGAGTTGGGAGAATTGAGGTTGAAAGCCTATGAGAACTCCAAGTTGTACAGGGAGAAGACCAAGAAGTGGCATGATAGGAAGTTAATTCCAAAGACCTATCAAACCGGTCACAAGGTTCTCCTTTTCAATTCAAGGCTTAAACTTTTCCCGGGGAAGTTAAGGACTAGGTGGAGTGGACCATTTGTGGTTCACCATATCTATGCTCATGGTGCGGTGGACTTGGTTGATGAACGAGGACATATTTTCAAAGTGAATGGTCATCGAGTGAAGAAGCTCTATGACAAGGCCGGTCCAAGCGAAGAAGTTAGAGCCTCATGGGCTCTCGTCCTCGCCAATTGATCCTAGACATGCCATTGAAGAATAAAGAAATTGTGAGCTCTTCATACTCTTCTCTCTTGCTTTTAAGTTTTGGTTTCCTTGTTTGATGGGGACATCAAAATTTTAAGTAGGGGTGGGGAAAAGTGTGCTCATGATTTCATTTGCTTATGTGTGTTTGTTATTTTAAGGATATTTGGTTTTCGGTTTCTAGTTTGTGTTTGGGATGTTTGTTTCTTGGTTTGTGGTTTGTGGAATGACATGGATAATTGATTTGGTTTTGAATGGATGAGTCTTTGTTTTTGGTTTTAGAGAAATTTTTGCAAAAAATCCATAAAAATTTGAAAAATTGTGTTGAAAACAACAAAAAAAAAATGTGTTTTGTAGTTTTTGGACTAGAAATTCCCATCTTAGATTGCCAAATGAAAGCTAATGATGATGTGAGCATGTAAATTCCTTTGCATATTTTTGGATGGTTTAGCCTCTAAAATGATGTTGCTTTTGATGTGATCATGATATCTTGCTTGTTTTATTGAACATGTGAGTTCTAGGATGAGTTCTTATGCAACTAAGTATGAGTGACCCTTGTGAGATTGATTTTTGGCCATTTTAGGGATGCTTGTTCATATTTGCATATCCCTCATGTTTCTTGTGTTATTAGCTCATGCATTCTTAGTAAAACTTGCTATTGCGGTGTTTACCTATTTTCCAAGACCGTCATGAGATTTGTCCTGGCATTGTCACATTGATTTTGAACTTTATTCTTCTAGTCACATAAATGTTCCATATCCTACCATGAAGTTAATCCTTTGTTTGTAGCCCCGTTCTAGCCTAGGCCTTTGTTTGAAACTCCTCAAAAATATTATTCCTAGCCTTATATGACTTGACCCTTATGGGATTGGACTTTAGAAGAGAGGTTTGGATTGTATTTGAAGAGTTGAGATTCTCTTGGGTTTAAGGGCAAAGAACGGTGTTATGAATCATGTGGGTAGTGCATCTTTGTTGTGCAAAAACAAAACAAAGAAGAAAGAAAGAAAGAAAATGTTGGAAATGTAAAGTGGAATGAAGGCAAAGAGCTTAAGTGAAGAAAAAGGGGTCCGACCGAGTTACAAGCCACATCGGGCCCGATGTCATAAGAAAGTCGGTCCAATGTAGAAAGTGTGGAAAATCCAACAAAAAGCCTAAGAGCAAAGATGAAGTGGAATGTTAAGTGAAATTTTTGGTTGAAAGAGGAAAAATTTGTTAAGTCTTTTGGGATGAGTGTGAAATTGATTGTGGAATTTTGGTGAAGTTGGTGAGAGTTTAGGTTGTTCAATCCCCATTGTAAGCACCACAAGACCAGATAATTCCCACCTTGAGAAATACCAAAAGCCCCATTACAACCCGGCCAAATGGAACCTCTTTGAGGACCTCCATTGAGCCAAGTTCGAAATTCTTTGTGTACTTTGTATTAGGCATCTCTAGGTGGAGGAATTGGTGATATTAGCTTCAATAGTAAAGTCCTTACTTGCATGATTTTTGAGCTTGAGTGTTCATTGCTAAACCCAAACACATGATGAGTGATACACATTCACATATCCCTAAAGTGAGGCTTAGTTGCATTGACTCTATTCCTTGGTACACCTAATCATGTGTGATGATGTAATCTTGCTTGAATATAAATCACTTGTGCTTAAAATGTGTTTTCATACGAGGTTTTACTTAAAGATTATGTTTCGGTCTTGCTTACATTGTTATTGCTTGAGGACAAGCAAGTTTAAGTATGGGGTATTTTGATGTCTCTTTATTTGGTGGTGTTTTTATATATGATTTCCTTTATAAATATGTTTCTTTTTCCCCTTTTCTTGTGTGTTTCGTTCCTTTTTAGCTTAGTTCCCGTATTTCTATGAGATTCGGAGACTACGCGCGTTTTATGTGTTTTGTAGGTGTTTTGGCATGAATCGAGGATCGATTTGAAGGAGGGTCGAGACATGGAGCAAGGCCCGAGCAAAGGAGGAAAGAGAGGAGCAATCCATGAAGAAGAACAAGAGGAAAGCCAACAAGAAGAAGGTGGAACGAGGTTCGCACCGAGTTGCAACCAACCTCGGGCCCGACTTGAAGTTTCAACCTCAGACCGACTTGCACAGTAACTCGGGCCCGAGGTCCTCCATGTCGGTCCGAGTCGGTCACTGGACTACTTGGGCCCCAAGGCACGAAATGGTGAACTTCCGCTTTTTCCCCTCATCTAATCTATAAAAGGCTCTCTTGTCTTCTAATTTAAGGGGGTTCTCTCACATAAGGGGTTCACACAAGGAGGGGGTTCCCACACTTGGCAAGGAACCAACCCTCAAGAGGATACTTGGAGAGCAAGGAGGAAGGAGAGGAGAAGGAGAAGAGAGAGAATCGGCCCAAGGAGAGGGGGATTGATAGGTTTGGTTGATAGATTAGCTTTGCTTTGTTTTGATCTTGTGGATTTGGAAACCTTTGATTGGAATTTGTGGATTGCTTTTGATTTGTGAATGAAACTTTGCTTTGTTTTGAGATTGATGATGTTGATTGCTTTCCCTTTTGATTTGTTTGCTTTCTTTGTTTGCCATATGGAGTAGATCTCCTTGATCTTGGGTTATGGGGGAAAACCCTATCTAGGTTTGGGCTAGAAACCCCAATTCCATAGCCTTGAGTGCTTGATCTAGGAACCCACTCTACATAGAGCTACAATTCCTTGCGAAAGTTGGGAATCAAGGCTTGTGATTGGCAAAGTAGCGAAAGTGAACATGTGTCAATCTCAAGACCTTGCTTCGAAGGGGATTTCCCCAATGATCGAGGTGTAGAAGTGGTTGGAACGAGGGCGAAAGCACTCGATCCTATTCCGATCATCACTTATTGCTTGAAATGGGGTGGAAAAGCCTTAAACTACTAGAGAAGGAACCCAAAAGCCCAAGATCTACTTTCAATCTTTGAAGTTCGACAAACCCAGATACCTCGGGCCCGACTTACCCTACGTCGGTCCCGACTTCCTCTCGTCGCCAACATCGGGCCCGACATGACCTTTGTGTCGGTCTCGACTGTTCTCTTTGTTTTCCTTTGTTTTAAGTTCTCCTTTCGAGCTTTCTAGTGTCTAGGCACATCAATCGAGTAGACTTCCCGAGTGTTCGACACCCACCACGTGCTACAACGGGGTCGGGTTATAAATTGTATCTCTAGACCCTCGCAATCCCGAGCGATCACCTGCTACTTCCGAAGGACGAGAAGTGGAAGGAGGCGACGCTGACATCATCACGGAGCTTCGATCATCAATGATTGCTCTTCGAAAGGATTTGGAGGAACAAAAAGAAGCTAACGCCAGATTCACCGAGGTATACGAAAAACAAATTGAGACTTTAACTAATGAACGCAACTTGCTTCGGTCGCAGGCGCAATCGGCTCCAACCCGCCCTCGCGGGACCGATGTGGTAGAAGGAATTTCAAGGCGCTTGGACATGGATGATCAAAATCTTGTAACACCCGATGCTGTCAGACCCATAACCGGGTATCAGGTAAACGGTAATTCTTTAAGAGCAATACGGGAAGATACCGAGGTTTCCCAATTACGGGAACGCCTTCGAGCCCTGGAAGACCGAATTACTCAGGTCCCCGGGGCGCCTCAACCAATCGCGAGGGAGAGGAGGGACGGGTACACCGATTCCCCCTTCGTACCTGCCATCACAAGGGTAGATATCTCCCGGAAATATCATGTCCCCGACGTGCCTAAATACGAAGGGGTGACGGATCCCGATCAACACATAGCCGCATTCAAACAAGCTATGAATATTAGCACAGTTCCTTTTGATATGAAAGAAATTGTCATGTGCCGTTGGTTCGGGAACAAGTTGTCTGGACCCGCTCTCAATTGGCATTCACACTTAGCTCTTGGAAGTATCTCATCTTTTGCCGAGTTAATTGACAAATTCAGGGTTAGGTTCGCAAGCAGTCGACATGCCAAAAAACGATCAAGTGATCTGTACCGCTTGGTACAAAGATCGGGAGAATCTTTGAAAGCTTTCCTTAGTCGCTACAATGAATAAATGGTGACCATCGAAGGATGTGATGCCGCCACGGATGTGGAAGCATTCCGAAAGGGTATATCGATATGCAATCCCGAATTATACCGTGAACTAACTAAATACCCTTGTTCTAACTTTGATGAGGTACAGGTAAAAGCTTTAGCCCATGTTCGATTAGAAGAAGATGACCTCTTTGCCGAGAAAATAACAAGCCCACATCGACCCGATCGGAGACAAGGACGGCGGGATACGAGATAAGCTTCGTATCCCACGGCACCTCATGCCAAAACCACCGTTAATGCTACCATGTTTGGACACAGTGATAGGTACGAGAATCCTCGTCTGCCTCCAAAACTCTCTCACTACAATTTTCGCGTAGATGCGACTGAAGTGGTCCGAACTCTCAACACCATGGGGGACACTGTAAAATGGCCCCGAAAGAGTAACATGCCGGCACAGCATAAAGACAAGACCAGATGGTGTGATTTTCATTTTGACCATGGCCACCGGACTGACGAGTGTATCGCGTTACAGAAAGAAGTAATTGAACTACTACGAAGGGGGCATCTCAGAGAATTAATATCGGAAAAAGCGAAGGAGCAGTTGGACCGTAACAGGGAAAAAGCCACTTCGCCACCCCCGTCGAAGCACACCGGAGTAATTAACGTCATTACAGGGGGTCCGAGATCTGTGGTATAACTTACTCCACAGCCAAGCGAATTGCGAGGGACGCCAGGAGAGAATGCCCAAAGACACCATCGGGATCTAATCTCGCCGTGATGCCTATCACCTTCGACGATGTCGAAGAAGAGGAAGTTCATCTTGACTGTTTGATAATCTCTCTGACCATAGCTAATCTTCTTGTTAAAAGGATCTTAGTTGATAATGGAAGCTCTACTAACTTACTTATGTTGGACGCCTTATACAGTTTATGTTTTGGGATGGACGACATCACCAAGAAATCAACAACTTTGGTAGGCTTCAGTGGAGAATCACGCAACACGATCGGGGAGATATCACTACCTACCATTGCGGGAGGAGTCAACTACCAGGTAAAATTCCAAGTACTCGATTGCCCGTCACCTTTTAATGTCATTTTAGGCAGGCCATGGATACACGGGATGAAGGCAATTCCTTCCACCTATCACCAATGTGTGAAGTTCCCAACACCTTGGGGAATTGAAGAGATTAAGGGGGAACAGAAGTTGGCACGGGAGTGTTATTCCATAACAAGGAAGACAACAACCTCGAAGAGCCCACGGCCTGAAACAAAGAAGAAGATGTCGGATTAGCAATTAAAGGACTGTAGAATGACTACTTGCTACGCGAAGCCGGAGACACCTGAGCTTCAAGAAGTAGCTCTTGATCCATTAGAGCCATCCAAGAAGATTAAAATAGGAGCAGATCTGGAACCAACTCTACGCGAGCAGATAGTAGAATTTCTACGGTCCTACAAAGATTGTTTTGCTTGGTCGAACGAGGATATGATAGGCATTGATCCTAGTGTGATTACCCATGCCTTGAATGTCAACACGAAGGTGCCACCAGTGAAACAGAAAAGGCGCAAGTTCGCTCCCGAGCGAAATCAGGTAATCAATGATGAGGTAAAATCCTTACTTGAGTCTGGTAAAATTAGAGAAGTACAATACCCTGATTGGCTTGCAAATGTGGTTGTAGTTAAAAAGAAAAACGGTAAATGGCGCGTTTGCGTAGATTTTACCGATCTAAACAAAGCATGCCCTAATGATTCGTTCCCCTTGCCTCACATAGATGCAATGGTGGACGCGACGGCGGGGCATGAACTTTTGACCTTCATGGATGCTTTTAGTGGGTACCATCAGATAATGATGCATCCTGACGATCAAGAAAAAACCGCATTCGTAACCAATCAGGGAACTTATTGTTATAAAGTTATGCCCTTCGGATTAAGGAATGCAGGTGCTACTTATCAGAGATTGGTTAATAAGATGTTTCAGGATAAGCTGGGGGATACAATGGAAGTATACATAGATGACATGTTGGTCAAATCATTAAAGGCGGAGGACCATGTTAACCACTTAAGAGACGCGTTCGAGATTTTGCGGCGCAACCAGATGAAGTTAAACCCCACCAAGTGCTCTTTTGGAGTAACATCAGGAAAATTCCTCGGATACATAGTGACGCAGAGGGGGATCGAGGCGAGTCCTGAACAGGTCAAAGCCATAATGGAGCTGCAATCCCCAAAGTGTGTCAAAGACGTACAGAGGCTAACAGGGCGAGTGGCTGCGCTAAACCGATTCATATCAAGATCATCAGACAAAAACAAACTGTTTTACGACATCCTGAAGAAAAACAAGTCGTTCGAATGGACAGAAGCACACGAAAAAGCCTTTGAGGAATTGAAAAAGTATCTATCCAATCCGCAGGTGTTATCCAAGCCGAAGCCAGGAGAAAACTTGTATGTGTACCTAGCCGTGACCGAAGTGGCAGTAAGTGCAGTCTTGATCAGAGAGGAGAATGGAGACCAGTTGCCCATCTATTACGTAAGTAAAACCTTGTTGGATGCAGAAACGAGGTATTCCCCCATAGAAAAATTAGTGTTATCTTTGGTAATGGCTTCTATAAAGTTACGTCCTTATTTTGAAAGTCATTCTATAATTGTGAGAACTAATTATCCGATGAAGAGTATCATGTCAAAACCAGAGTTGTCAGGTCGGCTAACAAGGTGGTTAATTCACTTAAATGGTTACGACATCGCGTACGAACCCCGAACAGCAATGAAATCTCAAGTATTGGCAGATTTTGTGGTTGACTTCACTCCTACCACTTCAGAGAGAGAAGACCAAGACGTGCTGCAAATAACAGGAAATGGTAAGTGGCTGATGCATACGGATGGAGCGTCAAACCAGATGGGTGTAGGATTGGGGGTAGTCCTGAAGTCACCACAAGGAGGTAGGATAGCCCAAGCTGTTCGATGCACGTTTAAGGCTACTAATAACAAAGCAGAATACGAAGCACTTATCGGAGGGCTGCTTATCGCCAAAGATCTGAACGTACAAGAGATCGAGGTAATCTGTGATTCATTGCTTATTGTAAATCAAGTTACAAATTCATATGTTGCCAGGGACTCGAAGATGAAGTCATACTTAGAAAAGGTTCAAGAAGTCATAAGGCACTTTAAACTGTTCGAGATAAGGCAGGTTCCAAGAGATGCCAACACACAAGCAGACGCTTTAGCCAACCTGGGATCCGTAATTGACCCAAGGGAGTACGACAAGATACCTTTCGTATACCTTGATGCGCCATCCATAACCAAAGAAGCAGACATACTAGAAGTTCGAAACTCCGATGAAGACAGATCGTGGGTAACCCCTTACTTAAAGTGGTTACAAGACGGAGTGTTACCAGAAGACAAGGAAGAAGCTCAACGACTTAAGGTAAAATCTTCTACTTTTGCGGTTAAGGATAACATTTTGTTTAAGTGGATGTCGTCAGGGTTACACGCGCAATGCATAAAGGAGGAAGAAGTACAGAAGGTATTACGAGATATACATGATGGGGAATGCGGAAACCACACGGGGGGTCGCAACTTGGCGAAGAAGGCAAGCAGGATGGGTTACTATTGGCCAACCATGAACAAAGACGCAGTGGAATTTGCTCGCAAGTGTGACGCGTGCCAGCGTCATGGACCTATACCACATCAACCATCAGAGTTGTTACATCCCATAACATCTCCTTGGCCATTTATGAAATGGGGGATGGATATTGAGGGAAAACTACCTCCAGCCTCGGGGCAACGAGTTTACATTCTGGCAATGACCGACTACTTCTCCAAGTGGATTGAAGCCGAAACCTTTAAAAAAGTTAAAGACACCCAAGTTATTTCCTTCATAAAGAGAAATATCATGAGCAGGTTTGGAATACCATCCATCATAGTCTGCGACAAGGGTCCCAATTCATCAGTGACAAGACGAGGTCATTTTTCCATCAGTACAACATACAGTTAGTGATGTCGACGCCTCGTTACCCACAGGCCAACGGGCAAGCAGAAACATGTAACAAGGTGATTATTAACAACTTGAAGAAGCGGCTCAAAGAAGCAAAGGGGAAATGGGCAGATGAATTACCCCTTATCTTATGGTCAGATCGAACAACCCCCAAGACAGCAACGGGTCATACACCTTTTTCCTTGGTCTATGGTTGTGAAGCCGTACTACCAGTAGAAGTAACTTTGCCTACAGTACGGTACGGACTTACCACTGAGGAGTCAAACCTGTCCAACCTGTTACATCATTTGGATACGATCGACAAGTTACGAGATCAAACTTCAATTCGAATGGCGTCATACAGGCAAGGAATAGCTCGAAGTTACAACAAACGCGTTAACGCCAAGGTGTTCCAAGTGGGAGACTGGGTGCTAAGAAGAGTCTTCCAGAATACGCAAGAGTTAAATGCTGGAAAATTAGGAGCAAATTGGGAAGGACCATACCAAATTACAAAAATAATAGGACAAGGAGCCTATGAGTTAATGACGCAAGAAGGAAAAGCGGTCCCCAGAAGCTAGAATGCAATGAACCTAAAGTTGTATCACTTTTGAAACACAACGAGTTCTAATAAGGTAATTTGCATTAAAATTTTCCTTTACGTTAGTATATCTTCATACACGCACAAGAACAAAGATATCAACAATATCAAAAAAAACTAACAAGGGACGCCTTGTGACGTTACAGGCCAAAACATGGGCCCTCGCCTTATGATCAGGCAACGCTGTGCACACTACGACTAGTCAAAAGATGCAAGAGACGAGAACAAGTAACAAGTATTCTAGAGCAAATGGAGTTTTTATTTGTAATACGAATCATGAAGTTATTACAAGAGGAGTTTACATTTCAGACACATACAACATTCTCTCTCTCCGCATCTAACATAAAAAGCGCTATACTAACAAATCTATCACGAAAGTTACAAATACATGTAACAAACAAAGCCGACTTCACTACGAACATGTCGGTCTTTCTTCTTCGGCGACGCAACCTGCTTACCTGCAAAAAAGATCAAACACAGATCCAAGGCAATGACAACAAATTATCAAAATAAAACCCCATAAACTAACACGGGGCATAAAACTTGTCCACAAAAGGCCCTAAAACAAAGCGGCCATACAAGATGGGAGTTTAAAAAATAACAACCCCAACACGTTGGGGGTAAAACATTGTCCGAAATTCACCAGAAAAGAAACAAGGATAAAGAGAAGATCATTCTTTGGGCTGGATGTCTCTTTCCACCTGGGCAACCACTTTGGCAATAGAGGCAATATCATCAATGACCGAAGACTTTTTAGCCGCTATCACCTTGTCAGAAAACAGGCTTTCAAACAACTCCCTTTCCTTCGTAGCATCCCACGAAGTGTGCCTCCCTGTCGCAAACACCTCCATCATTTCCACTCGAGCCCGGCACGACCAGTAGTCAGCAGTATCTTCAATCTCTTTAGCCAAAGTAGCTTCTTTAGCGAAAGACGCCATGAACTTCTCTTCCCATTCTCTGGACTCCTTAGAAACCCTCTCAAGATTGTTCATCAGGTCGAGAACCTTCTTTTCCAAAGCAATTTTCTCGTGTCCTAAGATGCTGCTCCTATCCTTCTCAAGCTGAAGATTGATCTTGCTCTGAGCCAATTCATCAGGGAGGTCCTTGAAAGATTCGAAGGCAGAAAGAGAGAGTTGCAAGCCCTGCCCAAAGGAAGGAAAAGGTTTGAAAACGAGCAAAAAGCAGAGTAAGGGGTGACAAAGAAAGCAAACCTGCCATTGCGCCACCAGAATTTCGCCAAAAAAATCCGGGAAAGATGTCCGATCTTCCTTACCGCGAGAACTTCCCACATGGAGAGGTGTCAAGGAACTCAGGCACTTTTCAGCAGCCATATCAAGAGACATCATCGTCTTTGGGAGATCAGAAAGGGTCGAACATGCTTTTTTCTTAGGAGAAGAAACTCGAACCTCAGGAGGCTTTTTGTGGTCCGGAACCGTCAACACTGTATCTGCCGTAGAAGCTGACTCATCCTTTCTCTTCTTTCGAGCCTCAACTCATTCCATGGTAGTCAGCGCGGTGGTAGAACGGGTCGTCCTTGAACCTGTCGTCATAAAAAGGTGGGAAAGATTTTTAGAAAAAAGAAGAAAGATTTGCCAAGGGGGAGAGAAAGAGACTTACTTGACATCTCGATCTCTTCGGATTCGGCAGAGCACGCCTTTACCAGATCAGGGTAGGATCGTTCTTCGAACGAGAGAGCTTCGATATGATTGATGACCTGGTACGACACCGTGCAGGGATGAGTAGTTGCAAGATGTTCTGCAACAGAAAATGCTCAGAGGTCAGATCTGAAAAGAAGCTGGGAAACTCAAAAGACGAAGCACTACCTGTTGGTTGCCAACGACTTCTCATGAAAGACGTATCAATACCTAAGGAAGACAACCTCACAAAGAAAAATTTATCGGCCTAACCCCGATCGGATTTGGATATATTGAAGACTAAATCAGATTTGTTGGTAAAAGTTTTAAGAGTTATACGACCCGGACCGCCTTTGGAGAGACGATAATTTAGGAAGAAGTCAGCAGCTTTGAAAGGAAGGCCATGGGAAGAGCATAGTTGGTCAACGGAAAGGAGAAGTCTCCAAACCTGTGGAAGTAACTGTCCCGGAGAAACTTTGAGGGAAGAGAGGAAGTCGATGACCAGAGGAGAAAATGGAAAACGATGGCCTATACGAAAGGGGTACTCGTACAAGCACACCCAATCGTCGGCATAGAAATCTGCGTGAATACCAAGGGGAGGCAAAAACACCTCTGCATGCGACGGGAAACCCGCAGAAAGAGCAAAAATTTGGGGGTCTTCAGAAGTGCTATTTCTCTGGTGGTAGGGGGTAAGGAAACCGGAAGAGGTCAGAGAAGGAGGAAAAGTGGGTTCAAGGCTGTAGAGGGAAGGAGATTCCGAGGAAGCCATAATTGGGAAGAAGAGCAGGTGGAAGACGAAGATACAAAAGAAAGAAAGAACGTACCTGGACACCGAGAAGCACGGTTGAGGTCTTTGAGGGTCATCATAACCACTTTAAATAGGGGTTGATTGGACGTGATTTGAGTTGTTACAACTTCCAAGACACAAAATCAAAAACCCTAGGAAAAGTGGAGGCGGGAGTTTTCCCGGGTTTTTGATGGGGGTATTGTTGGGCCCTCCGCAATTCGGCCCAAGAAGAGAGTCATGTAGCCCAAATCCGGTAATTCGCTCGAACCATTAGAAAAGGAAGGATGATGGAGTAATAAAAGGGGGGCGAGAATTTCGGACTTCATGGTCAAATGGCAACGGCTAAGCCATTAACGAGGGAGGCGAGATTTCCGGGATTTGTAAGCACTCTGTAAACGGTCAGAAGAGAGGAAACGAATATAAAACCAAGCTGAGGTGAAGAGGAGGGGGGACCACGAAAACTTTCTAGATAACAAAATCTTATCTCTTGTTCTTTGCCATCTCACTTCCAGTCGAGTATTCTTGAGTATTTTGGAAATAGCTTGTTACAATCGAGATCATAATCTACGAATATCACTTTGCTCATTATCTGTTTTTACATCTTTTGTTTGATCCTACATCTTGCTTATAGTTCATAACGCGATACTACTGTTTCTTGGTTAGGATTTCCCTATTCTAAGCAGGTAACGAGTTATTACTATTATCCTGCCAAAACAGTCACCGACTTTGAAGAGTTTTGGGACAAGCTTCTTATTGTGCCACTTCTTGGTTCTCTCCTTGTAGATCATGGTGTTTTCATACGCCTTGAGCCTCAATTCTTCTAGTTCTTGAAAGTCCATGAAACGTTTTGCTCCGGCCGCATCGAGGTCCATGTTGAGCTCCTTGAGAGCCCATAAAGCCTTGTGTTCGAGCTTGACGGGCAAGTGACATGACTTGCCATACACCAAATTGTAAGGAGTGGTGCGGAGTGGCGTCTTGTAGGCGGTGCGGTACGCCCATAGTGCATCATCAAGCTTTGAGAACCAATCTTTCCTTGACCGGGATACATTCTTCTCCAAGATGCTCTTTATTTGACGGTTTGAGACCTCTACTTGACCACTTGTTTGAGGGTGATAAGGCGTTGCCACCCAGTGAGAGACCCCATACTTAGTCAAAAGAGCTTCAAAGCTCCTTTCAATGAAGTGTGAACTGCCATCACTTATAAGTACTCGGGGAAATCTAAAACAAGGGAAGATGTTTGATTTCATGAACTTAGCAACCACTCGAGCATCATTTGTTCTTGTAGCAATAGCCTCCACCCACTTGGAAACATAATCAACCGCCACAAGTATGTATTTATAAGGGCCCAATGAAGGGAAGGGTCCCATAAAGTCTATCCCCCACACATCAAAAAGCTCGACCTCCAAGATACCGGTGAGCGGGTTCTCATTTCTCCAAGTGATGTTTCCGGAATGCTGGCACTCATCACATCTTGTAACAAACTCATGTACATCCTTGAAAAGAGTTGGCCAATACAAGCCACTTTGAAGAATCTTCGTCGTGGTCTTGAATCCCTTAGCATGGCCTCCCGTTGGTAGATTGTGGCAATGACGAATGACGCTCTCAATCTCATCATCCGGAATACAACGTCGAAAGATGTGATCGCTTCCTTGCTTGAACAAGTAAGGATCATCCCAATAGTATTGCTTGACGTCGTGGAGGAAATTCTTCTTGGATTGAGGGGTTAAACCCGCCGGAATCTCGCCTCCTACAATATAGTTAGCAAAATCCGCAAACCAAGGGGTACTTGACCCACGTATAGCAAGAATAGAAGCAGGGAGAGAAGATAAAGATGGAAGATCTTTGGAACTCGAAAGAACCGAAGAGTATGAAGAGGACTTACCTGCTCGACCCAGGGAGAGGGTCGTGCACGACCCATTTGGGTCGTGCTCTAGTGTTGAATCAAGTGAAGAGATCAACCCTAAAGTGGTCGAGGCTGGGTCGGTCCTGATGGCTAGTTTTTCTGGTTGGGTCGAGCACGACCCTGATTGGGTCGGTCCTGAGACCTAAGCTTCTTTGTCACCATTGTCTCCATGGTGCTCATTGTTGTCGTGCGAAAGAGTCTCATCTGGGCGTGTATCATTGATGGGAATTGATCCGCCGGACTCCATGATGTGCTCAAGGGGCAGTCTAGATAGGTGATTCGCCACTAAGTCCTCCGCTCCCTTCTTGTCTCGGATTTCGTGATCGAATTCCTGCAACAAAAGCATCCAACAAAGCAACCTAGGCTTGGCGTCTTTCTTCTCCATTAGAAATCTAACAGCGGCATGGTCAGTATAAACAATCACCTTAGAACCTACTAGATAAGAGCGGAATTTCTCGAAAGCAAACACCACTGTGAGAAACTCTTTCTCGGTTGTGGTGTACTTACTCTGGGCTTCATCAAGCGTCTTGCTTGCATAGTAGATGGCATGAAGCTTCTTGTCCTTCCGCTTCCCAAGAACCGCTCCTATGGCATAGTCGCTAGCATCACACATGATTTCGAAGGGAAGTGTCCAATCCGGTGATTGCATGATGGGGGCCGTCACGAGAGCATTCCTCAATTTGTAAAACGCGTCAAGACAATCTAGAGACATGCTAAACACTACATCTTTCATTAGTAGGTTAGTCAATGGTTTAGCAATTTTAGAAAAGTCTTAAATGAAGCGTCTATAAAAACCCGCATGCCCCAAGAAACTCCTAACGTCTTTTACGGAGGATGGAGGGGGAAACTTCTCAATAAGTGATGTTCGTGTTTTTAGTATAGTTTTTGATAGGTTTTCTTAGGTTATTAGGATTAGTTTTGATAAGTTTAGATTTAGTTTAGTGTGTTTTTGGATAGTTTTACATATTTTGTTAAAAGTATGGAAGCTACTCCGTTTTGTGTCTTTTTGTAGGTTTTAGCAAGGAAAAGGTGCTGTTTGAAGCTGGAATTGAAGAGCTATGATAAAGGACGGAGGATTACAGAGTGAAGAAGCTGAAGTTCGAGTTTTTGGAAGAGAAGTGTTGAAGAAAGCCAAACCCAGGCTCGTTAACGACCTTTAAGGGTTCGTTAACAAGGCCACGAGATAGAATAATCGAGAGGTTGACTTTGTGACTCACCGATCCTGTGCGGGAATTTATTTCCGTGTCGGTAGATTATCTTTTTATGATTTTAGGGTTATTATATTATGTATTTTAGGTCTTGTTATCTTTCTAGATTTTATTTCTATCTTTTAGAATAGATTCTATCTTTTTAGGAAAGTTTATATCTTTTAGCTTTTTTTAGTTTTTAGCCTTTTTAGTATAAATACCCTTCTATTCTAGCATAGAAGAGGGGGGATTGGATCGTAGTTAGATAGAGGAGAGAAGAGGAAGAACCGAGAGAAGAGAGAGACGAGTCGGAAGTTGTGATCGAAGAGCTCGGTGGACGAGAGTTACCGGGGTCGTTAGTCGTGATTTTGATTTGGTGTTTCAAGTTTTTTCGGTTTCTTCTGAATCTCTGTAAGACAATATTATTTATTAATTTGAGCAGTGTTTTGTTTTCAATGTTTTCTTTGATTGAAGTTATTGGTTTCATCGTTATGAGTAGTGAGTAGTCCTTTTATCTAGGGTCGGGGTTGAAACCCGGCATAGTTATGCATGTTTGGTGAGTGAGATTATGTGTTGAATGCCTTTTATCCATTAATTAGATTGTTTGTTGTGCTTATACCGAGATGAAAGTTGAGGTAATTTGAGTTGTTGACTTGATTGAAAGAGAAAGTTATAAACTTGAAGGTTGATATTGTTTGAATACGAAAGTTTCAAGCTTTAGATCCAAAGCAAGCAATTGAGTGAGTTAGTTTATGAAAGTAGATTAATTTACTTGCTGAGTCAATGAAAGTTGATGCATCTATCTATTTAAAGGCATGATATTCTATCTTCTTACGAGCTTGTGTGCATGACTATGTTGTGGTAACCCTTGTCCTAGATTTTTATTTTTATTTGAATTCTCTCATACCGAACTTGTCTGGGTCGTAGTTTTAGCCTTTTTATTTGCGGTAGGTCGTTAACGAGGTTGCTCTTGTGTGTTTTTGTTTGCTTTTGTTTTATTTTCAGTAGTCGATAGACAAACAACCTTGCTTCCTGTGGAACGATCCTGACCTCCCTATACTCAGCGGGGTCTTGATTATAAATTTATTTGTTGTCAAGAAACCCTCTCAACAAATTGGCGCCGTTGTTGGGGAAGCAAAGAGTTTGTTTGTTTATCTGTGGGTCTAGGAATAGCTCGACCCCGTTAGTGTTTTTAATCTTTGTTTTCTTTGTCCGTTTTATCAGCGTATGCCGGTAGGACGTCGGAGGCTTGAATTCGACAACACTAGTTATTATTCAGAACCTGAACGTTCCCTGCACCGTAGACGCCGAGAGAACCAATCCATGGCCACACCTGAAGAGATGACTCGTCAGTTGGAGATCCTCCAGACTCAGATGGAGGCATTGAAAACCGAGAAGGAAGGCGCTGACGCCGAGGCTGAGCGTCAACGAGCTAACAATGCTCGTCTACAAGAAGAGCTAAATGCCTATCCGAGGAATGCCAAACAGTACATGCATCCGGAACTGAGGGTGCCAGAGTCTCCAATTGTGCTTCCAGAGATAGAGAAAACTTTTGAGATTAAATCTCAATTCATATCCTTGATCAAGAGGGCTCAGTTTGAAGGGAAGCCTACTGAGTTCCCTATGGAACATATTAGGAATTTTCTTGATTTATGTGACACCATAGCTGTTGAAGGTGTCTCACTTGAATATGTTCTGTTAAAAGCTTTTACGTGGTCTCTTGCTGTAAAGGCCCTGAGCTGGTTGGAGAGCTTACCTCCTAAGTCTATCAGGACTTGGAAGAACTTGTATGATCAATTTCTTACAAAATTCTTCCCGCCTGCCAAGACAACAGAGTTAAGAAAACACATCACCTCCTATCACCAGCTGCCTAATGAGATTTTTATTGAAACATAGGAAAGATTTAAGGAGATGCTTAGACAGTGCCCCACTCATGGGCAACATTTATATGTTTTTCAAGAGATTTGTTTCCACGGTATTAGCGCAGAGACCAAGAACCACATCAACACGCATACTGCGTGCGGTTTTATAGAGATGGACCCTACAGCCGCGTGGGAATTGCTAGATAAGCTGTCCAATTATGATGCCATGTATGGAACCCAACAAGCTCCACAACCCCATAAACGTCTCTACATGCCTAACCGAGAAGAAGTTGACCCTGATATTAAAAAGCAGTTTCTACAAGATGAGGTCAACCGTCTGAAGAAGAAGGTAAGTTTTCTAAAATCCTCTCAATCATGTCAAGAATGTGGTTCTTCAGCCCATAGTACTTCTGCTTGCACTAACATCGAGCAGGTTAGTGTTGAACGAGGGTTTCTTGACAACAAATAAATTTATAATCAAGACCCCGCTGAGTATAGGGAGGTCAGGATCGTTCCACAGGAAGCAAGGTTGTTCGTTTATCAATCTATTAAAAAGCAAATAAAAACAAATAAAAACACTCACAAGCAGTCTCGTTAACGACGTTGTCAGGGTCGTTAACGAACCACCGAACACAAGAACACTTCAAATAACTACCCAATTAAAATCTAATTAAATTCGGTACCGAGGCAAGTACTCAACAACGAAAATTCACTAGAAATAATTCAAATAAAACAAAGATCTAGGACTAGGGCCACCACAACATAGCCAAGCAGAAAAACTCGTAAGAAGATAAAATCATGCCTTTAAACAGATAGAGTCATCAAGTTTTGTTGACTTAACAAGTAAATTAACAAACTTTCGCATCCTAATTCACTTAATCGCTTGTTTTGGATCTAAAGCTTGAAACTTGCGTATTCAAACAATATCAACCTTCAAGTTACTAACTTTCTCTTTCAATCAAGTTAAAAACCTAAATTACCTCAACTTTCGTTTTGGTATAAGCACAACAAACAATTCTCAATAAAAGATAAAAGGCATTCAACACACAATCTTACTCATCAAACATGCTCAACTATGTCGGGCTTAACCCCGATCCTAGAAAAGAAAACTACTCACTAGTCATAACAAAGAAAATAAAAACTTCAATCAAAAGAAACATTGAAACAAAACAAAACTTAAATTAATAAGAAAATATCGTCTTACAGAGATTCAGAAGCAACCGAAAACATCAAAATACCGAATCAAAATCGCGACTAATGACCCCGGTGACTGTCGTCTACTGAGCCTCCTCAATCCGACTCCGATCTGACTTCTCCTCTCTCGGCCCTTCGAAAATCTCTTCTAAAAGCTTCCCCCTTTTCTATTCTAGATAGAAGGGTATTTATACTAAAAAGCTAAAAACTAAAAAGGCTAAAAGATATAAACTTTCCTAAAAAGATAGAAACAAACCCTAAAAGATAGAAATAAAATCTAAAAAGATATTAAGACCTAAAATACATATTCTAATAACCCCAAAAGATTCTAAAAAGATACTCAACCGACACGGAAATAAATTCCCGCTCAGGATCGGTGAATTATAAAATAAATCTTCACTTCTTCTTCTTCGTGGCCTCGTTAACGAGCCCTCACAGCCTCGTTAACGAGCCTGGGCTTTTGTTTTGTTCCACACTTCCTCTCGTAATCTTAAGCTTTGACTTCTTCAATCTTGTACTCCTCCGTCTTTCGCTGTAATGTTCCAAATTCAACTCCATATAGCTCTTTTCCTTGCTAAAACCTACAAAATACACAAAATAGCGTAGCTTCCACTCTTTCCATAGAAATATGCAAAACTACCTAAAAACACTCAAAACTAATCCTAAACTTAACAAAACTAAACCTAATAAGCAAAGAAAACCTACTAAAAACTATACTAAAAATGCGAACATCAAAATACCCCATACTTAGACTTGCTTGTCCTCAAGCAATAAACAAGACACTAACCAAAACCAAAACAAACAAACTTATCAAGACATAGCCATCTTCTAAAAAGCAACATCTACACATAAGAAAAATATATTAAAAGACTATTAACATCCTCACACATATATGCACTTAAATAGACATAAGATAATACAATCCAACCTCTCAAGGGATATAATGTTTCACTCAACTCTCAAGTGTTTAGGCTTATAAATTCAATCTCTCAACTCATCTTATATACAAATACTCATAGAAATTGGAACTTATATCACCAATACTCTCCACCCAAGATTTTTCAAAACAAGCAAAGAATCATCAAGAGAACTTAGGGGGCTCAATGAAAAACTTCATAGAAGCTTCCATTCGGCCGGGTTGTAATGGGGCTTGGTAATAACAATAGGGCGTGGAAATATTTTGGTCATGTGGTGCTAATAATATCCGGAAATCAAAAGACTCCTAAAAACTCACACATTACAAAAACTCTCATAAAAGATCATACCAAACTCACTCTCATTATGCACACTTATTTTCACTCACCCTTTATCATCCTAGAAAGTCTCATAACAAAATAAAAGAATCTCTGATATTATCTATAAAGACAAATGCACTTCAACTCTCTACTTCCCTTTTTATCATTCTTCTTCTCTTTTTTTTTTCTCTTTTCATTTTTTTTCTTTCTTTCGTTGCCTCGTTAACGAACCCACATCAGGGTCGTTAACGAGCCACCGTATACATTCTTTCTCCTCTTTTCACTTCATCCATCAAAAACTTTATTTTGTGCATTTTTTTTCTTATCAAGAGACCTTTCTTATTACATGTAAAAGCAAGAGACTTCCAATCTACCCTTCCCAAATACCCTTCAAATTAAAGCAAAATATAAGAAACTCCTCTCTTTTTAACACATCACAAAACTTACCTCTCCAATATAAGTCCTAATTCCCGAATAGAGTCAAGCTTATCTCGGCTAGGGCATACTTTTTGTGGAGCTAAAAATAAAAGGTTTCAGGCTAGAATTGGTTATCAAAAAGAAGGAATAATGTAAAGGTAGATAGGGAATAATAAGGCTTATGAAAATAAGTTCTCCATCATATGATCTTCACAAGTAATGAACTAAAAATCTTATAAGGATCTCAAGAAATAGATAACCATCACAATTCCAAGAGATAATGTGCATAAAGAGAGTAAATCACACAAGAAAAAAAGAGGGATTCTTAAATGTTCTCCCTATAAGGCCAAAAATACTCACAAGGTAGATTTTGTTGGATTGCAACATCTATGCTATAAAGTATATGTGCTCAATTTCATCAAATGCTATCTTCTTCTAAAAACCAATAATTTCAAGTTGAGAATCCGGCTATACTTTTAAAGACATGCTTGCAAGGAATTATATGATTAGGTAGCGATTGCTATCATAGAACTTAAGAAAGGATATCTATCAATTCTAAAACTCTTTTTTTAGATTTTTCAAAAAATTTCAATTTTTTCGATTTTTTCAATTTTTTTTTTCGACATAAAGTAATAGAAAACACATAAACACCAACACATAAACATCTAGGACATAAGTTTTCTACTTTCTCCCACCCCATACTTAAAATTACAGTGTCCCCACTGTAAGAAAAATAAGAAGAAGGAAAAGAAATAGAAAAGAAAACAACAAAAGATTAAAAAGAAAAAGAAAGACATAAAAACTTACAAAGTTGTAAAAGTGAAAACAAGGAAAAACTTCATCTTCAGGCTAAATCAACGGTTCGGTGGAGGAAACTAGTGCTCGAAGTTCCCCATGAAGTCGTACATCGTCCTCCAACGCTCAGCATCCTTCGCCTCTCTCTGACGCTGCCTCTGATCCTCCATCGACATGCTAGCTGAATAGACAGTTTCCCATCTATCCATCCTCCTATGAATGTGATCCTGCTGGAGGTGAAGCTGCTGCATTCGTGCAGAAAGATCCTCGGCCCATGGTGGTGGTATACTCGATCCTGTGTACTCGGGCTGAGGAGGTGGTGGGTAGTGAGGATGGAAGTGGTCTTGATACATCACCGGGTTGTAAGGCATGAGTCCATAGGAATGAGGGTCGACAGGAGCTGGTGGTGGGTCGACAGGAGCTCTCGGCACCTCGTTAACGAAGTTGGGTGCCTCGTTAACAGTGTTGGGAGGGGGCTGGAAGTGGTCGTTAACGAGCCTGGTGGGCTCGTCAACGAAGATGTTGCTCCCTAAGACCTCTGTGTCGATGTCTTCTTCCTCGAAATTGAGCTCCTTAGTGTCGCCCTCGGTGTCGGCTTCTTCAATGTCGTTGCCTACTACCTCGGTGTCCTCTTCTTCATCTTCATCTTCATCTTCATCCTCATCCATGGCTTCCCGCTCAAACCGGGATTCACATGGCCTAAGCGAAAGCTCGTCCTCCGGTTTAGGTTCCAATGGGTAGGCATGTCATGTCCATGCCTCGTACCAATTTGGTACATAGAGAAGCTCGAACTTGTCGAGGGTGGGTATAACGATACGATCTTGAACCTTCACCTTGAATCCTCCCTCGGCTTGAATGAAGACACCGGAGCTTGATCGCCCCGGAGATTGCGAGGGTCTAGAGATACAATTTATAACCCGACCCCGTTGTAGTACGTGGTGGGTGTCGAACACTCGGGAAGTCTACTCGATCGATGTGCCTAGATACTAGAAAGCTAGAAAGGAGAGCGTAAAACAAAGGAAGACAAACAAAACAGTCGGGACCGACACTGAGGTCACGTCGGGCCCGAGGTTGGCGACAAGAGGAAGTCGGGACCGACACTGGGTAAGTCGGGCCCGAGGTAGATGGGGTTGTCGAACTTCAAGGATTAAAAGTAGATCTTGGGCTTTTGGGTTGCTTCTCTAGTAGATTTAGGCTTTTCCACCCCAATTTAAGCAATGAGTGATGACCGGACTAGGATCGAGTGCTTTCGCCCTCGTTCCAACCACTTCTACATCTCGATCATTGGGGAAATCCCCTTCGAAGCAAGGTCTTGAGATTGACACATGTTCACTTTCGCTACTTGCCAATCTCAAGCCTTGATTCCCAACTTTCGCAAGGAATTGTAGCTCTATGTAGAGTGGGTTCCTTAGATCAAACACTCAAGGCTATGGAATTGGGGTTTCTAGCCTAAACCTAGCTAGGGTTTTCCCCCATAACCCATTATCAAGGAGATCTACTCCATGTGACAAGCAAAGAAAGCAAACAAATCAAAAGGGAAATCAATCAACATCATCAATCTCAAAACAAAGAAAAGTTTCATTCAAATCAAAAGCAATCCACAAATTCCAATCAAGTGTATCCAAATCCACAAGATCAAAACAAAGCAAAGCAAAGCAATCAACAACACCTATCAATTCTTCCTCTCTCTTGGCCGATTCTCTCTCTCTTCCTCCTCCTCTCCTTTCTCCTTGCTCTCCAAGTATCCTATTGGTTCCTTGCCAAGTGTGGGAACCCTTCCAACCCTTTGGAACCCTTTTGTGTGTATGGGAGGGAACCTTTGGAACCAACTTTGGAACCTTTAAAATAGAAGACAAGAGGGCCTTTTATAGATTAGATGAGGGGCAAAAGTGGAAGTCCACAAATTCGTGCCTTGGAGCCCAAGTAGTTCGGTGACCCACTCGGACCGACACGGAGGACCTCGGGCCCGAGTTACTGTGCATCTCGGTCCGAGGTTGAAATCTCCCAAAGTCGGGTCCGGCGTTGTTGCAACTCGGTCCTGACCTCGTTCCACCTTCTTCTTTGTTGGCTTCTCTTGTTCTTCTTCATGGCTTGCTCCTCTCTTTCCCGCTTTAGCTCGGGCCTTGCTCCATGTCTCGACCCTCCTTCAAATAGATTCTTGATTCACGCCAAATTACCTACATAACACATAAAATGCGCGTAGTCTCCGAATCTCATAGAAATACGGGAACTAAGCTAAAAAGGAACAAAACACGCAAGAAAAGGGGAAAAAGAGACATATTTACAAAGGAAATCACATATGAAAACACCACCAAATAAAGAGACATCAAAATACCCCATACTTAAACTTGCTTGTCCTCAAGCAATAACAATGTAAGCAAGACCGAAACATAATCTTCACTCGATGACCATTTACTTTGAAAATATGTCCTTGTTCATCAATCAAGTCTACCGCACCATGAGTATAGATATGGTGGACCACAAATGGTCCGCTCCACCTAGTCCTTAACTTCCCCGGGAAAAGTTTAAGCCTTGAATTGAAAAGGAGAACCTTGTCACCGGTTTGATAGGTCTTTGGAATCAACTTCCTATCATGCCACTTCTTGGTCTTCTCCTTGTACAACTTGGAGTTCTCATAGGCTTTCAACCTTAATTCCCCCAACTCATGAAACTCTAGAAACCTTTTCTCACCGGCCAAGTTGATATCCCAATTCATCTCTTTGAGTGCCCATTTTGCCTTGTGCTCAAGCTCTACCGGAAGATGACATGCCTTGCCATAAACAAGATTGAAGGGTATAGTTCCCAAAGGTGTCTTGAAGGCGGTTCTATAAGCCCAAAGTGCATCATCGAGCTTAGAGGCCCAATCTTTCCTTGGTCGAGATACGGTCTTCTCCAAGATAGCTTTGATTTGACGGTTTGACAGCTCGACTTGCCCGCTTGTTTGAGGATGATAAGGAGTAGCAACTCGATGAGACACCCCATACTTGATCAACACATTCTCGAAGCACCTCTCAATGAAATGAGGTCCGCCATCACTTATGAGAACCCTAGGCACACCAAACCTTGCGAAGATGTTGCTTTTGAAGAACTTCATCACCACCCTAGCATCATTGGTTCTTGTTGGTATGGCCTCCACCCATTTTGAGACATAGTCCACGGCTACCAAGATGTACTTGTAAGGCCCCGATGCGGGAAATGGTCCCATGAAATCAATACCCCATACATCAAATAACTCAACTTCTAGAATGCCAGTTTGAGGAGTCTCATTCCTCCTTGATAGGTTCCCCTCTCTTTGGCACTGCTCACACTTCCTCACATAATCATGCACATCCTTGAACATGGTTGGCCAATAATAACCACATTGAAGAATTTTTGAAGTGGTTTTGGAACTCTTAGCGTGACCCCCCGTAGGTAAGGAATGGCAATGGTGAATTATGCTCTCATCCTCTTCACTTGACACACACCGTTTATAGATTTGATCACGCCCTTCCTTGTAGAGATATGGATCATCCCAAAAATATTGTCTAGCATCATGTAAGAATTTCTTCCTAGCTTGATAAGACAAATTTGGTGGGATCACTCCCCCTACGGAAAAGTTAGCAAAATCCGCAAACCAAGGAGAAACCCCTCGTCTTACGGCACTAATAGAAAGAAGGCAAGTGGGGGAGAAATAATTAATCAATTCAGAACGAGAAGGAATGGGAATCGAGTTAGGAAACTTACTTTCTTCCACGGATCGACATTGAAGTGTAACGGGACCGACATGGTTGGATGCCGGTCTAGCTTCGCAGACACACAGGTCACTCTGAAGACTTCGGTCCCGACTCACTTGTACCTGCCCTGCCTTCGTTCCGATGTTCTGGACCTCGGGCCCGACTTACTTGGTTCGTCGATCCACCTTTTCTTTCCTCCTTTCCGCTCATGAGAACTTCATCTGCTCTTGAATCATCTATAGTCAAACCATCCTCCATTTCCAACATGTACTCGATGGGCAGACGGGATAGATGATCAGCTACCACATTTTCCGCACCGGTTTTGTCCTTGATCTCATGGTCAAACTCTTGGAGAAGGAGCATCCACCTTATAAGCCTCGTCTTTGCATCTTTCTTCTTCATGAGGTATTTGATTGCCGCATGGTCCGTGAAGACTATCACCTTTGATCCCACAAGATATGAACGGAATTTCTCAAATGCAAACACTATCGCAAGAAACTCTTTCTCCGTCGTTGTATAATTGCACTGAGTTTCATCCAAAGTTTTGCTTGCGTAGTAGATGGCATGCAACTTTCCATCCTTCCTTTGCCCAAGGACGGCCCCTACGGCAAAATCACTAGCATCACATCACCTAGAACAGAAGATTCCAATCGGGTGCCGCCATTATTGGAGCCGAGATCAAGGCATCTCTCAACCTACAAAAAGAACTCATGCAATCCTCGGAAAATTCAAAGGGCACATCCTTCATGAAGAGGTTAGACAATGGTTTTGCAATCTTAGAAAAATCCTTGATGAACCGTCTATAAAATCCCGCATGACCTAAGAAACTCCTAACATCACGAACACAAGAGGGAGGAGGTAGCTTTTCAATTATTTCAACTTTAGCTTTATCTACTTCTATCCCCCTACTAGAAACGAGGTGTCCTAGTACTATTCCCTTTTTCACCATGAAGTGGCATTTTTCCCAATTAAGCACCAAGCTAGTCTCCTCACATCTAGTCAAAACCTTTTCTAAGTTAGCTAAGCAAACATCAAATGAGGAACCATAGACGGAGAAATCATCCATAAACACTTCTACTATATCCTCAACCATATCGGAGAAGATGGACATCATGCATCTTTGAAACGTTGCCGGCGCATTACATAAGCCAAAAGGCATGCTTCTATAGGCAAAAGTCCCATAAGGACATGTGAATGTCGTCTTCTCTTGATCATCGGGATGAATAGGGATTTGCCAAAACCCGCTATACCCGTCAAGGTAGCAAAAATATTCATGTTGTGCTAATCTTTCTAGGACTTGGTCTATGAAAGGAAGAGGAAAATGGTCTTTGCGAGTGCCACTATTAAGCTTACGGTAATGAATACACATACGCCATTTTGTTGTGGTTCTCATAGGTATCCTTTCTCCCTTTTCATTTTGCACAACGGTGAGACCTCCTTTCTTAGGAACTACATGCACGGGACTCACATACTTGCTACCGGAAATTGGGAAGATAATTCCCGCATCCAACATCCTAAGTATTTCACTCTTTACCACTTCTTTCATTTTAGGATTTAATCTTCTTTGTGGTTCAATAGTGGGTTTATGGTTATCCTCCATATAAATCCTATGCATGCAAATTGAGGGAGAGATTCCCTTTAGTTCCTCTAGTGAATACCCTAAAGCTTCTCTATGTTTTCTTAGAACCTCTAACAACTTAGACTCCTCCTCATCATTCAAGTTGGCATTTATGATTACAGGTAAAGAAGAGTTGGGACCAAGAAATGCGTACCTCAAATCTTTTGGAAGCTCCTTGAATTCTTGAGATGGTTTCGGTGGTGCTTGAACTTCTTCTTTCTCGGCCTTGAACACCTCCAAATAAGACATCCTTTCCTCCAATTGCTCATGCTCTATCATATTGAGGGCTAGACCTTGGCGCTCTATCTCAATTTCTCTAGGTGGTGGGGTGGCTTTCAACCTAAGCTCCCTTGGCCTTGACTTCTTAGAAACGGCTTCCCATTGCAATCCAAGAGGAACTTGGATCATCTTAGCTTCCTTATGTACGGTCCCTTTTGAAGTTGGCCTAAAGAAAAACTCAATCTCTCTTCCTCCAATGTCTAGAGACAAGTGGCCCTTTTTTACATCAATGATTGCCCCAACCGTAGCAAGGAAAGGTCTCCCTAGTATAATCGGTTCACCCGGCACTTCTATCATGTCCACCACAACAAAGTCGATTGGGACATAGTGGCCTTCAATGCAAACGGGATAATCCTCGACGATACCAATTGGCTCGATGGACGACCCATCCGCTATCGTTAACCTCATATTGACCGGAGCTATGAGACCCATGGATGTGGATTTCCATATGGTGTAAGGAATGATGCTTGTGCTTGCTCCAAGATCACACAAGGCTTGGAAGTTTTGAGACCCCACACCAATGGTGATAGCAAAACGACCGGGATCTCCTAGCTTTTGCGTTAACTCCAAGGTCTTGACCTCATCTTGCATTTCAACTATCGACCTCTTCTTGCTCAGAATCTCCTTTAAGAACTTGGCATAAGATGGCATCTCGCTCAATGCATCGGTGAATGGGATAGAGATGTTCAAGCCTTGCAAGAGTTTGAGAAACCTCTTGAACTTGTTCTCAACAACATCTTTCGGCTTCTTCGAGGGATATGGAAGAATAGTTGCACCTTGAATCTTGCTTGGATCAACCTCCTTGGACTTCCCTACTTCACTTGCAACATTTCTTGGTTGGACCGACGTAGGCACCATGTCGGGCCCGATGTTGTGAGTCTCGGTCCGAGGCAAAGGAGTTGGATCGAGGTTCGGGTACGTCGGGCCCGAGTTGCTCTCAAACTCGGTCCGGGGTGAAGGGGTCGATCTTCTTGTTGGGTCAACTTCGGGGAAAGTCGGACCCGACTTGCTGGGTAAGTTGGTCCGACTCTCTTCATTCTTCTTAGGCATGTGTGGCTCGGGTAGGTTTCGACCACTTCTCAATCCAATTGGCCGGACTTCATTTTGATTGTTTTGAGCTCGAGGGTTCTCCTCGGGTCGGCCTGGAAGTCTCCCATTCTCTCTCGGGGCTTGAGTTGCAATTTGGGCAAATTGATTGTCGACTTGCCTCCTCCATGCACCAAACTCATTAAATTGGGTCCTCATCTCCTTGAACCCATCTCTCATCTCTTGAGTGAATGATTGTAGCTCATTGAATCCTGGTGGTCTATATGGTGGTGGTGGCGCCCTTGGCTCGTTTTGGTTGAAGTTGTTGTTGTAGCCTTGAGCTTGACCGTTGTTCCACCGGCCATTACCACCATTGTTGAAGTTTCCTCTTCCACCGAAATTTCCTCAAACATAGTTTGCCTCCTCAATTCTCTCGGCCAAGCGCACTTGGCTCTCATTCGGACAAACTTGTGTAGCATGTGCAAAGGATCCACACTCCTCACAAGCTCTAGCATTTTGCTTGTAGTAGTGGACTTGCCTCTTAAGCTTGCTCACTTCACCTTCAAGGAATTGGAGCTTCACATCCCTATCAATGTCTTCTCCCTTTGGATCATATAACTTCCTTGCACCTTCACCTTGAACTTTCACCTCTTTGCTAGCTTGACTCACCCCATACATGGCCTCATAATCGGATAGCTTGTCAAGTAGCTCCCAAGCTTGATCCGGTGTCAAGTCTATGAACCCACAATCGGTGTGGAGGTTGATCTTGTCCTTCGTTACCGGATTGATGCCTTGGAAAAAGATGTCTTGAAGCACATATGGTTGTTGGCCATGAGTAGGACATTGGCGCAACATCTCCTTGAAACGGTCCCATGCTTCGAAGAGAGGCTCATTTGGACCTTGTTGAAAGCTTGCAATCTTCCTTCTTAGCTCGGTTGTCTTTGAGGGCGGGAAGAACTTCATCAAGAAAGCATCATAGAGTGTCTTCCAAGTTGTGATTGACCTAGGAGCTTGGCTCTCGAGCCAATGTGTGGCCTTGCCCCCAAGTGACCATTTGAACGCCTTTAGAAGCACATACTCCAACGTATCCTCGTCGGTAGAGATCGTCTCACACATGTCCACAAAGCGTTTGACGTGCTCTATGGGACACTCATGTGGACGGCCCTCGAATTGATCACGCTTGATGAGGGTAATGAATTGCGTCTTGATCTCAAAATTCTTGGCAACCTCGGGAAGCACAATAGCCGGCTCGGGTACCCTCAACTTCGGATGCATGTATTGGCGTGCATTTCGGGGTAGAGCATTGAGTTGAGCCTCGGCTCTCATCCGTTGCTCCCGTTCTCTTCTTGCCACCTCCTCTTGATTGTCCTTCTCAAGTTGCAATCTAGCCATTTCGGCTCTAAGTTGAGCCAACTCCTCATCAACATGGAGAGCTTGATTCGCCATCCTTTTCCTTCTTCGGGCTTCCTTGAGAATACTTTCCGGATCACTCACAAACTCAAGCTCAAGTATTCCTCAGGAGGAACGAGCTAGCATACACCTACGAAACAAAGACACAAACCAAAAAAAATCAAAAACAAACAAAGGGTTTGGGCTATTCCCTCACCCAAATCACTACCAAAACACAAGAAACTGAGCAAATTGGCACTCATTTCACTTAGACTTCCCCGGCAACGGCGCCAATCTTTTGATTGCCCCGGAGATTGCGAGGGTCTAGAGATACAATTTATTACCCGACCCCGTTGTAGTACCTGGTGGGTGTCGAACACTCGGGAAGTCTACTCGATCGATGTGCCTAGATACTAGAAAGCTAGAAAGGAGAGCGTAAAACAAAGGAAGACAAAGAAAACAGTCGGGACCGACACTGAGGTCACGTCGGGCCCGAGGTTGGCGACAAGAGGAAGTCGGGACCGACACTGGGTAAGTCGGGCCCGAGGTAGATGGGGTTGTCGAACTTCAAGGATTAAAAGTAGATCTTGGGCTTTTGGGTTCCTTCTTTAGTAGATTTAGGCTTTTCCACCCCAATTCAAGCAATGAGTGATGACCGGACTAGGATCGAGTGCTTTCGCCCTCGTTCCAACCACTTCTACATCTCGATCATTGGGGAAATCCCCTTCGAAGCAAGGTCTTGAGATTGACACATGTTCACTTTCGCTACTTTGCCAATCTCAAGCCTTGATTCCCAACTTTCGCAAGGAATTGTAGCTCTATGTAGAGTGGGTTCCTTAGATCAAACACTCAAGGCTATGGAATTGGGGTTTCTAGCCTAAACCTAGCTAGGCTTTTCCCCCATAACCCAAGACCAAGGAGATCTACTCCATGTGACAAGCAAAGAAAGCAAACAAATCAAAAGGGAAATCAATCAACATCATCAATCTCAAAACAAAGCAAAGTTTCATTCAAATCAAAATCAATCCACAAATTCCGATCAAGTGTATCCAAATCCACAAGATCAAAACAAAGCAAAGCAAAGCAATCAACAAAACCTATCAATTCTTCCTCTCTCTTGGCCGATTCTCTCTCTCTTCCTCCTCCTCTCCTTTCTCCTTGCTCTCCAAGTATCCTCTTGGTTCCTTGCCAAGTGTGGGAACCCTTCCAACCCTTTGGAACCCTTTTGTCTGTATGGGAGGGAACCTTTGGAACCAACTTTGGAACCTTTAAAATAGAAGACAAGAGGGCCTTTTATAGATTAGATGAGGGGCAAAAGTGGAAGTCCACAAATTCGTGCCTTGGAGCCCAAGTAGTTTGGTGACCGACTCAGACCGACACGGAGGACCTCGGGCCCGAGTTACTGTGCATCTCGGTCCGAGGTTGAAATCTCCCAAAGTCGGGCCCGACGTTGTTGCAACTCGGTCCTGACCTCGTTCCACCTTCTTCTTTGTTGGCTTCTCTTGTTCTTCTTCATGGCTTGCTCCTCTCTTTCTCGCTTTAGCTCGGGCCTTGCTCCATGTCTCGACCCTCCTTCAAATAGATCCTTGATTCACGCCAAATTACCTACAAAACACATAAAATGCGTGTAGTCTCCGAATCTCATAGAAATACGAGAACTAAGCTAAAAAGGAACAAAACACGCAAGAAAAAGTGAAAAAGAGACATATTTACAAAGGAAATCACATATGAAAACACCACCAAATAAAGATACATCAGAGCTATACCAATAATTTTTGTTGAGGAGTTGGGCGTGAGCCGGTGTGTAGCGGGTGAGATCGACTCCAAGATTCTTAGCCATGAGGCTAACCAAATTGCCACACCAAACCTCCTTGGACTTGGTTGATTTTCCGATGTAGTAAAGCCATTTGTACCCCAAATTCAAGGGGTCGGGCTCCTCAAAAAGAATTGTGCGGAAACAAGCAAACTCCGTCCTTGTAGGCCGGTTCAACTCTCTCTTCGGCCAAAATGTCGCGGCGAGGACTCTAAGAATAATCCTGAAGATGGGGTTGATGATGCTTGCCCCGGATAACGCCGCGGTGGAGGATTGAACCTCCCCGGTGATGTAGCTCCAAGTGCGGGTCACTCGGTAGTCCTTCAAGCTATAGTCTCTCGATGGGTTTGGGAGCTCTAAGATTGCGTTGAACTCCGCCATTGTAAAGTCACGGTCCTCGTTACCGAGCCGAAGCCGGTTCCGTCCCGCCGAGGTCTTCGACGAGAAGTTGGTTTCCAAGGTGACCAAGAACTCGGATGTGAGGGCCGGATAGTGTGGCAAGCTCTCTTACTTCAAAAGATGGGCGGCTCCAAGGATGATGAAAGCATCTTTGACATCCGTGTAGATCCCCGTGTTGACAGCGCTGGACTTTGAGAACCATCGGGTGTAGTGGTCCTTCTCCAGAAAATCACGGTAACGCCGTACTTGGCTTTGAGTGCTCAAAATCACATCATCCACTCGAGGTGGAGATGGGGACCTATGGTTCCTCCTTTTCTTCTGACCTCGGGTAGCGGGTCTGCTTGAACTTGCCATGGATCCTACAAAATAATCAAGACTTTTCCAAGATAAGATCCACTCAAAAATAGATAGGTAAGAGACCCCATACTTGGTCTCGAATTAACCTCGGAATTATTTGTTAACTACCCAATTGGGTCGTTTACGATTCTGGGCTCGGATTGATCGATGAAGCATTGCAGGGTCGTTAACGAGCCTGTGTGGGTCGTTAACGAGCCACCGAGAACAAAAACCAGAATTTCCAATTTTAATCTACCTTAAATTAAAACACAAATCAAGCATGCAATCTTCTATATTTTTCCATCGATCCCTCAATAGGGTATAAGCATCCCATACTTGCTCGATTACCCATCCTGAACATGCTAAAATTACCCAAAATTTTTTCATGCAAAGTTCGAACTTTAAGATTTAGAACAAGAAAAATCCATGCTTGCCTAACTAGAGTGTTGCAATAGATAATCTAACACGAATAATTCTTCCTAAAACATGAACAACTAAGCATAATCAAGAATTTTTATGCACAAAAATCAAGCATGCAAATCGACCTTTCTAAGAACACGATTCAAGACACGAAATTTTGACCATAAAGATAATCAATCATGCAATTTCGAGCAAGGGTTTAGAAATCATACCGGAGAATCAAGAAATTGAAGAACAAAGGGTCGGAATCGGGGTGGTTAACGAGCTTGTGTCTCGTCGGTGATCAGTTTCCGGGCTCCGGTAAAGATGGTCGGCCTCTCGATGGTCGGTGGAGTGGGTGATTCTGAACCGATGGGAGATAAGGGAGAGGGATTTAGAGCTTTTTGGGTTTGGGGAAGTATGAATTTGAGAGGGTAGTGGTAGATTTGTGGAAGGGGGTAAAAGGGGTTTTTATAGGAGGGGAAGGGGTAGAGGTGGGAGGCGGCTAGGGTAAAAGATAGGAGAGATTAGGTTAAAATTCTTACCTGCCCCGTTTCTTGTCGAGTCGGGTCTTCGAACCGGGTCGTTAACGACCCTGGGTGGGTCGTTAACGAGCCACCGTAGCCTCCTGGAGTGATTTTTTGATCCCTTCTCCTGAAATCTTATTAGCTCAAAAAATTCTAATTTCTATCCTAACTAAAACTAAAAAGAAAAACAAAAGAAAGCTAAGAAATAATCTAAAAAGAAAAAGAAAAGAAAAGAAAAACTAAACCTATTCTAAAAGCGGGTTGCCTCCCGTAAGCGCTATTTTTAACGTCGTTAGCCCGACGAGCTCCCTTGCTAGTCTCATGGTGGTTCATGTGTAGCCATGTTGGGGTCTTGAGGTACCCCACTCGTAGCCTTGCAGCCTCTGTGTGCTTGAGTTGCTAAATTGGGACCCTTTTCTTCTATTAGTACGCTCGAAATCCTTGGATTGTCAGTGTAGTCTGAAAGCCAAGGTGGTTTGGACTAATCTGTAATACCTATAGTAGGGCCTTGGTTAAACTCTTGCACGTGGGACTCAGTGATCGGCAAATGAGGATCGGTAATGACGGTTGTGTCGAGTTCAGGTTGGGTCAACTCGATTTGTGCGACTCCAACTGGGTCATTGGCTTTTTGATCCAAGTTGAATTCCACCCGTTCTTCTCCGATATCAAAAGTGAGGAGTCCCTTCCGCACATCAACTCTTGCTCCTGCTGTGGCTAAGAATGGTCGCCCGAGAATTATGGGGACATGGGGGTCTTCAGGCATATCAAGGACGATAAAATCATTCGGTATAAACAATTTCCCGACTAGAATAGGATAGTCGTCCACCACTCCTGTGGCTTTGACACTTGACCCATCTGCCCTGTACAGATTCATGTCTACTGGCTCTAGTGGTCCCATATTGGCTTTGGACCAGATTGAGAGAGGAAAGAGACTAGCACTGGCACCTAGATCGCATAAAGCCTTGAACTTGCGGTTGCCTATGCCGATCGTTATTGCAAACCTTCCTGGATCTCCTAGCTTCTCCGGTAGAGCTATCGATCTGACTTCATCCTGCAGCTCTATAATGTATCTTTTCCTGCTAAGAATATCTTTCAAAAAATTTTGTGTAAGCTGGCATTTCGCTTAGGGCCTCAGCGAATGGAATGGAAATATTAATGCCCTGAAGAATCTTAACGAAACGCTTGAACTTACTCTCAGTAGAGTCCATAGATTTCTTAGTTGGAAATGGGAGCGCTTTTACCATTCTCGGAACCAAGTTAGGCTCGAGAGGTGAGAGTACCGGGTCGACTCTAGGGTCGATTGATGTCCTCGGCGGGTCGTTACCGACCCTGGTGGGGTCGTTAACTACCCTGGGATTGAGAGGGAGGCTCGGTTTAGAGGACTTACCTGTGGTAGGGTCGTCAAGAACCCTCGGAGCCTCGTCATCCTTGTTTGTGGGCTCGTTATTTGCCCTCTCCGGCTCGTTAACGAGCCGGTTGGTGTCGTCTTGTTCCTCCTTGTCTTCAGCTTGAACTCTATCCGGTAATGTCTTCCCACTTCTGAGGTGCACTGCTGCTATTTGGCCTCTAGGGTTCTCCTCGGGGCGGCCCGGGAGTTGTCCTTGTGGTCTTGGAATTCGTGCAGCTAAGTCCCCTAATTGGGAATCAACACTCCTCTTCCAAACATCGAACTCTCCCCATCTTTTATCTTGTCGGTTCAGTTTGGCTTGAACTTCATCAACTTTGTTGTTCACTCAGTTAATGCTCTTCTTTATTTCCTGAACCCATGATGGCGTCTCCTGATGGCCTGAAGGTCGATATGGTGCAGTTCGTCTATCTGGTGGGGGGCCTGCGTAGTTTTGACTTGTATTCTGATTGCCCCATGGTTGATAGTTGTTCGACCTGTCATTATAATTAGGTTGGTTCCTGTATGGTCCTCTCATATAGTTCATCTCAACTATTGTCTCAGCGGTTCTAACCTGCTCAATGTTAGTGCAAGCAGAAGTACTATGTGCAGAAGAAGCACATTCTTGACATGATTGAGAGGATTTCAGAAAACTTATATGTTTCCTCAGACGGTTGACCTCATCTTGTAAGAATTGATTTTTAACATCTGGGTCAACTTCTTCTCGGTTAGGTATTTAGAGACGTTTTTGAGTTTGTGGAGTTTGCTGGGTTCCATACATAGCATCGTAATTAGCCAGCTTATCCAGCAGTTCCCACGCCTCTGTCGGGTTCATCTCTATAAAACCGCACGCAGTATGCGTGTTGATGCGGTTCTTGGTCTCTGCGTTGATACCCTGGAAAAAGATTTCTTGCAAAACATATAAAGGTTGCCCAAGAGTAGGGCACTGTCTAAGCATCTCTTTGAATCTTTCCCATGTTTCAACAAATGTTTCATTAGGCAACTGGTGATAGGAGGTGATGCGTTTCCTCAACTCCGTTGTCTTAGCAGGAGGGAAAAACTTTGTAAGAAATTGATCATACAAAGCTTTCCAAGTCCTGATAGACTTAGAAGGTAGGCTCTCCAACCAGTTCAGGGCCTTTCCAATAAGATACCATCTAAAAGCTTTTAACAGAACATATTCTAATGAGAAACCTTCAGGAACTATGGTGTCACATAAATCAAGAAAGTTTCTAATATGCTCCATAGGGCACTCAGCAGGTTTCCCTTCAAACTGAGCCCGTTTGATTAAGGATATAATTGAGACTTGACCTCAAAAGTTTTCTCTATCGCTGGAAGCACAATAGGAGATTCTGGCACCCTCAGTTCTGGATGCATGTATTGTTTGGCATTCCTTGGATAGGCATCAAGCTCTTCTTGTAGTCGAGCCTTATCAGATCGTTGACGCTCAGCTTCGGCGTCTGCGCCGTCCTTCTCGGCTTTCAGTGCCTCCATCTGGGTCCGGAGGATCTCTAACTCGCGAGCCATCTCTTCTGCTGTGGCCATGGCTCAGTTTTCTCGGAGTCGACGGTGCAGGGAACGTACGGGTTCTGAGTAATAACCGGTGTTATCAAACTGAAGCCTTCGTCGTCCTACCGGCATACACTGAGAAAACAGACAAAGAAAACAAAAATTAAAAACAAAAACGGGGTCGGGCTATTCCCGAACCCAAAGATAAACTAACAAACTCGTTGCTTCCCCGACAACGGCGCCAATTTGTTGAACGAGGTTTTTTTGACAACAAATAAATTTATAATCAAGACTCCGCTGAGTATAGGGAGGTCAGGATCGTTCCACAGGAAGCAAGGTTGTTCATTTATCAATCTATTAAAAAGCAAATAAAAACACTCACAAGCAGCCTCGTTAACGACGTTGTCAGGGTCGTTAACGAACCACCGAACACAAGAACACTTAAAATAACTACCCTATTAAAATCTAATTAAATTCGGTACCGAGGCACGTACTCAGCAACAAAAATTCACTAGAAATAATTCAAATAAAACAAAGATCTAGGACTAGGGACACCACAACATAGCCAAGCGGAAAAACTCGTAAGAAGATAAGATCATGCCTTTAAACAGATAGAGTCATCAACTCTCGTTGACTTAACAAGTAAATTAACAAACTTTCGCTTCCTAATTCACTTAATCGCTTGTTTTGGATCTAAAGCTTGAAACTTTCGTATTCAAACAATATCAACCTTCAAGTTACTAACTTTCTCTTTCAATCAAGTTAAAAACCTAAATTACCTCAACTTTCGTTTTGGTATAAGCACAACAAACAATTCTCAATAAAAGATAAAAGGCATTCAACACACAATCTTACTCATCAAACATGCTCAACTATGTCGGGCTTAACCCCGATCCTAGAAAAGAAAACTACTCACTAATCATAACGAAGAAACTAATAACTTCAATCAAAAGAAACATTGAAACAAAACAAAACTCAAATTAATAAGAAAATATCGTCTTACAGAGATTCAGAAGCAACCGAAAACATCAAAATACCGAATCATAATCGCGACTAACGACCCCGGTGACTGTCGTCTACCGAGCCTCCTCGATCCGACTCCGATCCGACTTCTCCTCTCTCGGCCCTTCGAAAATCTCTTCTAAAAGCTTCCCCCTTTTCTATGCTAGATAGAAGGGTATTTATACTAAAAAGCTAAAAACTAAAAATGCTAAAAGATATAAACTTTCCTAAGAAGATAGAAACAAACCCTAAAAGATAGAAATAAAATCTAAAAAGATATTAAGACCTAAAATACATATTCTAATAACCCTAAAAGATTCTAAAAAGATACTCAACCGACACGGAAATTAATTCCCGCTCAGGATCGGTGAATTATAAAATAAATCTTCACTTCTTCTTCTTCGTGGCCTCGTTAACGAGCCCTCACAGCCTCGTTCACGAGCCTGGGCTTTTGTTTTCTTCCACACTTCCTCTCGTAATCTTAAGCTTTGACTTATTCATTCTTGTACTCCTCCGTCTTTCGCTGTAATGCTCCAAATTCAACTCCATATAGCTCTTTTCCTTGCTAAAACCTACAAAATACACAAAATAGCGTAGCTTCCACTCTTTCCATAGAAATATGCAAAACTACCTAAAAACACTCAAAACTAATCCTAAACTTAACAAAACAAAACCTAATAATCAAAGAAAACCTACTAAAAACTATACTAAAAATGCGATCAGTCAGAGCCGCTGAGACAATTGCTGAGATGAATTATATAAGAGGACCATACAGGAACCAACCTAGCTATTTTGACAGGTTAAACAATTATCAGGCATGAGGCAATCAAAATCCAAATCCCAACTATCCAGCGCCTCCGCCGGATAGACGACCTGCACCGTATCGACCTCCAGGCCATCAGGAGCCACCATCATTGGTTCAAGGGTTACGGGAAGGCATTAACGGAGTGACTAACAAGGTTAACGAAGTTCAGGCCAACCTAAACAAACAAAAAAAAAGATGGGGAGAGTTCGATATATGGAAGAAGAGTGTTGATTCCCAACTAGGGAACCTTGTTGCACAGATTCCGAGACCACAAGGGCAACTACCGGGCCGCCCCGAGGAAAACCCTAAGGGACAAATAGCGGCGGTGCACCTTAGGAGCGGGAAGACATTGTCGGAGCGAGTCCAAGCTAAGGACAAGAAGGAAGAGGACGTCACAGTGCAGATCAGTAACGAGCCAGCGAGAGCAAGTACCGAACCAATATGCCACGATGACGAGGCTCCAAGGGTACCTAACGACCCTAACCAAGGTAAGTTTTCTAATCCGAGCCCTTCTCTCATTCCTAGGGTAGTTAACGACCCCATCAGGGTCGGTAACGACCCGCCGAGGTACCTAACGACCCTAGTGTCGACCCGGTACTTTCACCTCTTAAGCCTAACTTGGTTCCGAGAATGGTGAAATCTCTTCCATTTCCAACTAAGAAATCTATGGACTCTACTGAGAGCAAGTTCAAGCGTTTCGTGAAGATCCTTCAGGGCATTAATATTTCCATCCCATTCGCTGAGGCCCTAAGCGAAATGCCGGCTTACACAAAATTTTTGAAAGATATTCTTAGCATGAAAAGATCCATCACCGAGTTGCAGGATTAAGTCCGATCTATTACTTTACCAAAAAAGCTTGGAGATCCAGGGAGATTTGCTATCACAATTGGTATAGGCGACCACAAATTCAAAGCTTTATGTGATTTGGGAGCCAGTACCGGTTTACTCTCTCTTTCAATTTGGTTAAAAGCCAACATGGGACCATTAGAGCCTGTGGATATGAATCTCTTCATGGAGGACGGATCATGTGTCAAAGCCAAAGGGGTTGTGGATGACTACCCTATTCAAATTGGGAAATTTTTCATACCAAATGATTTCGTCATCCTCGACATGCCTGAGGATCCTCATGTCCCTGTTATCCTAGGCAGACCATTCCTAGCTACAACAAATGCCAAGGTCGATGTGCGGAAAGGACTTCTTACTTTTGAGATTGGAGAAGAACGTGTGGAATTTAGCTTGGACCAAAACGCAAATGACCCAAGCGCGGTCGCACAAATCGAGTTGCCCCAACCAGAACTCGACATAGCTGATACTACCGAACATCCACCAACTTTGAAAGAGGACGAGATCCTCTCACAGGACCCCGCCAAGCTCACGTGGCCCACTAACAAGTCTCACATACAAGGGAATTATCAAGGTGAGTACTCTTCGTCTTGCTTTACTCCTGCACCATGCTCCACAGTTTATGCTATTGAGGAGTCCAAACCGGCTTGGTTTTCGGATTTCACTAACCCATATGTAGGAATACCGGGCATACTAACAGAAGACAAGGGACCTAGCTTAGTGACTCAAGCAAACAACGCTTACAAAGCTAAGTATGGGGTATCTCGAGACCCTGACAAAGCTACAGATGAGCCACCATGAAGCAAGAGAAGTACGTCGGGCTAACGACGTTAAACATAGCGCTTACGGGAGGCAACCCGCTCTTAGTTTAGACTAGACTTTTCTTTTTTTAGATTCTTTTTCTTAGTTTTCTTTTGAGTTTTTCTTTTCTTTAGTAGTTTTTAGGATAGAAATTAGGATAAATGTTGAGCTAACAAGATGCAGGAGAAGGGCTCAAAAATCACTCCAAGAGGCTACGGTGGCTCGTTAACGACCCACCCAGGGTCGTTAACGACCCGATTCGACGACCCGATTCGTCAAAACGGGCAGGTAAGTTTTTTTAACCTAATCTATCTTTTACCTACCACATGCCACCGCCCCCTTTCACCTCTTCCTATCCCTACCCTCTCCTATATAACCCTTCTACCCCTCTTAAAAATTTCACTCTCAAATCCTTAAACTCCAAATCCCTCAAAGATCCTACCAAAGATCTTGGAGATCCCCCACTACCGATCGGAAATTCTCACCTCCACCAATCGCCGGAGACACCCTCGTTACCGAAGCTCGGAACCCCGGACTTCCACCGACGAGATTCACACTCGTTAACCACCCCAATCCGACCCTTTGTTCTTCAAATTATCAATTCTCCGGTATGATTTCTAAACCGTAACCATTAAATTGCAAGATTCATGATTTTTAGGGTAGAAATTTCATGTCTTGGATCTTGTTCATAGGGAGGATCTATTTCCATGTTTGGATTTTGCTCATGAAAATTCTTGGTTGTGCTTATTTGTTCTTGTTCTAGGGAAGATTATTCATGTTAGATTATCTATTGCAACACTCTAATTAGAAAAGTATGAATTTTTCTTGTTCTAGTCTTAAGTTCAATCTTTTCATGTCAATTTTGGGTAATTCTAGCATGATCGGGATGGGCAATCGAGCAAGTATGGGGTGCATAAAATCCGATTGTGTGTCTAGTGGAGGAGTATAGAGGATGCATACTTGATTTGTGGTCTAATTTTTAAAGTTGATGACATTCGGAATTCTGTGAACTGGCTCTCGGCAGCTCGTTAACGACCCACCTAGGCTCGTTAACGACCCTGTGTATGCTTCACCGATTCTAAACCAGTCCAGATTCTTTAACGACCCAATTGGGTAGTTGACGAATAATTCCGAGGTTACTTTGAGACCAAGTATGGGGTCTCTTGCCTATCTATTTTGAATGGACCTTATCTTGGAAAAATCATGATTGTTTTGTAGATCTCATGGCAAGTTCAAGCAGACCCGCTACCCGAGCTTAGAAGAAGAGAAGGAATCAGAGGTCCCCATCCCCACCTCGCATGGATAATGTGATCTTGAGCAGTTAAGGCCAAGTGAAACGATACCGTGCCATTCTAGAGAAGGACCACAACACTCGGTGGTTCTCGAAGTCAAGTGTTGTACACACGGGGATTTACACGGATGTCAAGGAGGCCTTTGTTATTCTCAGGGCATCTCATCTATTGAAGAAGAAGGATTTACCATATTTTCCGTCCCTCACATCCGAGTTCTTGGCCACTCTAGAGAAAAGTTTCCCGTCGAAGACTTCGGCGGGACGCATCCAGTTTCGACTCGGCAATATGAGCCGTGAGTTCACTATAGCGGAGTTCAATGCACTTCTGGAACTCCCGAACCCTTCTAGAGACTACATTTTGAAGGACTACAGGGTGACTCAGACATGGAGTTACATCACCGGGGAGGTCCAATCCTCCACAGCGGCACTATCTGGGGCAAGCATCATCAACCCCATCTTCAGGATCATTCTCCGAGCCGCTACATTCTGGCCAAAGAGAGAGTTGAACAGGCCAACGAGGACGGAAGTTGCTGGTCTTCGTACTATCCTTTTCGAGAAGCCCGACCCTTTGAATTTGGGGTGTGAATGGCTCTACTACATAGAGAAATCAACCAAGTCCAAGGAAGTTTGGTGTGGTAACTTGGTCAGTCTTTTGGCCACCAACCTTGGAGTCGACCTCACTCTCTACACACCGGCTCATGCTCAGTTACTCAACAAGAACTATTGGTATAGTTCTAGTATCTTCATTCAAGCTGAGAGAGGGTTTAAAGTAAAAGTTCAAAACCGCCTTGTTACACCCACCCTCGATATGTTGGAGTTACTTTACATATCAAATTGGTACGAGGCGTGGACGGGACATGCTTTCCCTTTGGAGCCCAAGCCGGAGGATGAGCTATCACTTAGGCCATGTGTGTCCCGGTTTGAAAGAGAGGAAGATGCAATGGATGAAGATGAAGATGAAGATGAGGATACCGAGCTAGTTGGAGAAGATACCGAGGAGGCCGACACAGAAGGCGGCACAGAGGAGATTAACTTCGAGGAAGAAGACCTCGACACAGAAGTACTAGGCACCAACATCCTCGTTGACGATCCCACCAGGCTCGTTACCGATCATTTCCAACCTTCTACATCTGCTGATAATGAGGTACCCATGGTCGTTAACGCCCCACCGAGAGCTCCTATCGACTCTTCGCCAGTTCCTACTGATCCTTACTCTTATGGGCTTGTTCCATATCACCCGGTGCTTCACCATGATCACTTCCAGCCTCACTACCCACCACCTCCTCAGCCTGAATACACTGGATCGAGCATTCCGCCACCATGGGCCGAGGATCTTTCTGCACGGATGCAACAGCTCAACCTCCAGCAGGACCACATTCATCAGAGGATGGATAGATGGGAGAGTGTCTATTCAGCTCGGATGACATTTGAGGATGAGAGGCACCGTCAGAGACATACAGAGGATGCTGAGCGCTGGAGGACGATGTACGACTTCATGGGGAACTTCGAGCACTATTTTCCTCCACCTAACCGTTGATCCAGCTTGAAGATGTTTTCCTTGTTTTCCACTTCTAAGACTTTGTAAGTTTTTGTTTTCTCTTTTCTTGTTTTTCATGTGTTTTTCTTTTCTATTTCTTTCCTTCTTCTTATTTCTTACAGTGGGGACACTGTAATTTTAAGTATGGGGTGGAAGAAAGTAGAAAAGTTTTGTGTCTCGTTGTCCTATGTGTTTTGTCTTAGGTAGTTTTAATTTCGAAAAAAAAAGAATTTTTTTTTTAATAAAATCTAAAAAAATAAAAAAAAGTTTTAGAATTGATAAATATCCCTTTCTTATGTTCTATGATAGTAGTTGCTAGCATGATCATATAATTCCTTGCAATCATGTCTTTGAGAATATAGTCGGATTCTTATTTTGAAGTTGTTTTTAGGAAGGAATAACATTTGATGAAATTGAGCACATATACCTTTTTTAGCATAAGTGATACAATCCAACAAAATTTACCTTGTGAGTATTTTTAGCCTTATAGGGAGAACATTAACGAATCCCTCTTCTTTTTTGTGTGATTTACTCTCTATATGCATATTATATCTTGGAATTGTGATGGTTATCTATTACTTGAGACCTATATAAGATTTTTAGTTCATTACTTATGAAAATGATATGATGGAGAACTTATTTTTATAAGCCCTATTATTCCATATCCACCTTTACATTATCCTTCTTTTGACAGCCAATTTGAGCCTGAAGCCTTTTATTTTTAGCTCCACAAAATCGTCCCCTAGCCGATATAAGCTTGACCCTATCCGGGGATTAGGACTTAGATTTGGAGAGGAAATTGTTTTGTTGAGTGTTAAAAAAAAGGGAGAGAGAGAGAGATGTTATGTTTGGTTTGAAATTGAAAGATTGTTGGAAAGGGTAGATTGGAAGTCTCTTGAGTTAATTTTGAAAAAAGAAAGATCTCTTGGTACAAAAAAATGCATAAAAAGAAGTTGTTAAGAATAAGGAGTACACGATGAGATCGTTAACGACCCTGAAGGGTTCGTTAACGAGGCAGCGAAAAAGAAAAAAAAAAGAAAGAAAAAAATGATGAAATAAGAGATGCATAGTGTTTATGATATAAGCCGGAGATTCTTTTGTTTATGAGACTTTCTAGGAATATATTGGGTGAGTAAGGAAAAAGTGCATAAAGAAGAGTGAGTTTGGTATATTGTTTATGAGAGTTTTTGGTTGTTGTGTGAGTTTTAGGAGTCTTTGATTCCCGGATATTATTAGCACCACATGACCAAAATATTTTCCACGCCTTATTGTCTTACCAAGCCCCATTACAACCCGGCCGAATGGAAGCTTCTATGAAGTTTTTCATTGAGCCCCCTAAGTTCTCTTGATGATTTTTGTTTGTTTTGACGAATCTTGGGTGGAGAGTTTGGTGATATAAGTTCCAATTTCTATGAGTTTTTGCATATAAGATGAGTTGAGAGACATATTTATAAGCTTAAACACTTGAGAGTTGAGAGAAACACATTATCCCTTGTGAGGTTGGATTGTATTTTCTTGTGTCTATTTTAGGTGCATATGTGTGATGACATTAATAGTCCTTTGCTATTTTTTCTTCTATATGTTTTGAAGTTGCTTTTTTGATAATGGCTATAGTTTGATGAGCAAGTTGTTTGGTTTTGATTATTGTTTTGTGATTGCTTGAGGACAAGCAAGTCTAAGTCTGGGGTATTTTGATGTTCTTGTTTTTAGTATAGTTTTTGATAGGTTTTCTAAGGTTATTAGGATTAGTTTTGATAAGTTTAGAGTTAGTTTTGTGTGTTTTTGGATAGTTTTACATATTTTGTGAAAAGTATGGAAGCTACTCGGTTTTGTGTCTTTTTGTAGGTTTTAGCAAGGAAAAGGTGATGTTTGAAGCCGGAATAAAGAGCTATGATAAAGGACGGAGGATTACAGAGTGAAGAAGCTGAAGTTTGAGTTTTTGGAAGAGAAGTGTTGAAGAAAGCCAAACCCAGGCTCGTTAACGACCCTGAAGGGTTCGTTAAAGAGGCCACGAGATAGAATAATCGAGAGGTTGACTTTCTGACTCACCGATCCTGTGCGGGAATTTATTTCCGTGTCGGTAGAGTATCTTTTTATGATTTCAGGGTTATTATATTATGTATTTTAGGTCTTGTTATCTTTCTAGATTTTATTTCTATCTTTTAGAATAGATTCTATCTTTTTAGGAAAGTTTATATCTTTTAGCTTTTTTTAGTTTCTAGCCTTTTTAGTATAAATACCCTTCTATTCTAGCATAGAAGAGGGGGGATTGGATCGTAGTTAGATAGAGGAGAGAAGAGGAAGAACCGAGAGAAGAGAGAGACGAGTCGGAAGTTGTGATCGAAGAGCTCGGTGGACGAGAGTTACCGGGGTCGTTAGTCGTGATTTTGATTTGGTGTTTGAGGTTTTTTCGGTTTCTTCTGAATCTCTGTAAGACAATATTATTTATTAATTTGAGTAGTGTTTTGTTTTCAATGTTTTCTTTGATTGAAGTTATTGGTTTCATCGTTATGATTAGTGAGTAGTCCTTTTATCTAGGGTCGGGGTTGAAACCCGGCATAGTTATGCATGTTTGGTGAGTGAGATTTTGTGTTAAATGCCTTTTATCCATTATTTAGATTGTTTGTTGTGATTATACCGAGATGAAAGTTGAGGTAATTTGAGTTGTTGACTTGATTGAAAGAGAAAGTTATAAACTTGAAGGTTGATATTGTTTGAATGCGAAAGTTTCAAGCTTTAGATCCAAAGCAAGCAATTGAGTGAGTTAGTTTATAAAAGTAGATTAATTTACTTGCTGAGTCAATGAAAGTTGATGCATCTATCTATTTAAAGGCATGATATTCTATCTTCTTACGAGCTTGTGTGCATGACTATGTTGTGGTAACCCTTGTCCTAGATTTTTATTTTTATTTTAATTCTCTCATAATCATATTCGTTGCTGAATTTGTTGGCTCGGTACCGAACTTGTCTGGGTCGTAGTTTTAGTCTTTTTATTTGCGGTAGGTCGTTAACGAGGCTGACAACTTCGTTAACGAGGCTGCTCCTGTGTGTTTTTGTTTGCTTTTGTTTTATTTTCAGTAGTCGATAGACAAACAACCTTGCTTCATGTGGAACGATCCTGACCTCCCTATACTCAGCGGGGTCTTGATTATAAATTTATTTGTTGTCAAGAAACCCTCTCCACAATAAGCTCAATTTTTGCCTTGTCCACCTCAATCCCACGTTTAGATACTAGATGACCTAAGGCAATTCCCTCTCTAACCATGAAATGACACTTCTCTCAATTGAACACAAGGTTAGTCTCCTCACATCTTTTAAGGACCCTAGAAAGATTAGCAAGACATGAATCAAAAGTGGAATCATAAACTGAAAAATCATCCATGAATACCTCCACTATTTCCTCAATCATGTCGGAGAAGATGGCCATCATGCATCTTTGAAAGGTAGTTGGGGCGTTGCAAAGCCCAAATGTCATCCTCCTATAAGCAAACGTACCATACGGACAAGTGAATGTCGTCTTCTCTTGATCATCGGGGTGAATGGGAATATGCCAAAAACCACTATAGCCATCCAAATAACAAAAGTAATCGTGTTGGGCTAAGCGTTCTAGGACTTGGTCAATGAAGGGGAGTGGAAAGTGATCCTTCCTAGTGGCACTATTAAGTTTCCTATAGTCTATGCACATTCTCCACTTAGTGGTGGTCCTAGTTGGAATCAACTCCCCTTTTTCATTCTTTACAACCGTCATTCCCCCTTTCTTAGGAACTACATGTACGAGGCTAACCCATTTACTATCTAAGATAGGAAATATGATACCAGCATCTAGCATCCTAAGAATTTCTTTCTACACTACCTCTTTCATTTTAGGGTTTAGCCTACGTTGATGCTCAATAGTGGGTTTATGATCATCCTCCATATAAATCCTATGCATGCACAATGAGGGTGAAATACCACTAAGTTCTTCTAGTGAATATCCTATGGCTTTCCTATGAGTCTTAAGCACATCAAGCAATTTGTTCTCCTCTTCCTTACTCAAGTTAGCATTAATAATAACGGGAAGAGTAGAATTAGGACCAAGAAAAGCATACCTCAAGGAGTCGGGGAGCTCCTTAAGCTCGGGAGTAGGCTTGGGCAAGCTAACTTCCTCCTCATGCTCCGCCATGAGTGCTTCCAAGACAAGGTAGGGATCCTCACTTTCGTCCAGGAGGGTCGTGCACGACCCTTGGAGGGTCGATCCTGAGACCCCAGAAACGTGCGGTAGAGGCTCCCAAGTCAATAATTTCTCCGTTGGGTTGTTGCACTCAATGTAATCGGAGTGTGTGTATAGCATCTTGACTTCCTCATGACTTGACTCCTTCATAGTTGGGTCGAATCGGAACTCAACCACTTCTTCTCCAATATTAAGGTGAGAAGATCGCTCTTCACATCGGTGATAGCTCCTGCGGGGGCTAAGAATGGTCGTCCGAGAATGATGGGTACCACAGGGTCCTCAGGCATCTCCATCACTATGAAATCGTTGGGCACAAAAAACTTCCCCACTTGAACTGGGAAATCATCTACCACTCTCGTTGGCTTGACGCATGACCCATCCTCCATGTATAGCTTCATGTTCACCGGTACTAATGGCCCCATGTTGGTCTTGGACCAAATTGAAAGTGGAAGCAAGCTTGCACTAGCACCTAAATCACACAAAGCTTTGAAACGGTAAGCTCCAATACCAATAGTAATAGCAAACTTACCGGGATCGCCTAGCTTCTCGGGGAGCTCCAACGACCTCACCTCATCCGTTAGCTCTGACATTGATCGCTTTCTAGATAAAATCTCCTTCAAGAATTTAGTATAAGCATGCATTTCTTTCAAGGCCTCGGCGAAAGGAATGGAAAGATTCAAGCCTTGAAGCAACTTAACGAAGCGCTTAATTTTCCTTCCATCGAGTCCTTGGGTTTCTTAGAAGGGAAAGGAAGTACCTTAGATCAGGATTGAATAAAAGGAGAAGGGTTAGAAGACTTAACTTGTGAAGGGTGGTCGAGCTCGACCCCAGTTGGGTCGATCGCCTCTTCTTCCTCATTAGAAGCATCCTCGTGAACGACCCATGAGGGGGTCGTGCACGACCCTTGGAGGGTCGGTCCTAAGGCTTGTTCCTTCTCCTTATGGTTGGGTGGCTCGGGCAACGGCTTACCACTCCTTAGGTGCATGGCTCGGACTTCACCATTGCTTGGTCGGCTTATAGGATTCTAGTCAGGGCGGCCCGGAAGTTGTCCTTGAGGTCTCGGGATTTGAGTAGCTAGCTTGCCAAGTTGGGAATCGACATTCTTTCTCCATGAGTCAAATTCTCCCAACCTTGCATGAACACCTTTCATTTGCGTGGTAAGCTCGGCTCGTACTCCATTGATCCCATTCTGGACTCCGTTGATTCCTTCTTGCAGCGCTTGCACCCATGATGGTTGCCCTTGATAGTCCGGAGGACGGTAGGGAGGGGGACGTTGCTCTTGTTGAGGGGGTTGCTTGTATTGGTCATAATTAGGGTTGCCCCAAGATGGTTAAGCAATGTTCCTCCCTGCATAATTGTTTTGGTTCCTATAGGAACCTCTCATGTAGTTCACCTCCTCATAAGCCTCAACGGCTCGCACTTGCTGCAAGTTAGTGCAATTGGAAGTAGTATGGGCGGAAGACCCGCATTCTTGATAAGATTGAGAAGATTTAAAGTAACTTACTTGCTTTTTCAATCGGTTGATCTCATCTTGCATGAATTGGAACTTCACATCCCGATCAACCACATTGGATTGTGGTTCATAATGCTTCCTCTCCGTCGGCTTAGCTTGTTGGGTACCGTACACAGCATCATAGTTGGTTAGTTTGTCCAACAAAGCTCAAGCTTAATCGGGATCCATCTCAATGAACCCGCAATCAGTATGAAGGTTGATTTTGTCCTTTATAGCGGCATTAATCCCCTAAAAGAAAATCTCCTGAAGCACATAGGGTGATTGTCCATGAGTAGGACATTGCCGAAGAAGTTCCTTAAACGGCTCCCAAGTTTCCACAAAGGTTTCATTGGGAAGTTGATGATAAGAGGTGATGCGCTTTCTTAGCTCTGTAGTCTTGGCCGGTGGAAAGAACTTTGTCAGAAACAGGTCCTACAAAGCCTTCCATGTAGTAATCGACCTAGGAGGTAAGCTTTTGAGCCAAGTAAGTGACTTTCCGGACAAAGACCACTTGAACGCCTTCAAGAGAACATATTCAAGCGACACGCCATCGACAGCGATGGTGTCACATAAGTCGGTGAAGCTCTTGATATGCTCCAAGGGACACTCCTCAAATTGAGATCGCTTGATAAGAGTGATGAAATGAGACTTGATCTCAAAGGCGCGCTCAATTTCAGGGAGGACAATAGCTGATTCAGGAACCCTAAATTCCGGGTGCATGTATTGCTTGGCATTCCTTGGGATAGCATTCAGTTGTTCCTGAAATCACTGCACAGCTGCAGCCTGAGCATCTCGGTCCACTTGCATGCGCTGCGTCTGAGCGCGGAGTTCTTCCATTTCTCGAACAAGAGTCTCAGCATCGGCCATTGCTCATTTTTCTCTCAAACGTCGATGGAAGGATCTTTCGGGTTCACTGTCGTAGTCTATCCCAAAGGTTCTCCGGGAAAAACGAGATGGCATACACTGCGGCCAAAGACAAAGAAGACAAAATTAGAAAACAACAAAAGCGCAAGGGCTAGTTCCAAACCCAAATATCAACTAAACTAGGCACTATTGCACACTCCCCGGCAACGGCGGCAATTTGTTGAAGGGTTTCTTGAACAAATAAATTTATATTCAAGACCCCGCTGAGTATAGCGGATTCAGGTTCGTCCACGGGAATGAGAATAGTGCTAAAGATTAGTTGATAAACTAAGAAAAGCAAAGAAATAACAAGCAAACAACGCCAAGACCGAACCAAAGTAGGTCGTGCACGACCTTAAGGGGGTCGGTCCTGAGCACAATCAACGAAACACACAAAACTAGCAAAGGTTCGAGCACGACGTATGGGTCGAGATCGAATCAAAGACAAAAAATTTAATCAATATAAAGGACGAATTCCAAGGCTAGGGCTACCACAACAACAATCATACATGCTTCCAACAAGTACTCACAATTATAATGCAATTTAGATCAAAGAAGAATCAACTTTCGCAAACAATTCAAGTTATCCAATCGACTTTCGCAAATTAAACAACTTTCTATCTATCCTTCAACCTAGGAATATCAACTTTGGCAAATAATCCTATTAGTACTAATCAAATAATCAACCTTACACTTTCGCTTAAGATTAATTGCAAGAATATGCCTCAACTTTCGTAAAGGAATTTAGCACAAAATAGATAGATATGATCATCAAGCACTCAAATTATGAATTCATATTTTAGACATGCATGATTTTGTTAGGTTTTCACCCAACCCTAGAATTTAAGAAAACTACTCACTCATAGCAAAGAGAGACGAGAAAAAGAAAGAAGAAGACATGATCAATCCAAACAAAATTCAAACTAAACCAAGAAGAAATCTTACAAAAGTCTCAAACTTGTTCCTCAAGTCTCCCTTCGCTCTAGAGAGTACTTTTCAACGCCAAAATAAACGATAAATCTCAGCCAAAGGGTTTATCCTCCCCTTTTAAACGAAAAGGAGCTCTAATTAACTAGGAAATAAGATAAAACAACCTTCCTAAAATAAAAAGATAGAATATATCACAAAGGATCTCGGAATAGAGAGAAAGTCGGCGCCACGCACGACCCAAATGGGTCGTGCACGACCCTCATAGGGTCGGTCCTGGGCCTTGTTCTTCTAGCTTCCTTAGCTTGGTTCGTGTACGACCCCTTCATAGCTCGATCTTGAGTTGATTTCCTCACCTTCCTTCATGTTTTCACTCTTCTTAGCCCTTCTTCTGTAGCTCGTAACCTTCAAATCTTCCTTATAGCTTGTCCACCTTCTCTTCCAATGTTCCAAACTCTTCTTTCAAGCTCCAAAACTCCTACAAAAAGACACAAAAGGTGCGTAGCTTCCGAATCTCAAGGAAATACGAAATCTAAAGCAAAAAAACTCAAAAACATAAACTCAAACACGAAAACTAACTCAATATAATCTATTTAGACACTAAAAATCCTACCTAAAAAGCGGACATCATGAAGGGAGTGAATAGGGTTAACATTGGACCTGGGGATGGGGCCAAAAGACTTCCTACAAGGGAATTAACCGACTTGTTGAGGAAGAGGGGAGGGGTACATGGTTAAATTTTATATTCTTGATTTGAAATGGGTGGAGGGAGGGTAAGGTAGGTACTATCTTTCCAAATTCTTGATATATATACATAATATTTTTTTATTTATAAAACTTAAAAAGAATGAATTTAAATATAATTTTAGTTTTTAATTTTAAAACTTATATAAATGTCTACAAATTACAGAATGATATTTTACTTTTATTTTATTTAAATTTAATATTTGTAACTATTTTTAAAGTTAAAAATTTCTAGTTAAAAATATTTTTTATAATAAACGGGCCTTGTTAACAACTCCATAACCGATGGAGATTTCCCGTTTTGTTCCTTGTTGGTGATTAGATGAGGATGAGACATGGATGGGGAGCACAATAGAAGATCAGGGTGGTGTTAGGGAATGCATTCCACGCCTTGTCCCGCCCATGTGCATCACTAAGAGTGAATTTGATAATTGTTAATTTTAATTTTAGATTTTAGTTTGAATATATGTATCAAACTTAAAAACTAGTAGTATAATTAGAGATGCACATGGGACAAAGTGGTACGGGGAATTCATTCTCCACTAGGGATGCGCAAAAAACCCGTGGGGACGGAGATCCGCGAGGACCCGACCCTAATGGGTCGGGGATTCCCCGACTTAGTGGGAAACGGGGCGGGGATGGGGATTATTTTCGTATCCCTGATTTTAAATGGGGCGGGGACGGGGAATTTACTATCCGCCCCGAATCCCGCTATATATATGATAGCTCGCATATAGGAGTAGTTTAGATGCATGCTTTATATATGTTTTAGTTAGTTTTAGGTTAGTTTTTATGTAGTTTTGAGGTTTTTGTGTTGTCGGGTATTATGCGCTGGTTTGCTCGGTTTTACAGGTTTTAGGTTCATGAGCAACAGCGGGGCGAGTACAGATGGATCATGGTGGTGATGGACGAGGCTAAGGAAGCTAGGACATGCTAGGAGACGAGCTAAGACAAGAAAGAACCGAGCCAAAAGCAAAGCTAAGTACTCGGGGTGCAAGCCGCGTAGCAGCCCGCGCAATCTCAACTGGCGAGGTATTGCGCGGGGAGGACAAAGCGCGGCCGCGCAATTCAGGCTGAACCCGCGCAATCTGGGGCTTCTCACAGACGATGGATTTGGGCCGAGATTTGGTTTGGGCTTCAATGTTTGGCTATTTGGGCTTATAATTTCCGAGATTATATGTTTAAGATAGAGTTTGAGGGATATTTTTAGAGACATATAAATACTTTATGTAGTTTTATTTTCATTAACTTTTGATCACCTTTTGGAGGCTAGGGTTTTCTCTCAAGGAAGAACCTTTGAACCTTTGTAAGTTTGATTTTAATTTCAATTATGCATTGCTAATTTTCCTTTGTGTTTGACTAATTGGTGAAGTCATGATTTGTGTATGATTGTGAGATTTAATTGATTCTCAACGAACTTGAATAGAAATTATTCCATGTGCTTAATTGAATCAGAATTATTCTAGGGTTTTTTTAGATTAGCTACCTAATAGAATTTCTAGGTTAATTTACAACTGAATCTGATTAATTACCGGTCAGAATTAATCTGATCAAGAGTAGACTTTAATTAATTTAGTACTGGTTGGACAAATTGGTTTAAGTAGGGAATAAATTCACAAGTTACTTAGATGTATGGTTGCTCTAAGTATATGTTTCTATTGATAACTTGAATCGTCAAGCTGTTATTTAATTGAATCTAGAAGGTCTTCTAGGTTATTAGATAATTAGGGTTGTTAGATGTTGATAGGGTTTCTCGGCCAACAAATAAATTTGTAAGTCAAGACCCCGCTGAGTACAGTGGAGTCAGGATCGTTCCACAAGAAGCAAGGTTGTTTGTTTATCAATCTAATAAAAATCAAATAAAAATCAAACACAATCACTCACGAGATGCCTCGTTAACGACCTTGTCAGGATCGTTACCGAACCACCGAACACAAATATACCAATTAACGACCTAATAAAATTCTAATTAATACTCGGTACCGAAACAAGTATTCAGCAACGAAGACTTATCAGAAATAATTCAATAAAAACAAATAATCTAGGATAAGGGACACCACAACATAGCCAAGCATAAGAATTCGTAAGAAGATAAGATCATGCCTTTAAATAGATAGAGTCATCAACTTTCATTGACTTAACAAGTAAATTAATCTATTTTCATAAACTAACTCACTCAATTGCTTGTTTTGGATCTAAAGCTTGAAACTTTCGTTTTCAAACAATATCAACCTTCAAGTTACTAACTTTCTCTTTCAATCAAGTTAAAACTCAAATTACCTCAACTCCCGTTTCGGTATTAAGCACAACAAACAATCTCAATAAAAATAAAAGGCATTCAAAACGCAATCCTACTCATCAAACATGCTCAACTATGTCGGGCTGAACCCCGACCCTAGAAAAATAGACTACTCACTACTCATGATTAAGAAACCAAAAACTTCAATAAAAATAAACATTGAAACAAAACTCAAACTTAAATTAATAAAAAAAATATTGTCTTACAGAGAATCAGAAGAAAACTAAAACAAACAATCACCGAACCACAAACTCGATCAACGAACCTCGGAAACCGTCGTCACCGAACCTCGTTACCGACTTCCGATCCGGCTCTCTCTCCTTCGGCCTTCCTTCTCCTCCAAAACTAGCTCTAAAACTCTACTCCAAAATTAAGCCTCCCCTTTCTATGCTAGATAGAAGGGTATTTATACTAGAAAATCCTAAAAAACTAAAAAGGCTAAAAGATAAAAACTTTCCTAAAAAGATAGAAACAATCTCTAAAAGATAGAAATAAAATCTAGAAAGATATTAAACCCTAAAATACATATTCTAATAACCCATAAAGATTCTAAAAAGATACTCAACCGATACGGAAATATATTCCCGTTCAGGATCGGTGAATAATAAAATAATACTCCGAAATCTTTCTCTTCGTGGCCTCGTTAACGACCCTTCACAGCCTCGTTAACGAGCCTGGGGTTTTGTTTTCTTCAACACCTCCTCTCGTTTTCTTGAGCCTTGACTTCTTAAATCTTGCACTTTCCCGTCCTTCACTGTGATGCTCCAAATTTAGTTCCATTTAGCTCCTTTCCTCGCTAAAACCTGCAAAATACACAAAATAGCGTAGAATCCACCCTTTTCGTAGATTTTTGCAAAACTAACTAAAAATACTCAAAACTAAACCTAAACTAGACAAAATTAATCCTAGTAAGCAAAGAAAACCTATCAAAAACTATACCAAAAATGCGAACATGAAAATACCCCATACTTAGACTTGCTTGTCCTCAAGCAATAAACAAGATACTAACCAAAACCAAAACAAATCATGCTTATCAAGACATAGCCATCTTCAAAAAGCAATATCTACACATAAGAAAATTATAGCAAAAGACTATTAACATCCTCACACATATATGCACTTAAATAGACATAAAATAATACAATCCAACCTCTCAAGGGATATATGTGTTTCACTCCACTCTCAAGTGTTTGGGCTTATAATATCAATCTCTCAACTCATCCTATATACAAAAACTCATAGAAATTGGAACTTATATCACCAATACTCTCCACCCAAGATTTGTCAAAACAAGCAAAGAATCATCAAGAGAACTTAGGCTCAATGAAAAACTTCATAGAAGCTTCCATTCGGCCGGGTTGTAATGGGGTTTGGTAAAGACAATAGGGCATGGAAATATTTTGGTCATGTGGTGCTAATAATATCCGGGAATCAAAGACTCCTAAAAACTCACACATAACATCAAAACTCTCATATAAAATAACCAAACTCACTCTCATATTATGCACACTTTATTTTCACTCACCCATTATCATCCTAGAAAGTCTCATAACCAAAAATAAAAGAATCTCTTGATATTATTTTTAAGCACAAATGCACTTCAACTTTTCCTCTTTCTTTCTCTCCTTTTTTTTATATTTTTTTTTTCTTTTTCCTCCCTTTTTTTTTCGCTGCCTCGTTAACGAACCCACATCCAGGTCGTTAACGATCCACCGTATACATTTCTTCCCTTTAACACTTAATTGTGCATCTTTTTATCAAGAGACCTTTCTTACATATAATAACAAGAGACTTCCAATCTACCCTTCCCAAATACCCTTTAATTCAAGCAAACAGAAACTCTCTTCTTTTTAACAAAACAAAAAACTTTACCTCTCCAATCTAAGTCCTAATTCCCGGATAGGGTCAAGCTTATCTCGGCTAGGGAATAATTTTTGTGGAGCTAAAAATAAAAGGTTTCATGCCAAAATTGGTTATCAAAAGAAGGAATAATGTAAAGGTAGATAGGGGATAATAGGGCTCATAAAAATAAGTTCTCTATCATATGATCTTCACAAGTAATGAACTAAAAATCTTATAAGGGTTTCAAGAAATAGATAACCATCACAATTCCAAGAGATAATATGCATAAGGAGAGTAAATCACACAAAAAAGAAGAGGAATTTATAAATGTTCTCCCTATAAGGCCAAAAATAACTCACAAGGTAGATTTTGTTGGATTGCATCATCTATGCTATAAAGTATATGTGCTCAATTTCATCTAATGCTATTCTCTTCTAAAAACAATAATTTCAATTTTTAAGAATCCGGCTATACTTTCAAAGACATGTTTGCAAGGAATTATATGATTAAACTAGTGATTGCTATCATAGAACTTTAAGAAGGAATATCTATCAATTCTAAACTCTTTTTGGATTTTTAAATTTTTAAATTTTTTTTTGTTTTTTCGATTTAACAAAAGTAAATTTTTCAATTTTTTTGTTTTGTTTTTTCGATTTAACAAAAGTAACAACTACATAGAACATGAAAACACCTAGGACATAATTTTTCTACTTTTCTTCCCACCCCATACTTAAAATTACAGTGTCCCCACTCTAAGAAAAATAAGAAGAAGAAGGAAAAGAAATAGAAAACAAAACAAAAAATTAAAAAGAAAAAGAAAGACATAAAACTTACAAAAGTGGAAACAAGGAAAGGAAGCTTCATCTTGAGCTTGATCAACGGTTCGGTGGAGGAAAATAGTGCTCAAAGTTCCCCATGAAGTCATACATCGTCCTCCAACGCTCAGCATCCTCCGCCTCTCTCTGACGCTGCCTCTCATCTTTCCTCGACATACGAGCAGAATAGACGGTTTCCCATCTATCCATCCTCCGATGAATGTGATCGGTCTGAAGGTGAAGCTGCTGCATCCGTGCAGAAAGATCCTCGGCCCATGGTGGTGGTATGCTCGATCCTGCGTACTCGGGCTGAGGAGGTGGTGGGTAGTGAGGCTGGAAATGGTCTTGATACATCACCGGGTTGTAAGGCATTAAGCCATATGCATGAGGGTCGACAGGAGCTGGTGGAGGGTCGACAGGAGCTTGTGGCACCTCGTCAACGAAGCTGGTTGCCTCGTTAACAGTGTTGTGAGGTGGCTGGAAATGGTCGTTAACGACCCTGGTTGGCTCGTTGACGAAGATGTTGCCTCCTAATTCCTCCGTCTCCATGTCGTCTTTTGTAAAGTTGAGCTCCTCAGTGCCGCCCTCGGTGTCGGCTTCCTCGGTGTCATTTCCTACGACCTCGGTATCCTCTTGATCATCTTCTTCTTCATATTCGTCCACATCGTCCCGCTCAAACCGGGTGTGACATGGTCGAAGCGAGAGCACATCCTCCGATTTTGGCTCCAATGGGTAAGGCTGGCCCGTCCACACTTCGTACCAATTCGGTACGTAGAGTAGCTCGTACATGTCGAGGGAAGGTATGACATGGCGACTTGATCTCGAACCTTCACTTTGTAGCCTCCCTCGGCTTTCACGAAAATCCCGGCACTATACCAATAGTTCTTGTTGAGGAGTTGAGCGTGGGCCGGTGTGTAGCGGGTGAGATCCACTCCAAGATTTTTAGCCAAGAGGCTAACCAAATTGCAACACCACACCTCCTTGGACTTGTGGGACTTCTCGACATAGTAGAGCCATTCGTACCCCAAATTCAAGGGGTCGGGCTCCTCGAAGAGGATGGTGCGGAAGCAAGCGACCTCCGTCCTTGTAGACCGGTTCAACTCCTTCTTCGGCCAGAATGTTGCGGCGAGGACTCTCAAGATAATCCGGAAGATGGGGTTGACTATGGTTGCCCCGGATAGCGCCGCGGTGGAGGATTGAACCTCTCCGGTGATGTAGCTCCAAGTGCGGGTCAATCGGTAGTCCTTCAAGCTATAGTCTCTAGACGGGTTTGGGAGCTCCAAGATTGCATTGAACTCCGCCATGGTGAAGTCACGGTCCTCGTTACCGAGCCGGAACCGAATGCGTCCCGCCGAGATCTTCGACGAGAAGTTGGTCTCCAAGGTGGCCAAGAACTCGGATGTGAGGGCCGGATAATGTGGCAAGCTCTCTTGCTTCAATAAGTGTGCGGCCCCAAGGATGATGAAGGCATCCTTGACATCCGTGTAGATGCCCGTAGAGACGGCGCTAGACTTCGAGAACCATCGGGTGTAATGGTCCTTCTCCATGAAATCCCGGTAGCAACGTACCTGGCTTTGACTGCTCAAAATCACATCTTCCACCCGGGGTGGAGATGGAGACCTGTGGTTCCTCCTCTTCTTCTGGCCTCGGGTAGCGGGTCTGCTTGAACTAGCCATGGATCCTACAAAATAATGGAAAATTTTCCAAGATAAGATCCACTCAAAAATAATAGGTACGAGACCCCATACTTGGTCTCTAAATTAACCTCGGAATTATTCATAAACTACCCAATTGGGTTGTTCACGAGTCTGGGCTCGGATCGATCATCTATGAAGTGCAGGGTCGTTAACGAGCCTGGGTGGGTAGTTAACGAGCCGCCGAGAGCAAAACTAGAAATTTCCGAAATTAAATCTACCTCTAATTCAGCACAAATCAAGCATGCAATCTTCTATTATTCTCCACAATTCCCTCATTGGGTAAAAGCACCCCATACTTACTCAATTACCCATCCCTAACATGCTAAAAATTTCCCGGAATTTTGACATGCAAAGTTCGAACTTTTAGATCTAGAACAAGAAAAATTCATGCTTTCTTAACTAAAGGGTTACAATAGCTAATATAACATGAATAAACTTACCTAAAACATGAACAACTAAGCACAATCAAGAATTTTTAGAACGGAATTTAAGCATGCTCATCGATCTCCCTAAAAATCATGATTCAAGATATGAAATTTAACCCTATAGATAATCAATCATGCAAATTCAAGCAAGGGTTTAGAAATCATACCATAGAACCGAGAATTAAAAGGACAAGGGTCGGAATCGAGGTGGTTAACGAGCTCGTCGTCGACGGTGAATGGCTTTCGAACTCCGGTAACGATGGCGTCTCCGATGGTCGTTAGCGTGGGATTTCCGACTCGGTGGGAGAGAAGGGAAAGGGGTTTGAGAGAGTTTTGGGTTTGAGAGTGAATGTTTGGAGAGATTGTGGTAGAATTTTGGGAGGGGTAGAAGGGTTTTTATAGGAGGGGTAAGGATAGAGGGGGTGGCGGCTAGGGTTAGAAAAATTAACTAGGTTAGAATTACTTACCTGCCCCGTATTGTGACGATTCGGGTCGTCCGAACTGGGTCGTTAACGAGCCACCGTAGCCTCCTTCTAATAAAAATCAAATAAAAATCAAACACAATCACTCAGGAGATGCCTCGTTAACGACCTTGTCAGGATCGTTACCGAACCACCGAACACAAATATACCAATTAACGACCTAATAAAATTCTAATTAATACTCGGTACCGAAGCAAGTATTCAGCAACGAAGACTTATCAGAAATAATTCAATAAAAACAAATAATCTAGGATAAGGGACACCACAACATAGCCAAGCATAAGAATTCGTAAGAAGATAAGATCATGCCTTTAAATAGATAGAGTCATCAACTTTCATTGACTTAACAAGTAAATTAATCTATTTTCATAAACTAACTCACTCAATTGCTTGTTTTGGATCTAAAGCTTGAAACTTTCGTTTTCAAACAATATCAACCTTCAAGTTACTAACTTTCTCTTTCAATCAAGTTAAAACTCAAATTACCTCAACTCCCGTTTCGGTATTAAGCACAACAAACAATATCAATAAAAATAAAAGGCATTCAAAACACAATCCTACTCATCAAACATGCTCAACTATGCCGGGCTGAACCCCGACCCTAGAAAAATAGACTACTCACTACTCATGATTAAGAAACCAAAAACTTCAATAAAAATAAACATTAAAACAAAACTCAAACTCAAATTAATAACAAAAATATTGTCTTACAGAGAATCAGAAGAAAACTAAAACAAACAATCACCGAACCACAAACTCGATCAACGAACCACAGAAACCGTCGTCACCGAACCTCGTTACCGACTTCCGATCCGGCTCTCTCTCCTTCGGCCTTCCTTCTCCTCCAAAACTAGCTCTAAAACTCTACTCCAAAATTAAGCCTCCCCTTTCTATGCTAGATAGAAGGGTATTTATACTAGAAAATCCTAAAAAACTAAAAAGGCTAAAAGATAAAAACTTTCCTAAAAAGATAGAAACAATCTCTAAAAGATAGAAATAAAATCTAGAAAGATATTAAACCCTAAAATACATATTCTAATATCCCATAAAGATTCTAAAAAGATACTCAACCGATACGGAAATATATTCCCGTTCAAGATCGGTGAATAATAAAATAATACTCCGAAATCTTTCTCTTCGTGGCCTCGTTAACGACCCTTCACAGCCTCGTTAACGAGCCTGGGGTTTTGTTTTCTTCAACACCTCCTCTCGTTTTCTTGAGCCTTGACTTCTTAAATCTTGCACTTTCCCGTCCTTCACTGTGATGCTCCAAATTTAGTTCCATTTAGCTCCTTTCCTCGCTAAAACCTGCAAAATACACAAAATAGCGTAGATTCCACCCTTTTCGTAGATTTATGCAAAACTAACTAAAAATACTCAATACTAAACCTAAACTAGACAAAATTAATCCTAGTAAGCAAAGAAAACCTATCAAAAACTATACCAAAAATGCGAACATCATTAGAATTGGTTGGTCTATCAACTAAATATGAAGTTTGGGTTTTAGTCCTTAGTAGGATCATTATCCACAATAGATTGTTCAAGTGAGAAGAGAATCAAGAGAATCGATGATCAATAAAGCAATATCATGATGGATCTAATTAGTTGAACATGCTTTTCTCATACTTGTTAAACTCAATCATAATTGCATTCATAGTTTGTTTTCAATCTGCATAGTAATTTAGAATTTCAATCAATAAACCCCCCATATTAGTTACTTGGCAAATAAGTAATAACATTCATACACGAGTCTCTGTGGGATCGACCCTTGCTTACCGCTCTATTGAGTTGGTTGAGTTAGGTTTCTTTGATAGGTATAAACGACCACGAAAAATACATCATCAATATACCCGATATGTTTTTTTTATTTTTTTATTTATAAAACATGGAATAAAAATAGATTTTAAATATAATGGTAGTTTTTAATTTTAAAAATTTATATATATCTATATATTATATAATGAAATTTAAAATTTATGTTATTAAATTTGATATTTGTAAATTTCTTTAGAGTTTAAAATATATTTTTATAATAAACGGGGCCCCGTTAACAACCTGAAAACCGATGGGGATTCCCCGCCCCGTTACCCGCGGGGATTAAACGGGAACTGGGCGGAGATAGAGGACATAATATTATTCGGGGATGGGAACGGAAAATACATTCCCCGCCCCGCCCCGCCCCCATGTGCATCCCTATTCTCCTCTCTCGATCTCGCTCTGTCCTAGACAAGAAGTGGAGTAAAATGCCCAAAATGAATGTTCACATTAACGTGACCCATCTATATATAACATTAAAAAGTTGTGTACATGGAGCATTTATTGCACTTGATTAAAAATTTCAAATGTATTAAATCAAATCAAATGTTTTATATGACAAGATGAGCTCTTTGGCACAATTGTTAAAATGTTGGCATTTGTAAAGAAGGTCTAAAGTTCGAATCTCTAAATAATTTTTTTCCCCATTCTAGATAAAGTTTTTATGCCTATTGCCTAACAATTGTTTATGTTGCATAAATAATTTAGATTAATAATCTCTTTTTTGTTGAAGGAATAGTAGTAATGATCTAATTCTAATACATCTATCTATATAAAATTATGTATGTGAGAAAAATTTATTACATATGACTTTATTTATTTTTTTATAAAAGTTTACGGTTCAAGTCTCTTTGTGAACATCATGTCTAATTATTTTAGTCCTATTTAAATTGTTCAACCAACTCAACAAAAGATGATATAAGGAATAGTCCTATTTGATTAGTTTAGTCCTATTTAAAGTTTAAGGAATAGTCCTATTTTTTAATATGTCTATTATTGTATAAATGTTATAAGTATTTCAATGTATAATATGGATGTATAGCTACAAATAGAGATACTATTAGGATACTTATCCTCTTAAAGGTGTACTTATTGTCCACATTTAACACCTTTAATTACATCCTATTTATTTTAATTTATAATATGGATGCATACCTACACATAGAGATACTCTTAGGATACTTATCATCTTAAAGGTGTACTTATTGTCCATATTTACCACCCCTAATTACATCTTATTTATTTCAATTTATAATATGGATGTATACCTACACATAGAGATACTCTTAGGATATTTATCCTCTTATATGTGTACTTATTGTCCACATTTACCACTCTTAATTACACCATTATTTATATGAATGTATTTTGACCAATTGTATTCCATGGATTAGCCTATATATACATTATTGTACAAAGAAATCCATTGACATGCACACTTCTCCCTTTCTTGTGTCTACAATTCTCTCCATGGTTACAATTATAAACATGAATAGCTCAAGGTATGTATAAATTATTTTTTCTCTGTGCATTATAGGTTATTGAAATCTTAATTCTATTATATATTTGTTCAAATCTCTTCTTCGATATTATACTGGAAGCCTATTTTCATTTATAATTTAAACTAATTTCTATCTAATATTACTATTTTTAATACTATATTATAATTGATCTTTAAAAAACTAAATTGTTGTCAACTTAGATCAAACAAACTTTTTGTTATATATACAAGAATATTATTTTATGCAAATATATTTTTGAGGGTTAAGTTTGTAAATTGATTTTTAAATTTTTGAAAGAATATAGTTAATGTGAATTTTTATTGTGATTTTCTTAAAGAAACATCACTTCTAAAAATATATAATCAATTGAATCGTATGAATTGACTAATTATGATTCATTTTGTTCTAAATTGTTTGAAATTTAAAATATAAACATTACCAAAGCTCTTATGTGTCTAACGATATATAAATGCATACAACATCTAATGGCAATTAAAAAATTTTGTAGTGTGTGCAAAGTTTTCATATTGGGTGACAAATTTCAAGTATTAGGTGTGAAAAAATACACAATTTTTCATACAAAATTCGAACGTACTAACTTTTATGATTTTTTTAAAATCAAACAACCCACATGTGGTTTCAATTCTTATACAATTACAAGTTTCAAATATTTTTAAAAATTCAAACGGCAAAAATATATTTTATAAAACGTTAAAAATTACAAAAAAAATAAACGAATGCATGTTAAAAACATGTCCCGTGCGTATGCACGGGACTGTCCTCCTAGTTTACTTTAAAAATTCCTAAACACTAAGAAATTAAAAAAAATTAGAAACGTCAAATTTAAAATTTAAACAATATCAAACTAAATTATCATTTTATTATATGTAAATATATTTAATAACAAAAAAATTCATAACTAAAGACCCTGATTATATCTTATCAAACATAAGATAGCATCATATTGAAAAAATATTAATCTTCAACTTTAAAAATTATTGATCGTAAGACCATTCACAAGCTCAATCTATTTTTGAGTTTTTAACCCCAAAATTAACCTTCTCAATCCTTTATCTCATTTTAAAACCCATTTCTACTTTATCCTCACAATCCACAACCTCATTTCATTTTTCAAAATCTACTAACTTTATTTTCTTTATAAATTTTATTTATCCAATTACACTATTTAATTTTAGATTTTATTTAATAATATAATATTATATTCAATATAAATATATAAATTGATTAAAATTGATTAATTTATATCAATTATGCAATTAAAGTATGCAGCTTAAAATTAATAAAAACAACAAAAAAATATATTTTATTTCACTTAAAATTGAAAATATGGGAATACGTGCCTTAAAATATTTATTTCACTACTACAATATATACAATAAATATCTTATGTCACCAACTATATTAATTATATTATTTGGTATGATAGATTGATAAATAAGTTTAATTACATAAAAAAAATGTACTTTTCTTCAAGTTTTTTGTTGTTGTTTTGGGTTGTTTCGTGTGGGTTTTCAATCGCCGTTTACTCGGTCTCTTGTTTTACCCGGTCTGTCCGGAATACCGAATTTTTACCTAATAATAAAACATCAAATTAAAATAAAAGTCGACTACAATTTATCAAACCAACTGATCGTAGAGAATTGTTTTAACTACCGTACCACACAAAAATGGTAAATTACACAAAACCATCATTAAAAAGCTAATTTTCATAAAACCACCAATAAAAATAAAAATCTTTCAAATAACCACCCAACACTATTTTTGTGACGAAAAGACCTTTATATCCTTATGTTTACTCATTTACTAGAGAATTATTATACAAAGTAATGCGAAAAGAAGAGAACTTTGCATCAACGTGGTTTGAAAGTTTCAAGTCGCCGACTTCAATCTCGACAATTTGGAGACTAACTTCAACCCTCGTGAAGCACTTCAATGTCGAATACAAAGCCTGAACCACTACCTTGTAATTTGTAGAGCGAGTTGCACCCACACAAAGTAGGCTGATTTCGATTTGGTTTTTAAATTTTGAAATGCTACAAAATTCCAACAAGAGTTTTCAAGAATCTTAATTTTAGTGGGTGTTTTGTTAATTGGCAAATGTGAGTTGCTGCATATATAAATTTAAGATTGAATAATCTAGGAAAGGGGTTATAAAAAGTGTTTGTCATTATTGATAAATTTACGCTCGAAGAATCCATAAAGGAGGTTAATGAGCTATTATTCTTCTCTTTTTACCAACTATAAAATGATGATTATGAAAAAATGAATGATGATAAGGGTATAAATGTCTTTACATGTTAAAATATTAATGAAAAATTAATAAGTTAGGATTTGGGTGGTTAATTGAAAGCTTTTTATGTTTATGGGTGCTTTTGTTAATATTAGCCTTTTCTGGGTGGTTTTTAAAAAATAGCATAATTTAAAGGTGGTTTTGTGTAATTTCCCCCCCCCCCCCCCCCCAAAAAAATGTTCTCGCATTGACGCATACTAATTTGATTGCAATTAACATGACAAGCATACCTTAAATTATGGTTTATTAATCAATTGAACCCAGCAAATTTCAAGCAATTCAAGGTGTCGAAGTATTAATAATATAGACAAATTAGCGGGCATGCACTCTTCGTTGTATAAGAATATTTCATGCATTCTACCAAAAAAAAAAAAAGAGAAAAATTCCTTAATAATCCCCCTTACACTGTTTGATTCCTTAAATACACCCTTACCTAGTCATTTTTCCAAAACTATACTTTTTTTTAAAAAAAGCCCAAAGTACCCTTAACTCTTAATTACAATTCACATTGATTATTAGATCTCACCGGTATCCCTGTCGGCTGTCGCACCATTGGCTGCCGCCGTTTATACCACCAACTGCTTCCGTTTGAATCTATCTTGTTGCCTATCGACCCCCACCGGTGAATCTCTGCTTTCACTGATCGCTTCCACCGACCGCCACTAATCTAAATAAAGTAAATAAACTAATTATTGTATCAAAATTTCATGTAGACTAATACACTAATCTAAATTAATGTAACAAAATTAGTGTAAATAAACTAATTAATGTAACAAAATTTCATGTAGACTAATACACTAATTCTAAATTAATGTAATAAAACTAGTGTAAATAAACTCATTAGTGTAGCAATATTTATGTAACAAAAAATTCATGTAGACACTAATCCTAAATTAATGTAGCAAAATTAGTGTACATAAACTAATTAGTTATTAGTGTACCAAAATTTATGTAACAAAAATTCTTGTTGTATTATTAGTGTAAATAAACTGATTAGTGTAACTTTTATGTAACAACCCTATTTGATGTAATCTATTGACACTAACACATAAATCAATTAGTGTAACTACCTAATTTTTATGTAATATTTAAAATAAAATTTATTTATTGAAACCGTTCAAATCAAATCAAATAAATAATTTGTGTAGCAACCATATTTTATGTAATAAATTTACAGTAATCAACTATTTTATGTAACTAAAACATTTAATGTAAAATATATAACTGTCTTCTTCCTCGCCAACAACAATGGAGGGACGGCAAGCGGCATCGGTGGACAACGGCATAGGACGGTGACAGATGGTGGACGACGGGCGACGGCGCCGAGACAAATACTTCTACAATTCGTCCTCGACAAATCTCGACGTAGATGAGAACGATATATATGTGATTAGAGTGACAACGATATCAAACTCTTCGGCTGACGAGTAGGCTGGTGGCGACTGGCCAGTGGAAGGGTTGGGGATGGAGTATAGACGAGGATTGGATTAATTGACAAGGAAGTGAAAATCTACGTATATCTAATTAGGGGGTAATTTAGTCTGTTTTTACTGTAAAGGTTAGTATTGACTAAATTATAATGGAGGGGTTTATTTTTGGAACATATTATTGAAATGTGGTTATTACTGTCTTTTTCTCAAAAAAAAAAGAATATTTCATGCAAGATTGTAAGGTAGGTACCCCGATGCCCTAAACGGCTATCCGCGTATGCGTTCAATTTAAATCCGGATTTAAGTTAATTAGTTACTTGACGTACACAATTAAAAAAAGTTGATTAAGTAAGTCACAAATTGAAGCATGCATAATTGTTCATAATATACATGTGATTAAATAAAGGCAAAATTGATTGAAATAACACCAACTTTGTATGTAGTTGCTAAAAATAACATCAACTTTTAAACAATTTAAAATAAACATAAACTAAGTAAGTGTTACAAAAAATAGCATAATATTAACCTTTTACTTGCTCAACCGGTTATTTTGGATGACATACGTCAATATTACAAAAAAATAAAAAATAAAAGAATTTACGTTGGCAAAAAAACTCAGACTCCATCAACTAAAATCGCCTCCCTTCGAATCGTAATTGAAAACCCTAGAAACTGCGATTGTCTTCCCTTCTCCTTTGCTCAACTAATGTATAAGGCAGGCCTAAAAACGTTAATCTTTGACTTCCCTAGAAACTGCCATTGTCTTCCCTCGCCTCCATTTTCCGCCCCGACCTTTTCTCCAAGCTCATCCTCATCGGCGCCTCCCCTTAGTACTTTTATTTGCTTCAATCTGATCGATTTTCATGCTATTTCTGTTGGAATTGAACAGATCTGGCTTGATTTCATGAGAAATTGCACAAATCAGACTACATAGTTGTGAGATTTAAGTTAAAATCAGACTCAATAATTGGACTGAGACTTACTAATATTGAGATGAAATTAGGTTTTTGAATGACGAGGACTAACACGGAGGTTTGAGACTGGTTTTTCCGACGATGGAGGCAATTTATGTCGCCTGGGTGAACAGATCGATCAGCCGGACGCTTTTCAATAATGTGGCCATCTCCTTATTTGTGTGCAGGAGTGCAGGACGGTGTTCAACACCGAATTTCGAGAGTGGTATACAAATTTATTGATTTTAACCTTTTTATTTGACTTTATTTTTTTATATTTTGTAAATCCTTGTTGCCATTACAAATACAGTCATCTAGCAATTTCAGTATTATTTTTTTTAAGTGTTACCGGTTAAAATAGGTAAAAAGTTGTGATTGTGCTATTTTAAGTAACACTTACTTAGTTCATGTTTATTTTAAATTGTTTTAAAGTTGGTGTTATTTTTAGCAACTAAACAGAAAGTTGATGTTATTTCAAGCAATTTTACCTTAAATAAACAAGGAAAATTATTTGTGCGGGCCCTAAAAAAATGAAGTCCATGGTGGATCCCTCTGAATACACAAATCCTATCCCATATCTACAAGTGTGAAGATATTGACCTTAATTGCAATCAAACATCTTTATATCAAGTTGTCCATTTCCCTTTCTAATCTAGCATAATGAATCCTATATTTCCTTTTTCATTCTTTTTTACCGCCTTTCCAATGATATATTTTCCTATTCCCGAGTCCGAACTTTTGAAATTTGATCATGAATGAAGCAATTTACGACACTCAACTCACTTATTTAAAATTACTCAAAAAACGATTATTTTTTTTTGCAGATATATATTTCAAAGCTAATGCATACTATAGTATCGTTTATTTAACATATCATAATCGGACACCCGAGTCATGACCAATTCAATTACTTATCTAGACATAAACTCATTTACACAAACATTTACAATAATTAGTTTACAAGAGGCAAACTTTATAACATATCACCCTCACGAGTCACGATGAAACAAATTCAAACCTTCAACTAATCAAGATAAAGAATGTCCTTTTTTTTTTTAATTGTTAAATTTTTAAAGCTTAATTGTGTTTTTAGGGCATTATGGAAGCATACTTATTGGTCCAAAATGATTGGTGGTCCTACACTCCTACAAAGGAATCGAACATTGGGTTCGCATAGTTATTCTTTTGTTTCTTGTCAATTACTCCGTAATACTTTTTTTTAATAAAATTTAAAGTGTGTCTTTTTAGAATTCCTTTTAGATAGTGGTATATACTCGTATATAATAATGAAAGACATGTGATATAAATCATGTAATTAAATAAGTTTCTAACTTATTCTCTAATAGATAAGAAATTATATTGAAAAATATCCCAAATTTTTTATATTTAGGATATTTTAAAACTATTTTCAAATTACAGAAATAGTTTTAAAATATAACTATTTATCTAATTGAAAAAATTAAAAATTATCATAATTATAATATTTAGGGTCCGTTCGGCGTGACTTAAATTGAACTTAAGAAATTTATTGAAGTTTATGCAAAAAAAGCTTTTGTATAAGCGTTTAGTGCGCGCAGTTGATGGAAACTTATCAAAACTTATCAAAACTGAAGGTAGTTGAAAATTTGTCCAAAATATGTTATATTCCTCGACCTTATATGAGCTTATGGAAGCTTATGCAAAATTCTTCTACATATTATCCAAAAAATATAAATTAGATCTTTTATTTAATTTATTTTAATATTATTTTTATAATATCTGCCCTTATTATTATGAAAATCAACTTCAATAAACTTAGTGTACCGAACATCTAAAAAAATTATCTACCAAAATAAATTTTGAATTCCAACCATGAAGTTTAACTACAAAATAAGTTTCAACTTAAATAAATTCATATCAATTTTAGCTTTAGAGTCAATTCATATCAGCTAGCTTCATAATATCGAACGAACCCTAATGTAAATGTTAGTGTAAATTATGCTACTAAGATGGATATGTTAGTGTAAATTATGTTACTAAGATGGATTACTATATAGTAAACGAAAAAAAACAATGCACATAGAGTATAGGTGTCAAAAGTGTCCATCTAGCCTCGTAATGACACCATCTCAATTTTAGTTCTCCTAATATAAATTCGTAATTCTTTAATTATAGGCAATATTTATATGTTTCTTAACCCAAAGACATTAAAAGTTGTTTGTAGGGCTCGATTTGTTTAGATAAAAGGGATCTGAAAGGGTGGTTTGTATTTGTTGTATGAGAATGATAAAAGTGTAAAGAAAGGTATATAAATTTTATATGGTTCATCAATAGTGTTTTGGCTACGTCTATAGGTAGAAAAACGAAATTCTTTATTATGGATGTAGAATAGAACATATAATAATAAGACGTTATATGAGTTTTCATGAAACCGGCCTAATAAGCAAGACCACCATTGTGGGGCGCCGTCCCTGAACCCCTTATCAGCGGACAGAACCCCCTGGAACACCTGATGTTATCGGGTGCTCCGCCCTCGAAACCCTGGCTAGTATCAATTAACAACAGTCAACAAATTCAAGACATATTAACATTATATTTAAAGATGGAATGTTTATTTGTAAATATGCGTTTTTTGCTATTTTATCATGTGTCTTGTTTGTTGTGTGTGTTCTTTGTACGATTTTCCTACTTTCTCTTATTTCATTTGGGCATGTGTTGTTCTTCATCAATTCTTTTTTTATGGGTCCATTGAAAAAATAAAATCCTCTCAACTGATTCAGATAAAAAACGAAATACACCGAATAAATATTTTTGTTTTTCATCTAAAAGTGTTGAGAATATCCTTTCCCACATCTAAAAGTTGAGATAAAACATGCCTACTATAAAAGTTATTTGGTTACGCTTCTTATTGCATTTGGTTACTCCTCTTATTATCAATTGATTTTAGGATTTTAGGATAAAATCTCATGTGTTTATATGCTGGACTTACATACGCACGACCCCTTATTATAACTCATGAACTTTATATCATTGCCAGTCTTGCGACAATGCTATTTATATAAAAAAAATGTTATAGAAAAATCATTATACTTATTTAGGAAAAGTGAAATGATCTTGTATCCTTTTTGTACCTATTACAAAAGTATATTGTTAGATTGCAAAACAACTATGATTCTGTCTGCGTAGGGGAGCACACACTTAATCATATAGTTCATATCCTTCTTAGGGAAACAAGTCAACGGCATCCGAAGGGCTTTTTGTCATTGGGCTTAATTTTTCCCGGCCCAGCCTTTTTATACTCTTTCCATTCCAAATAACCAACATTTAAAACATTAAACCCCAAAGCAATAGAACAAAAATAAAGAGCTTTTATTTCTTCGCTTTTTTCCCTTTGTCGGTTAAAGTAGAAAATTAAACCCCAAAGCAAAGATTTGGTATACCTTTAGTGTCGATCTTCTTTCCCAACTTTACATTTGATTTTACTAATGTACATAATCCGCATGACTACATCAAAATCGTATAGCAAAGATTGCGTAGATCCATTTAGTTAAGATAATCTTATAACCTATTCAGAGATGGTGAGCTGAATCGAATCAAAAAGAGATGGTGAGCTGAAGTGGTAAGGAGCTAAAAAAAAAAATTAAAACAATTCCTGCAAAGTGGGTCATGTTAAAATTATAAGGGAAATTCCGGTTGATACCCCTCAATTTTTCATTTTTCTGAGTAGTGCCCAAGGAAAAAAGTTATTCCAATCAATACCCCTCAATTTTTCATTTTTCTGAGTGGTACCCAAGAAAGAAAAGTTATTCCAATTAGTACCCTCAAACTTCTTAAGGAGTTTGCTCTGTGCCCCTAATAAAACCCTCTAATTGTAACCTCTTCTTTCTAGATAAAGAATAATGAATTTTGGAGGAGTTACAAAACCTTTTCATTTGTAACCTTCATCCAAAAATAAAACCCTTTTTCATTCATTATTTATTTATTTCACAAATAAATCTTATCTCATTATTATTATTATATATCAAATATATATTAATAATAAAACCCTCTTTCATTTTGATCTAGTCCGTCAACTCTAAGTGAGTGACCGCATAGGACCCGTTTATAATAGCCGTGAGTTTAACTCGCTTAAACCCATTAGTCGTAGTTGGCTTCTAGCAAAGCACTATAACTCCTAAAATAATCGGATTGAATATCTCTTATTAATTGCCCTATTCCAAGCTTAGTCATTGCACATTAGATTAAAGGACACGATTCCTTCAATCTCCCAGTTGTCCTAAAACAAGTGTGCAATATAAGATACCTTTGTCTCTTAATGTCTTATTTGACAATATGGTGACATTCATATCTAATGTCAAATGTATTTCTTGAAATCTGAGTTTGAACTGCCAATTAAACGATTGAAAAATAATCATCCGAGCATGGCCATGCATTTTCAGTTCTCGCTCTTCAAGTGGCCGAGACACCAATCCTATTCAATGTATCATTGTATACACGAACTAGGAGGACTTCTCCAGTCTTGTATGACTATGACTCCCACTCAACTTTTGGCAATCCCAACTACTACCTTTATAACTCCCTTTTATGGAAAGCGTTTAACAGTGTTAAAGAAATACAAATTATCAAGAGAGACCATAACACACTCATGTTTGAGGAATCTACTAATCATGGTTTAACTTAAAACTCTACAATCTCTTTTGGAGAGTCTTAAGGTGGGTCAGTCTTACATGTATCATCCCTACACACATATGTAAAAGACTAGACATCTCCATGTTCCTATAGCCCATGAAACTTGGCGCTATCAGTCAACATACAATATAGTTACTTATAAAATCATCTATGTCCATTTGATGATTTCGAACTATACACTTTCAATAATTCAAAACTTCATTTCACATAATGGGGTTTCATTCACCAAAACACTTAAGGTGATTGATGTTTGTGTTTTTAGCCTAGTTTTTGGTGTGTTAGTTTAGTTTTAGTAGGTTTTAGAGTTAGTTTTGTGTGTTTTTGGATGAGTTTGCATATTTTGTGAAAAGTATGAAAGCTACTCCGTTTTGTGTCTTTTCGTAGGTTTTTGAGCAGGAAGGAGCACTTTTTGAGCTGAGTTGAGGTCTTGTGGTTGAGGATGGAAGACATGAAGATAAGGAAGAGATTTGCATAAGAAGATCAAGTTAAAATCCAAGTTAAAGTCGAGAAGAAGTCAAAGAAAAGCCAAAACAGAGGCTCGTTAACGATCTTGTAAAGGTCGTTAACGAGGCTAAAAGATAGAATTTTTCGAGAGGAGTTTGTGATCTCTACCGACCCTGTGCGGGGTCGTTAACGAGGGTCCCGTATCGGTAGAGGCTTATCGGACTTTAGGTTGTTACATCTTATATCTTTTATCTTGTTATCTTTTAAGTAGGGTAAGTTTTTATCTTTTAGGCTTTTTAATAGATAGTTTCTTAGTATAAATACCCTTGTTCTAAGTCTAGAAAAGGGGGGGGGGGGGAGTCAGATTAGTTTTAGGAGAAGTCGATTGGGAGAAGATTTCGAGCCAGGTTCGATCGAGAGAAAGAGCTTAGGGTCGTTAATCGGAATTTTGCTCGGTGTTGTTCTTTGTTTTCGAATTCTACAGAAGTTTGTAAGACGATATTTTCTTATTAATTTCAAGTAAGTTTAGTTTTGTTTTTAATGTCTTCTTTGATTAAAGTTATTAGCTTTATTATCATGAGTAGTGAGTAGTTTTCTTATTTAGGACCGGGGTTGAAATCCGACATAGTTGTGCATGATTGGATGAGTAAGTTGGTGTTTTGAATGCCTTTTATCTATTTGAATTGCTTGTTGTGCTTATGCTTAGATGATAGTCAAGGTAATTTGAGTTTTCAACTTGATCGAAAGAGAAAGTTGATAATTTGAATGTTGATATTGTTCGTTAACGAAAGTTTTGAGCTTTGGATCCAAAACAAGTGATAAAGTGAATTGATTTATGAGAATTGATTGATTTGCTTGTTAATCAGCGAAGGTTGATGAATTTATCTTTTAAAGGCATGATCTTTATCTTCTTATGAGTTTATATGCATGGCTATATTGTGGTAACCCTTGTCCTAGATCTTTTATCTGATTGAATTAGTTTTTGTGCTTTAGAAATATTCGTTGTCGAGTTAACATACCTCGGTACCGAACCTGAGTTTAGGTCGTTATTTGTCTGTGTTCGTATGTTTTCTAGGTTCGTTAACAACCCTGACAAGGTCGTTAACGAGGTTGGTCGTAGGTGTTTTTGCATGTCTTGCTTTGTTTTTCTTATTTTTTAGTAGTTGATAGACAAACAACCGTGCTTCCCGTGGAACGATCCTGACTTCGCTATACTCAGCAACGTCTTGACAATAAATTTATTTATTGTCAAGTAAATCTCTCTCAACAAATTGGCGCCGTTTTCGAGGAGGCAATAGTGTTTGTTTGTTTATTTGTGGGTCCGGGAATAGCCCGACCCCATTTTTTGTTTTCAATTTTGCTTTCTTTGTCTGTTTTCTTAACGTATGCCAGCAGGACGTCGCAAGCTCGAATTTGACAACACTGGTTACTATTTCGAACCTGAACGCACCTTGCACCGTAGACGAAGAGAAAACCGAGCCATGGCTACACCCGAAGAGATGGCTCGATCGATGGAAGCCCTCTAGAGGCAGATGGAGGCGTTACAAGCTGATCGAGACGATGTTGCTGCCGAGGCTGAACGTGAACGAGTTAACAATGCTCGTTTACAAGAAGAGATGAATGCCTATCCGAGGAATGCGAAACAATATATGCATCCAGAACTGAGGGTGCCGGAGTCTGCAATTATGCTTCCAGAGATAGAGAAGACATTTGAGAATAAATCTCAATTTATATCTTTGATAAAAGAGGCTTAGTTTGAAGGGAAACCTATTGAGTGCCCTATGGAACATATTAGGAATTTTCTTGATTTATGTGACACTATAGCTGCTGAAGGTGTCTCACTTGAATATGTTCTTTTAAAATCTTTTAGGTGGTCTCTTATTGGAAAGGCCCTGACCTGGTTGGAGAGCTTACCTCCTAAGTCTATCAGGACTTGGAAGGCTTTGTATGATCAATTCCTTACAAAGTTTTTCCCTCCTGCCAAGACAACGGAGTTGTGAAAACGCATCACTGTAATATTCGGGAATATTTCGATATTTTTTTATTCTATTTTTACGCTCCTTGAATTTCATGTCGGGATTACTTAGCTTATAAGTAATCTTGGATATATAAAAGTATTTGAATTTAAATTTTTAATTTAAAATATTTATATTTTGAAAAGTTTTTAACTTACAAGTAATTAATAATTATTTCAGGGTAAAGTTTGTAGTAAAGGAAATTTCAGGGTAGAAACCGTAATTTTTTTTTAAAGATTTGCCGACTTCCTTTCTTTTATATATACATGAACATGTTTCTATACATGTTCTTTGACGAGAGAAAGAAAAACAGAGAGAGAGATAGAGAGAGAGAGGCTATCTGTCTTAGACGAAGGGCAAAGACAGGCTATCTGTCTTAGACGGGGTTTCGCGTTGTATGATAATAAGTGGTTTCTTGGCGTTGGAAATTCGTCCTCAAGGTAAGTCGTTTACGACTTGCTCAGTTGTTGTTCAATACTTGTTAGACTTCATATGGTGCTTGTAGGATTGGTTTTGGGGAACTAGTCCCTAGATGATTATTTCATGAAAAAGGTTCAGTTGTGTATGATATGTGTGAAAAGAATTTCATTGGGCTTTCATAGAATGTGAAGTTTTGGAATATTTTCTCTATGTTGGTACCGTTCTTGGCATGACCATGTGCGTAGTCCTCTAGGTTGAAGTGACGGCTACATATGGTTATGTGACAGAGAATCATGCCCATTCAAAAATAAAGCTGTCTCTGTTTTGGGAAAGTGCTCCCGAGGAGGCTTGACCCGGGGTTAGAAGGATGGAATTGTGAAGGGTGGGAGGTCGCGCCTCGGCACCGTGGGCGTAGGGTTGATAAGCGCCATGGAAACTTCCACCGTGGGCGTAGGGTTGATAAGCGCCTCCTGAGGAGGCTTCCACCATTCCATTCCATGGAATGGAACGGTGGAAGAATGGTTGTATTGTTTTGCTTGGACTTGTATGTGTGAATGTGTATGGAAGTTTGATATGTGGTTTGTGTTTATGATCTATGTTTATGATCTATGGGAAGTGAAGTATGAATTTAGAACTGATATGTGTTGTAATCATGCGAACCTTGTTTGTGTATATGTAGACACTTGATTGGTTTTTAAACGTCTTACTAGTATCGTATGGATTCTAGATTGTATTAGAAGGGTAGCTGACCCTTCGTGGACTTGTTTTTTTTAGTTTCAGCTAAAGACAAGGGACCCATGATGGAACCTCGACTGAATGATGGAACAGGTCATTGAAGGCCGTGTCATTAGGTTGGGTTCATTTGGGAGAATGGTGGTTTACTTGTTGGTATCTTTTGAATAATGTGTGGTTTTGATAAAGAAAGGGTAGTGGTATGATAATGAAATGTTTCCAAGAAGTGTTGTAAATTATGTTGTTTTGGGTTTCATTCATGTTTTCTATACTTGGGTTTTATAAATATCGGTTGGATGTTTTATTCATGTTTTCTCGTCGTGCCCGAGTTGCAAGATCCAAGTGAACTCGTTGTCAAACTAGAATAGGTAGTACCTAGTGAGGTCTACTACCGAGTAGCACCCGGTGTAAAGACGGGGTGTTACAATCACCTCCTATCACCAGCTGCATAATGAGACCTTTGTAGAGACATGGGAATGAAGGCTTTGTGATTTACAGTGATGCCTCAAAGGTAAGCTTAGGTTGTGAATTAATGCAGAATGACAAGGTGATTGCATATGCTTCCAGGCAGTTGAAACCAAACGAGTTGAATTATCCAACCCATGATTTAGAGCTAGCAGCAGTGATTCATGCTCTAAAGATACGGCGTCATTACTTGTATGGAAGTACATGTAAAGTGATGACAGACCATAAGAGCCTTAAGTACATTTTTACTCAGAGAGAATTGAACATGAGACAACGGAGATGGCTTGAATTACTGAAAGATTATGATTTAGACATCTTGTATCATCCTGGAAAGGAGAATGTAGTTATTGATGCTCTTAGCAGAAAAACACCGCAAGAACATATGTTGTGTCACTTGACTGCCCAACCAGAATTACAAAGAGAACTGATAAGGTATGAGATAGAGGTACAGATTCAGCGCTATCAAGATGTACATGTACTTGAAGCAATATTACAAGTACTTGAAGATGTACAAGTACTTGAAGCAATATTACTGGTGGGATGGAATGAAGCCTGATGTAGCGAAATTTGTAGAAAAATGTCAGGTATGCCAGCAAGTAAAAATAGAGCACCAAAGACCAGGTGGAAAGCTCGAACCACTTCCAGTTCCAGAATGGAAGTGGGAGGACATTTCCATGGATTTTGTTACCAGATTGTAGATTAGTAGAGGACATGATACAATATGGGTTGTTGTGGACAGACTAACTAAGACTGCTCGTTTTCTGCCCATCAGAGAGGCTTGGCAAGTGAGTAAACTAGTAGAGATGTTTGTGAAACAAATAGTGAGATTGCATGGAGTGCCCAAAACGATTGTTTCTTATCGTGATGGGCGGTTTACCTCCATTTTTTGGCACCAAGTGCATAAAGCTTTAGGCACCAAGTTACATTTCACAACTGCTTACCACCCGCAGTCAGATGGCCAATCTAAGAGGACAATTCAAACCCTAGAAGATATGTTGAGATCATGTGTGTTGGATTGGGGAGGAAACTGGTCTGATCACTTGGAATTAGTTGAGTTTTCATATAATAATAGTTGGCACTCTTCAATTCAGATGGCACCATATGAGGCTTTATATGGGAGGAGATGTAGGACACCTCTATGTTGGGATGATCCATCAGATGTTGTTGATGGAATGCCTCAAATGACTCACGAGACAGTTGAAAAGGTGGCTTTGATTCGAGAACGTATGTTGACAGCACAGAGTCATCAGAAATCTTATGCAAATAAGAGGCGACGACCATTGGAATTCGAGGTAGGAGCACATGTTTGGGTAAGAGTATCGCCGACTCGTGGGGTTAGAAGATTTGGAGTGAAAGGAAAGCTAAGTGCTCGGTACATCGGGCCATTTGAAATTCTCGAGAGGGTAGGCGAGATAGCGTACAAGTTGGCACTACCACCAACTCTAGAAGGAGTTCATTTTGTTTTTCATGTGTCGTAGTTGAGGCAGTATGTGCCTGATCCTAGTCATAGGCTCAACTATGAAGAGTTGGAGATTGAACCAGATCATACTTTCCAAGAACAACCAATAACAATCTTAGGTAGACGGTTGAAAAAGCTGCGAAATAAAGAGATACCCCTCGTGTTGATTCAGTGGTCCCGACGAGGAGTTGAGGAGGCAACTTGGGAGACTAAGACGAGAATAAGTGAGAGCTATCTAGAGTTGTACCCGGTTTTAGTTGAGGCATTTGAGAATAGAAGTTAAGGGTGTTTGAGGGGTTATAGTTACGGGCAGTTGTAACTATTTGTGTGTTTAGTTTTACTTGACTTTGTGTGCTTGACTTGTTTGATGGTTGCTTGTAGTGTTCTGATTATGTGAATTACGTGTTGTTGACTTGTGTGAAAAACTAAGCAACGTAATGAGTTCGTTTCGTATACCTCGGGAAGTTTCAGGACAAAACTTTCTTTAAGGGGGTAGAATGTAATATTCGGAAATATTTCGATATTTTTTTATTCTATTTTTACGCTCTTTGAATTTCATGTCGGGATTACTTAGTTATAAGTAATCTTGGATATATAAAAGTATTTGATTTTTAATTTTTAATTTAAAATAATTATATTTTGAAAAGTTTTTAACTTAAAAGTAATTAATAATTATTTCAGGGTAAAGTTTGTAGTAAAGGAAATTTGTGGGTAGAAACCGTAATTTTTTTTTAAGATTTGTTGACTTCCTTTCTTTTATATATACATGAACATGTTTCTATACATGTTATTTGACGAGAGAGAGAGAGAGAGAGAGAGAGAGAGAGAGAGAGAGAGAGAGAGAGAGAGAGAGAGAGAGAGAGAGAGAGAGAGAGAGAGAGAGAGAGAGAGACTGGTGCGGGATTTATTTGTCGGGTCGGAGGAGTTCAGGCATTATTTGGAGCGTGAGTTCTAGGTTGTGATCATAGACAAAAGGCAAAGACAGGCTATCTGTCTTAGACGGGGTTTCGCGTTGTATGATAATAGTGGTTTCTTGGCGTTGGAAATTCGTCCTCAAGGTAAGTCGTTTACGACTTGCTCAGTTGTTGTTCAATACTTGTTAGACTTCATGTGGTGCTTGTAGGATTGGTTTTGGGAAACTAGTCCCTAGATGATTATTTTATGAAAAAGGTTTACTTGTGTATGATGTGTGTGAAAAGAATTTCATTGGGCTTTCATAGAATGTGAAGTTTTCGAATATTTTCTCTATGTTGGTACCGTTCTTGGCATGACCATGTGCGTAGTCCTCTGGGTTGAAGTGACGACTACGTATGGTTATGTGACAAAGAACGTGCCCATTCAAAAGTAAAGCTGTCTGTGTTTTGGGAAAGTGCTCCCGAGGAGGCTTGACCCGGGGTTAGAAGGATGGAATTGTGAAGGGTGGGAGGTCGCGCCTCGGCACCGTGGGCGTAGGGTTGATAAGCGCCATGGAATGGAACGGTGGAAGAATGGTTGTATTGTTTTGCTTGGACTTGTATGTGTGAATGTGTATGGAAGTTTGATATGTGGTTTGTGTTTATGATCTATGTTTACGATCTATGGGAAGTGAAGTATGAATTTAGAACTGATATGTGTTGTAATCATGCGAACCTTGTTTGTGTATATGTAGACACTTGATTGGTTTTTAAACGTCTTACTAGTATCGTATGGATTCTAGCTTGTATTAGAAGGGTACCTGACCCTTCGGGGACTTGTTTTTTTTTAGTTTCAGGTAAAGACAAGGGACCCATGATGGAACCTCGACTGAATGATGGAACCGGTCATTGAAGGCCGTGTCATTAGGTTGGGTTCGTTTGGGAGAATGATGGTTTACTTGTTGGTATCTTTTGAATAATGTGTGGTTTTGATAAAGAAAGGGTAGTGGTATGATAATGAAATGTTTCCAGGAAGTGTTGTAAATTATGTTGTTTTGGGTTTCATGCATGTTTTCTATACTTGGGTTTTATAAATATCTGTTGGATGTTTTATTCATGTTTTCTCGTCGTGCCTGAGTTGCAAGATCCAAGTGAACTCGTTGTCTAACTAGCCTAGGTAGTACCTAGTGAGGTCTACTACCGAGTAGCACCCGGTGTAAAGACGGGGAGTTACAATCACCTCCTATCACCAGCCGCATAATGAGACCTTTTTAGAGACATGGGAAAGGTTTAAAGAGATGCATAGACAGTGCCCTACTCATGGGCAACCTTTATATGTGTTCTAAGAAATCTTTTTCCAAGGGATTAATGCAGAAACGAAGAACCACATCAACACGCATACAACATGCGCTTTTATAGAGATGGATCCCACAACTGCATGGGAATTGCTAGACAAGCTTTCTAACTACGATGCCATGTATGGTACCTAGCAATCACCCCAACCCTAGAGGCGTCTCTATGTGCCTAACAAGGACGATTTTGATCCCATTGTCAAAAATCAGTTTTTGCAAGACGAGGTCAACCGTTTGAAGAAACAGGTAAGTTTTCTGAAAGCCTCTCAACCTTGTCAAGAATGTGGCTCTTTTGCCCATATTACTTCTGCTTGCACTAACATCGAGAAGGTAAGAGCCGCTGAGACCTATGTTGAGGTGAATTATATGAGAGGCCCATATAGGAACCAACCTAGTAATTTTGACATGTCAAACAATTATCCAACGTGGGGTAATCAAAATCCAAATTCAAACTATGCAGCGCCCAGACCGGATAGACGACCTGCACCTTATCGACCTCTAGGCTACCAAGAACCACCATCATGGGCACAAGGGTTACAGGAAGGCATTAACGGAGTCCATAATAAGTTTAATAAAGTGCATAACAAGATAGATGGAATCCAAGCCAACCTTAACAACCAAATAGAAAGATGGGGAGAGTTCGATGTGTGGAAGAAGAATGTCGACTCCCAACTAGGGAACCTTGCTGCACTGATTCCAAGACCACAAGGACAACTAGGGCTGAGCATGGTTTCGGTTAAACCGAAAATAATGACCGAACCGACCGAACCGAAACCGAAAATATTCGGTTCGGTTATCGGTTTAAGGATTTTGGAAATTTCGGTTTTGGTTTCGGTTCGGTTTTGGTCGGTTCGGTTCGGTTAAACCGAAATTATTTATAAAAAATAAAAATATAAAACATTCCCATTTTCAACTTTTCAAGACCGAAATAAGCGCCCACTTCTGAAAACCTAAAGACCGAAAACCCTACCCAGTACCCACACTTCTGAAGACCGAAACTCCGTGCCGTGCTCTGCTTAGACTCCTAATGTCCGCCTTTTTAGTCATGTTTTTAGGGTGTGTTTTTGTGTCTTTTGAGTCTTTTTCTTTAGTTTTGTGTTTTGTTTTGAGTCGTTTATGTACGTTTTCGTATTTTCTTGAGATATGGAGTCTACATAAGCTTTTGTGGTGTTTTGTAGGTTTTTAAAGGCTTTTTGTAGCATATTTTGAAGAAAGGAGGAAAACACTTGAAGATAGCACTCAAAGAATGAAGAGAAGATGAAGATTTAGCTATCAAGAAAATTCATTGAAGATCAAGTTTGAGCTTGGAAAGAGATAGAGAAATTCGTTACAAGAACATAGGAAAAACAATCGAGCCAAACGGAGTTGTAACGAATCCTCTACGCAAGTTTTACTCAAAGCTATTCGAAGTGCTGAATAGGGTCGTTAACGAGGCACCGTGAGGAGCAGCGTGTCCGAGTCGGTGTTTAATTGAAGACATCTATCTTTTATCTTTTAATCTTTAGTTTAGTAAGTTTTTATTATGTTATTAGATAGATAGAAGGAGTATATTTTATTAAAAGATATTATTTCCTTATAGATTTAAGATAGATTTATTTCCTTATCGATACATTTAAGATAGAATAGTTTCTCTATAAATACTCTTGTCTACCCTTTGTTATTGAGGGACACAATCAATTGCCTTGGAGGGCAGGTAAGAGGAGGAGAGAAGAGAGAGGGGCGAGAGGACGAGTAGAGAAGATAGCTTGGAGAACAAGTTTTGTTTTGGATTCAAAGTTGTAAGCTTTCTCTTTTAATTTAATTTAGATGTTTTCAATTATTATGAATTGTGAGTAGTCTCTCTCTCTAAGGTTGGGGTTGAACCCAACAATGGTTGTGCATGCTTGTTTGTGATCATGATTTGATTGTTTATATTACATGAATCTATTCTCTTGTTCTTAATCCGTGAGACGAAAGTTGAAGGGAATTTCTCATTCATAGTTGAAGCAAAAGCAGAAACCTTGAATCAGAATAGTCAAATTAGGGTTTTTGAAGTGAAAGCGGATTTATCCTAGTTGAAGTAGAAGAGATAGATAGTAAGTTTGTTGATTGAACGAAAGTTGATTGATTTACTTGCTTTAGTTAACGAAAGTTGACACCTTTATGTTATAAAAGCATGATCTATGTGTTTCATTAGCATTTGGCATGCATAATTGTTGTTGTGGGGATACCTTTACCTTAGAATTCTTCTTCCTTGATAAAAACCCTACCTTTAATTTATTGCTTGCGTGAGAAGTAACAAAACTTGATATTGACTTTCTCCCTGCGGACGAACCTGACTCTGCTATACATCAGCGGGGTCTTGATTATAAATTTATTTGTTGTCAAGAAACCCTCTCAACAAATTGGCGCCGTTGCCGGGGAAATTTCAATAGTGCCAAGTTTTGTTCTTTTTATGTTTTTTGGGACTCCGCCGAGTCGGTAACGACCCCCCCAGGGTCGGTAACGACCCTGCTGGGCAACCCAGTTTCTGTGTTTTTTTTGTTTAGTTTCTAGGCCACTGTCGAGTCGTTACCGACCCTACCTAGGCTCGGTAACGAGCCTGTTGACAGGTAGTTGTTTCTCTCTTTTTAGTTTCGGTTTTTACGGGATCACTCCAGGCTCGTTAAACGACCCCCAGGTGCGTTACGGACCTTGTCTAAGACCCCGTTTTTGCTTTTTGATTTCGTTTTTTGTTTTTGTTTTTGCTTACAGTGTATACCAGCTGAAGATCGTCGAGCAAACAAAGTCATGGCTACACATGAAGAACTAGCAAAGCAGATTGTTGAACTCTGTTTAGAGATAGAGGAGATCCAGAGAGAAAGGGAAACCATAGCTGTTAAGGCATATGAAGAGGATAATTACATGTGGGGCCCATATAGGAACCAAGGTGATACTTTTTATGCATGGAGGAATTACAATCAGCCCACCTGGGGAAATTATGCATATGACCAATGGAGCCAACCTCCTCAACAAGAACAAAGGGTTCCTCCTTACCAACCTCCGGACTATCAGGAGACGCCATCATGGGTTCAGGAAATAAAAGAAAGCATTAACGGAGTGAACAACAAAGTTGATGAAGTTCAAGCCAAACTGAACCGACAAGATAAAAGATGGGGAGATTTCGATATTTGGAAGAGGAGTGTTGATTCCCAACTAGGGGACCTAGCTGCACGAATTCCAAGACCACAAGGACAACTCCCGGGCCGCCCCGAGGAGAACCCTAGAGGCCAAATAGCAGCGGTACACCTTAGGAGCGGGAAGACATTGCCGGAGCAAGTCCAAGCTGAGGACAAAAAGGAAGAAGACGTCACAAGTCAGCTCGGTAACAAGCCAGCGAGGGCAAATACCGAGCCCGTATATCATGGTGATGAGGCTCCGAGGGTATCTAACGACCCTAATCCAGGTAAGTCTACTAATCTGAGCCTTCCTCTCTATCCCAGGGTGGTTAACGACCCCATCAGGGTCGGTAACGACCCGCCGAGCGTACCTAACGACCCTAGTGTCAACCCGGTAGAATCACCCCTCGAGCCTGACTTGGTTCCGAGGATGGTGAAATCTCTTCCATTTCCAACTAAGAAATCTATGGACTCTACTGAGAGTAGGTTCAAGCGTTTCGTGAAGATTCTTCAGGGCATTAATATTTCCATCCCATTCGTTGACGCCCTAAGCGAAATGTCGGCTTACACAAAATTTTTGAAGGATATTCTTAGCAGGAAAAGGTCCATTACAGAGCTGCAGGATGAAGTCAGATCAATAGCTCTACCAGAAAAGCTTGGAGACCCAGGGAGATTTGCCATCACGATTGGCATAGGCGACCACAAATTTAAAGCTTTATGTGATTTGGGTGCCAGTGCCAGTATATTACCATTATCCATCTGGACCAAGGTTAACATGGGACCACTAGAGCCTGTCAAGATGAAACTCTACATGGCGGATGGATCTTCTGTAAAACCAACTGGATTCGTTGACGATGTTCCTATCCGAGTTGGAAAATTCTTTGTTCCAAACGACTTCATTGTGCTAGATATGCCTGAAGACCCTGCAGTGCCAATCATTCTAGGCAGACCATTTTTAGCCACCGCAAGCGCACGTGTAGATGTCAGAAAGGACTTCTCACATTTGATATTGGAGAAAAGAAGGTTGAATTTCACTTCAATTCGCCCATAAGCGAAGTGGCTAGTTGTAGTATTGAGGAGCCCACCGACCCACCTTGTCTCGGTAACGACCCTTCCCTGAGTACACAAACGAGCAAAATCAAGGATGTCACACCTATCGAGGAGCCTACTGACCCCCCATGGGTCAGTAACGACCCTTATCTGAAGGAAAATGAGATGGGAGGTGGATCCAAGCACGATATCGAGCCACTTCCAGATCCAGCAAGGTCGTTAACGACCCACACCACCTCGGTAACAAGCCACTTCCCGAATGGCCCTGGTGAGTTTTCTTGTTCTTATCCAATCAATTTTGGTCATGATCCCTTCTCCTATCCTTGTTCTATGTTAGATCCTACTGTTAGTACTGTGAAGGAGTCGAAACCTCCTTGGTTTGCGGATTATACTAACCCTGTTGTAGGATTACCGAGCATATTGATAAATGATAGAGGACCAAATATTTTGGAAAGAGGCTTTGATGCTTTTCCATCTAAGTATGGGGTTTCTTATGATCCCTTCGATACTGGATGGCAGCCGCCCTAGGTAAGTTAAGGTAAGTTCGTCGGGCTAACGACGTTAAAAGTAGCGCTTACTGGAGGCAACCCGCTTTTTGTTTTTGCTTTTTAGTTTTTTCTTTCCTAGTTCTTTTTGCTAGCTTTCTTTTGACTTGTTTGTAGGTTAGATTAGTGTAGTAGGATAGAAGTTCTTCTAATGTGACTCAGGTACAAAAAGAAGAAGAAAATCATTAAGATTCAGTGTACAAGCACGCAGGCTCGATAATGACCCCCACAGGGTCGATACCGACCTCCTCTACCAAACCGAATAAAATTTCCGCAATGCTCCTCAAGTGGTAAATGGTTCCAAGTAGCTTTAGTTTTATTTTGTGAGTTCCCTTTTCCTTATTCTCTTTATTTTTATGATTTTAAACAGTGAGGACACTGTTTGGTTTAAGTATGGGGTATGGGAAAAAGAAACTCAGTTTTGTGTCAGTTTTTTTTTTTTTAGGATTGATGATATTCCACTTAGATGTCCTATGATATGCTTTAACTTGCTTGATCATATAATTCCATAGCATGTTTGGAGAGCTTTGCCTGAATCATGTTCAAAATTGTTTTTATGTGGATATTTAGCATGTGATGAAATTGAGCACATATGATCTTAGGTAGAAGTGACTGAAATCCAACAAAAATTGCTACCTTGTGAGTTATTTTTGGCCTTATAGGGAGAACATCAAAAATCCCTCTTCTTTTCTTGTGTGATTTACTCTCTATATGCATATTATCTCTTGTCATTGATATGGTTACCTATTTCTTGAGACCTATATGAGATATTAGTTCATTGCATGTAATATCAGATGATAGAGAACTTATTTTTATAAGCCCTATTAATCCCTATCCACCCTTACATTATCCTCTTTTTGATAGCCAAGTTGAGCGTGAATCCTTTTATTTTTAGCTCCACAAAATTATTCTCTAGCCGATGAAAGCTTGACCCTATCCGGGGATTAGGACTTAGTATTGGTTGTTGTGATGGTTTTGTTGAGTAAGATTGTTTGGTTCAAGTGTGGGGTAATATGGGTTGGGTATTTGAAAGATCTTGCAGTTTGTCATGTAAAAGGAGTTTGGTTCCTTGAATGCACTTTCAAAAGAAGTGGAAGTAAAGAAAAAGAAAAAAAATGAGCAAAGACATCGTTACTGACTCTGCAGGTTCGGTACCGACCGCCCGCAGAAAAAAATGAAGATCAAAAGGGAGGAAGAAAAAAAAGAGTTGAATAGTGAAAGTGTGCATGAGCCAAGTTTCCTTGTTGTTTATAAGCAAGATTAGTTGGGATATTAAAGGGTTAATGAGATAAGTGTGCATAATGCTTAAAAGAGTTTGGTATGTTCTTTTGAAATTTTTGGTATTGTGTGAGTTTTTAGGAGTCTTTGATTCCCGAATATTATTAGCACCACATTGCCAAAACATTTCCACGCCTTATTGTTATTACCAAGCCCCATTACAACCCGGCCGAATGGAAGCTTCTATGAAGTTTTTCATTAAGCCTAAGTTCTCTTGATGATTTTTATGTGTTTTGACATCTCGGGTGGAGAGTTTGGTGATATAACTAACAATGACTATGTTGATTTTTGTATATTGGATTGAGTTGAGAGTTGTTATTCAAAGCCCAAACACTTGAGAGTTGAGTGAAACACATTTCCCCTTGTGAGGTTGGATTTTTAGTTGCTTTTGCTTGAGGTTGCTTATATATGTGTGATGATGTTAGATTCACTTGTCTATTTTCTACTTGTGCTTAGATGTTGCTTTTTGATAAGGGCATTGACTTGATATATGTGTTGATGGCTTTGGTTGATGTCTTGTTGATTGCTTGAGGACAAGCAAGTCTAAGTATGGGGTATTTTGATGTCCGCCTTTTTAGTCATGTTTTTAGGGTGTGTTTTGTGTCTTTTGAGTCGTTTATGTACGTTTTCGTATTTTCTTGAGATATGGAGTCTACATAAGCTTTTGTGGTATTTTTTAGGTTTTTAGAGGCTTTTTGTAGCATATTTTGAAGAAAGGAGGAAAACACTTGAAGATAGCACTCAAAGAATGAAGAGAAGATGAAGATTTAGCTATCAAGAAAATTCATGGAAGATCAAGTTTGAGCTTGGAAAGAGATAGAGAAATTCGTTACAAGAACATAGGAAAAACAATCGAGCCAAACGGAGTTGTAACGAATCCTCTACGCAAGTTTTACTCAAAGCTATTCGAAGTGCTGAATAGGGTCGTTAACGAGGCGCCGTGAGGAGCAGCGTGTCCGAGTCGGTGTTTAATTGAAGACTTCTATCTTTTATCTTTTAATCTTTAGTTTAGTAAGTTTTTATTATGTTATTAGATATATAGAAGGAGTATATTTTATTAGAAGATATTATTTCCTTATAGATTTAAGATAGATTTATTTCCTTATAGATAGATTTAAGATAGAATAGTTTCTCTATAAATACTCTTGTCTACCCTTTGTTATTGAGGGACACAATCAATTGCCTTGGAGGGCAGGTAAGAGGAGGAGAGAAGAGAGAGGGGCGAGAGGACGAGTAGAGAAGATAGCTTGGAGAACAAGTTTTGTTTTGGATTCAAAGTTGTAAGCTTTCTCTTTTAATTTAATTTAGATGTTTTCAATTATTATGAATTGTGAATAGTCTCTCTCTCTAAGGTTGGGGTTGAACCCAACAATGGTTGTGCATGCTTGTTTGTGATCATGATTTGATTGTTTTTATTACATGAATCTATTCTCTTGTTCTTAATCCGTGAGACGAAAGTTGAAGGGAATTTCTCATTCATAGTTGAAGCGAAAGCAGAAACCTTGAATCAGAATAGTGAAATTAGGGTTTTTGAAGTGAAAGCGGATTTATCGTAGTTGAAGTAGAAGAGATAGATAGTAAGTTTGTTGATTGAACGAAAGTTGATTGATTTACTTGCTTTAGTTAACGAAAGTTGACACCTTTATGTTATAAAAGCATGATCTATGTGTTTCATTAGCGTTTGGCATGCATAATTGTTGTTGTGGGGATACCTTTACCTTAGAATTATTCTTCCTTGATAAAAACCCTACCTTTAATTTATTGCTTGCATGAGAAGTAACAAAACTTGATACTGACTTTCTCCCTGCGGACGAACCTGACTCTGCTATACAACAGCGGGGTCTTGATTATAAATTTATTTGTTTTCAAGAAACCCTCTCAACAACTCCTCGTCGCTCTGAGACTCTTCAATTGCCCCGGCGGCCGGCGCTCGCTCGTCCTAGTCGGCGCTCGCCCAGTCGCCCTCGCGGTCTCGCCCGGTCGCCCTAGTCGCCCTCGCCCTCGCCAAGTACTTAACAGTCGCCGAAGACCACCAATCGCCCCGGCGCTTGATAGGTACTTTATTCCCCTTCAATTTGAGTCGAATTTCGGCCTTTCATATGCTGAGTTGCTGGTTTTTTGCTGACTTGTTGCTTCATTCGAGTTTCGACGCTTAACAGTCGCTCGTGTTGATGCTTTATTTTTTTGCTGACTTATTGCTTCAGTTTTTTGCTTCAATTTGAGTTTTTTACTTCAGTTTTTTGCTTCAGTCGAAGTCCATGTATCAGTTTTTTGCTTCAATTTGATGTCTTTCATATACAGTTGTTGGTTGATGTTGTTGGTTGGCCAACAGTGAAGCTGCAATTGCTGACGCTGAGTTGTTGTGTTGGCGTGTTGCTAGTTGCTAAAGGCTGAAGCTGCAATTGCTGTTGATTCATCATTCAAGGTTGCAATTGTGTTGAGCGTAAGTCACTGGTTGCCTTGCTCAGTTGCTGTTATAGTGTTATGCACAATATATAGTTGCTGCAGCTGGTTTTTTTCCCTCATAAGGGTCTTGCTAATCCTGTTAAGTAATTTATATTCCACTAACATGCTGTTTTTTTTACAGTAGCTTACTTGTTGTTTTATATTCTATTTGTGGAGTAGAGTTACCTCAACACGGATCAGTTTTCCTCAAATGTAAGTGTATGGGTGTATGGCTGGTTTTTATCTTATGAAAGATATACATTATATTTTTATGATATTTTATTATTAAAGAATGATGTATTTAAGTTTTTAAATTTTATTGTTCATGTGTTATGTAGATGGCGAGCTCCCAATCCAACAAAAAGCGTAGAATTACTAGATCGTCAACAACTAATGCTCAACCGGAGTCCCAAGAAATGATGCGGTCACTTGTATCTGAAAATTCTCTTGAAAAGAGTCTTAATGAGGAAGAAGAACTTGGTTTAGACAAGGAGATGGAAGACAATCCAACCATTCCCAAGACTCCTCCAGACCCGAATGCATCTTTAGGAGGGGAAGATGATGAGGTTGATGATGATGATGAAGCAACGAGGGTTTATATCAAGTTACCGGGGAAAAGAGCCGAATTTTGGACTCAGTACAAGCCTTATTTGACCAAATCGAAGAAGACAAGAGCGGAGTGTATTCATTGCAAGACAACCTATGTTGCAGATGGAAAGCATAATGGTACTACAAATATGAGCAGACATGCCAAGAGTTGTGCATTGAATCCGGCGAACAAGAGTAAAGGTACCCAATCTAAACTTGTTTTAGAGAAGATTGATGAAAATGAGCATTGGAAAATTAAAAATTGGGTGCTAGATCTGGTCGAGGTCAGAAAAAGCCTGATTAGATTGATAGTTGGAGAGGAGTTGCCATTTAGGTTTGTGGAAAAGCCTTTTTTCAGGAATTTATTGCATCCATGTGCCCTACGTTTAAGATACCTTCACGTTGGACCGTTGCATGTGATTATTATCAATTGTTTTTGGATGAACAAGTGAAGCTGAAAGCTTATTTGCAACAGAATTGTCAAAGGGTTTGCTTGACTACTGATACATGGACTTCTTTGCAAAAAGTAAATTATATGAGTTTGACTGTTCACTTTGTTGATGCTGATTGGAAATTGCAAAGAAGGATATTGAATTTTTGTCCAATAAGTGGTCACAAGGGAGATGATATAGCTAGAGATGTTGATGGTTGTCTAAGACCTTGGGGTCTATCTCATAAGATTTTTACAGTGACTGTTGACAATACTAGTGCTAATGACTCTGCTTCGAAAGATTTGGTGAAAGCAACTGGTAAAAGTATTTGTGAGGCCAAGTATCTACATATGAGGTGTACGGCTCACATTTGTAACCGTATTGTTCAAGATGGTCTAAAAGTGCATATTAGTTGTGTTGATAAAGTCAGGGCTATTGTGAAGTTCATAAGGAGCTCTCCTGCTAGGTTGAACCAGTTTAAGGTAGAGGCTAAAATTCTAGAAATTGATTCCACGTCTACATTGATCCTTGATGTGCCCACTAGATGGAATTCAACTTACAAGATGTTAGAGGAGGCTCTGAAATATAAACAAGTGTTTAATCGGTTAGAGGCTCCAAGAGATTCTGAAGGTGTGTACTTAGGACACATGACTACTGAGGAGTGTGTTAAAATTGAAGTGATTGTGAATTTTTTGAAGCACTTTTATGACTTCACCAACATGTTATCGGGGTCATCTTATGTGAGGGTGAGTAATGTGTTTTTATGCATCGGCGAGATTGTGGTATTGTTGAATCAATGGGCTGAAAGTAATGATCCTGTTTGTCGTTTGATGGCTATCTCTATGAAAGAAAAATGTGACAAATATTGGGGGGAAATTAGAGAGGATGAACATGTTTATGTTTGTTGCTGTTATTCTTCATCCTAGTTACAAGTTTGAAGGATTGAAGATGTTAATGACAGACACGTATGGTAATGAGAAAGGAGAAGAATGGGCTGAAATTGTGAAGAGTGTTACAAAGAAATTATTTGAACAGTATGTCAAAATCTATGCTCCTAAATCTCCTCAAAGCCGGACGACTCAATCTAGTAGTATGGGGGTAGAGGCACAATCAGCAGGGACAATTTTTGAAGCTGGTTCTAGTCTTTTCAGAAATATGAGTTCTAAATTGGACAAGCTCAATGAATCAGATGGTGCATTATTCACCAATAAGTTTGATAGATACTTACATGAGCTGAGGTGCCGAGATAGCGAGGCCTTGACATGGTGGAAATTCAATGGCAACCGATTTCCAAATCTTGCACGATTGGCTCGTGATATATTAGCCATTCCAGTCACTACAGTGCCATCTGAATCCGCCTTTAGCATGGGAGGGCGTACTCTCGATCAATTTCGAAGCTTGTTAGCTCCTAAGGTGAAGTGACATCGTTATCTTTTATTTAAGCATCATATTTTATTTATACTTTTTTATTATTTAGTAACCAATTAACTTCTTTTATATTATATGTTTTTAGACGGCTGAAGCTCTAATATGCACTCAAGATTGGCTTCGTGCTTATGGAAAAGCTCGAGAGTCGACATATGATGAAGTTGTAGAACTTTTTCACAAGTCCGAACAAATGATGGAAGTTAATCTTATTTTTATATTGTCATTTTTTTCTAATATGCACTCAAGATTGAAACTCGTTTTTCATTTTGTTGTAATATATGCTATTATGTTTTTTGACTTGTTGTATAGGTGTGCAAACTACTTCTCACCCGAATTCATGAACCAAATTGGATTTTGGAGGCTTGGAGTTGGACCTAATTAATTAAAGGTAACATTTAATCTTGCTTTCATGCTTTGAATCATTTGGTATTTAAGCAATAAATATTGACAATTTAACTTAGTAGTCTTTGCTTAACTTGTTTTATTTTACAGTATTATTGTTCTTGGTGGATGCATGGATGTTGTTTGTTACTTGGCTGAATTGATGAAGTGTTGAACCGAAGATCTTTGGCACATTTTAAGCCTTTTTAGGCTACTTGTTTTGTGCTGTTTTTTTTGGCTATATCAATATGTATTGACAAATTATAGGGGTTGTTGCATGTTGATTCTCTAGTCTTTACTGATTCACTTCTTGCTGATTTTTGGCACATTTCAAACAGCAGTTATTTGTGTTGCCTGGTGGCTGATTCAATCGGTTATTGATTTACTGGTGGCTGATTTTTGGGATTGCTTGCTATTTGTTTGGGAGTGCTTGCTATTTATTTATTTTTACATTTTACAGAACTTGATTAGTAGAGCTTGGGAAGTGTTTGCTATTTTTTTTTGCCTCTAAGTCTATAAATTATTTAATAAATGTACAGGAAAATGATTGATTCAATCGGTTCATTCATTCACCGATTCGGTTCGGTTTACCTTTAATCAGTTCATTCGGTTCAATCGGTTTTTTCGGTTTTTTATGGATTTTTAAAACTTCGAACACATCTTCGGTTGGGTCGGTTTTGAACCGAACCGACTAAAACCTAAACCGAACCGAACCGAACCGATGTAAATTCGGTTCGGTTTTCGGTTCCAAAAAAATTAGATTTCGGTTTTCGGTTCGGTTCGGTTTTGGTCGGTTCGGTTCGGTTTTGAACCGATGCTCAGCCCTAAGGGCAACTCCTGGGCCGTCCCGAGGAGAACCCTAGAGGACAAATAGCGGCAGTACACCTTAGGAGCGGAAAGACACTACTGGAGCGTGTCCAAGCTAAAGAGAAGAGCCCCGAAACTAAAAAGGAAGCCATGGCTCTGATCGATAACGAACCAGAGAGGGTCGTTACCGAACTTGACCACCTTGGTAACGATGATCCTAGGGTCGTTAACGACCTTAGTCCAGGTAAGTTCCCCATTCCGAGCTCCTCTCTCAATCTCAGGCTCGTTAGCAAGCCCACCAGGATCGGTATTAATCCTCCAAATGTACCAATCGACCCTAATGTCGACCCGGTAGCATCACCTCTTGATCCCAATTTGGTTCCGAGATCGGTGAAATCTCTTCCTTTTTCTACTAAGAAATCTAAGGACTCCACTGAGAGCAAGTTTCAGTGTTTCGTTAAAATTCTCCAGGGCTTAAATATTTCTATCCCATTCGCTAAGGCCCTAAGCAAAATGCCGACTTACACAAAATTCTTCAAAGATATTCTTAGAAGGAAACGATCTATTATAGAGCTTCAAGATGAGGTCCGATCCATTGCTCTTCCAGAAAAATTAGGCAACCCAGGGAGATTTGCCATAACAATTGGCATAGGCGACCACCGATTTAAAGCTCTATGTGATTTGGGAGCCAATGCTAGTTTACTCCCCCTATCAATTTGGTCAAAAGCTAACATGGGACCATTGGAACCGGTGGATATGTGGTTGTACGTGGCTGACGGGTCAAGTGTGAAAGGCACAGGATTCATGGATGATTATCCCATTCAAGTTTGGAAATTTTTCATTCCAAATGATTTTATTGTCCTCGACATGCCTGAAGATCCTCAAGTCCCCATCATATTAGGCAGGCCATTCCTAACTACAGCAGGTGCCAGGGTAGACATGCGAAAAGGACTCCTCACTTTTGATATTGGAGAGGAATGTGTAGAATTCAGCCTTGACCAAAACGCCAATGACCCAACTGTGGCCACACAAATCGAGTTGTCCCAGCCAGAACTCGACATTGCTATTTCTAACGACCCTCCTCCAACCAGCAGAGAATACAGGAGTGCAACCAAGATTTCTACCGACCCTCCCTGGTCCAGTACCGAGCCCCTCATGCAATATTATGATGGAAGAGTTGTTAACACATGCTCGATGATGTGAACCCCGTTGAGTATTCCCGAGCGGATCTTTGCTTGGACTCGTAAATGGTCTTCTCACGTCGGAACCGATAGATTTGAGTCGAATGAACGACTAGACTGGGTTGAGAAATGAATGGAAAGGATTGAGAAGGGGGTTGCGTTTGACGGAAGCCAGAAGAGTATGAGATGTGAATAAGAATATTGGTGACGCCTTAATAATAACTCTGGAGAAAACTCGACAACATAACAGTATATTAAATAAAGCGTGCCAAACAAAGGAGGGGGTGTGCCTCTTTTATAGAGAAGATGGCACGCAAACCCTAGCAAGCCCTAGTGGCATGGGCGACACATGGGAGACGCACACACACGACCCAAATGTAGGCCCAAGCCCAAAACTATAAACAGAAATAGAAATTACAAAGGGAAATGTTTCGGAATAGAAAGAATGCTAAAAACAATAAGAAACATAGATGGTCACGGTGGCCTAGTCGAGAGTGTCGCGACAAGACCGTGACAAGGCACCGACACGCCAAAGCATGTCGTGACACAGCGTTGGGGCGCGACAAGGCTAAGCGGTGCCGGGGCTGGTGCGCACCCGAACTTCGAGATTCGAGGCCTAGGCGCACCAAAACCTCAAGTTCCCATGCCGAGTTGGCCCAGCGTGGCATGGGGCTCGGCAGTAGCGGCTGGCACGACACCGAGTTTGAGGTTCTCGGTGCTGCGGTGTGTGGCGTCAGCCTGGAGTGGTGACGCGCCTTCGATGAAGGAGACGCACCGGGAGAGTGGCGCGCCGGTGGATGCGTCGTGGCTTGCGTAAGCACGCACGACGAGGGACGTTGTGGCTCGAGCTATGGCACGGGTCTTGGCTCGAGTAATGGGTCCATCGGAGCGCACGGACAAGTCTTCCTCCTCTTGGCTGGCGGTTAGTGTGGGGCTTACATCACCCTCCCCCCTTGGGTGGGAAACGTCCCCGTTTCCTCGTCATGATACTCGGGATCTACATAGGGAGAGATCCGAGACATTGAAGGAAGCGGAAACGTTGTACTTACCCGAAAGGTCGAGTATGCAAGAGTTGTCATTTATGTGCCGGAGGACTTTGAAGGGGACGTCTCCTCGGGGATGCAGCTTCGTCTTCCGAGCATCGGGAAAAGGATCCTTCAAGTGATGACGCCCCTTGTTGCATTGGGCGGTGTATTGATCCGAGCGCTTCAGAAGTTGTGCCTTGGTACGCTCATGAAGGCGGCGGATGTGGTCAGTGCGGTTGGCCGCGTCGACGTGTTAGCCAGTCTTGAATGGCAGTGGTACCAAATCCATAGAAGTGCATGGATTACGCCCGTAGACCACCTCGAAAGGCGTCATCTTCGTCGCAGAGTGGAAGCACCTATTATAAGCAAACTCAACATGGCAAAGTAAGTCCTCCCACCGTCGTGGGTTTGCCTTGAGAATCGTCCTAAGAAGAGTGCCCAAGGTCCGATTGGTCACCTCAGTCTGACCATTGGTCTGGGGGTGATAAGCAGTAGAAAACAGGAGTCGTGTTCCTAACTTCCCCCAAAGCGTTCTCCAAAAGTGCTTGCAAAATTTGGTATCCATATCACTAACAAAAGTTCTAGGAATACCATGCAATTTCACAACATGTTCGAAGAATAAATTAGCGATTTCCACCGCGTTATTAGTCCCCTTACATGCTATGAAGTGGGCCATTTTGGAAAACCAGTCCACGACTACGAAAATTGAATCCTTTCCACGCCTCGACATTGGTAGACCCGTGATAAAATCCATGGAAATATCCTCTCACGGGGCATCGAAAATAGGTAGGGCGTGTAAAGGCCATTTGGTTCTGACCGAGACTTGGCAGTATGACACGGCACACAACTTTGACAGTACTTGTTTACATCTCGAGCCATGTGAGGCCAGAAAAAATGTTCACGAAGTGCTGCCAACGTTTTTGCTATGCCAAAGTGGCCTCGGCCATCATGAGCCTCTTGGAGCAACAAATGTCTCACCGATGAGGCCGATATGCAAAGTTTCCCAACTCAGTAAAGATACCCGTTGTCCAAGAAGTAAGACTCATGGACTCGTGAGTGCTCTAGGTTTTTAATGATTGAGAAAAAATACAGATTTGAGGCGTATAATTCCTTGATCAAAGCGAACCCGAGCATCTTAGAATGTAGTTGGGTTAACAGAATGTACCTTCGAGAGAGAGCGTCAACGACGACGTTCTCGTTGCCTTTTTTATGCGCAATGACATAGGGAAACGTCTCCATGTACTCAACCCAACGTGCGTGGCGCCTATTCAGAGTCGTTTGAATCTTGAGATAAGCCAAGGACGCGTGATCCGTATGAATTACGAACTCGCTTGGCCAAAGATAGTGTTGCCATGTCTTTAGGGCCCGAATAAGAGCGTAAACCTCTTTATCATAAGTCGAATAATTCAAAGTAGCCCCTGCTAGCTTCTCGCTAAAGTAAGCGATCGGCCTTTGCTCTTGAAGGAGTACGCCGCCAATACCATAGTCGGAAGTGTCACACTCGATCTCGAAGCTCTTCGAAAAGTCCGACAATTGCAGGACCGGGGCGCGACACAAAGCATCTTTTAAGGCCTCGAAAGCGGCCTCATGATACGGCATCCACTTTATTGTGGCGGCCTTCTTGGTTAAGGAATGGAGTGGTCCATCCATAGAACTAAAGTCCTTGACGAATCGTCTATAACACCGTGCGAGCCCCGAAAAAGATCGAACCATGGTTGGGGTCGTGGGAGTTGAACACTCACGGATGGCCCGTATTTTGTCAAAATCCACTCGTAGTCCATCCTTGGATACGACAAAACAAAGAAAATTCGTCGTATCAGAGAAAAAAACACATTTGTCCAAGTTTACATACAAACAATGTTCGCGGAGGCAATCTAACACCTGCCTAAGGTGCCCCGCGTGAGAGTCCAAAGTTCTACTATAAACTAAAATGTCGTCAAAATACACGACGACGAAAAGTCCCAAAAAATTGCGTAAAACAAATTTCATTAAACGCATGAAAGTAGAAGGAGCGTTAGTGAGTCAAAAGGGCATCACCAACCACTCATAAAGACCGTGTTCGGTCTTAAAAGCCATCTTCCACTTGTCCCCTTCTTGCATCCGAATTTGATGGTAGCCACTCCGTAAATCAATCTTCGAGAATAACGCATCACCATGCAACTCGTCGAGCATGTCATCCAAACGGGGAATCGGGTGGCGGTATTTGATGGTGATTTGGTTGATGGCACGGCGTCCACGCACATCCTCCAAGACCCATCCTTCTTTGGCACCAAGATAACCAGAACCGCACACGGGCTAAGAGACTCACGAACGTAACCCTTGTCCAAAAGAGATTGGACTTGGCGTTGTAGCTCTTGAGTTTCCTTAGGCGACGCCCTATATGAAACCCGGTTCGGCAATGAGGCACAGGGAATGAGATCTATGCGATGCTCGACCCCCCTAATAGGTGGTACCCGTCGGGGAGTTCGACAGGCATAATATCCTAATACTTCTGCAAAAAAAAGCAATAGAGGAGGGTATTACATGTGTCGAATCAACAATGATATTAAGCAATGGACACAATAAGAAACAAGAAAAACTCCCCTCGATGTGTTTGATCACATCGCGCCGATGGCAAAGGAAGAGGCGGTCCGGCACCATGTCGAGAAGTGGAGGCTCGGCGTCTTCACTCGTCCGAGGCTTTCCATGGGCGCCATGTGACTAGCCAACATGTCCCTGCCAGTGGGGAAGGTGGGAACCAGGCACGCCGCTAGATTGCGCTGGGACTGAGGCTGCCCTGCTGGGCAACGACGTTGGTGCGGTGGTGCGCGCAGCCGGGGAGGTGATCGGCGTCCGAGGCTCATCCTTCGGTTTTGCTCGGCGTTTCTGGTTAGAATCCCCATGTGAACCAGAATTGTGGGTGGGTACACCAAGAGCACCTCCAGAAGTGGCGCCATGGTCAGAAGCGCCGGGTGTGGTTCCATTCGGTGCGGGCGTGGCCGTGGCATTCTCCCGAGTGTTAGCTTGTTGCCTTTCGGCTTCATCCTATAACGCTTCACTCGGTGACATAGGTAAGATGGTCACGCGTTTACCATGGTAATTGAACATGTAAGTGTTCAACCGGCCATCGTAAATCACGTGACGGTCAAACTGCCATGGACGGCCAAGAAGAATATGTATGGCGTCCATGTCAGTGACATTAAAAAGAACGGAATCGGAGTAGACACCAATTGAAAAGGAAAGGCTAACCTGTTTCATTATCCAATGGTTACCATCATTCGAAATCCATGCTAGCTTGTAAGGCTTCATATGGTCCGATTGAGGCAACTTGAAGTGGTTGACGACCTTCCTTGATAAGAAATTTCCGCAACTACCCAAATCAATTATGACGCTTAGAGAGACATTTTGTACCAAATAGCGAGTACGGAATATGGAGTCCTCGGAATCCTCCTCGTACTCCATCATAGAGTCCTCGGAATTCGAATATGGAGTTGTTGGACTTTGATGACCCTGATAGTCGTTGACATCGAAATCATCTCGGTCTTTGTTCTTTTTTTTCTTAGGGGTCATAGTGACCGCCTTTTTCTTTTTCTTGGCTTGTTGACGTCGCCACTCCTCGGAGTCATACTCCTCATCGGAATGAACGTCGTGAACCTCTTGTAAATCTTGGGCTTGATTAGTCGGGTGACTGTCCTTCATGGATTCCAAACTCTGGAATCCACTCGGGTTAGACGCTTCAACCATCGGACCCTTGCCCTTATCTTGTGTCGAAGCCCGCGGTACCGAGACGTCGGGTGGCGTTACGCTCGGATTTGCGTTCTGCGTGTGGATCGTCATGGCTGGTGGTCCCTCCTGCTCCATGAACCGCATGAGCATGCGTTCCATGTTAGTGAAACGCGCCTCTAGCACCGCGAGACCATCGGTAGGCACGGCGCCCGGCAACGTCGCACCGGGCGTCACAAGCAATGGCGGTTGATTCACCTGGCAGCACTGGTTGCTTAGCCCTTGTTGATTGGAATTCTCGTCTCCTTCCATGCTACCGTCACCTATCTTGACCATAGACATGAACAAGTCAAAAGTTCCAAAACAATAAAACAAAAGAAGCGTCGAGATATTGCAAGGCTCACCACGCAAGTACCCTTATTTTGCACGAAAAACACTTGAAAGGGAATGGGAGGCTTAAGATCTCGGCTTACACAAGAACAGAACAATACAAGAGCATGAACAAGCAAGACAATCAAGCATGCAAGTAAGAAAAGAAAGAGAGGCGTCGGCTTGTGCTAAGCCTTGGCACGTAAGAGAGGGAGAGAGAAAGGAAGGGATCTCGTCCTAAGAAAGAGGCGAGATTGTGTAGTAACAAGAAAAGAAACAATCCAAGATATGCAAATAGGAGAGATATGCAAATCAAGGTAAGATAAGATTGTAATATTTGAAAGAGGGAATGTCGATATTATGTGAGATACTTGCCTTATTTTGGCTTGTGTATCTCACAAGATCTTTTAAATTATTATTTTTTTAATTGGATAAAGATTGCCTTATTTTGGCTTTGCTTTTGGAATGATATCTTTTTGAATTTTTTTGTAAAAGGCAACTAACAAGATCTTGTGGATTTTATCCTCCAAGATTCTTGCCCTCAATAACAACCACGATATTAGGCCAAATCGGACGAAAACTCGCACAAACACAAATAATGAAAGACGTGCACAATTCAATCGATCCAAACAAGCACGAAGAATGCAAGCAATGCTCGAAAACTCAAGATGATGAACCGAAAAACAAGTGCAAGTCGGCAAGGATATGACTGATTTTTTTAATTTTATGAAGTAAAAATGATGGATCTAATGGATGTTGGTAGAGATGGAGGAAGCTTAATGACAAAATGAATGTAAAAGAATAAATTTTCGTGCAAAAAAACGAGTAAATAAGTGACAAAGACTTACGCAATCCTTGGCTCTGATGCCAGTTGATGTGAACCCCGTTGAGGATTCCCGAGCGGATCTTTGCTTGGACTCGTAAATGGTCTTCTCACGTCGGAACCGATAGATTTGAGTCGAATGAAAGACTAGACTGGGTTGAGAAATGAAGGGAAAGGATTGAGAAGGGGGCTACGTTTGACAGAAGCCATAAGAGTATGAGATGGGAATAAAAATATTGGTGACGCCTTAATAATAGCTCTAGAGAAAACTCGACAGCATAATAGTATATTAAACAAAGCGTGCCAAACAAAGGAGGGGCGTGCCTCTTTTATAGAGAAGATGGCACGCAAACCCTAGCAAGCCCTAGTGGCATGGGCGGCACATGGGAGACGCACACACGGCCCTAATGCAGGCCCAAGCCTAAAACTCTAAATAGAAATAGAAATTACAGAAAAGGAAATATTTCAGAATAGAAAGAATGCTAAAAATAGTAAGAAACATATATGGTCAAGGTGGCCTAGTCGCGAGAGTCACGACAAGGCCGTGACAAGGCACCGGCATGCCAAGACATGTCACGACACGGCGTCGGGGCACGACAAGGCTAAGCGGTGTCAGGGCTGGTGCGCACCCGAACCTCGAGTGTTGAGGCCGAGGCGCACCACAACCTCAAGTTCCCGCGCCGGGTTGTCCCGGTGTGGCATGGGGCTCAACAGTAGCGGTTGGCACGGCACCGGGGTTGCGGTTCTCGGTGTCGCGGTGCATGGCATTGGCCTGGAGTGGCGGCACGCCTTCGATGAAGGAGATGCACCAGGAGAGTGGCGCGCCGGTGGATGCGTCGTGGCTTGCGTAAGCGCGCGCGACGAGGGACGTCGTGGCTCGAGCTATGGAACGGGTCCTGGCTCGAGTAATGGGTTCGTCGGAGTGCACGGACAAGTCTTCCTCCTCTTGGCTAGCGGTTAGTGTGGAGCTCACATCACTCAGTAACGACTCCGACAACTTCGGCGTCAACATAATCACCAATAAATCAAGGTGAGTACTCTAACCATGAATTCACTATTACCTAGTTATGATTCTTCCCCATACTCTGTTCCTACACAACATCCCACTATCTATGCCATAGAGGAGTCCAAACCTCCTTGGTTTTCAAATTTTACTAACCCATGTGTAGGAATACCGGGCATATTTCTAAAAGATAAAGGACCAAATTTAGTAACACAAGCTAATCATGCCTAAAAAGCCAAGTATGGGGTCCCTCAAAACACTAACATAGTTGCAAAGGAACCACCTTGAGCAAAGGCATGTACGTCGGGCTAACGACGTTAAAAATAACGCTTACGGGAGGCAACCCGGTTTTAGTTTAAATTAGTTCTTTCTTTCTTTTTAGATATTTTTCCTAGCTTTCTTTTGAGTTTTTAGTAGTTTAGAAGTTAGCAAGATAGAATTGTTTGAGCTAACGTGATACAGGAGTTGGGCTCGGAAAATAACCGAAAAACAGGTCGCGCAGGCTCGTAAACGACCCCACCCAGGGTCATTAACGACCCACTTCGAGACCCGAATAAGCGGACACGGCAGGTAAGAGTTTTTAACCTAAAATCTGTCTTATATCTTTTACCTATGCCGCCTCTTTCCCCTACCTCTATCCCCTCCTATTTAACCCTCTCAAAAACTCCCAAATCCCACACTCAAATCTTAATCCAAAGCTCACATCCTCAAAACAAATCCCACCGATCTCTAACCACCACCGATCGATGCACCACTATCCTAGCCCCGGAATCTCACCACGTTAACGAGCCCTCCATTCTCAAGTTCGTTACCGGTGAACTACTAGACTCGTTAACCATTCCGAATTCAATCCTTGTTCTTCAATCCAACGGTATGATTTCTAAACCCAAACTTTTTTGCAAGATTTATGATATTTGGGGTAAAAATTTCATATCTTGATCTTGTTTGAAGTGGTTGAATTGCATGTCTATATTGCACAATGATTATTGTGTGTCTACAATGGTGTTCGATCTTGATTTATATTGGGTTTTTCTTGCTTAATTTTACATAGAAATTTTGATTAGAAAAAGCATGAAATAACTTGTTCTTGAAATTGAGTTGATCTTCATCATAAGTTTTTGGAAATTTCGGCATGTTCGGGTGAGGTAATCGAGTAAGTATGGCGTGTGTGTGCCTGATTATGTGTTTTATGTGGGATTGTGTTTGATCCATGCTTGATTAATTGGAAAATTTTATAGTTTAGAACTCGGAACGATTCGCGAGTGTTCTCACCCAGGATCGTTAATGACCTGTCCAGGATCGTTAATGACCCTGCAAATTGTCCAGTTTTAAACACAAGTCCAAGCTCGTTAACGACCCAATTGGTTCGTTAACTGGGAAAGTCGAGAGCGTTTCCAAGGCCAGGTATGGGGTCTCTTTTCAATTGGTTTGTGTAGATCTTATCTTGGACAATTTATGTTTCTTTTGTAGGTCCATATGGCAAGCACTAGCAGAGCTGCAACAAGAGCCGGGAAGAAGAAGAGGACTCAACGGTCCCCGTCTCCTCCCCGCATGGGCAACGTTATTTTGGCAACCCAATCACAAGCCGACCGCTTCGATGCCATCTTGGAGAGGGACCACTACACTAGGTGGTTCTCGAGGTCAAGTGCAAAAGCAATGTGGATTTATGAGGATGTCAAGGAAGCCTTTGCCATTCTCGGAGTGCCTTGGTTGTTGAAGAAAGAGGCGACACGACATTACTCGGCTCTCACCGCCGAGTTCTTGGCTACTCTTGAGACTAGCTTTAAAACCAAGACATCGGTGGGACACATAAGATTCCGTCTAGGCAATGTCAACCATGAGTGCAGAATGGAGAAGTTTAATGGCTATCTCGAGCTTCCTAACCCTTCTCGGGATTACAAGATCAAGGAATAAAAGGTGACTAAAACTTGGAGTTACATTTCCGGGGAAGTTGAACCTTCCGTTGCAGCACTTTCCGGGGCAAGCATTATCAACCCCATCTTCCGGATCATTCTCTGAGTACTAGAGGCCACCTTTCGGCCCAAGAGAGAGATGAATAGGCCAACACGGACGGAGGTTGCATGCCTTCGTACTATACTTTTTGAGGATCCCACCCCGCTGAACTTGGGGTACGAGTGGTTGCAATATGTTAAGAATAAAAGGATCAAGCCCAAAGAGGTGTGGTGCGGAAATTTGGTTAGTCTTTTGGCGGAAAAGCTCGGTATTGATCTCTCACTCTACACGCCGAACCATGCCCAATTGCTCGACAAGAACTATTGGTTCGTCTCCAACATTTTTGTGCGAACCGAGAGAGGGCACGCCACCAAGATTCATGGCTAAGATGTCCTGCTTACCTTAGCGAAGGTGGGGCTACTTTACGTGCCAAATTGGTACGAGTCTTGGACAGGGCATGCATTCTCATTGGAGCATAAGCCACAAGATGAGTCATCGTTGAGGTCGTGTGTATCAAGATGATGATGAGACGGAGGAAGAGATGGAGCTTGCCACGGAAGATGGATGAAGATGATGATGAGGCGGAGGCAGAAATGTCTCGCTTACCTTAGCGAAGATGGCTAAGATGTCCCTCTTAACTTAGCGAAGATGGATGAAGATGATGATGAGACGTGGGCTGCCACGGAAGAGCTCGACATCGAGGACGAAGACCTCGGTACCGAGGTTCCGGGCAACACTGACAGCTTTCTTAACGATACACCTAGGGTTGTTAACGACTACTTCGAGGCTACTACCGAGGCACACATCTTCGGTAACGACCCCCAGTCGCCGCCCGCCGAGCCACACTGTTATGATCTTATGCCTTACAACCCGGTAATTTTTCAAGACCACTTCAAGCCTCACGATCACTACCAACCACCTCCTTATCCCACCTACACTGGATCAAGTGTTCCCTCCATGGGCCGAAGATATTTCATTTCAGATGCAACAGCTTAACTTGCAGCAGACACATCTCCACCAGAGGATGGATCAGTGGGAGAGTGTCTACTCCTCTCGTATGGCTCTGGATGATGCGAGGCATCAGCAGAGGGAGACGGTTGCTAAGCAGAGTTGGAGGATAATGTATGATTTTATGGGGAACTTTGAGCGTCGGTTTCTACCACCTGGGCGATGATTCAGCTTTTAAGAGTTGTTTCCTTTCTGCTTCAATGATCTTGTAAGTTTTTCTTTCTTTTTCTTTCTTTTCTTTTCTTTTGCTTAGTTTTATTACAGTGGGGACACTATAATTTTAAGTATGGGGTGGGAAAGGGAAGAAAACTTGTGTGTCTTGTTTGTTTTGTGTGTCTTGACTGTTTTAGTTGTCTTTTGCTTTATTAAAATAAGAAAAAAAATCACAAAAAATTGAAAAATTAAAAAATTAAAAAATTCGAAAAAGATTTTTAGAATAGATAAATACCCTTTCTTTTGGTTCTATGATAGTAATTGCTAGCATGATCGTATAATTCCTTGCAAGCATGTTTTTGATGGTATAGCCTGATTCTTGATATGAAGTTGTTTTTATAGAGGAATAGCATTTGATGAAATTGAGCATGTATAACTTTTTAGTATGAGTGATGAAATCCAACAAAAATTGCTTCCTTGTGAGTTATTTTTGGCCTTATAGGGAGAACATCCAAAAATCCCTCTTCTTTTTCTTATGTGATTTACTTTCTATATGTATATTATCTCTTGGAATTGTGATGATTATCTATTTCGTGAGACCTATATAAGATTTATAGTTCATTACTTGTGAATGTCAAATGATAGAGAACTTATTTTCATAAGCCTTATTAATTCCTATTCACTCTTACATGATCTTTCTTTTGATAACCAATTTGAGCCTGAAGCGTTTTATTTTTAGCTCCACAAAATTTTCCATAGGCAAGATAAGAGGTTTATTTTGTTGAGTGAAAATGTTATGTTCGGTTCAAAATAAGGGTTTTGGGAAGGGTAGATTGGAAGTCTCTTGTTTGATTTTGTAAAAAGATCTCTTGGTAATAAAGGATGCACAAAGAATAAGAAGAAGGTTGTTGTTTTAAATGAAGAAAATGAATGGATGTTATGGCTCGTTAACGACCTAGTTGGCTCGTTAACGAGGTTGTTCGAGAAGAAGAAAAAAAGAAAAGAGCTGAGAAATATAAAGAAAAGGAAGAGAAGTGAATGTGCATATGTGTTTAAAAGTTAAACCAAAGATTCTTTTGAGTTTTTATGAGACTTTCTAGGATACAAAAGGTGAGTGAGAGTATGTGCATAATGTTTGAAGAGAGAGTTTGGTATGTTCTTTTATGAGAGTTTTTGGTGAAGTATGAGTTCTTAGGAGTCTTTTATTCTTGGATATTATTAGCACCACATAGCCAAAACATTTTCACGCCTAATTGTCTTTACCAAGCCCCATTACATCCCGACTGAATGGAAGGTTCTATGAAGTTTTTCATTGAGCCTAAGTTCTCTTGATGATTTTTGCTTGTTTTGACAAATATTAGGTGGAGAGTTTGGTGATATAATTTCCAATTTCTATGAGTTTTTGCATATAAGATGACTTGAGAGATTGAATTTATAAACCTAAACACTTGAGAGTTGAGTCAAACACATATATCCCTGGCGAGGTTGGATTGTATTTGCTTGTGTCTATTAAGTGCTTATATATGTGTGATGACATTAATAGTCATTTGCTATTTTCTACTATGTTTTTGATGTTGCTTTTAAGTTGATAGTTATTTGCTTGATGATCATGATTGTTTGGTTTTGATTATTGTGTAGTGATTACTTGAGGACAAGCAAGCTTAAGTATGGGGTATTTTGATGTTTGTGTTTTTAGCCTAGTTTTTGGTGTGTTTCTTAGTTTGTTTAGTTTAGTTTTAGTAGGTTTTAGAGTTAGTTTTGTGTATTTTTGGATGATTTTGTATATTTTGTGAAAAGTATGGAAGCTACTCCGTTTTCTGTCTTTTTGTAGGTTTTTGAGCAGGAAGGAGCGCTTTTTGAGCTGAGTTGAGGTCTTGTGGTTGAGGATGGAAGACACGAAGATAATGAAGAGATTTGCATAAGAAGATCAAGTTAAAATCCAAGTTAAAGTCGAGAAGAAGTCAAAGAAAAGCCAAAACAGAGGCTCGTTAACGATCTTGTGAAGGTCGTTAACGAGGCTAAAAGATAGAATTTTTCGAGAGGAGTTTTTGATCTCTACTGACCCTGTGTGGGGTTGTTAACGAGGGTCCCGTGTCAGTAGAGGCTTAGCCGACTTTAGGTTGTTATAACTTATATCTTTTATCTTGTTATCTTTTAAGTAGGGTAAGTTTTTATCTTTTAGGCTTTTTAATAGATAGTTTCTTAGTATAAATACCCTTGTTATAAGTCTAGAAAAGGGGGGAGTCAGATTAGTTTTAGGAGAAGTCGAGTGGGAGAAGATTTTGAGCCAGGTTCGAATGAGAGAAAGAGCTTAGGGTCGTTAATCTGAATTCTTCTCGGTGTTGTTCTTTGTTTTCGGATTCTACGGAAGTTTGTAAGACGATATTTTCGTATTAATTTCAAGTAAGTTTTGTTTTGTTTTCAATGTCTTCTTTGATTAAAGTTATTAGCTTTATTATCATGAGTAGGGAGTAATTTTCTTATCTAGGATCGGGGTTGAAACCCGACATAGTTGTGCATGATTGGATGAGTAAGTTGGTGTTTTGAATGACTTTTATCTATTTGAATTGCTTGTTGTGCTTATGCTTAGACGATAGTCGAGGTAATTTGAGTTTTCAACTTGATCGAAAGAGAAAGTTGATAATTTGAATGTTGATATTGTTCGTTAACGAAAGTTTTGAGCTTTGGATCCAAAACAAGTGATAGAGTGAATTGATTTATGAGAATTGATTGATTTGCTTGTTAATCAGCGAAGGTTGATGAATTTATCTATTAATATCTTTATCTTCTTATGAGTTTATATGCATGGCTATGTTGTGGTAACCCTTGTCCTAGATCTTTGATCTTATTGAATTAGTTTTTGTGCTTTAGAAATATTCGTTGTCGAGTTAACATACCTCGGTAACGAACCTGAGTTTAGGTCGTTATTTGTCTTTGTTCGTAGGTTTTCCAGGTTCGTTAACGACCCTGACAAGGTCGTTAACGAGGTTGGTCGTAGGTGGTTTTGCCTATTTTGCTTTGTTTTTCTTATTTTTAAAAGTTGATAGACAAACAATCGTGCTTCCCGTGGAACGATCCTGACTTCGCTATACTCATCGGGGTCTTGACTATAAATTTATTTGTTGTCAAGTAAATCCATCTCAACGATGATCCCATTTGTTAATAATGAATTCTTTGGACATATCATATATCATATATAAATAAGGATGAAATATCATATATCATAAAATCATTAAGTCAAAAACATAAAACAAGTGTCTAACACTCTCAACATAAAATATAATACAAAGCAATCCCAAAGCTATTCTCCAATATGTTTGAGACCCTTAGCTCTAGTGTGACTATCATGCTTGGGCCTAGGCATAGGCTTGGTCAATGGATCTGCAATGTTGTCATCTGTATGCACCTTACACATCTTAATGTCACCCTCAGAGACTATGTGTCGAATACGATGATACTTCCTCATAACATGGCTAGATTTGGAGCTCAAACTTGGTTCCTTTGCTTGACCTATGGCACCATTGTTGTCATAATAGATGTCTATAGGCTCTGAAATGCTAGGAACTACACCGAGTTGATCTAGGAACTTCCTCATCCAGACGACCTCTTTTGTCGCTTCACTAGCGGCGATATACTCAGCCTCAATCGTACAATCAGCCATTGTATCTTGCTTGGAGCTCTTCCAACTCACTGCTCCTCCATTAAGGATGAAGACATATCCTAATTGAGACTCACATCCATCTCGGTCTGTCTGGAAGCTAGCATCAGTATATCCTTGAACGACTAATTTGTCATCACCTCCATATACTAAGAAATCATCCTTGGTTCTTCTTAAGTACTTTCGGATGTTCTTAGCTGCACACCAGTATGCTTCTCCTGGATTTGATTGGTATCTGCTACACATGCTTAAAGCAAATGCAACATCAGGTCGTGTACATACCATGGCATACATGATAGATCCTATAGTGGAAGCATAAGGAATCTTGCTCATCTTCTCAAGCTCGTCAGGTGTTTTAGGACATTGTGTCTTGCTGAGATGTACACCATGTTGCATCGGTAAAAACCCTTTCTTGGAATTTTGCATCTTAAATCTGTCAAGAATCTTATTAATATAAGTTCCTTGACTTAATCCAAGCAATCTCTTAGATCTATCTCTATAGATCTTTATTCCAAGTATGTACTCGCCTTTCCTAAGTCTTTCATTGAGAAAAATTTCTTCAGCCATTCTTTTACGGACTCTAGCATCGGAATGTCATTCCCAATAAGTAGTATGTCATCCACATACAAGACTAAGAAAGCTACTTTACTCCCACTAAACTTCTTGTAAAGACAAGGATCCTCTTCGCATCTAATGAAATCAAACTCTTTGATCTTCTCATCAAATCGAAAGTTCCAACTCCTAGATGCTTGCTTAAGTCCATAAATGGACTTCTTAAGCTTGCATACCTTCTCAACACCATTTAGATCTTCAAAACCTTCAGGTTGTGTCATGTACACATCCTCTTCTAAAAAACCATTTAGAAAAGCGTTTTTGACATCCATTTGCCATATTTCATAGTCATAATATGCGGCAATAGCTAAGATTATCCTAATGGATCTAATCATGACAACCGGTGAAAATGTCTCGTCATAGTCTATACCATGAATCTGTCTAAAGCCTTTGGCAACTAGTCTTGCCTTGTAAACAAATACATTTCCATCCTTGTCAGTTTTGAGTTTGAAAATCCATTTGCTTCCTATTGGTTTTACCCCATCTAGCAAATCTATGAAGTCCCGTACTTGATTTTCAAACATCGAATCCATTTCGGACCTCATGGCCTCAAGCCATTTCTTGGAGTCTGGACCCGTCACTGCTTGCTTATAGGTAGAAGGCTCACTATGTTCTAACATAAGAACATAAAGGTTTACATTCAAGATAAAATCATCATAACGTCTTGGATGTACCCTTGGCCTTTCAGATCTACAAGTGGGTTCAACTGGTTCAACAACTGGTTCAACAACTGGATCGGGAATAGTTTATGGATGTTCTGTTTCAAATACTATCAACTCTTCCTCGACATCATCTATACCATCTTGTTGTTGAGTTTGTTGCACTTCATCTTAAACTGGTTCAATATGAATATTCCTCCAACTTGACTTGTTGTTGGAAATAAATTCATTTTCCAAAAAGACACTATCCCTTGCAACAAACACTTTTTGCGCAGTGGGATTGTAGAAGTAATATCCAAAACTGCCTTTTAGATACCCTATAAAATAGCATTTATCCGATTTAGGGGCTAGCTTTTCAGTTTGTAAACGCTTTACATAAGCTTCACATCCCCATATTTTCAGAAAAGACCATTTTAGGACCTTCCCAGTCCATATCTCATATGGAGCTTTGTCTATAATCCTAGACGGAGTCCTATTTAGTGTAAGTACGATGGTTGTGAGGGCATATCCCCATAAGGATATCGGAAGATCAACAAAACTCATCATTGATCAGACCATGTCTAACAAGGTCCTATTTCTCCTTTCAGACACACCATTTAGTTGTGGTGTTCCTAGAGTAGACAATTGTGTTACTATCCCACAGTTTTTTAAATGATGATCAAATTCAAGGCTCAAGTACTCGCCACCACGATCTGATCGAAGTGCCTTTATTTTATTGCGTATTTGAGTCTCTACCTCATTTTGAAATTCCTTGAACTTTTCAAAAGACTCCGATTTATGTGACATAAGGTAAACATATCCATATCTACTCATGTCATCAGTAAATGTGATGAAACATATCCATATCTACTCATGTCATCAGTAAATGTGATGAAGTATCTATAGCCACCTCTACCTTCTGTGCTCATTGGCCCACACACATCAGTATGTATAATGCCCAATAGCTCAATAGCCCTTTCATTTGTACCTTTGAATGGTGCCCTTGTCATCTTGCCCATCAAACATGACTCACATGTTTCAATGGATTCATAATCCATGTCTTTTAGAAGTCCATCTTTATAGAGCTTCTTCATGCGATTAAGACTGATGTGACCCAAGCGACAATGCCATAAGTAGGATTCACTCAAACTATTTGACTTTTACTTTTTTTTTGTTTATGTTAAAAGATTCTGATTTAAGATCCAATATAAAAAGTCCATTACTCATTGGAGCACGAGCATAGAAAATATCATTCTTAAAAACGAATATATTTCCATCTTTAATGCTAAAATCAAAACCTTCGGAATGTAATACTGCAAACGAAATAAGGTTCTTTGTAATGCAAGGAACAAAATAACAATTATTCAGATCTAAGATTAAACCACAAGGTAAAGATAAACTAAAATCTCCTACGGTAAGTGCAACAACACTTGCTCCATTTCCAACGCGCAAGTCTATCTCCCCTTTCTTAACTTGTATCTTATTTCTTAGTCCCTGCAGATATGAAATAATGTGAGCACCACATGCGGTATTTAATACTCAAGTAGGACCATTATCTAATGTGAGAACATTGGTTGTCATATTTTCAATAACACAAATACCTGAAGTGCTAGAACTCAAAGTTCCATTCTTCTTGTCTTCGAGGTACTTAGGACAGTTTCTTTTCTACTGTCCCTTGGCCTTGCAGTAGAAACAATCATGATCTGCAACCACCTTTTCACCTCCCTTAGGTTTTGCAACTTGCTTGCCTTTCCCTTGGAAATTGCTCTTGTTCTTGGCCACCTTCTTAAACCCTTTCCGTTTGTTGACATTAAGAACCTCCTTCTTGTTGTCAGTAGGAGTATTCTGCTCAACAGCTTTGACCATACCATGGAGTTCATTCAGATTCTTCTTAATACCATACATATGGTAGTTCATCCTAAATGAGGCAAATCCATCATGTAAGGAGTGCAAGACGATATCTGTAGCCAACTCTTGGTCATATGGGGTGCCCATCAATGCCATACGACTAAAAAGACCGATCATGTCAAAAACATGAGGGCCAATTGGTTTTTCCTTCTCAATCTTGCTATCCAATATAGCCTTGTGAGTTTCATATCGTTCAATCCTAGCTTGTTCCTGAAACAACACTTTCAAGTTGGTGATGATAGTGTAGGCATCCTGGTGTTCAAACCTCTTTTGAAGGTCAGGTTCCATGCCTGCTAGCATCAGACAAGTGACTGACAAGGAATTACTCCTTAACTCCATTTCAATTTTCTTCTCCTCATCTGATGAGGTGTCAGTGATAGTAGGGATAGGGGTTGTTAGGACATCCTCACGCCCTTCGGACATGAGAACAATTCTCAGATTCGTTTCCCAAACGAGAAAATTTGTTCCATACAATTTGTTTTTTCTCAACTATTAAGCGTAGGGTGAATTTCAAATTGTCATTCAACATGATTTCTACAAAATGAAACAACATGCAAAAAATTTATGTTTGACATACACACATAGTTAATATTAAACATGCTTTAAAACAAGTAAATGCGCATTTTATTCAAATAAACAATTTATGTTCCTAATGAATAAAACGATTCAAAGATCCTATTCCAAACAAGACTCAACGTACTTTTGCATTGCCTTAAGTCTTGTGTGTTCAAAGTAAGTAACAATTACTAATTATAAATCCTTGTAATTCTTGGTTAATGGTCCACATCCAATGTTGGACTCATCATCATGCCTCAAGATCCAAAACTTTGCCTTTTGGTCTCTTGTTGGGTACAACCATATCAAAGTTTATGAATCCCTATATAGATTCACCCTCACTAGTTCAAGATTATGGAAGAACACCCTCACTTTTGTGAAGCCCGTCCAACCAAAATCCAGAACTTAATGTGTTATGATATAGAAAGGCATTGCCCCAATTTACCTTTGGAACTTAAATCTTTTTATTTGTCTTTCATTTATAAGTGAAAAAATTTCATAAATAAAAACAATATAAAAACTTAAAATAAAGCATTCAAAACGCAATAATTGTGATCCTAGTATGGCCCCTATGATGTATAAAATAAAGATCTAGTCTTCATAATATCTTCATCTTGTATCCTTCATGGAACTCCATCCTTGATTTACTTATGTCTTGTACTTCTTCTTGTATTTCAAATTTGAAGTACTCTAATTGCTTAAATTAAATTACAAAAAAAAAACGATGCGCAGATCGTGTACAAGAAAACATAACGATACACAAATCGTATTTATGGGGCCATACTAGTCACCTTATGCAAGAAATATATCATAATATAAAACAAGCATAATAATTAATCAAATAATTCATCTCATCAAATTTATTTAACAAGATAATCTTAACTCAAAATAAATTAATATATAGTATTAATCTAAAATTAATCATCAAAGTGCATCTAACCGGACAAACTTATATGATCAAGATATAATATCTAATATTTTATCTTATTATAGTGGGATTTCCTAACTCCTTAGGAAACTATATATCGGATCATGACCTAGTCAAGACCCAAAATAAACATAAAACAAAAGATAAAATTACTAATTAATTTTTCTATTGTACACCTGTATTAAGAACAATATAAGATCTTATCTTATGTACACGTTAATTAAAACAAACCAAAATCTCATATTGGAATACATGTTCTCGGTGTCTAACAAAATTAGACTTATAAATATATTGAAATCTAGCTCTTTGTACGCATGTGACTAATAAACAATATTGAAATCCAATTTCAATTGTACTAGAAGACCAAAATATACACAACTCATATGTTGAGCAAAAGTTGACATAAAGTTTTTTTTCGTAAAGTCATGCTATGGTTATTCATGCTTGATATGAATCAAATTCAATCTCGATCAATGCATACAATAAATTCCATATATATATATATATAAATATATGTGGGTAAGTTCGATGCCGAGCAAATGAAATCCAATTTCAACAACAGCTTCAATCGAGTTAGATTTTTTTCAAAATTGTTCATGTAATAAATTTGATCATACAAATAAAATACTCTAACTAGTATCAAGTCCAAAAATTAAAATCCCAATTTCAATCAAGAACAATGAACTATATATAAAATTCATCGATTTGAATCCAAATTCACATCAAGATCAACTTATAGATCGATTGATTCTATCAAAATATGCAAGATGCTCTTATACCAATCGAAGGTTTATTAGATGCGTTAAGCGGAATTTCAGATCAAATCTAAACATCTAATCGTAGAATCTTCATGCATAATCAATAGATCAATCATCGTTCATAGAAGATACATGTTGATGCGTGAACCGGAACAAAACAAGGAGGAACGAAAGAGAAATAAAGCCTCAAATGCGACTTCTCTACTTGGTCCACACCAGCCCGTTCTAGATCGCCTTTGACTTCGATTGCTAGGACGAAGAACAATGGAGAGCACGAAAATGGAGAGGAAAAAGCAAGAAGGAATCAATCTCTATGAGGAGAGTCAAAATCACATTTAAATATCACCCCCTAATTATAACATCTTCTTTCTAGATAAAGAATAATGAATTTTGGAGGAGTTACAAAACCTTTTCATTTGTAACCTTCATCCAAAAATAAAACCCTTTTTCATTCGTTATTTATTTATTTCACAAATAAATCTTATCTCATTCTTATTAGTATATATCAAAGAGGAAGAGTCTCGTGCGAATGGGCACTTGTGTGAGAAATAAGAATAAATCTCGATCGTTCATTCGAAAAAATCAACGTCCCTGATTAAACATTCATTAAAAAAAATAAAATACGGCACGGACGAATTTTTCCCGTATTATTCGCATATTTTTCAATAAAGTACGACACGGACGAATTTTTCCCGTATTATTCACTAATTTTTCGAAAAATACGTTTTTATGAGACGCGCTCAGTTTGTTCATCAAAAATAGCGATTTGTTCATCAATATTCACCAATTGTTCATCAATACTAACTAATTGTGCATTGAGTTTTTGATAACATTGTTGATAGATTTCGAACTTTTTTATTTTAATTTTATTTTTTAACCTTATATATGTGCAGGAATACAATGTTATGTAGTTTTTTATGCACATATAATTAGTTTTGATATATCCATATTTGTTCATTGATATACTCGAATTTGTTCATTGATATACCCCTATTTCTTCATTGATATACCCATGGTATACCATTATTTGTTCATTAGTATACTATTTTTTTGTTCATTGGTATACCCTATTTGTTCATGGATATACCCTTATTTGCTCATTGATATAACCTTATTTGTTCATTATTATACCCTTATTTGTGAATTGAGATAAACTTATGTTTTATGTGTCAAGGCTATCAACTTGTACATTTCGGACTATTAATACCATCAACTTGTACATTTAGGACTATCTATTTGTGCATTTTTGCATTTATTTTGTACTTTAAGGCTATCTTGAATTCAAAGTATAATACGAATGAAGTGCTTTAAGGCTAACTTGGCAATACAAATGAAGTGCTTAATATAGTACCAAATTAAGATAAGTTTGATGTAGAAACTTGAATGCAAAAGATAATAGATAAAGAATTTGACTTTGCAATAATATGGTGTATGCTAAGACAATGAGATAGTAATAAATTGAAGAGGAGTGCTTGTGCCTTATTTAGCTATGAACAAATTGATGTTATTAATGAACAAATATGCATATAGAAATGAATAAATTGAGGTTACTAGTGAACAAATATGCATCTAGTAATGAACAATTATATAAAAAAAAAAGGGAATGAACAAATATGTATAAACCAGTGAACAAATTGATGTTACTAATGAACAAATATGCACAAACTGATGAACAAATATGCCAAAACCAATGAATAAATATTTTCGTTTTTTATGAACAAAATCACAATGTTGATGAACATATTGCATGTAATTTTGATACACATTTTTTCATTGTTTATGTACAAACAATAGATTTTTGATGCACAAGCAATAATTTATTTGTGCACAAAATCACAGTTTTGATGAACAAATCCACATTATTGATGAAAAAATCCACAATACTGATGAACAATCTAGGCAGGTGTCCTATTTCCGTTTTTTTCAAAAATACGCGAATAATTCGCCAATAATTCGCCCGTGCCGTTTTTCCCCTTTTTAAGTGAAATGATCAACCCCTTTGATTTTTCTTGATCCAACGGCTCTTGTTCTTTCTTATTTTGCACCTGGGCGCCCATTCGCACCTGAACCGCACTCTATATCAAATATATAATAATAATAAAACCCTCTTTCATTTTGATCTAGTCCGTCAACTCTAAGTGTGTGACCGCATAGGACCCGTTCATATTAACCATGAGTTTAACTCGTTTAAACCCATTAGTCGTAGTTGGCTTCTAGCAAAGCACTATGACTCCTAAAATAATCGGATTGAATATCTCTTATTAATTGTCCTATTCCAAGCTTAGTCACTGCACATTAGATTAATGGACAAAATTCCTTCAATGACTTACCTTCGGTCCCTCTCACGCAGTATTTGTTGGAGTGTACTCCGAAAGGATTAGACCTTGTTAATTAATTTCAATAAAAGTTTTATCGGGCCTTAGCCTGCTTATGACCAAAAAAGGAGAGAATGATATTAGGGACACGGAACAAACTCGTTAAAAAGATCGGGGGTACTGATCGGAATAATTTTTTTCTAGGCACTATCTGGAAAAGTAAAAAGTTGATTAGTACCAATTGGAATTTCCCAAATTCTAATTTGTAAAATCACACACTTTCACTGCACAAATCAGTAAATCACATTAATGTTATTCAAGAAAACTGAGAGCTTGACCAAATACCTTTTGGTCTAGTGGTGATTGACACTAGATCGTTTAATTATTTGTTTAGAGGTCTCGAGTTCGAGACTCTCTGGCAGTGTGTATGCAGTAGAGAGGCTTGAGAGGAGCAACACCCCTTACGTGGTCCAATCAAACTCCGGTCCGGACGTAGGCATAAAAAGTGAACGTGCCGAACTAGGCAAGGCCAAGCCCATCAAAAAAAATCTGAGAGCTTGAAGGTAGAATAAACAAATGAATAGTCTCATAAAGTTTCTACCCTTCAAATGAAATATTTAATTAAAAAAATGTCGGACAAGAAAAAAGAATTGCAAGTTCAAGTGAACTTACAAGGAATTTCGCTGATCAAAACTCCATAAGACCATCCATAGATCAAACAAAAATATCTGAAAACCATCTTAATCTCTAAGGGCATGTGTATCGGTAGTTTCGGACAGTTTCACATGTGAGTTTCACATTTTAAAAAAAAGAAAAAGAAAATAAATGGGGTGATTGGGTGAAACCCCAATTTGTGTTTCGATTCATGAAACTTGAGAGAGAGAAGTTTCAAGTGGGCCCATCTCCAAATTAGTCAATTATTTTCTGCCAGGTGGATTGTGATTAGTTCAATTTTGAGATATTTACTTGTTATGTTGATTTTTGTTTTTAGTCATTTTAAATTTGTTTTAATTAAAAAAATTAAAAAAATAATTATACCACAAATCATAACTTTTTTTACCTACCCATATATACTAATATTGTATATGTTTAAATTATTTAAATTAAATTAGTTTTTTGGGTTTTTAAGGTAATTAAATACATATTTAACATTTTCATAGATAAATCATGGTTTAAACATAATTTGTTTCACCTGCCTTATTTGAAAAAATACTTTTATCTATGTTTACTCAATTTGGTTATTTTAATCAATTTATAATTAATAATAATAATAAATTATACAACAATGCATAATATTTTTTTTATCTACCCATAGGCACCAATTTTTTATATGTTTAATTTATTTTAAAATTAAATAATTTTTTGGATTGATTTAGAGTAAACAAACATATATTTAATCACTTATTTAAAATAACTCATGATTTTAACTTAAAGAATTTACACAAAATTCATAATGTTTATCTAATTTAATTTACACCGAAATTGTAATGTGACATGTTTAATTAGAAAAATAAATATTTAAATTTGATAAATTAAAGATATAGTTGTAATTGTGCATGGAAAAATAAATAATTATTGCAGAGAGAGAAAAGTAAAAAAGTGGGTTTCAATAATATTTAAGTGGGTTTAATGAAATGGAATTGAGAAATTGTAGGATGATGTGGAAGAGAGAGAGCTAAAAGTGGAGGTTTTGGGAGTTTCATGGGCTCATTGATAAGGATGGCCTAACTCTTGTAACTTGTCTTTAAAAAAGTACTTATTTTTCTTTTTTTTGAAGGAAATATAGTGTAGCAACATTATATATTCATTTCATTGATATGAACCTGATGAAAGAACATACACATGTAACAGAGCTCATGACCAACTACATTACTTATCATAACTCTACAACCATCATACTTAAAGTAGCCTTTACAAGGACATATATAGAGGTAGCATTTTCAATATGAAATGTTATAAACAACAACTGTGAGAAAGGATGCATAGAAGAGATATTGGGAAGCAAATTCTTCAGTTCATTCCAGCAAACTTGTAAACCTCCTTGATGAGGTTGTCCCAACGCTTCCAAGGATGGCATTCTCAAGCAAGGGATTGAGAACCTTGAGTCAGCATGTATGTGTAAGCTCATTCATTCAAAGCCAACAAAGACAAGGGAAAGTTTCGACCATAAAAAAACAAAGACAATGGAAAGAGGGTCAATGTAGTTTTTCTAAAAGTTTTCAAGCTTATCATATTTAATTAATTAATTTCATGAATACCCATTTGAAAAAGGGGGGAAAATGCAAGATGATATATCTTAAGGGCCTATTTGGATCACATGGGATAATGCATTATCTTGTATCCCATGCGATTCAAACAGGCCCTTGTATTGTGACAGCACAAATTTGAAATCTATCCACTAGCCAAGAGTGAAACGAGATTAATTGTAAGGTTTCGAAGTGAAGAACTTTTGATAGATATTTGGAATATGTGATAATAGTTGCATCTTTAATCGACAATGCAAGCAAGTCAAATTAGGGCATGCTCAAAGCGCATCAGACAACAATGGCGGTTCTGTGACGTAAACCTGGTAGATGTCAAGATTCCTACGATGATGGAAGATGTCCCACATGGGAGACTTATCAATTAGCACATAACTTAGCCTAAGGGACTCCAATTTGGATGCATATTGAATGCAGTCCAACTTCCTCACCGTGTCTTGTTCATTGAAGTTGTTAGTAAAGCAAGTTCCCTAAGGGAATGACCTATGGCCGCTAGCCATGAATCCAAGGAAGAGGCGGTGAAAGGACAGAACACAAAAAGCTGTTCTAACCAAAATATGGAGGATATCTTCTTCCCCGTCATGTCATTTGTGCTAATTGAAGTGTCTACCATGTCAAAGATCTTGTCTGGGAAGCAAGACCTTTGTGTGATAGATATGGAGTCTTTCCATCTCTTGGAGACGCAAGAAGCCAAGACAACATCATTCGGAATTGTTAAGTATGACAAAATGTGTTGAAGAAGATGATTTGGCAAAAGGTCCATTCTCTAAGGAATAAAACCAAACAATTAGAAGGCATATTAATTCTCAGACTCAGTTCTCACTCTATTATCCTCAATGGCCAATTGATTTAAATCCTTATTCATTATGCATCCATCTCAAATTGTTGGCTTTTCATATAAGTTTACTTCCATCAAAACTTTGTCTAGTAATTTTTTAACAAAAGCAAGCCTTTGATATTGGATTAAAAAATGAACACTAGAGTAGCAATCCAATAGGACATATAGTAATGAAAAACGCAGCTTATGAATTAAACCATATCTTTGGTATTGGTTCACATGAACCCACAAACTATCACAAGAACTAAATTCTACAAAAAATATTGATGCCATATTCTTGAATAAGGAAACAAACTTTGTCAAGAGGAGAGTGAAGGGGGTTTACAGAAGGCTCGGTGGTCGCCACTCGTCGTTGGTCGGTTGCTAGGAATTGGTACATTTTCTTGATGTGCAGGGTAATTCCTCCATTTTTAGAGAGGCCAAGGAGTTTAGAGTTTAGAAATGCGGGAGAGCAACAACCTCAATCACAAGTAATTGGGAACGACTAAAAAGATGAATGACCACTCAAAAAACTTGTGAGTTTGTAAAAGAAGTATGATCAATAGTGATGGTTAGTAATTTTCTAATGTATGGCCACTCACAGAACTTGTGAATTTGTGGGAGAAGTATAATCATATTCATAGGTGCTCATATTATTGTTTCAAGTTGTATTTCTAATATTCTAGCTATTTAGAATTTTAGAAAGTTCCAATCTTCTAGCTATTTAGAATTATAGAAACCTAGTCAAACAAAATTTGGCACCTCACCTAATAAGCCAATTATTAAGATTAAGGGTGAAACATTAAGGCAAACTATGATGAATTCATCCATACCTTGTTTCTTCACATAAAGAGTGGGCTCATTTTCACTTCTATTGAAACCATTGTTGATGAAGAAGGCATCAATCTTGTTGTACCACACCCTTGTAGCTTGTTTCAAGCCATAAATAGCCTTTCTTAGTCTGTACACATTTTGTTCTTCACCCTTTCTCACAAATCCTTGTGGCTGCTCAACAAGCATATCTTCTTCTATCTCTCCATTAAGGAATGTGGATTTTACATCAAGTTGGTACACCTGAAATCCCCATTGAGAAGCTAAAGCAAGGACAGTTCTCATTGTCTTAAACCTTGCAATAAGTGAGAATGTCTCCTTATAGTCTATGCCTTCTCATTGAGCATACCCCTTAGATACAAGCCCTTTGTGCTTCAAAATACTTCCATCTGAGTTGTACTTAGTTATCTACACCTATTTTAGACCAATTGCATTTTTGTCTTTAGGCAAGCTTGCCAATTCCCACATCTCATTCTTCTAAATGCATTTAATCTCCTTATTCATTGCTCCTTGCCATTCAGTTTGAGTGATAGCTTCTTCAAAGCATACAGATTCTATGGCAATTAGAGCAAAATCACAGTTTTCATAAATTTCAACAAGAGATCTCACACGCCTTGGTCTTGAGTCACTTGATGAACTTTCAGAATCTGGATTGCTTGAAGATGTTGGTGATGATTCTGGTGTTGATGGTGGAAGTAGCTCATTCTAAGTGTTGATAGTTTCATCGGACTCATCCTCAAACTGGATTGATCTCACAATAATGCACCATTATGTTTTGTTTCCCATTTCCATCTTGCATCGTCAACAAAGATCACATTCCTTCTTATGACGATCTTGTTGGTGTGAGGATTGTACAATCTGTATGCTTTGGATTGAGTTGAGTAGCCAACAAAGATGCACTTTTCAACTTTGTCATCTAGCTTGGCTCTCCAATTCACCAAAGTGTAGGTTGTGCATCCAAAAATTCTTAGATGGCTCACATATGGCTTCTTCATTCTCCATGCTTTAAATGGAGTTGAATTCAAGACAGCTTTGGTTGGAGAGATGTTTAGTACAGACAGTTGTTGCAACTGCCTCACTCTAGAACTCTTTTGGCAATCTCTTGGCCTTTAACATACACCTTGCCATCTCCACCATAGTCCTGTTTTTTCTCTCTGCCACGCCATTTTGCTTTGTTGTGTATGGTGCAGTGAGCTCCCTCCTAATGTCATGGTCTTCAAGAATTCATTGAATTCTTGATTTCCCACTTTGCTTCTCCACTATTTCTTTGAACTTTGTAAAGTTTTCAAAAGATTCAAACTTTGCCTTTTTTTTGTCGAATCAAACTTTGCCTTTTGAAATAAAACCCAACTCATTATGTTGTAGTCATCAGTGATCAACAGGAAGTACTTGTTTCCTCCCGGAGATGTAGTTGCATAAGACCAAAATGATAAACATGAACCAACTCCAAGCATTCACTTGCTTTCCATACTCTTCCACTTGGAAAAGATCCTCTTGCTTGCTTTCCATATACACAACTTTCACAAAATTCTAGATCACCCATTCTTGGCAATCCATGAACAAACTCTTTTGCACTTAGAAGCTTTAAACCTTGAGCATTCAAGTGCCCATATCTGAGATGCCATAATTTTGTATTTTCATCTCCTTTAACAAGTGTTCTTCTTGCACTTCCAATCATATCCAAAAGAAAAACCTTATTCCTTCCTATTCCAATTCTCGTCAAGGCCTCATTCAAGGTTATCAGGATCGGGATTCTACTTTGGATCGAAAAAGAGGGGTAGATTTCAATCGTAAAATCAGATCGTAGAATCGATCGATTCTACAAAAATTGTAAAAAAAAATGAAAATTTACTAAATTGTATCAAATGTAACGTTAAATTTATTTTTTTGATTTGTTAAGATTTAGGGTAGCCCAAATACTACTTGGACTAGCCTAGAGCACCAGTGAATGGGTGAGAACTGGTTTACTAACCAATTCTAAGAAATAAGGGCAAACCGCCGCCCTGGATGCTCGAACTCGAGACCTCTTACATATTGGCAAGAGGCTCAACCGTTGAGCTATGTGCACATGAACGTAACGTTAAATTGTATACACAAGCAATATACTTAAATTATCACTTATCAGAAAATCTATTAAACTTCATAATTTTATATAAAATTATAGGAGATTAGGTTGATTAGCAATATCCTAAATTCTTATTCCTAACCAAAATTTAAATGAAAACAATATTATCAACTAAATCAAACATATTAGCATAAAGCCATTAACAAGGAAAAAATTAAATCAAGTCAGTAATAGCCTAATAGGTAATCTTCAAAAAAATAACCTATATGTAAATTTATATTTTTTACATTCAATGATTTGAATTTAAAGCATTCAATTACCTCCTATGGACTTAATATCATACGTACATTATCATACATACTATATCTTAGCCTCTTGACCTTCCATACATAATATTTAGTTAACATCATACATCAATCATATATACTTTATCTTTGTCTCTAGGGTTTTCACAAATAATATTTACTTATTATCACACATCATACAACATACATCATATATCATACATATTTAATCTTAGTCTCTTGGTCTTCCACACATAATATTTACTTAATATTATATATCATACATCATACATACTTGACCTTATCTGTGACACCCTTATACCCTATGACGTATGCTTAGTAATAACTTATTTCTTATATAAGCAAATAATTCACATATAGCAACTTTCCAAAGAAGCATAAAGCAACAACCATAAAGGGTTGCATACACACATATATGTAGTTACTTCTTATGCTAATACATCTATTACTCTAACTTCTATTACAACCCATATGTCTATGATGCAAAATGAGGAGGAGAAGGTTGAATTAAGCTTCAGCCGGCCGACCTGCATGAATGTGACTTCTAAACGGACACACGTAAGTAAGACTAGCTGAACCTGAAAAATTATTTTGCGATTTACGTGAGTCGCATACTCAGTGAATATAAACCATCATCAATTATTTCACACAATGCCACACAATTGGTCAATATACATATTCATACATATTATATATGTCATATATGAATTTACTTTGCAAATGCAAATGCTGATGTTTTCGATTCTTTATTCTATGAACTGTTCAAGCCTGAATCTGCCCTGGGTTTACTGTATATGGACTCTTATGGTCCCTGTAAGAATTATGACCCGTAGGTCCTGTATGAATAGTAGATCCTGTATGATCCGAAGATCCTGTATGATTCGAAGATCCTGTATGACCCGTAGGTCCTGTAATACAAATTCAGGGCAAGACAGTCACATGTCCTTTTAATCTCATGCAATATGCTATGCAATCAAGTGCATCCTGTAACCATATATCATATATTCATATGCCATCTGTTAACATACCTTTTGTGCAAACAACACTGGAAATTTCAGAGCTATCACATCTATCCATATAACACATATATCCATATAGCTTATATAGCACATATATTCATATACCACATATATCACATATAACGCATATATCCATATATTCATATTTCACATATAGCACAAAGGGTTGAATCTTCGGTCTATACTCACATGTTCGAGACATATATACTATTTCTCTTCCCTTTCTCTTTGACCACGATCTATGACTTGTGCTCCTATATATAACCCAATGCAAATTAGGCTATTTACTCTTACAAACTCTAACCCCAAATGTAATGAAATGCCAGAATGCATTATAACTTCTTATGCATAATTCCAAATCCTTTCAAACTTGACAACAATAAACTATATATATAGAAGAATATTTTTCTAGTTCAAACCTTTCTGAAAAACTTGATAAAAGGGCTCCCTAATATCCTTACAAAACGAAACCCTAAAAATACTCTAAAATCTTTTACCGAATATAAATCCGATATCGAAAACTCCCTCTCAAAACTATAAATCGATTGATTTTCGAATCAAAACCAACTGTAGATCTAGATTTGTAAAAATTAGAAAAATTCAGATAAACCATTAACTAATTAAAAACTTACGAAATCACGCATGTATTTCGAGATTAAAACCCGATTAAAGAGATCGTGTACTAGATCCAATAAAAACAACCAAAATTCATCAAACTCTTCTCTTCAATTTTGACCCCCCCCCCCCCCCCCCCCCCCGCTCTGTAATTTTTTTTGTTGCTTCGTACGCATCTTCTATGAAAGATGGGACAACATACATATATATACAAAGACAAAGTCAGTTGAAATTTAAAATAATCACATTTTGCACCCTCAAATCTTCTGTACTACAAACTTTACCCTAAAATAATTAATAATTAACTTTTAGCTAAAAACTTTTTAAAATATAATAAACTTAATTAGAAAATAAATATTACTTTTAAAAACTCACTATATATCATGTCGATATGCTATGCATATGCTCTTAATCTTATATGAATTCAAAATGACGTATGCATTTAGGTCGGAGATGTTACAATCCTTCCCCTCTATAAAAATTTTGTCCTCAAAATTCCTAATCTCTTCATATACCTTTCTCATCTTATCCTCAGTTTCACAACATGTCTCCTCTTTACCATGATTCTTCTAAAATACTTTTGGAATCTCCCTCTGTAACTGTTTGATACTGTAATCTGCTAACATGATCAGTTCTTCTATGTATCTCAGATTTTCTACAAGCTGTACTTATGAATCTTGAACCCGTTCAATAAATTCTATCGACTTCCCATCTCAGATGTGCATCTTTAATTTTCTGTCTCAGATTTGGCCGAATCTCAAAAGTAGCAATCAGTACTCTATCTGTGTCAAACAATACTCTAGCATTTATACCTCTCAAAGTAATCAAATCTGACAATGAAGTCAATGCATATTTTCCATCATATCACTGGACTTTCAACTCAAAGCATCTACTACAAAATTGGTATTTTCTGTATGATACTCGATTGTACAATCATAATCTTTCAATAGCTCCATCCAGCTCCGTTGTCTCATGTTCAACTGCTTTTAGCTCACCAAATACATCAAACTCTTATGATCTGTAAAGATTTAGAATGTTTCTCCATATAGATAATGTCTGCCAAATCTTTCGGGCAAATACTGCTGCTGCCAGCTCTAAATCATGTACAAGATAAGAAACTTCATGTGATCTATACTATCATGATGCATAGGCAGTTACTTTTCCATCCAGCATTAAGACACAATCAAGACTCTAATATGAAGCATCAATGTAAATACCAAATCCTCTTGTAACCTGTAAGAATTCTCAATATTGCCTTTGTAGTCTGTCGGTGCTTTAACTCATCAAAGCTCTGTTGGAATACAGAATACCAATTAAATGAAGCATACTTTCATAGCAACTTAGTAAGTGGTGTAGCTACAATAGATAATCCTTCAACAATCATTTGTAGTATCCTGCCATCCCAAGAAAACTATGAACTTTTGTAATTGTAGTTGATGCTTTCCAGTTTACCATTGCTTCAAACTTTTTAGAATCAATCCTCTATACCTCTTCCAGATACTATATGTCCTAAAAATATCATATGATCCAACTAGAATTCACACTTACTCAGTTTAACAAACAACTGTTTTTCCCTCAAGACTTGTAGCACAATACGCAAATGATCAACATGCTCATCTATACTCCATGAATATACCAATATATAATGAATAATGATAATCACAAATCTGTCTAGAAAAAGTTGAAATACCTTGTTCATCAAAGCCATAAATTCTGTTGGTGTATTAGTCAAACCAAATAGAATTACCAGAAACTCCTAATGCCCATATCGAGTTCTGAATACTGTCTTGATAATGTCATCTTTAGCTATCTTTAACTGATGATATCATGATCGAATGTCTATCTTTGAAAATATCTTTACTCCTTGAAGTTGATCAAATAAGTCATCTATTCTTGGCAATAGATATTTGTTCTTCACTGTCACTTGATTCAACTTTCTGTAATTTATGCACAGTCATAAGATACACTAGCCCTGATGAATACTTTGTCCAACAAATCCTATAACTGTTTCTTCAATTCCTGTAACTCTAGAAGAGCCATCCAATATGGAAGAATAGAAATCGGTGCAGTACCTGATATTAATTTCATAGTAAACTCTATCTCTCTATCAGTTGGCAATCTTGGAAGATCTAGAAAAATCTTTAACAACTAGAACGTCTCCAAACTCATCACATTCAACTATACAATCTATAACATGAGCCAAATATATTTCACATCCCTCTCTGATCATACGAAAAGTTGTTGTTGCTGATATTAAGCTAGTGGGTACCTTTTGTTTATCATTATAGAAAATCACTCTAGATTTTCCAAGCGAGTGTATCACTGCCTCTTTGGTATAACAATCCACTTTAGCATGATGTCTTGACAACCAAACATATCCAATATAATATCAAACTCGTGCAGGACAAGATCAAATAAACTGCTAACTGTACTGTATCCACTTGTATTAGACGATTTCGATATACTGTACGTACCTTTACCATTTTCTCTGTACTTCCTCTTCTAAATGTTCATGTGTATGAAATGTATGTTCATGTAGTGTTGTATGAGATGCTCTTATAAACTGATGTGGCACGGTTGAACCTTCTCTCCTCTATGCATCATGCTCATGAATGCAATTCTATTGTCAATTACATATACTTATGAATGCAGAATGCAGAATGCCCCTAAAGAATCATATCCCTGCTCTGATACCAAATACTAACTGTGATACCCTTATACCATATGACGTATGCTTAGTAATAACTTATTTCTTATATAAACAAATAATTCACATATAGCAACTATCCAAGGAAGCAGAAAGCAACAACCATAAAGGGTTGCACACACACACACATATATGTAGTTACTTCTTATGCTAATACATCTATTACTCTAACTTCTATTACAACCCATATGTCTATGATGCAAAATGAGGAGGAGAAGGTTGAATTAAGCTTCAGCCGGCCGACTTGTATGAATGTGACCTCTAAACGGACACACGTCAGTAAGACTAGCTGAACCTGAAAAATTATTATGCGATTTACGTGAGTCACATACTCAGTGAATATAAACCATCATCAATTATTTCACACAATGCCACACAATTGGTCAATATACATATTCATACATATTATATATGTCATGTATGAATTTACTATGCAAATACAAATGCTGATGTTCCGATTCCTTATTTTGTGAGCTGTTCAAGCCTGAATCTGCCCCGGGTTTACTGTATATGGACTCTTATGGTCCATGTAAGAATTATGACCCGTAGGTCCTGTATGATCCGTAGATCCTGTGATCCGAAGATCCTATATGACCTGTAGGTCCTGTATGATCCGAAGATCCTATCCATATAATCCATATAACACATATATCCATATAGCTCATCTAGCACATATATTCATATACCTCATATATCACATATAGCGCATATATCCATATATTCATATTTCACATATAGCACATAGGGTTGATTCTCCGGTCTATACTCACCTGTTCGAGACATATATACTATTTCTCTTCCCTTTCTCTTTGACCACGATCTATGACTTGTGCTCTTATATATAACCAATGCAAATTAGGCTATTTACTCTTACAAACTCTAACCCCAAATGTAATGAAATGCCAGAATGCATTATAACTTCTTATGCATAATTCCAAATCCTTTCAAACTTGACAACAATAAACTATATATATAGAAGAATATTTTTCTAGTTCAAACCTTTCTGAAAAACTTGATAAAAAGGCTCCCTAATATCCTTACAAAACGAAACCCTAAAAATACTCTGAAATCTTTTACCGAATATAAATCCGATTTCGAAAACTCCCTCTGAAAACTATAAATCGACTGATTTTCAAATCAAAACCAACTGTAGATCTAGATCTGCAAAAATTAGAAAAATTCAGATAAACAATTAACTAATTAAAAACTTACCAAATCACACTTGTACTTCGAGATTAAAATCCAATTAAAGAGATCGTGTACCAGATCCAATAAAAACAACCAAAATTCATCAAACTCTTCTCTTCAAATTTCAAACCCCCCCTCTGTAATTTTTTTTTGTTGCTTCGTACGAATTTTCTATGAAAGATGGGACAAGATACATATATATACAAAGACAAAGTCGGTTGAAATTTAAAATAATCACATTTTACACCCTCAAATCTTCTTTACTACAAACTTTACCCTAAAATAATTAATAATTAACTTTTAGTTAAAAACTTTTAAAAATATAGTAAAATTAATTAGAAAATAAATATTACTTTTAAAAACTCACTATATATCATGCCGATATGCTATGCATATGCTCTTAATCTTATATGAATTCAAAATGACATATGCATTTAGGTCGGAGATGTTACATTATCATCTTGGTCTTCCATTATAATATCATGCCTATAGTTTTTTATTTAGAAAACCTTTTATAAAAAATATAATTAAAACAAAAAATATTCATAAATTAATCATTTTATGAAATAAAAATAAATTATTAGTAGATATTAAATATGTTTCATAATCTTAAGCTAACCTACATGTAAATTGGTATTTTTTTACATACAATGATTTGAATTTAAAGCATTCAATTACCTCCTATGGACTTAATGTCATATGTACATATCTTACATACTATATCTTGGCTTCTTGACCTTCCACACATAATATTTAGTTAACATCATAAATCAATCATATATACTTGATCTTTGTCTCTAGGGTTTTCACACACAATATTTACTTATTATCATACATCATACAACATACATCCTATATCATATATATTTAATCTTAGTCTCTTGGTCTTCCACACATAACATTTACTTAATATCGTACATCATACATCATACATACTTGACCTTATCATCTTGGTCTTCCACTATAATATCATGCCTATAATTTTTTATTTAGAAAACCTTTTATAAAAATATAATAAAAATAAAAATATTCACAAATTAATCATTTTATGAAATGAAAATAAATTATTAGTAGATATTGAATATGTTTCATAATCTTAAGTAGAAAAAGTGCACACTAAAAAGAAATAGTATGAATTAAAAATAAGTGTTGAGGGCTAGAGATCAATAGTTCAATTAGATCGTATAATATGTTTAAAGAAGCACCAAATAAAATCATAATGTCATTGAAAAAATTAAAATGTCTCATTTTTGTATAGTTCATCATATAGTCTCTACCTTTTTTTAATATATCTCATTTTGATTAATAAAAAATATTTTTATATATTATATCACTCAACTTTTTTTTATTAAAATCGCATAGTACTCTACATTTATAACAAAATAGTAAATTAGCACATTTAATTAGGAATCTCTTTATCTTTCACAATTAATGACATCCTTATCTTTTTGTTTTTTCTTAATTAAAATATGTCAAAAGCATTTAATTAGGAATCCAAAGTGATGAGATCTCTATATATTTTTCTTTCTTCTTAATTCAAGTGAAAAATATCTAACTTCATTAAGAAAAAAACCGTTGAAGCTTATCTAAATTAGGAATCTAAAGTGGAAAACATTTAGTGACTAATATGCTTAAACTTGAAGACAATTTTGTTCTTAATAAGGTTGAATGTCACCTTGAAGTAGACCTATCAATCGGGTCGGGTCAGGTGGGTTCACGTTCAGTCATTTCGGGTTCGGGTTAAAACGGGTTCAATTTCATTATGGGTCACGGGTCAATCTGGTTGGGTTGTAGCGGGTTTTCGGTCAGGTCGGGTTGACAAGAGGATCTAAAATATCCTTTTTTATGATTATTAAAATCAATTTTTAATTAAATAATAATATTTAGTTATAATATATTATTTTCATTTATTTTAATAATAAATATATTATAATTTTCAAATTTTTTAAAAAGATTCTATAAATATACTAAATCGGTCAACCCAATGGGTTTCGGGTTTCAACCCAACGGGTTTCAGGTTCTATTGGGTTCGATTCATTTCGGATTTCGGGTTCAAATTTTCGGGTCTTGACCCTAAAATTATCGGGCGGTTCGATTCGGATTGGCGGGTTTGGTCAGCTTTTGACAGCTCTACCTTGAAGGGTTTATTCGATACCCCTATTCAACTCACTACTTTTGATGATATTTAAAGGCTTGAACAACATTTTTTTAAGGATCGATGGGAGTAACATTTCTCTACTTTGTTTTATTTTCTCAACCTATTTATTCACTCCTAAATCCGTGCAAGGGAATGATAAAATATTGTTTAAACCATGATAAAATATATTTGAAACATAATATCCAACACAACTAAAACGTAAACACATAAGAACATTATAAGTAAGACTATTGACCCGTGCGAAGCACAGGCAGAGCCTTCTAGTTGAACATGTACGATTCATGATTCATCTACAATTTGTTAATTAATTGCTCCTTTAAAAAGCACATTATTATCAAGAATAACGATTTTGACCACGATCTAGATCGGTTGACCTGATCATGATCGTAGAATCGTATAATTTTATGATCCGGATCGCGATTTTGATAACATTGGCCTCATTGCTTTTCTTCTCCTTGATGACTAGGGTTGTTCATCGGTTCACAAAAATCGAATAAAACCGAAAACCAAACCGAACCGAGGAGGACCGAACCGAACACGAACTCGAACCAATTCGATCGGTTTTCAGTTTATGTTTTATAGAAGTTTGGTTTTCGGTTTGGATCAGTTCTGTTTCGGTTCGGTTTAACCGAACTAATTTTTTAAAAAAAAAATTAGAATGGGTATGGGCCATTACCTTCATTACCCAATAGCCCATTATGTCCATATAGCCGACCCATATCTCTACTAAAACTAAAGTCTAATGAAAGTCATGAAATCTTTGCAAATTTAGAGCTTTTAAAATCTTTCTTAGGCAACAAAACTGATCACTTTGTGCTGAATATACTATATAATATTTAATCCCTCCTATTTGAATGTAAGTAGGCTAGGCAAGCATATGCATTTCTTTTTCTAAGCAATACATCACAAACTAAAACGTGGGGAACCAAACCCAACTTAATATGGATCCTTTTTTTGGTTCGGTTTTGGTTTTTTGATTGGATCGGTCCTAAATTGGATCATCAAAAACCCGACTTTGCATGTTTTGGTTTGTTTGGACTCAACCCGATCCGAACTGATGTAAACCGAAGCCGAACTGAACCGAACCAAACCGAGATACTTCGGTTCTCCAAATTTCAGTTTTTGGTTCGGTTCGGTTTTCCTCGGTTCGTGACCGATAAACGGCCCTATTGATGACACACATATCCTCTTAAAATACAACTGTGTATCCTCCACACATCAGTTGTTCTACACTTAACAAATTATGTGCAAGTTTAGGGACATACTGAACATTATGCAACGATTTAGATTTACCTTGTTTAATTTGAAGCACAATGGTGCCTAGCCCTTCAACAAACAGTTTCTTCCCATCCCCAAGCCTGACAATGCTCCTTTTTTAGTCATCTAACTCCTTGAATATTGCTTTATAGCTTGTCATATGATTGGAACACCTACTGTCGACATACCAGATCAAGCTTCCTCCATTGTTACAATTATGTTGAGCCAAGAATAGATTTTCATACTTAACATAATTAGACTTTTTCTCATGCTTGCCCTGCTCTTTGTCTTCATCTTTCTTCCAGCATGAAGCCTATATGACATCGCTTGTTGTAGTATTAACACTTGATGGGACCCTTGTAGTTGTTTTTGAAGGATTCTTCTCTTCCACTACCAAATTGACCTCTTCCTCGACCTCTACCTCTATAGCCTCCTCTGCCTCTGCCTCTACTCAAGTTTTGATAAGAACTCTCTTTGTTTGAAGATTCTCCTTTGACATGGAAGGCTGTTTCTTCCTTCTTGGATCACTTCTGATCATCCTCTCTTCACAAGATGAAGAGACCCCATCAATTCATCAAAAGTGTATGTCTCCATGTCTTTGGACTCCTCAATTGCTGCCACGACATGGTTATACTTCTTGGTAAGGATTCTTAGCACTTTACTCATCACTTGCTTGGTTTTGATCTCCTCTCCATAGGATCGCATTTGTTGCATAGTGCTTGACACCCTTGACAAGTGCTCTTGGACTATCTCCTAGTCTTTCATTTGAGAATTCTCAAAGTCTCATCTAAGAGATTGTAGCCTCATAGTGATTACTTTCTTGTCTCCCATTTACTCTTGTTTAAGAGTACTTTAAGCCTCCTTTGATGTTTAGGCTGTTGTAATCCGAGAAAACACTTCATCATCTAATGCTTGTTGAATGATGAAAAGTGCTTTTGCATCCTTCTTCCTTCTTTCTCTCAATGCTTGATCTGGCTCTTTAGTATCATTGTCTATAAAGCCATTCTCAACAATGGACCAAAACTTTTGAGATTTGAAGAGTTTTTTCATCTTCAAACTCCAAAAATGGTGATTTTCACCCTTGAAAATTAGCAATTGAGTGATCGAGTTTCCATTTCCATTTTCATTGTTGTTCTACATAGTTGCTCTCAAAACCATTTGTTTTCCTTGTGTTTTTCTTACGTGAAACACTCAATCAAGCCCCTAGAATTCTCTGTAGCTCTAATACCAATTTTGTTGGAAAGAATAACATAAATTGACTCTAAAATTACATAATTCATTGAATAACAAATGACTTATACGACAAGTTCAAGCCCAAATTTCTAACCTATAAATTTTTACAACCTATAAAACTCTCCCTCAAAGACAAATAAATGATAAATACAATTAACAAAATAATTTCAATTTCAATGGACATGACCAATTAATCCAGCCATTCACAATCAGAAAACATCCAATAAATGATAAATATAATTAACAAATAATCAATGGAGCATTAAGGTCAAATGGTGTTTAATCTTATAAAATTCACGAGAGTGAATAGACATGACCAATTAATTCAGGCATTCACAATCAGAAAACGTGTTAGTGATAAGACTTAAGAGCATTAATTGTCATTCAATGTATTAGCCCTCTCAACTTCTAGCCCTTTCAGCAACCCCAACCAATTTATGTTTGAAGTCAAAACATGAGAAATATTTTAAGCAGACATATAATTAACTCTCTAATTTGCACGAAATCATCTGATTTCTTTTAGCCTCTCAGCTTCTTCCTTTTTATAACATCAACCCTTTCATCTTCGTTCTTACCTTCCCAATAGTAGCCTTTCACTCTTGCACTATATAGATAGCCATACCTCGAAGCCCGTATCTTTCATCCAGCCAATCATAGTTCCATCTTTAGAGTCCGCGCGTTCGCCGATTTGAAAACAATATAGGTTTTTGTTGCTCCCGTTTTTCTTTCATACTAAGGATCCTGCAACTATTATAAACATGTATCACAATTTAGTTTTCACATGAGCAGGAAAAATGGAGGGACCTTCATCCATGGATGCCTAAAAAATGTTAGCCTTGGATTCAAAACACATGAACAAGAGCCCACATTTTGCAATCTTGATGAGTTGTATGATGGTGGTAAACATAAACTCGAAGTGATGTTGTGCAGAAAGTGGGATGCAACAAATTCTTATGGAAAATATCTTAGTAATTCCTTGTTTCGGACAATAAGGTAAATTATCTTACATTTGCAACCCAGATTTGTATTCACCCTCCTTCTAATATATTTTCTTTGTTTCGGGGAAAAATGTATATTATCTTACTGAATTCCCTGTCATAAACAAATAGTAACGACTATAATATATTATCCCTCCACCAAACCAACCTTTCAAAATTAACAGTTAAATCTAATTTTCTTTCATTATTTAATTTTATCAATTCACACATACAATTACTATTTTTATTCTAATTCAAATAATATAAACGTTTACAAATATCCACTTATAATAAACACGAAATCATAACTCGTCTATCGAACGGACCAAACCATGAACAAATCATTGTAATACTATCATAAAAAAAACTCAAATTCGATCACATAAATTTTCTCCTAAATATCACAACAAAACTAACAAATAAACTAATTTGATGGCGGGCCGTGGAAATGAAATCAATATTCTGTTCCCATCTCTCCGAGTCGTTTCCTCGCACCTTCCAAATCCCTAATTTTCTCCTCTGTCTCAACAAAACAAAATTCAAATTCCTTCAATCATCAGATTTTCGAGTATTTCTTCTCTCGAGCTGTTGAATTTTCCTCTTTCCGCGCTTTAGGGGTTTTGTGCATTGCAATCTGATAAGCGATTCAGGGCGAAAGAAAAATCTTCAATTCTCGTCATATCATCACGGGATGACGAATATGATGTACGTTAGGGCGGAGCCATCGGCGGAGATGAACAAGAACACCGAATGGTTTGCGTACCCTGGGATTTGGACCACCTATATCCTCTTGCTCTTCGTCCCTTGGCTCCTCCTCGTCTCTCTCATGGGTTGCTCTTCTGGCATCGCCTGGACAGTCGTCCATCTCCTTCACTTCTTTGTAAGCAACGCAATCCCTTTTCTTTTGTTTGCCCCCTTTCATTAGGTTTCATTGGAAGTTGATCTGATCTGATTGCGCTGTTTGATTGTCTCAATTATTTTCTTGTTATGCTGGCTATGTAATATATATGTGCTGGGGGTTACAAGTAGGTTTGGCTATGGATCTGATGTTCGATGACCTTTTTTGGTTTATTTTGGAGCCGAGGTTTGAGTCTATTTGCCCTTTCTTCTGTTAATTAATCCTAGAAAACTGGAATTGGATTTGTGGCATCCAAGATTCTTCACTCTTGAGCTAAGAAACTGAATAAGAACAAATTATAGTACTAGGAACTGAATTCATTTGTGCTTCTGCTAGATTAGGCTTGAAACAAATAATATTTTGCTGACAAAGAGTCACTTTCACATTTCATTTTGGCCATTAAGAAAAACAAAATACACCCGAGGCTATTTATCTGGCCTTTGATGGAATGAAATTGTGGAAAAAGTTGGAACTTGCGTAATTTTAGCTGGAGTGATTGGTAATATCAGGGTTGGGTTCTTCTCGGTTACATTTCCTCTATACTTTTCACTTTTGGTTGTAGAACTGCTCAAGTATAACCATTGGAGCAAGTTGTGTTGCTTTATTACCTAGAATCACATTTAATATGTAATTGTATGATTCCTTCTAAGACTATAGCATGTTTCTTTGTCAATTTTTATAGTTACATGAGGCATCATCTTCTTTTCTGGAGCGCTAGACATGAATATTACTCTCCTGATAATAACAAATAGGCATGCTTATGACAAAGAAAATATCGTGCTTATTGACAAGAAATGTTGATGTTGGGTCTCATTAAACAGATGCTTGAAATACAGACCACATGAATTTGCTGAAAAAGCCAATAGTCCTTTGGCTATGTTTAGTGGCAATAGGAAGAAACTGAGCTAGACCTGAGAATATATGCATCAGCTTGACATGTCTAGGAAAAAGCTAATTTCTATCAAGTTTTTGAATGCATGGTCTTTGATTTATAAGAACCAGAGGATCCATTTACTTAAAAGCCTCTGATAGGAAGCCCTTCATCTAGTTTTGGGTAATCTTGAACATGGATTCATGGAATAGGTTTCCTATTGTGAATCTTAAGCCCTGCATTCTCCCTTGCCCTCACTATCTGCCATTCCATCAACGCAACTTTCATTTCATTCACCTCAAGCTCCTCTCTTTACAGTCCCACCCAAATCCAAAATATTTGCTTTTTTCTCCCTCTTTGCCCTACACAAACTGTGGAGTAGTACTCCTGATTGTGTCCAATTTCAAGTACTAGTATACTCAATGCTAGTAATCCACGTTGACAAATCGATGTCAGAAAATATGAAATTAATTCAGAGATCGAAAGCAACTAATCACATGAAGAAAAGACTCTCAGGTTAGATCACCACAATAACACAATAATCAAAACCCTAACCTTGTGTGATTCTAATTGAATCAGTTTGAAGGTAAACTATTCCTAAGGCAATCTTTAACTCCTTTCTGAGACAAACAACATAAATAAATCAAATTAACCTCCGCTTTCCTTTTTGTGGCTTGTTAATTAGTTCTCACCCAATGAAATCATGTGTCAGTTTATTTAATTCCGAAGAGATGCTAAATTAACGAGTTTATTTAATTCTGAAGAGATCTTAAATTAATTTCGATCAAAAAAGGTTACCTTTTTACTGTACTAATTCACCTAATATCCGTATAGTGTTCACTATTTCGCATATTTTGCTTCAAAAATACTTGGGCATAAAGATTACAGCTTAGGTCAGAGATTCAATTTTTTATTAACTTGCACATTGCTGGGCTCACCTTGTATTAGAACAGAGAACTTAACAAGCATATTTGAAAACATAGTCTAAGCAATTATACAAAATACTGAATGTTTAATCTAAATAAGAGAGAATAGCGTAAAAGACAGTCTATCTGCACTCGAAAAATCCAACAATGATTTTACTGCTGAAGCATGTCTTCCAATTGATATAACAAATCTCCAATCTATATTAATGCTGCAAGAGAACTAGGAAGCTTAAATGTTCCTTTTAATGACAACACTAACAATGTTCTAGTATACATGGAAGTGCAATAAAATGGACAAGGAAAACTGAACACATAAACATGGTTGGTAGCACAACTGTGTCATAGAGATATAGACTGTTTTCTCATCCTTTCTGTTCTGCTTGTATTAGCCTTGTGCATGATTCACAGCATTCCCTTGCTATTAATCAGTGTGTGTGCTATGAATCATGCTGCCCACTCCTTCACCCTTGCATGGCCTTGTACTGTCATTCTAGCCATCTAGTTTGCTGGTACATCCTCTAAAATATCTCAAATGGCTCCCAAAACTCACTCCTTGGCGCTCTGGACATTCTCATAAAAATGGCCTCATCACACCTTTTAACCTCTGAAATCATATGAATCAAGTGGAGACTCTGGAATAAAAATGAAGCAAAACTATATATAAAACACGCAAAATACACGCCAAGCGACAGTGTCGTCAAATGTCATGTTTGGTGTTTGCTTGAATTTTGATTCGCAGTCCTCATCATGCCTGAGATGTGAATAATTTGTAGTGTATAATCAACATAATGTTTGTGGTTACTGGTTAGAGCCAATAAAAGATAGAGACAAATTCACACTAAGACAAGTAGGGAGTTTAGCAAAAAGAGCTAATACCTTTAAACTTTCTGAAATCATGGTCATCCATTAGTGAACAAAAGTTTTTTCTTATTTTTGATTAAGTAATTTGAAATGTCAGGTCTAACTTGGTAGACGACAAGTGTTTTTTTATACCCTTTTGAACTCTACTCATAATTATTCATTCCATTCTGGAAATGCTATTTATTTCAGAGGCATTCCTTCATTTAACTGGGTAAAGCTTTTTTTTTTCCCTAGGTTACGTATCACTTCTTTCACTGGAAGAAAGGTACACCCTTTGCTGATGACCAGGGAATGTATAATCGACTGACTTGGTGGGAGCAGATTGACAATGGCAAGCAGCTCACTCGAAACAGGAAGTTTTTGACAGTTGTACCAGTACTTTTGTGAGTATATGAAATATTTGATTATCTGGATTTTAAAGAAAAAGCAAATGCAAAATTATTTGGACTTCTTAGTACAATAGCATCCATTGTTTCAAAAGAATATGTTTTCTTCTAGAGCTTTAATAAACTGATTGCTAAAGAAAAAGATAAAAGGTTGGACTTCCTTCTAGATCCAGAAAGGACTGATGTTAACCATCTGAGTGGTAGGTTTAATAAATTAGAGATCAGAATTTATTTCCTTAACATAGAAGGAAGTATTTTTAATCTTTCACTTGCTTCTCTGGCTGGACAAACCACTCTGATTGGTAATTTAAAAAGAAAGACAAGCAAACCTCTTGTTCAGTGGTAGAAGCAAGTGCAATTGAGAAAAATATTTCCTTTTATGTTAGTGGCATACATTCTGATCTATGATTTGGTAAACCGACCATTCAGTTGATGAACTTGAAGTCTTTTCTTGTTCTAGAATGAAGTCTAACCTTTCATCTTTTTTAGCAATTACCTAGTTTGGTTTAACTAGTGATTAATTGTCTGTTTCACTTATGAAATTAGTGTTTGGTGCAACTCACCTTTGTTGGATTTTACTTCATTTCAGTTTCAGTCACATTATACAACACCTTATATTATATGAGCCTATGAGGAAGTGTGACAAGACTTTGTCTTCTGCAGGTATTTGGTAGCTTGCCATACTACAAACTACCAAAACCCGATGCTCTTATTCAACACGCTAGCAGTTGTTGTGCTTGTTATTGCCAAGTTTCCCAACATGCACAAGGTTCGCATATTTGGGATCAATGGAGATCAATAGTCTTGTGACCCTGATGATTTCAGACACCTTTAATCCTAAAAAAAAAGAAAAGGTAAATATAGTTTCCGCCGAAGAGGAAGTAGCTCTCTTGTATGAGTTGAAGTTGAGTATGGAGAGTATTATGGAATGATACCTGTTATTGTTTACAATGACCTTATATAAGATTTTTGTTTCTCCCGTTGTGTAAGCCCTTTTGCCTATGATGCTTGAACATTTTCCCCATATCTTCTGTAATCACTGATTTTGATTTACTTCATTGCAGTTGCAGATAGACAGATAGTGACCAGTAATTCTGTAAGAGAACTAAAACTGTTGCTATTGATGTTGAAATAGTCAACTGATTAATAGACAGTATTTGCATGTTTTGTCTAACTTCTAATGCTACAAGCAATGCTCTCAGATCGTAATATCAAGGTGTAATTAGCTAAATATATAATATAAATCAACCTAATCAAAACAAATAATGAAATACTGTCATATACAGTAATTAATATACGTGTGGTACATTGGTAGGATCGTAATTGTGTGTAGAATAGAAATTCTATACAAGATCCTTCTGGTTTTATATCGATCATATCTTAAGACCCTATCTGCATTAAAATTGTACCTAAATACGGGATTCTTTATGCCATTTTTTATTATCACATAATCAAATTGGGATTTTAATATCATGTTGGTTTAACATGGTATCTCGGAATACTACCACCCAACTAATTGTAAAACATTCCGGTTAATGTGTGTCAATGGACACACAATAACTATGCTAGTTTTGGAAATTATTTCAAAACTATATTTTAAATTGGAATTAGTGAACCCTTTTAAAAAAAATTAAAATTAAAAAAATAATAATTAGATTTATCAAAATTAGAATCTTTAATGTGTATCTATTGACAAACATTAGAAATATCCATTGTAAAATGGGCAACCGAATTATTCCTTTGGAATTTGCAAATGACATATATAAAAACGGTTCGGCTAATGTGTGCCCATGACACACAATAAAACTATTAATTTAGGAAATTATTTGAAAACTATTCTCTAAGTTGGAATCAATGAACCCTTTTTAAAAAATCAAAATTAACAAACAAAATCGAAATTTACCAAGATTAGAATTCTAAATGTGTGCCCATGGACACACGTTAGAAAAATCCAAATAAAAAATTGACTAAAACTTCATATTGAGAAAGGTGAAATTGGTTGAATAATTGAACCCTGCTTTTTCCCCAGAATGCATGAGATTATGAATGTCACTGATGTTTCTGTAAGCCAAAAGGTAGGTAGAAAAACCCCACAAATTAGAGAGGGTTTCACGTGATGTTAGACAGAGCAACCATATAATAATAATCTTAACAGAGGAAAGAACAGCCAAAGTAGTCTGTTATTGCTGGTACATACTTTTTAAGAGTTATCTTGTGAGGTACAATTATTGTAATCTAATCTGACGCATAAATTAATACTAGCAAGTATATAGGGAGTAATTGAGAAAGCAACGTTTGACTACCAAATCAAGCATTTGTAAAGTAACCTAATGATCTGTCCAAGATTGCTCATTGCATGCTTTTTTGTTTGTTGATTAGCAGAGCTGAGTGTGGAAACGTGAAGCTGGAGCCATGACAAGTGCGATGTATATTTATGTATTGAAAGAAACGGTCCTTGGTTTTCAATTTTTCGGAAATCTTATTTCGGTTTGGTTCAAATCGGTTTTATTTTTATTACAAAAATACATTTACGTATATTTCTTTTGGTTAAATTTTTTAGAAGGAAATACATGTTACTATATACAATTAGACTTGTCAATCAAGTCAGTTCGAGATTGATAATTTTGGGTTCATGTTAAGCATGGGTTTGGGTTAATTAGGTTACAGGTCAAGTCGAATCGGGTCATGAGAGGTTATTGTGTGGGTTCAATTGCTTTTGGTTAAATTTTTTAGAAGGAAATACATTTTACTATATACAATTAGACTTGACAATCAAGGCAGTTCGAGATTGATCATTTTGGGTTCGTGTTAAGCATGGGTTTGGGTCAATTAGGTTACATGTAAGTCGAATCGGGTAATGAGAGGTTATTGTGCGGGTTCAAATTGACTAATCGATCAATAGCTTCATTAAAAAAAAATCTTTCAATATTGAATTATTAAAATAATAATATTTAAGATAACAAAGTACATCAAATAGTATTTATTTATCTTATAATTGAGAACAATACTCTAAATCATGGTTTGAATTTAAATTTATAAAATAAAATAATACAAATTATAACTTTATTATTAACAAAATTAAATAATAATTTATGATTTAGAAAAGTATACAATTAAACTATGGTTCATTTTTTAGCCACCTAAACATATTTAAAGCATTTATATCTTATTATTTATTAAATATATTTAAAGTAATATTTTAAAACAAAATCACATTTACGTCCGGTCAAGTCCTAGGTTGGTTAGATTTCAGTCTTATATTCTCGGGTAAAAATCGTTCAAAACTGGATTTTGGGTTGGTCATGTCAGTTTTCTTTTTCTTTTTGACAACTCTATATACGTAAAATATATTAAATGTGTACGAGACACATTTGATACATCGAGAGACCACTAAACTGACAGTCAGTAAACAAAACAATAGAAATGTGGACTGATAAAAAAAAGTTATACATATGAATTGTGGAGTTTGGTTCAAATGAAACAAACTCTTATCCTGAAACGAACTCTTATCCTGAAACGAATGCACTTTTTGTAGTTAGTAGTGTACTTTTCCTACTTCAGAGTGCAATTTTTCGCATTTGCACTTTTCGTACTTTTTAGTGCACTTTTCATACTTTTTGTAGTACACTTTTTCGTAGTGCACTTTTTGTATTTTTGAATGCACTTTTGTATGAAAAGTGCACTACTAATTAGGAAAAGTGCATTCGTTTCACGTTTTAGGATAAGAGTTTGTTTCATTTGAACCAAACTCATGAATTATAAAGCATTAAATGTGACAAACTCATAAGTCACAAGGAAAAACATATGAAGTGCGGTTCAATATTTAAGATGAGAGGTTCTCCTCATTTAGAAAGAACACTCCCAAGTAGTAAGAAGTAAGAACCCACAAAAGATGACTCACTCCCTTTTGCTGCCAAAATAGGTTCTCCTTGTTCTAAGCACTACATTGACTAAAGAACTCCCTTATTATTTCAAGTGAAACTGACAAAAATATCAATTCTTAAACTTGTGTTTTGAAATAGAGAAGTTCCAACAACCCAGTACCCACAAGCCCAAAACCGACCATTTCTTATTTTCTTGGAGGAAAAAAACCATCTTCACTTGTATTATATATAAACATGTCAATTAGCATTGCTTCAAATTTAAATAAAGCTGCACTACGTTTTCACGTGAGGGTGCTTTCATGGTCCCTGAATTAGAAAACTTGGTAGATTTGGGCCTGCACAAAAGCACAAGAGTATTTTGGGTCGGTGGGTGTTGAGAAAAAGAAGGAAAATGTGGCCTGGTTTTCTGGTTTAACAAGCAATCTAGCCCCTGGAAAGTGAAAGAAGTTAAAAGAAAAAGGGCAGCAGGGAGATTTGATTGACGTGGGTCACAATTGACAGAAGATGTCAATTTGTTTTTTAAAAAACAAATATGGAGCCAAAATTAGGGATTTAGTTTTAATGTCTTTCTGTTTTTTTTTTTATAATTTACTATTTTGTGAAAGAGTTTACAGTTTGTCACAAAATACAATCGAAATTAGTTTCTACGGATAATAATTATATAATTCGGAATATTTCATGTGATTTACAAGGAGAAATTTAAATAAAATTATATGTTAAATTAGAACAACAAATTTGTCACCGACATTGGCAAGAAAGACAAAGTAAATAGTTTAAATTCACAAAGAACCACCAGCAAAATACCAACTCTAATTTAATGTTACAATAACTTGTGCCTTCGTGCATTTGGTTTGGTAGTTGGGCCTTTGGAGTAGTACTCCGAGATCATCGTTTCGAATCTATTGGATGGCGGTTTACCCTTTCCTCTTAGAATTGGTTAGTAACCAGTTCTCACCCCTAGTGGATACACTAGGCGAGCCAAAGTATTACTTGTGGCGACCCTAATTCTTACCTTATAAAAAAATATTACAAGAACTTACAATACTAGTAAACTAATTGTAAGTGTGTAAGAATGTATAAATAATGCAAATTAGAAAGACTTGCATTGAATAATTGAGCTTACATATATGTAAAATTGACATCAAATTTTTAGTAGGACATCTTTGTACACAATATTAGTTGTCTCACATATTGGGTTTACTTTCTTATCTAAAATCAAAACCTTCAATTATTCCATGCTTGTAAATCGAGATTAGGCAACATAAAGCTAGGTATAGGTGAATATAGGCTTAGGAAGATACAAGCCTACTTGAGACAATGATTGTCCTTGACTCTTATTAATTGTCATTGCAAAGCAAACAATGATATGGAAAAGTCAACGTTCAAACTTGAAAGGTAAGGTAGTATCTGAAGGACATAGGAACATTCAGATATTTGGGGAGATTCAGACATTTGAGATCGACCATAGCGACGAGCCAAAGTTCGAAGTTGGCACCTCTCGAGAGACTGCCTAGGGATTATGCCACCCTTGCTTCCCAAAACATGGCGGCTTATAACGGTAAGCCTTCAAAACCTTGTCGTAGCTCCTACTATGACGATGACCTTGACACCCACCACGGCGCCCTAAGCCTTCACCCAAGCCTTCCACATTGCCCACCCGAGTCCACAATAAGTCTTCCAAACCTAGACTCGTGCGCACTCACACGTCCTATCCCGAAGCCAAGAGCTCCACCACACCGAATCCAAGGGATTTGCGGATTGCAGAATTGGAGTGCTTGCTAACCTAGTTCAAGATTGTCGAATTGGAGCGCTAGGTTGCTGAGCACTTGGCGTGCAACCCCGCGTCACCCATGACTCATGTCACAAATCGAGATCTAGCATGAGTCCGTCTCGGCACCCGCGCTTGCAGCACCGTGACCCAATCTTGAGGCCGAAGTTTCTCCCCCTGCCCGACGCTTTGACTCCTGCTATGTTGAAGCCTTCTCTGGGTTTTCCTTCGACGGACCAACAACTTACCATGACTTTTTTTATGTACGACGACGAATCCGAGTCAGCCTTGATCCTACATCGACACCATACATACTGATTTTTGAGAAGACCGAGTTCAATGATGAGTTCAAGTTCATTGTTGTTTCGGTTGCCTTTTCCCTCAGCAACTCGAAGTGAGGACGCTTCGAATCTAGGGGGAGAGTGATGCGACCTTGCCTAGGGTTGGACCCGATCCCAACTAGCCTCAGAATCCCTCCCTAGGCCATGGCGACCCCCTTGGCCTAGGACTTAGTCAATTATTACTTATTTTGCTATATTTATGTTATTTCCCATTTTAGCATTTCCATTTCCGTTATTTCTATTTTAGGCGTGTGCTTTATTCTTGAAGAATATGCTAGCCTTTATTATAGTTTAGGCCCAAGCACATTAGGTTTTTCTACCAGGGTTGGCGACCCCTATACCTTTAAATAGGTGTCTTTGCATTTATTTTCAAACACGTCAATGATAATAGCCAAATTATAGTAGAGTTAAGCGAGTCCTCATAGCCTTGGTCTGACGTCACCCTTCTCCTTCAATTCCCTTTCCCTCTCGTTCATGCATCCCTTTGGTTGGACAATTCTAATATCTAGTCTCGCCCCACCCTCGTCAATACGAGCACTAGCTATTTATACGGTTACTACCTTTCGAAGAAGATCCGGGCATCTCGAGCCTAGATTGGCCCTCTAGTGATCCGAACCCGAGTAGGGTTGCATCAACCCCCTTGCTGAGGGGGTCTAGATATCGAGTTCCAACTAATTGGTGGTTTATTGTGGTTGTCCTTATTGCAAAAGGAGTTTTTGTTTATTTTGCCCAGTTCTTTATGAGTGGCTTTAGAGAGGTAGAACGATTGCATTATGTAATTTGGCTATGCTGACAAGTTTACTTTGATAAGTGTTTTCCTCCCTTCTTGTGAAAGAGAATTAGTTTTCCACTTGATCAATTGATCCCTTGTTTTAAGTGTGAGTGGTTTGAAGGTCTTTTTCATGACTCTTTCATTAATGATGGGACAACCTAGATATTTGTCAAAAGTGTATTTGTGTTGGTTATGTAGAGGATTTGTTTAAATTAGGATTTTGTGTTGTAAATATTTTTAGTGCCGTGGAATGCGGATTTGTGAAAATTTACCTTTTGGCTAATGATTTGACAATAGCGGTCATCTATGATATTTTTAATCTTGTGGTACGTTTGGTTATTTGCCTTTGCAAAATTATGATATTATCCGCAAAGGCCAAGAAAGGGATTTTTGTCCCGCCTAGATATTTGAATGCCAATTTTGCTTTTAGGTCCCACCCCTGAAAATTAACCTAAATTTTAATGTATTTTAATATAATTAAATATAAGATAACATATAATATATATATTTTTCTGGTAAAAAGACAATGTATTATATTAGTGAATCTGCATAGACAATAAACGCCTTTTATATAAAAGACGAAATAGTCTCTAGTTGCATATATAGTTGGCTAATATTGCAGGATTGGAAGAAGCTCTCTAGTTCATGATGGCGAAACACGTTGTGTAGAAAAAATGGCGGGGGTGAAAAACTCACCAGTCATCTCCATGATTGAAGGGTGAGACTGTGAGAGAGGTTATTTTTTTTTTTTTTGGTAAAGAGTGATTTATAGCCAAAAAACAAAGAAAGGCGATGCATATTGCATATAATGTGAATTGTGAAGTCCTATAAATATAATAATAAATTTTTTTATTTCATTTATCATAAAATAGTGTATATGGTGGCAGTGGCACTATTATTAAATATGGAAGGTCTAGACTAGATCTAAGATGAATATGAATAAGTTTTTTTTAAAAGAAAACAAAAATAGTGCCAAGGATTATTCTCTTGAGCACACTTGCCTAGGAGAATGTTTTTGTGGGTCCCAAACTTGGACCAAAAGACAGGGTCCTTGTCAGATCTATCTCTCTCAAAAATAATAAATCAAAAAGAGAAAGCAAAACTTAGGTTTATTTATTTATTTTGCAGCACAAATGTGGCAAAAATTACCTAACCCACTAGAACAAAAATTATATTTCCATACCCATGAAAATGTGGCAAAGTAAAATTAACCTAATACTACATAAAATGATAATGATGACCCAGAAAAAGTTTTCGTCAAATTTGACAAATTCTTGGAATTTTGAATAAACCCAGATAGCATATAACCTGATTCCTGTGAAACTTGATCTAATATGACTACATGTTGATCTGTGAAGTACCTAACCTAAACCACTAGTTAAAAATAAGCAATGGAGAAAATTACCAAATTTGTAAATACCCAACTAATAACGGAAATAAATTGGAACTGTTTAGTGGGGTGGTTCTCATTAACCCACAACATGAGATAAAGGAGAGCTTCCTCAGCTCTGCCATGATTTGAGTGGGTTTTCTACTTTATTGCAAAGCCATGTGAAGTCATGAGAATTCATACCTGGTTTTCTGGTGCTTGTTTTTCCCTCCTAATTAATTAAAACAAAAAATTGGAAAAAAAAAGTTCCTTTCTTTAGCTTTCTATCTTTATCAATTATCATGGGTGGCATGTTTTAATGGCTGGTAAGAAGAATCTCTCTGAATAATTGAGACGGTGAAAGGACTGATGAATACTCCTCTTTTCCTTCAACACTTGCTCAAGATACAACTATTTATAGAAATAGGAAAGAGGAAAAATTATTAAGGACTTCACTTGCATAAATGAACACCTAAGTTTAGAATGTTGCAGTAGTTGGAAAAAATAAAGGCAATTTTTTTTTTCAGAAAATATTAATTTGATGTGAAAAAGATTACATCTTTTAGTTGTTTCTGTAGCTAAATAAATGAAATCAGCACTCAACAGAGCCATGCAACATTAAAATGACTTGAGCACAGTAAAGAAAGAGGCAAAGAAAGACTGAAAAAGAAGCAGCAGCAAATCCACACTAAACAACTTCACATAAGTTTATGTCAATGCACCTGAAATTTAAGCTCATTACAATGCTAGAAAGAAAAATAAAATTATACAGAAATATATTGATTATTAATATCCCTCCTATACCAGAGCTGAACAGTTTAACCATTAGAAAGCTAGATGATGATGATGATGATGATGATGATGATGCATGATGCATGCATGGCTGCTCTTGACAAGTTCAATCTTCTTAGGAAGAACATGATAAAGTACTTTTGATACTGCATTTGCTAACTCCATGTTTGGTTGAAGCCAAGCTAAAAATACAAGCTTCAAAAAGTTCCCACAGGTTGGAACCCAAAGCACAAGATGAAAAAAGATAGGATAAATTAAAGAAGATCATGAAGAGAAGAACCTCCCAAATATCCTATCTTTGTTAATTAGCTTCCTCTTTTTTTTTTTCCTCCATAATTCAATGAAGAACTCAAGAAAAGTTACCCCATCCTCCTAGATAATTAAACCTTAGAAAATTACTCACCAAAAAAAAAAAAAAAATCCAAAACCCAAAAAGAAAGCCAAAAAAAACCAAAGGGTAAAGTTTTTTCTTTAAAAAAAATAAAACCCAGATTGTAAACTATGCAAATCACTAATATTATTAACTTAATTACCAATCACCAGGAACCAGCTCCTCCAAGTATCCCAGTCCAATATCCTGTTGAATCTCCTTGCTGCTCTCTTGCAATTTGCTGATCACTATTCTGATTTTGATGATGATGGTGATGATGATTCTCATCAGCTGTAGTTCCACTTGTGTTAATAGTACTCTTCAAATGCTCAAAAGGAAACAAGATCCTGCCTCCATTAATACCACCTCCACTCTCTTGAACTCCACCACCATTTCCAATCCCATCAAGAGAGAAATTAACCCCACCTGGCTTCAAATCACTCTGCAGGCTAAACCCAGATGGGAAAACTGAATTTGGGTCATGATGAGGAATCTGCATACCCATAAAAGGGGTCATCAAATTCAAGCCCCTTGAGCTAGAGGTCAGCCCAGTCAGCAACTCCAAAGCAGAAAGTTGTGAGGAATTGTTGTTCTTGTGAAAATGGTGGGTTGGTGGGTTTTCCATGTTAGGCAGGTGCATGAACTCTGACAGAGTTGAAAGGAAGCCCAAGTTGAGATCTTGGCCTTGCTCATGGATTTTGGGGCTAGGGTTTGGGCAGCTGACAAGATCAGGGAGCTTGATCTTGGAAGTGTTTGAGTTATTATGAGATGGGAATGCAGCAGAAGCTGGCCTCTTGTTCTTCCTTGATCCACCTCCAACTGGGATGTTCCTGAGGGACCCACCTTCAGTCCAGTACCTTCTGCAAGTCTTGCAAAAGTACCTTGGCTGAGTTAGGCTGTAGTTGTTGTAGTAACAGAATTTGGTGTTGGTTGAATTGCACCTTGGGCAGTTTAAAGCTTGTTCCTTTTGGGGCCTCACTTTCCTCTCCAGTGAAGTTGAAGGCTGTGGCTTTGCTGTGTTGTTGATTTTGTTGGGGTCTGAGTTTGTTGTGTTTGTGATGATCTCTTCCATTGGCTTCACCACAATCTCCTCCTATAGAATGACAATAAAGGGTGAGAATTAAAGGAATGTCTTTGCAGAAAAGATAAAGAGGAAGGAGTAGTCAAAAGAAACCAAGAGATCAGAAGAAGACACACACAGCTGACAGAAACAAAACAAAACACAACAAAAGAATTTTCACTTTCCTTTTTCTCATTTATTTTTTTATTACACTTTTGAAGATCAGATTGCAGAAACAAGCAGCAGAGGAGAATCAAAGGGAGAAAAAGAGCTGAGATGATAATAACAAATGCATCCTATTTTATCTTTATTTTCCCCTTTCTTACCCTTTACAAAAGAGAAATTTTTGAAGAAAAAAGTGGGGAGGCTTATGCACTTACTTAGCTATGGATTAAACATCATCATCCTTTATGAGAAAAACCAAAAAGAAGAAGGGAAAAAAAGAAAAGCAACCAATAAAGATGAAAACTTTAAGCTCACATCTAATCTTTCTCAGTTTCCATGCTCTTCTCCTCCCATGGAGGAAACCCACAAAATAAGCTAAACCCATAAAAGAAGAAGAGAAAAAAAAGCCCCAAAGTCTCATGCAGAAAGAGAGGGAGAAGAAGAGAGAGATCTATTCATACCTGTGGCCAAGGAGCAGTGTTCATTGATGAAGTTTTTGAAAGATTGTGAAAGAAAGAAAGAAGCTTGCTAAAGCAACTTTTATGACAGAGAGAGAGAGAAGAAGAAAGATGAAAAGAGAGAGGAGGTGTTTCCCAGCAACAACTGGTTTCTAAAAAGCAGGAAAAAGGAATGTTTCAGAGCCTTCTCTCTTTTCTCTCCATGTGTATGTAATGTAGTAATATGTATTGTAATTTGTATTTGCTAATCATAATTAAGAGCCCTTCTTACCTTGATGGAGAAAGATGGGATTATAGTATAAGAAAAGTCCAAAGTGGGAATATTTGTCTCTGACCAGACATATGCTATTTAAATGAGAATTGAAGCTGTTAATGTTAAATTAATAATTAAATAATGAAAAAATAGTATTAATAGGAATTGAAGTGGTGGTCAGTGGTGGTGGTGGTCAGTGGTGGGAAGGATATCCTGGTGGCGAAGCTGGTGGCTTTCTCTTTCAAATATTTAATTTTTTGTGGGTAAGTGTGGGATTAAGATTCCATATAATTTCTACCCTTTGTCTTCTCCCATTTGCTGTATTTGGATTATTCTATATACCCACATATGCATTTAAAAAAATATTATTGGTTAATAATTAATTAACACCCGCATCAGTAAATCCAACATTATGTTAGTTGTTTTGTTATTTAAGTAGCTGACAAGTGACAACAACAACAACATAAGTTCAATTAGTTGTATCTCTTATAATATTACGAAATTTAAGAAAATTGGTGTTTCGTTAGAATCAAATTAATCGACCATATGCATAAATTATAAGAAACGTTTAAAGTAATTAACAATTTAATTCGAACAATAAGTAGTCATATTTCATATTTTTATAGCTTGTATTTTAGGACATGCATTTAACACTTTAGTTTAGTATGTTTTCATGTATTTGTCTTGTGTTTTCTAATTTTTTAGTATAGTTTCCGTTTTGGATGTTTACAAGTGTATCTTTATGCTTTTTAGGTACTTCGGAGAGTTCGAGCTTCATTTGGACGTGTTTGGATACATGGCGGAATCAAGACTTCAGTCTAGGAGGCAACGAGACCGGAAAAGAACAATTCAAGAGCCAAAAAGAAGGAACCACACGATCAAGGCCAAGGTCGTGAACCAAGGTGCAAGGTCGTGCAGGCGGTATTGGCAAAACTTTGGATCGTGTGCCCCACACGCATGACCGTGCGTCTAGCCTCATAGAAAGGCTAAGGTCGTGCGCTATACACGCACGATCGTGCGCCCCAAGTGCTAGGGTCGTGCGCCTCCTGTTCATGGTCGTCGTGCGCCTCACAAGGTCGTGCGCTTAGGGCGCACAACAAGCGTCGTTGATCGTGCACCCTTTTATGTCGAGTTTTGGGATGCCTCTTCCACCATACCCTTAGTATAAATACCTTCTTTTGTCTTCTATATTAGGAGAGCTAGTTTACCAATTATCTATTACTTGAAAGACAAGTTTGGAGAAATCTAGTTGGAGATTTGAAGACTTTTGTGGATCTTGAGTCTCAATTTGTTGGATTTTAATCAAGTTTGCTTGTTTATTCATTCCGTTATATTGATTCTCATTATTGATTTGATTTTTTTTTCTCTCCATGTCTAGCTAAACTCTAAATTCTAAGATTTGGGTTAACCAAATGGTGTGTAGGTAGACAAATCTATTAAATTGCACGATTTGTTGTTTGAAGCTTTGTTTGATTCAATCCTAGATGCTTATAGCCTTAATAAATTTTGTGAATGAGAACTTGTTAAAGTTTGAGACTGAAACGTAATAACTTTGATAATTAGTGAGAAAGAGAATTGAGACTAAAAGGTATTTTTCCTGTTGGAACCCTAGGATTTGAACATGAGATTTCTTTATTACGAAAACATTTTGAATTCTCTTGTGGAATAAACAGTTGTCATAGAAACCTTAAGGTTGAGTTGAATTAGCAAGTAAGAAAACCAATGTTGGTTCAATTTAATCTTAAATTCTAAGTGCTTAAAGGTCTAGATTTTAATTTGCAAGTCATAGTGGATATTTAATTGAGTAATTAGGGTTTGCAATTTTTTTGTTTCTTTATGATCAAGAAAGTTCGTTTCTTGATTGTTAGAGATCGATTCCAGCATCTTGTTGGCATGGATCGATTCGAGCATCTTGTTTGCATGGATTTATTGGTTGTTTACGTCTTTTGAGAACTTCGCTTGTTCATGGCTTGATTTGGAATCCACTGATTGGTTGATCTTTAGAAAGCGGGAACAAGTCCTTTTGGACATCCTTTATTGGGATTGGTAAAGTCCGCTCAGACACTCCAATTCCTCTTGATTATGACGGTGTTTTGATGACCAAGTTGGACACTAAATTTCTTGAATGACGTTGATTTCGATCGCCACACGCGTCCGATCGAGCGAATATCAATCCTTGCAGCTTGTGCGGGTTCCGGGTCCTCTCCAAAAAGTTACCAACTTTTTCCTTATTAAATTTTTTCGCTTTGATGGTGGTTGAACGTTGATTCACGATCAAGTTTTCAACTTTGGGCTACCGGGCGCGCACTTGGATCCAACACATCAATTGGTGGTCGACTACCAACCTTAGGCGGAATTGAATTCTAAAAGGTGCTGAGAAGGTCGCTCCTTGCTCCAGCAATGTCGATTTCCATGTACGCACTGCAATCAGGACTGGTTGCGATGATTCGAACATCGTTTCGCCTAGGGTTTATGCTAACCCCGACGCGTATCTTTTTTGTGATCAAGTTTTTGCTTTTGGAATATCACGCACGCACATGACCCCAAACTATCGCATGGTAATTGATTTTAGACCTCAGGACGTGTTAGGATTTGATCATTCAAACAACTTACTAACTTTCTCTTGATCTCCTTATGCACCACGGTCGCGGCCTAGGGGGCCGAGGTCGCGGTTTCTCGATTTGCGGTCGCGTCCTAAAGGTCATGACCGTGGTTTCCCGATCCGCGGTCATGAACTAGTGTTGAGCGGTCGCAGATCTGGTCATCTAAGGCACTACGTTCAATTTCGCTTTGCACGATTGCCCAAGACTTCGACAAATTCTTCTTTTTCTTCTAGGAATGATTACTCGTGGATTTAAATCCATGTTTCCACAGATGGCATCAATTGTTAGTGCACAAGAATTCCGCCTTTAATGCACTAATTGATTGCTCCATCTTACCTTCCGTTCCAACTGCTTCTTAACTTGTAACCTTCATTACAACGGACACAGGGGGCGGGGACCCTCTGATCCACCTCCGATGCCTAAGTCAAAAGAACAGTTGTCGATTGAGCGTTAAGGTAAACGACAATAAAAGCTAGATAACTCAGCGGGTTTGAGTTTCCTTGAACAAATTAGCTAAGCGACTATTAGCCTGTTCAAGCTCTCAATCTATGTCTCATTATGCTCTTCATACACGGGGAAGATGTGTATTTATAATGGAAGAGAGAGGGAAAGGCAGGCTGAAAACCATCTCCCTTACAGCCGACCCAATGCCTTAAAGCCCAAGCAAGCGGTATCTTGCTCCCTACTCCAAGCGAAAGTTCTATCTTTTCGTTAAGATAGAATCTTCCATTATGTCGCATAACCATCATATTTAGTTTTATAAGAAAATAATAAAAGATATAAAAAGCGTAATAAATAAAATACCTTTATTAATGTTGATAAGAAGAATATTATTGATGGCTAAATTTTACCTGCTCACACTATTGTATATATTATTTGAATAATTGTCAAAGATTGTGTTATTTATGTTGAGAATAATCAATAATGTGCTATCATATATTTTATTTGAACAATTGAGATAAAAATCTAAATGTCCCATATTTGGCATTTATCGACCATGGTCGCTACTTAGCGATCATATGGTCGTGAATTACTAGGAAATGCAAAATTGTTAGGGAAAAAATTTATCTACGCAAGTCTTTTGTTGGTGATTCGCGACCATACGGTCACATGGTGGATAAATGCCTTATATTTGATATTTAGCGACCATGTGAACACTAATTAATTACTAGGAAAATGTAAAAGTGTTAGAGATAGAATTCAAGTATTCTAGGTAGCTTTTTTGGTGATTCGTGATCACATGGTCGCTAACTGTTTCATGTTTGACAATTTAGCGACCACGTGAACACTAGTTAGCATCCATATGATTGCTAATTACTAGTTTTGAAATGAAATACATATTACGTATTGTTTTACAAGTAAAAAAGCGTAAGTGGATCTATTTGTATATTATCGATGGATTGTTGAACAACTAGTTTGTTGCCGGTGTTGAATAATTTATTGAGTTTTGCAACTCGATGCCTATATTTAACCTTCAATAATCACGATGTCCTTGTCGGAAGTGCAAAAATAGGAATTTTATTCTTGTCGACGACATGAGGTATTTTTCGGTGCAACCCGTTATCAATTCCTACCGTCTCTAGGCTAGATTTCTGTTTTCTTGGCATTCCTCTTTGTCACTGCATATTACGGGAATAGGATAAGTTGGGTAACAGATTATATCGTTGCAACCCGTTATCGATTTCTATAGAGTTGTTCTTGTTTCTTTAAGTTTGTTCTTTGTCTTTGGTTTCTTGGATTGTTTAGGGTTCAAGCAAGAGATGTACCCTATTGTTTGTGCGTCTTTTTTTTCTTGCTTGACTAACTTTCTAGTGGTTATCTAAGGTATTGAATATGGGCAACACATACAGGATATAGCCCTATGATGTGCAGACATACTATGCTATGTGTGGAAGGTTAAGATGAAAACCATTCTCACGAAGGAGAAATTGTATCATGCAATAAAAAATACATGGGAGGCTACAACTACTGACTTCCAAAAAAAGCAAACACAAGACTTAGCTCATGCAAAGCTAATGCTTCGATTGTCTAACGAGGTAGCTTGTCAGGTTGTGAGTATTATTTACCCTAAACTTATTTGGGATGCCTTGGATGCTAGATATTCCACAAAACCTCTGCCTAGTAGAATCTCTCTTATGTGCATGCTATTCATGTTTAAGAGGATATAAATCCGTCCATAGATAAAAACTTTGATAGATTCCATAGGCTAACTCAAGATCTTGCTAGATGATGATGAGATTAAAGAGGACCACAAGTTGTTATCTTGTTGAATTCCTTGCCTTCTCAGTTTGATGTTCTTAAGGACAATTCAATATGGTTGTGATCATGATCTTACTATTGTGAAACCTTTTGAAGCTATTGTTCGAAATAATGAAACTCTCAAATTCTTTAAGATCAAGAATGACAATGCTAAAAACACTAAAAAAAAACTAAGACTAAGAATGAAGTCATGATGGCTAAAGGGAAAAAGAACTTCAACAACACAACAACAACAACAACATCTACCCAGTTGGAACCCGGTACGAGGGCGGGATCTGGGGGGTCGAGATGTACGCACCCTTACCCCGACTCGAGGTCGGGAGGGTATCTAAGGTGGGCCCAAAGGAAAAGAGATGAAGGGTGGAGAGACAGAAAGAAGAAAAAGAGTAGAGAAAAACGAGAGCGGGAAAGTACTCCAACAACCCAAAAAACTGAAATTAAAACAGAAAACAAGAACGAAAAGAAGACTCCCTCTAAGTCCTCATTGTTAACGCTCTGTCAATGTAATATTCTCGCACCATTGGTCCTTACACAAGGCCATGTCTGCTGAGACTGCCAGAACGGTGAGGTCATGTTTTATGACTTCCTTCCAACTCTTCTTCGGCCTCCCCCTTTCCCTGCGAAAGTCGCTATCGACCAACACTTCGATTCTCCGGACTGGGGCATCTGGTGGTCTCCTCTGTATGTGTCCAAACCATCTGAGCCTCGACTCTCTAAGCTTGTCACCTAGGCTGGCCACTCCCACCTTGTTTCTAATCACTTCATTCCTTGTCTTGTCCAGTCTCGTATGCCCACACATCCAGCTCAACATCCTCATCTCTGCTACCATCAGCTTCTGCTCCTGCGCCTTAGTAGTTGGCCAACATTCCGCCCCGTACTGTATGGAGGGTCTAACCACCGCTTTGTAAAACTTGCCCTTTACCTTAAGTGGGACCTTTCTGTCACACAACACTCCAGAAGCACCCCTCCACTTCTGCCAGCCTCTCTGTATTCGGTGTCTAATGTCCTCCTCGACGCTCCCATCACTCTGTACAATAGAGCCAAGGTATCTGAACATCTCCTTTTTCGCTAAAACCTCTCCTCCCAAACGTACTTCCTCAGATGGCTCCACCTCCTAGCTGAACTTGCACTCTACATACTCTGTCTTAGACCAACTCAACTTAATGCCCTCTATCTCGAGTTTCTCTCTCCAAGATTCTAGCTTTTTGGAAACTCCCTCCTCAGTCTCGTCCACCAACACTATGTCATCGGCGAAAAGCATACACCACGATACCTCTTCCTGGATCTCCCTCGTCAAAACACCCAGAACTATCGCAAAGAGAAAAGGGCTTAAAGCCGACCCTTGATGTAGGCCGATCCCCACTTGGAAAAACTCTGTGCACCCTCCCAAGGTGTTCACACTAGTCAACGAACCCTTATACATGTCCTTTAGAAACCTCTCTCACCTCCAAACACCTCCAAAGCAACTCTCTAGGCACCCTGTCATAAGCTTTTTCCAAATCAATAAAATTCATGTGTAGGTCTTTTCTCCTCTCTCTGTATGCCTCTATCAACCTTCTGATCAAGTGAATAGCCTCCCTAGAAGACCGCCCTGACATAAAACCGAATTGGTTATCCGACACTGTAACCATTCTTCTTAGCCTTGCTTCAATCACTTTCTCCCATAATTTCATGGTATGACTGAGGAGCTTAATACCCTTGTAGTTGCTGCACTGTTGCACATCCCCTTTGTTTTTGTACACTGGAGTCAAGCTGCTGAGCCTCCATTCCTCTGGCATCTTTGCCGTACGAAAAATGACATTGAAAAGTGACGTAAGCCATTCTAAGCCTCTCAACCCCAACCACTTCCACACTTCCACTGGGATCTCACCTGGACCTACTGCTCTCTTGTTGCTCATCTTCCTAAGTACTTCCTGCACCTCGTTCTTGGCGATGCGTCTGGAGAAAAGGCACTCTACCTGGCCTCTCGACTCCCCTGCTTCTACTGTCGACCCCTGACCCTGATTTAGCAAGCTGTAGAGATATCTCTGCCAACACTCTCTTATCTGACTATCTTCCACTAGCACCCTTCCTTCCTCGTCTTTTACACACTTCACTGTATCCAAGTCCCTGCTTCTTTTCTCCCTTGCCCGAGCCAACCTGTATAACACTCGCTCCCCTCCTTTTTCTTCCGGAGATTTGTACAACTCCTCATATGCCTTTTCCTTTGTGATTGCCACTACTTTCCCCGCTAACTTCAACAAGTCTTCTTATCACACCTCTGAGAAGAAAGACATGTCTACTATAAAATGTTATTACCGTAGTATTACTGGTCACTATTCTTCTGATTTCCATAAAAAGAAAAGGGATGAAAAGGATAAATCTAAAGATAATAATGGTATTCTAATGTGTTTGAAGCATGCTCTCAATATTCTCATAAGTTGCTTATGGTCTCTACTACTTGTTGTGAAAATGATTGGATCTTAGATTCTAGGTGTACTATGTATGCAACCCTAGTAAGGGTTTTTTAATCTTTGACTATGTGTGACAATGGTATTGTCATGTTGGGTGATCATATCGAGTTACTTATTAAAGGGGTAATGTGTAACACCCCCGTTTTTCCCTCAGAGATATTACCGCCAGTAACCTCAGAATATACTTTCCGAAGCCACCCTAGGCTTTCACTGTATACAAACTCAAATACAAATAATAATTCATAAACCATTTGATAAATTAATGTGACTTTAAAACAATAAATTACGCAACTTGTGCGGAATACAAAATAAATCTTCTAATGATTGCGGAAACATTCAAGACGGTCCTCACAAACCAAGGATCTCGACCTTTATTTTAAACGAAAAATCAAATAAAATTCTTCAACTTCTTTAGTCTGGTAACTCTGCTCCTCTACTTCCTGATGTGTCGTATAGGGACGGTGCACACCAGCCGGCCATGCAAAAGAAATAAAGCGGTCGGGTTAGTCTTGTGACAGACTAAGAAAGTGAAATTTATGTAAGGGTTCTTGTGGCTTGTTTTAATTAGACCATCGAATTCCGAATGAAAGCTGGTCGATGATAGCTAACCAAAATAGTTCCACGAAAAGGAAATATGCCGAAAAGATAAGGCCACCACAAGAATATGGTTCCTATAAGGAAGAAAGGTTTGTTGGGAACTTTAATAATCATACAAGTTTTCAAAAAGCCCCCGTCAACTAATCGGGCCTATAACCAACCTCACCGAATACGTATTGTCCGAATTCAGATTGGAAAATAGGCCTTTCAAAGCCGGGAGCAAGAGTGGTTTTCCAAGTTGTAGTCACCACCCATGTTTATTTATTATGTGCATTGGCACTTATCTTACTGATATACACAATTATATTGTGTATTTAGGAGGAGTTTTAGCATGAGTTTATGGTGTTTTTAGGTATTTTATATGCTATCTACAGCTAGGAAGAAGAAGACTCGAAGATGCATATTATTGGACTTTTAGAGCTTGATTGAAGAGAAGACGGAGATTTGTGTTTTGCTGCTGGCGGCACCCGCCGCCCCTGCCAACGCGAGATTCCTTATGGTGACACGTGTTTTATTTCTATTGGCTCTTCTTATGTCAGCTTTGATCCAAGATATATGTATTTTTGGATAGACTTTTTAGACCTAGTTTGATATATTAGGTTTTAGAGAGTTGCATCTCTCATTCAGACACTATTATCGTATTTTCTATTTAGAGTTTTTAGCTTTTCATGGAGAACTAAGCCCTTTTGCTTAGTCAGACAGTTTGAAGCTTCGTTTTGACTTTCAATTGTGAGATTTCTACTCTTTATCTATTGCATGGAATTATTTTACTCTCTTGTTTGAATTGTTTTTGTGATTGATTTCAGCAATTTCTAGGGTTGTTGTTATTGAATCTCAATTGCTAAATTTAGAGAAATTACTGGTTGAGTTTCTCTATTTCATAGTAGCAAACTACATTGTACTAGTATCTGGTTGTGCTAGTCTATTGTAGAAGAGAGTTAAATTGCATTCTAGTATAAAAGCTAGTTGTTTTATGCTAGAATTGTATCCTGATTATATTCCTATTCTTAATGCTGCTTTTGAATTGAATCTTGATAGTTTCAGGATTATTCAATTAGTTAGGATTGATATTATCTGGTTGTGCTATTAATTATCTTTGAAAAGGAATTGGAATTCCATATGCATGCGATATTGAGTGAATCTATGATCAACTTGTCATACGAATGTGGATCTCTGGTTGACTAAGTGTTTCCTTAAATTGATAAAAACCCAAACTTTAATTTCTTTAATTAGTTTTGCATGTTAGATAGTAGTTTAATTCATAAAATCCCCTTTTACTTTAATTGACATAAAACTCACATAGAAAGATAAATCTCCTCCTTGTGGATTCGACCCTTACTTCCCTAAGACTACAGTCTTTAGGTTGTTAGGACTCTTTTGCATAGCCGTGATTTGCACAACCATTTCACGCCTATCGAATTGGCGCCGTTGCCGGGGAGGCAATAATTGTCTTTTGTGTAATTTTTGTGCCAATTTTGGTGTGAACCTATCTTATGGTTCACACCCGTGCTACTAATAATTCACCACTTGTTTTTGATCCAGAAATTGAACGGACTCTTTTCAGAACTCGTCGAGCTATTCGTGCACTACTGCAAGGAATCCGAACAATGGGTGAGCGAGTTACTCTTGAGAGCTTGACAACTCCTAATCTGAATCAGCCTACGCGTGCAGTGCAATTCCCAGCCCTTGGTGATGGGGTGAAGTTTGAGCTCAAGACAAGAGTAGTCCATTTACTCCCAAAATTCAACGGAACTCCACTTGAGGATCCCATTCAACATCTTGATGAGTTCCTTGATGTTTGCACCAGCATGTGTCCCTCTGATATTACTGAAGAACATATGAAGCTGAGAGCGTTTTCTTTTTCTCTGAAGGAATTCGCTAAAGACTGGTATCATGCTCTACCCCCTGGAAGCGTTACTACTTGGGTGAACTTGAAGAAGTTGTTTCTGGACAAATACTTCCCTGTAATCAAGTCCAATCAAATCAAGAAGTAGATCTGTAACATAGAGCAATTCCCCAACGAGTCGCTTTATGAATATTTTGAGCGCTTCAGGAAGCTGGTAAAGAGCTGTCCCTACCATGGTTATGCTAATCATGATCTTATTCTCTATCTCCATGGAGGACTCTGTGAGGAAGACAGGCGATTGGTCAATTCCTCTTGTGGTGGAAACATCATGAAAAGAACCTATGATGAGGCTCTAGACATCTTTTCTACGTTGGCTGATGAATCTAGGCAATACACTGGAAGAGGTTCTAAAAACTTGTCAGACGCCAACTCTCACTCTAAAATCGATCAAGCTGACTTTGATGTGCTGAAAGAAGAAGTGAGGCGGTTGAAGCTGAAGGGTACTGCTCAATAGGCTAAGGCGTGTGCAATCTGTAATGACGCCTTTCATCCGACTGATTCATGTCCTACAATACAAGAGGAAGTGAATGTAGTTGGAGGGTATCAAATGAAGCCAAGAAATGACCCCTATTCAAACACCTACAACCCTGGCTGGAAAGATCATCAGATCTTCAGGTGGAGAGAGCCTGAGTCAAAGCAGCAACAAGATCAGTTTCAACATGTTAAGCCATATGTGCCAAGGCCTCAAGGACAGAATCACAATGCCGCTACTTCTTTGGACGACATGATGAAGATGTTGGTGCAAAGTAATCTCACTCTTCAAAATAATATGGCTCAATATCAAAATAGTATGGCTCAACTGACTCAAAATCAAACGAAGTTCCAAGATACTACATTAGCCAGCATTCACAACCTGGAACGACAGATGAGTCAAATCTCTAAAGCTGTAAGCAAACTGGAAGCAAGAGATTCGGGTAAACTTCCTTCTCAAACAGAAGTCAACCCGAATATTCGTAATGTCAGTGCTGTCACTTTGAGGAGTGGGAAACAACTTGAAGGCAGAATGGTGGAAGAATCTGTCGAAGACGACGGCGGTGACCGCCGCCAGGATAGCGGCACCCGCCGCCAAAGGGAGCTTGACTACGGCAATTTGGAATTAATTAGCGGCGACCAAAAATTAATTGGCGGCACCCGCCGCCAGGACAGCGGCACCCGCCGCCAAGACGGCGGCGCCCGCCGCCACGGTGATGATCCGCCGCCAACTTTTTCCGAAACAAGCGGCGACCGCCTCCCTTCTGATGGAAGCCGCCGCCTATCTGCTGAAGCCTCCAATGAAGACAGATCTCAACCTCTCCCTGAATGGAAGCCAGTTGCCCCGTTTCCATCTGCATTAAAGCGTACTAGAAAGCTAGAAAGGAGAGCTCAAAACAAAGGAAAACAGAGAAAATAGTCGGGACCAACACTGAGGCCACGTCGGGCCCGAGTTTCGCGACAAGAGGAAGTCGGGACCGACACTGGGTAAGTCGGGACCGACACTGGGTAAGTCGGGCCCGAGGTATCTGGGGTTGTCGAACTTTCAAGGATTAAAAGTAGATCTTGGGCTTTTGGGTTCCTTCCCTAGTAGATTAAGGCTTTTCCACCCCAATTCAAGCAATGAGTGATGATCGGACTAGGATCGAGTGCTTTCGCCCTCGTTCCAACCACATCTACACCTCGATCCATGGGGAAATCCCCTTCGAAGCAAGGCCTTGAGATTGACACATGTTCACTTTCGCTACTTTGCCAATCTCAAGCCTTGATTCCCAACTTTCGCAAGGAATTGTAGCTCTATGTAGAGTGGTTTCCTTAGATCAAATACTCAAGGCTATGGAATTGGGGTTTCTAGCCCAAACCTAGCTAGGGTTTTCCCCCATAACCCAAGATCAAGGAGATCTACTCCATGTGGCAAGCAAAGAAAGCAAACAAATCAAAAGGGAAAGCAATCAACATCATCAATCTCAAAACAAAGCAAAGTTTCATTCAAATCCAAAGTAATCCACAAATTCCAATCAAGGGTTTTCAAATCCACAAGATCAAAAACAAAGCAAAGCTAAACAATCTACAAAACCTATCAAGCCTTCCTCTCTCTTGGCCGATTCTCTCTCTCTTCCTCCTCTTCTCCTTCCTCCTTGCTCTCCAAGTATCCTCTTGGTCCCTTCTCAAGTGTGTGGAACCCTTTTGTGTGTGTGGGAGGGAACCCCAAATTAGAAGACAAGAGGGCCTTTTATAGATTAAATGAGGGGAAAAAGTGGAAGTACACAAATTCGTGCCTTGGGGCCCAAGTAGTCCGGTGACCGACTCGGACCGACACGGAGGACCTCGGGCCCGAGTTACTGTGCATCTCGGTCCGAGGTTGAAATCTCCCAAGTCGGGCCCGACGTTGTTGCAACTCGGTCCAGACCTCGTTCCACCTTCTTCTTGTTGGCTTCTCTTGTTCTTCTCCATGGCTTGCTCCTCTCTTTCCCGCTTTAGCTCGGCCTTTGCTCCATGCCTCGATCCTCCTTCAAATTGATCCTCGATTCATGCCAATTTACCTACAAAACACATAAAATGCGCGTAGTCTTCGAATCTCATAGAAATACGGGAACTAAGCTAAAAAGTAACAAAACACGCAAGAAAAGGGGAAAAAGAAACATATTTACAAAGGAAATCACATATAAAAACACCTCCAAATAAAGAGACATCAAAATACCCCATACTTTAACTTGCTTGTCCTCAAGCAATAACAATGTAAGCAAGACCGAAACATAATCTTCAAGTAAAGCCTCGTATGAAAACACATTTTAAGCACAAGTGATTGATATTCAAGCAAGATTACATCATCACACATGATTAAGTGTTCCAAGGAATAGAGTTAATGCAACTAAGCCTCACTTTAGGGATATGTGAATGTGTATCACTCATCATGTGTTTGGGTTTAGCAATGAACACTCAAGCTCAAAAATCATGCAAGTAAGGACTTTACTATTGAAGCTAATATCACCAATTCCTCCACCTAGAGATGCCTAATACAAAGTACACAAAGAATTTCGATCTTGGCTCAATGGAGGTCCTCAAAGAGGTTCCATTCGGCCGGGTTGTAATGGGGCTTTTGGTATTTCTCGAGGTGGGAATTATTTGGTCTTGTGGTGCTTACAATGGGGATTGAACAACCTAAACTCTCACCAACTTCACCAAAATTCCACAATTACTTTCACACTCACCCAAAAGACTTAACATTTTTCCTTTCAACCCAAAATTTCACTTAACATTCCACTTCATCTTTGCTCTTAGGCTTTTTGTTGGATTTTCCATACTTTCTACATTTGGACCGACTTTCTTATGACATCGGGCCTGACGTGGCTTGTAACTCGGTCGGACCATTTTTCTTCACTTAGGCCCTTTGCTTTCATTCCACTTTACATTTCCAACATTTTCTTTCTTTCTTTTCTTTCTTTTTCGTTTTTGTACAACAAAGATGCACTACCCACATGATTTATAACACCATTATTTGCCCTTAAACCCAAGAGAATCTCAACTCTTCAAATACAATCCAAACCTCTCTTCTAAAGTCCAATCCCATAAGGGTCAAGTCATATAAGGCTAGGAGTAATATTTTTGAGGAGTTTCAAACAAAGGCTTAGGCTAGAACGGGGCTACAAACAAAGGATTAACTTCATGGTAGGATATGGAACATTTATGTGACTAGAAGAATAAAGTTCAAAATCAATGTGACAATGCTAGGACAAATCTCATGACGGTCTTGGAAAATAGATAAACACCGCAATAGCAAGTTTTACTAAGCATGAATGAGCTAATCACACAAGAAACATGAGGGATATGCAAATATGAACAAGCATCCCTAAAATGGCCAAAAATAAATCTCACAAGGGTCACTCATACTTAGTTGCATAAGAACTCATCCTAGAACTCACATGTTCAATAAAACAAGCAAGATATCATAATCACATCAAAAGCAACATCATTTTAGAGGCTAAACTATCCAAAAATATGCAAAGGAATTTACATGCTCACATCATCATTAGCTTTTATTTTGGCAATCTAATATGGGAATTTCTAGTACAAAACCTACAAAACATAAAATCTTTTTGTTGTTTTTTAACACAATTTTTTTTTTCAATTTTTTTTTATTTTATGGATTTTTGCAAAAATTTCTCTAAAACCAAAAACTCATCCATTATCATCCATGTCTTTCATCAAACCACAAACCAAGAAGCAAACATCCCAAACACAAACTAGAAACAATAAACAAATAACAAACAAACGTAAACAAGTGAAATCATGAACACATTTACCCCCACCCCATACTTAAAATTTTGATGTCCCCATCAAACAAGGAAACCAAAACTTAAAAGCAAGAGAGAAGAGTATGAAGAGCTCACAATTTCTTATTCTTCAATGGCATGTTTAGGATCAATTGGCGAGGACGAGAGCCCATGAGGCTCTAACTTCTTCGCTTGGACCGGCCTTGTCATAGAACTTCTTCACTCGATGACCATTTACTTTGAAAATATGTCCTTGTTCATCAATCAAGTCTACCGCACCATGAGCATAGATATGGTGGACCACAAATGGTCCGCTCCACCTAGTCCTTAACTTCCCCGGGAAAAGTTTAAGCCTTGAATTGAAAAGGAGAACCTTGTCACCGGTTTGATAGGTCTTTGGAATCAACTTCCTATCATGCCACTTCTTGGTCTTCTCCTTGTACAACTTGGAGTTCTCATAGGCTTTCAACCTTAATTCCCCCAACTCATGAAGCTCTAGAAACCTTTTCTCACCGGCCAAGTTGATATCCCAATTCATCTCTTTGAGTGCCCATTTTGCCTTGTGCTCAAGTTCTACCGGAAGATGACATGCCTTACCATAAACTAGATTGAAGGGTGTAGTTCCCAAAGGTGTCTTGAAGGCGGTTCGCCCAAAGTGCATCATCGAGCTTAGAGGCCCAATCTTTCCTTGATCGAGATACGGTCTTCTCCAAGATAGCTTTGATTTGACGGTTTAACACCTCGACTTGCCCGCTTGTTTGAGGATGATAAGGAGTAACAACTCGATGAGACACCCCATACTTGATCAACACATTCTCGAAGCACCTCTCAATGAAATGAGGTCCGCCATCACTTATGAGAACCCTAGGCACACCAAACCTTGCAAAGATGTTGCTTTTCAAGAACTTCATCACCACCCTAGCATCATTGGTTCTTGTTGGTATGGCCTCCACCCATTTTGAGACATAGTCCACGGCTACCAAGATGTACTTGTAAGGCCCCGATGTGGGAAATGGTCCCATGAAATCAATACCCCATACATCAAATAACTCAACTTCTAGAATGCCAGTTTGAGGAGTCTCATTCCTCCTTGATAGGTTCCCCTCTCTTTGGCACTCCTCACACTTCCTCACATAATCATGCACATCCTTGAACATGGTTGGCCAATAATAACCACATTGAAGAATTTTTGAAGTGGTTTTGGAACTCTTAGCGTGACCCCCCGTAGGCAAGGAATGGCAATGGTGAATTATGCTCTCAACCTCTTCACTTGACACACACCGTCTATAGATTTGATCACGCCCTTTCTTGTAGAGATATGGATCATCCCAAAAATATTGTCTAGCATCATGTAAGAACTTCTTCCTAGCTTGATAAGACAAATTTGGTGGGATCACTCCCCCTACGGCAAAGTTAGCGAAGTCCGCAAACCAAGGGGAATCCCCTCGTCTTACGGCACTAATAGAAAGAAGGCGAGTTGGGGAGAAAGAATTAATCAATTCAGAACGAGAAGGAATGGGAATCGAGTTAGGAAACTTACTTTCTTCCACGGATCGACATTGAAGTGTACCGGGCCCGACATGGTTGGATGCCGGTCTAGCTTCGCAGACACACAGGTCACTCGGGCCCGACTCTGAAGACTTCGGTCCCGACTCACTTGTACCTGCCCTGCCTTTGGTCCGATGTTCTGGACCTCGGGCCCGACTTACTTGGTTCGTCGATCCACCTTTCCTTTCCTCCTTTCCGCTCATGAGAACTTCATCTGCTCTTGAATCATCTATAGTCAAACCATCCTCCATTTCCAACATGTACTCGATGGGCAAACGGGATAGATGATCAGCTACCACATTTTCCGCACCGGTTTTGTCCTTGATCTCATGGTCAAACTCTTGGAGAAGGAACATCCACCTTAGAAGCCTCGGCTTTGCATCTTTCTTCTGCATGAGGTATTTGATTGCCGCATGGTCCGTGAAGACTATCACCTTTGATCCCACAAGATATGAACAGAATTTCTCAAATGCAAACACTATCGCAAGAAACTCTTTCTCCGTCGTTGTGTAATTGCACTGAGTTTCATCCAAAGTTTTGCTTGCGTAGTAGATGGCATGCAACTTTCCATCCTTCCTTTGCCCAAGGACGGCCCCTACGACAAAATCACTAGCATCACACATCACCTCGAATGGAAGATTCCAATCGGGTGCCGCCATTATTGGAGCCGAGATCAATGCATCTCTCAACCTACAAAAAGAACTCATGCAATCCTCGGAAAATTCAAAGGGCACATCCTTCATCAAGAGGTTAGACAATGGTTTTGCAATCTTAGAAAAATCCTTGATGAACCGTCTATAAAATCCCGCATGACCTAAGAAACTCCTAACATCACGAACACAAGAGGGAGGAGGTAGCTTTTCAATTATTTCAACTTTAGCTTTATCTACTTCTATCCCCCTACTAGAAACGAGGTGTCCTAGTACTATGCCCTCCTTCACCATGAAGTGGCATTTTTCCCAATTAAGCACCAAGCTAGTCTCCTCACATCTAGTCAAAACCTTGTCTAAGTTAGCTAAGCAAACATCAAATGAGGAACCATAGACGGAGAAATCATCCATAAACACTTCTACTATATCCTCAACCATATCGGAGAAGATGGACATCATGCATCTTTGAAACGTTGCCGACGCATTACATAAGCCAAAAGGCATGCGTCTATAGGCAAAAGTCCCATAAGGACATGTGAATGTCGTCTTCTCTTGATCATCGGGATGAATAGGGATTTGCCAAAACCCGCTATACCCGTCAAGATAGCAAAAATATTCATGTTGTGCTAATCTTTCTAGGACTTGGTCTATGAAAGGAAGAGAAAAATGGTCTTTGCGAGTGCCACTATTAAGCTTACGGTAATCAATACACATACGCCATTTTGTTGTGGTTCTCATAGGTATCCTTTCTCCCTTTTCATTTTGCACAATTGTGAGACCTCCTTTCTTAGGAACTACATGCACGGGACTCACATACTTGCTATCGGAAATTGGGAAGATAATTCCCGCATCCAACATCCTAAGTATTTCACTCTTTGTGGTTATCCTCCATATAAATCCTATGCATGCAAATTGAGGGAGAGATTCCCTTTAGTTCCTCTAGTGAATACCCTAAAGCTCCTCTATGTTTTCTTAGAACCTCTAACAACTTAGACTCCTCCTCATCATTCAAGTTGGCATTTATGATTACAGGTAAAGAAGAGTTGGGACCAAGAAATGCGTACCTCAAATCTTTTGGAAGCTCCTTGAGTTCTTGAGATGGTTCCGGTGGTGCTTGAACTTCTTCTTTCTCGGCCTTGAACACCTCCAAATAAGACATCCTTTCCTCCAATTGCTCATGCTCAATCATATTGAGGGCTAGACCTTGGCCCTCTATCTCAATTTCTCTAGGTGGTGGGGTGGCTTTCAACCTAAGCTCCCTTGGCCTTGACTTCTTAGAAACGGCTTCCCATTGCAATCCAAGAGGAACTTGGATCTTCTTAGCTTCCTTATGTACGGTCCCTTTTGATGTTGGCCTAAAGAAAAACTCAATCTCTCTTCCTCCAATGTCTAGAGACAAGTGGCCCTTTTTTACATCAATGATTGCCCCAACCGTAGGAAGGAAAGGTCTCCCTAGTATAATCGGTTCACCCGGCACTTCTATCATGTCCACCACAACAAAGTCGATTGGGACATACTGGCCTTCAATGCAAACGGGATAATCCTCGACGATACCAATTGGCTCGATGGACGACCCATCCTCTATCGTTAACCTCATATTGACCGGAGCTATGAGACCCATGGATGTGTATTTCCATATGGTGTAAGGAATGATGCTTGTGCTTGCTCCAAGATCACACAAGGCTTGGAAGTTTTGAGACCCCACACCAATGGTGATAGCAAAACGACCGGGATCTCCTAGCTTTTGCGGTAACTCCAAGGTCTTGACCTCATCTTGCATTTCAACTATCGACCTCTTCTTGCTCAAAATCTCCTTTAAAAACTTGGCATAAGATGGCATCTCACTCATTGCATCGGTGAATGGGATAGAGATGTTCAAGCCTTGCAAGAGTTTGAGAAACCTCTTGAACTTGTTCTCAACAACATCTTTCGGCTTTTTTGAGGGATATGGAAGAATTGTTGCACCTTGAATCTTGCTTGGATCAACCTCCTTGGACTTCCCCACTTCACTTGCAACATTTCCTGGTTGGACCGACTTAGGCACCATGTCGGGCCCGATGTTGTGAGTCTCGGTCCGAGGCAAAGGAGTTGGATCGAGGTTCGGGTACGTCGGGCCCGAGTTGCTCTCAAACTCGGTCCGTGGTGAAGGGGTCGATCTTCTTGCTGGGTCGAATTCGGGGAACGTCGGACCCGACTTGCTGGGTAAGTTGGTCCGACTCTCTTCATTCTTCTTAGGCACATGGGGCTCGGGTAGGTTTCGGCCACTTCTCAATCCAATTGCCCGGACTTCATTTTTATTGTTTTGAGCTCGAGGATTCTCCTCGGGTCGGCCCGAAAGTCTCCCATTCTCTCTCGGGGCTTGAGTTGCGATTTGGGCAAATTGATTGTCGACTTGCCTCCTCCATGCACCAAACTCATTGAATTGGGTCCTCATCTCCTTGAACCCGTCTCTCATCTCTTGAGCAAATGATTGTAACTCATTGAATCCCGGTGGCCTATATGGTGGTGGTGGCGCCCTTGGCTCGTTTTGGTTGAAGTTGTTGTTGTAGCCTTGAGCTTGACCGTTGTTCCACCGACCATTACCACCATTGTTGAAGTTGCCTCTTCCACCGAAATTTCCTCGAACATAGTTTGCCTCCTCAATTCGCTCGGCCAAGCGCACTTGGCTCTCATTCGGACAAACTTGTGTAGCATGTGCAAAGGATCCACACTCTTCACAAGCTCTAGCATTTTGCTTGTAGTAGTGGACTTTCCTCTTAAGCTTGCTCACTTCACCTTCAAGGAATTGGAGCTTCACATCCCTATCAATGTCTTCTCCCTTTGGATCATATAACTTCCTTGCACCTTCACCTTGAACTTTCACCTCTTTGCTAGCTTGACTCACCCCATACATGGCCTCATAATCGGATAGCTTGTCAAGTAGCTCCCAAGCTTGATCCGGTGTCAAGTCTATGAACCCACAATCGGTGTGGAGGTTGAGCTTGTCCTTCGTTACCGGATTGATGCCTTGGAAAAATATGTCTTGAAGAACATATAGTTGTTGGCCATGAGTAGGACATTGGCGCAACATCTCCTTGAAACGGTCCCATGCTTCGAAGAGAGGCTCATTCGGACCTTGTTGAAAGCTTGCAATCTTCCTTCTTAGCTCGGTTGTCTTTGAGGGCGGGAAGAACTTCATCAAGGAAGCATCATAGAGTGTCTTCCAAGTTGTGATTGACCTAGGAGCTTGACTCTCGAGCCAATGTGTGGCCTTGCCCCCAAGTGACCATTTGAACGCCTTTAGAAGCACATACTCCAATGTCTCCTCGTCGGTAGAGATCGTCTCACACATGTCCACAAAGCGTTTGACGTGCTCTATGGGACACTCATGTGGACGGCCCTCGAATTGATCACGCTTGATGAGGGTAATGAATTGCGTCTTGATCTCAAAATTCTTGGCAACCTCGGGAAGCACAATAGCCGGCTCGGGTATCCTCCACTCCGGATGCATGTATTGGCGTGCATTCCGGGGTAGAGCATTGAGTTGAGCCTCGGCTCTCATCCGTTGCTCCCGTTCTCTTCTTGCCACGTCCTCTTGATTGTCCTTCTCAAGTTGCAATCTAGCCATTTCGGCCCTAAGTTGAGCCAACTCCTCATCAACATGGAGAGCTTGATTCGCCATCCTTTTCCTTCTTCGGGCTTCCTTGAGAATACTTTCCGGATCACTCACAAACTCAAAACAAAACAAATCAAATCAAAAAACAAACAAAGGGTTTGGGCTATTCCCTCACCCAAATCACTACCAAAACACAAGAAACTCACCAAATTGGCACTCAATGCACTTAGACTTCCCCGGCAATGGCGCCAATCTTTTGATCGCCCCGGAGATTGCGAGGGTCTAGAGATATAATTTATAACCCGACCCCGTTGTAGCACGTGGTGGGTGTCGAACACTCGGGAAGTCTACTCGATCGATGTGCCTAGATACTAGAAAGCTAGAAAGGAGAGCTCAAAACAAAGGAAAACAGAGAAAACAGTCGGGACCGACACTGAGGTCACGTCGGGCCCGAGGTTGGCGACAAGAGGAAGTCGGGACCGACACTGGGTAAGTCGGGCCCGAGGTATCTGGGGTTGTCGAACTTTCAAGGATTAAAAGTAGATCTTGGGCTTTTGGGTTCCTTCCCTAGTAGATTAAGGCTTTTCCACCCCAATTCAAGCAATGAGTGATGATCGGACTAGGATCGAGTGCTTTCACCCTCGTTCCAACCACATCTACACCTCGATCCATGGGGAAATCCCCTTCGAAGCAAGGCCTTGAGATTGACACATGTTCACTTTCACTACTTTGCCAATCTCAAGCCTTGATTCCCAACTTTCGCAAGGAATTGTAGCTCTATGTAGAGTGGTTTCCTTAGATCAAATACTCAAGGCTATGGAATTGGGGGTTCTATCCCAAACCTAGCTAGGGTTTTCCCCCATAACCCAAGATCAAGGAGATCTACTCCATGTGGCAAGCAAAGAAAGCAAACAAATCAAAAGGGAAAGCAATCAACATCATCAATCTCAAAACAAAGCAAAGTTTCATTCAAATCCAAAGCAATCCACAAATTCCAATCAAGGGTTTTCAAATCCACAAGATCAAAAACAAAGCAAAGCTAAACAATCAACACAACCTATCAAGCCTTCCTCTCTCTTGGCCGATTCTCTCTCTCTTCCTCCTCTTCTCCTTCCTCCTTGCTCTCCAAGTATCCTCTTGGTCCCTTCTCAAGTGTGTGGAACCCTTTTGTGTGTGTGGGAGGGAACCCCAAATTAGAAGACAAGAGGGCCTTTTATAGATTAGATGAGGGGCAAAGTGGAAGTCCACAAATTTGTGCCTTGGGGCCCAAGTAGTCCGGTGACCGACTCGGACCGACACGGAGGACCTCGGGCCCGAGTTATTGTGCATCTCGGTTCGAGGATGAAATCTCCCAAGTCGGGCCCGGCGTTGTTGCAACTCGGTCCAGACCTCGTTCCACCTTCTTCTTGTTGGCTTCTCTTGTTCTTCTCCATGGCTTGCTCCTCTCTTTCCCGCTTTAGCTCGGCCTTTGCTCCATGCCTCGATCCTCCTTCAAATTGATCCTCGATTCATGCCAATTTACCTACAAAACACATAAAATGCGCGTAGTCTCCGAATCTCATAGAAATACGGGAACTAAGCTAAAAAGGAACAAAACACGCAAGAAAAGGGGAAAAAGAAACATATTTACAAAGGAAATCACATATGAAAACACCACCAAATAAAGAGACATCATCCAACAAGCTCACAAAAGATCAAGAATGCAGGCTAGTGGCGGTTCTAAAAGAGTACAAGACAACAATTGGTTGGACCATTGCTGACATCAAGGGAATCAGCCCCACTACTTGCATGCATCGCATACTGTTGGAAGGAGAAGAGAAGCCATCTAGGCAACCACAGAGGCGTCTAAATCCACCTATGATGGAGGTGGTGGAGAAAGAAGTTTTAAATTCTTGCAAGCAAGTATGATTTTTCCTATCTCTGACAGCAAATGGGTTAGCCCCACACAGGTTGTACCAAAGAAAGGGGAATTATAGTGGTGGAGAATCAACAAGGAGAATTGGTCCCTACAAGACTGCAGACAGGTTACAGAGCTTGCATTGACTACCGCAAGCTGAATGCAGCCACTAGGAAGGATCACTTCCCCCTTCCTTTCATTGATCAGATGCTTCAGAGATTGGCAGGCAGAGCATTTTATTGCTTTCTAGATGGGTACTCAGGCTACTTTCAAATAGCCATTGCCCTTGAAGATCAAGCAAAGACAACTTTCACTTGTCCGTTTGGCACTTTTGCCTACCGTCGGATGCCATTTGGGTTGTGCAATGCCCTTGGGACCTTCCAAAGGTGTATGGTAAGCATCTTTTCTGAGTACATTGAGAATTTCATTGAGGTATTCATGGATGATTTTACTGTACATGGGGATAATTTTGATGCATGCCTAAATCACTTAACTTTGGTACTTGCTAGATGTGTTGACACTAATTTAGTACTTAATTCATAAAAGTGTCACTTCATGGTAAAACAAGATATTGTGCTTGGTCATATAGTTTCAGCTAGGGGTATTGAGGTCGATAAGGCAAAGGTTGAAGTAATTCAATCTTTGCCCTATCCTACTAATGTGCGCGAAGTTCGTTCTTTTTTAGGCCATGCAGGTTTTTACCGCAGGTTTATTAAAGACTTCTCCAAGATTTCAGCACCCCTGTGTGAATTGTTGAAGAAAGACATGCTGTTTGAGTTCACAACTGAGTGTCAGGCAGCCTTTGATGATCTTAAGGCTCGCTTGACAATTGCCCCTATTATTCAAGTTCCTGATTGGTCTAAGCCTTTTGAAATAATGTGTGATGCTAGTGATTTTGCGGTGGGGGCTGTGCTAGGCCAAAAGGAAGTCAAAGCTTCTCATGTGATTCAATATGCATCAATGACCCTGAATGGTGCACAGAGGAACTATTCTACTACAGAAAAAGAGATGCTTGCAGTGGTATTTGCACTTGAGAAGTTCAGACCTTATCTCCTTGGAACAAAGGTCATCATTTATATTGATCATGCTGCCCTGAGCTACCTACTGACAAAGAAGGAGGCAAAGCCAAGATTGATTCGGTGGGTCCTATTGCTCAGTGAATTTGATATTGAGATCAAGGACAAGAAGGGTGCTGAAAATCTAGTGTCTGATCACCTCAGCAGAGTTATTCAAAAAGAAAGCACCCCTCAAAATCAGATTCAAGTAAGCTTTCCGGATGAGTCCTTGTTCAAGTTGAGCACCATAGAGCCATGGTATGCAGACTTGGTGAACTTCCTTAGCACAGGTGAATTCCCTCAACCTTTCAACAAAGCTCAGAGGGACAGACTACGCAGTACAGCTAGATTTTTTGTCTGGGATGACCCCTATCTTTGGAAGCATTGCTCTGACCAGGTAATCCGCCGTTGCATTCCAGAAAATGAGGTACATTCTCTCCTTACACTTTGTCATTCTGGAGCATGTGGGGGACATTTTGGGGTTCAAAGAACTGCTAGGAAAGTACTTGATGCAGGATTTTGGTGGCCTACCATCTTTAAAGATGCACACAACTACTGTAAATCCTGTGACAGGTGCCAAAGAGTTGGAAACATGTCCAGTAGGGATGAAATGCCCCAAACTAGTTTAATTTTTTGTGAAATATTTGATGTTTGGGGTATTGATTTTATGGGACCTTTTCCAAACTCTAGTGGTAATATATATATTTTGCTTGCGGTGGACTACGTTTCCAAGTGGGATGAAGTGAAGGCCACCAGAACTGATGATTCTAAAGTTGTTGCAGATTTCTTGAAGTCCCATATTTTCAACAGGTTTGGAATTCCCAAGGCTCTCATAAGTGATAGGGGAACTCACTTTTGTAATAGGACAATTACTGCCCTGTTAAAGAAGTATCATGTCAACCAAAGAGTTTCTACTGCCTATCATCCTCAAACAAATGGCCAAGCTGAAGTATCAAACAGGGAGATTAAATCTATTCTGGAGAAGACGGAGTCTTTGAGCAGAAAAGGTTGGAGCCAGAGGCTTGATGATGCATTATTGGCCTATAGGACAGCTTACAAAACACCTAATGGTATGTCAGCTTTTAGGTTGGTTTTTGGTAAGGCATGTCACCTCCCAGTTGAGTTGGAACACAAGGCCTATTGGGCCATCAAAAAGTGCAATTTACAACTGGAAGAAGTTGGGGAGCTCAGAAAGCTCCAATTACAGGAGTTGGAGGAGGCCAAGATTGAAGATTATGATAATGCTATTCACTACAAGGAGCGAACTAAGGCTTGGCATGACAAAAATATATTGAGAAAGGACTTCACAGTTGGTGACAAAGTTCTTCTATTCCAGTCTTGCCTTAGACTCTTTCCAGGCAAGCTAAGATCCCGTTGGGCAGGGCCTTATGTGATTGCTCAAGTTTTTCCCCATGGTGCAATTGAGCTTTATGATTCCAAAACTCATGCTTTATTCAAAGTGAATGGTCAAAGAGTGAAGAAGTATTATGAGGGATTTACCAAGGACACAATTGAGGAGGCTGTCCTAACAAAGCCCGACGCTGAGGACTGATGAATTGGCACTACGTCGAGCCACGACGTTAAATAAGGCGCTTGTCGGGAGGCAACCCGGCCTAGGTACTTTCTTTCATTTTTGTTTTCTAGCTTAGTTTTTTTTTTTCGGTTTTCGTTATTTTGTGTGGACTAACCTGCAGGATGGAGCAAACGAGGACAACGTAATTGCCGGAACTTAACAGTTTTCCAGACAAAATGACACAACTAAAAGGATGAACAAGGCATTAGAAGGAACTTAACAAGGCATTAGAAGGAACTTAACAAGGCAACTAAAAGGAACTTTCGGTTTTCATTAATTAGTTTTCCAGACAACAAGGCATTAGAAGGAACTTAAAAGTTCCTAGAACTCCACAACAAAATGATACAACTAAAAGGATGAACAAGACTTTGTTGGAAAAAGCAAGATGCATGCTAATAAGTGCAAGAATGAAGAATTCTTTATGGGGTGAAGTTGTAGTAAATGCAACGTACTTGATCAATAGATCCCCATCTTTTGTGATTGAGTTCAAAACTCCATAGGAGATGTGGATGGGTAAGAAGCCTGGCTTGGGACACTTCAGGCCCTTTGGGTGTAATGCTTATGCCTAAGTTGATACGTGATCGCCTCGAATTACTCCTTGTTGATCAATTATATGACCTCACATGACCCCCTCTTGCCAGTAAATATCTTATCTTACCCGGTCACTTACTAAATTTATCCCTAAAGTAAGACAAGGTATTCCATGTTTCTAAAATAGGAAATAGTGGAAGACAAGGACCAAATAATACAATTCACACCCCATCTAAGTGTGAAACTCAGTCCATCAAGTCAAGTAATGGAATCTGGGCTTGTTTGATGTTGAATCATAGTAAGTTAGTAACCCATCTCTTCTTGTTGGACTCTTCAACTATGGCTACCAAACAAACTAGAATGGATCTTATTCCTTGAGAAATCTTCTTAGCTCTACTTCTTGCTATTAGTGCATCAGAGGGTACTCGAAATAATTCCTCGACGTCAGTGGGAGACATGGCTGGTTTCATTGCATCATTCTCCTCCACTTGAGCTCGAATCGTCTCTAATTCGATGTCAGGAATCTAGGTCTGGCACATAAAGTGAAAGATCAGCCACATTAAACGTTGGATGAACATTATACTCACCAGGAAACTCTACATGATAAGCATTAGGGTCGATTCTCTTGAGGATTTTGAATGGTCCATCTCCACGCTGATATAGCTTGTTCTTTCTCTTATTGGGAAACATCTCCTTGCTAAGATGTACCCAAACAAGATCACCTTCTTCAAAGATAACCTGTTTTTTCCCCTTATCAGCTTGGGCTTTATACTTCAATGATTTCCTCTCCAAATGCATCTTAGTCCTCTCATGTAGCTTCTTAACAAACTCATCCCTCTTATTAGCTTCAAAGTTGTCCTTTCCCTTGTACGAATGAGGTGTCAAATCCACTAGCGTTCTTGGATTCATCCCATAAACAACCTCAAAAGGGGTCATTCTAGTGGATGAATAGATAGACCTGTTATAAGCAAATTTCACAAAAGGCAAAACATCTTCCCAACTTTTGTGGTTAGCTTTAAGCATAGTTCTTAATAAAACCCCTAAACGTTCTATTTGTCACTTCATTTTTCTCATCAGTTTGTGGGTTACATGAAGTAGAAAACAACAACTTAGTTCCTAACTTAGGCCACAAGCTCTTCCAAAAATAACAAAAACTTAGGATCACGATCAGAAACAATAGTAGAAGGACCATGCAATCTAACAATTTCTTTAAAGAACAAGTTAGCAACATGCACAACATCATCAATCGTATGGCATGGTATAAAATGAGCCATTTTAGAAAAGCGGTGTACAATAACAAATATAACATCTCTACCTTTTCTAATTCTAGGCAATCCAACAATGAAGTCCATAGAAATGTCTTCCCAATGAGAACTAGGAATAGGTAAGGGATGGTACAAGCCATGAGGGTTTAGTCTAGATTTGGCTTGAGCACAAACAACACAACTTTTGACAAATCTCATCACATAATTACTAATTTTAGGCCAATAGTAGTGTTCTTTTAAGCCTTCAAGTGTCTTTTCTAACCCTATATGTCTTCTTGATTCATGCACTTCTTTAGTTAACAACCTACGTATAATAAATGAAGGTATGCATAATTTTCCAACTTTGAGCAAATAACCATTATCTATAAAGTAATTGTTAATTTCTCCCCTAGACATACAATTCTTATAAATTTCAGAAAAGTGAGGATCACTAGCATACAATTACTTAATCATTGCAAATCCAAGGGTCTTAACATCACATTGGTTCAAGAGAACATACCTGCGAGAAAGGGCATCAACTATTGCATTCTCTTTGCCTTTCTTATGCTTTACCACATAAGGAAAGGTCTCCATGAATTCAACCTATCTTGCATGCCTCTTGCTGAGTCATGATTGGTCTTTCAAGTACATCAAAGCCTCATGATCAGAATGTATCATAAACTCCTTAGACCATAAATAGTGTGACCAAGTTTTCAAAACCCTTATTAATGCATGCATACAACTCTTTTTCATAAGTAGAGTAGTTCAACTCAGCCCCACTAAGCTTTTCATTGAAATAAGATATGGATTTCTTGTCTTGTAGGAGGACGCTTTCTATGCCATGGCCCGATGCATCAACCTCAATCTCAAATGCCTTAGAGAAATCAAGGAGTTGAAGCATTAGGGCATTACAAAGTCGAACCTTGAGTGTGTTGAAGGCATTCTCCTGTTGCTTTCTCCATTTGAATGGTGTATTCTTATTTGTTAGCTCATGGAGAGGGGCTGCAATTATGCTAAAATTACGTACAAACCTCCTGTAGAAGCCAGCGAAGCCAAGGAACAACCGAACCATGGTGGGCATGGTCGACAGAGGCCGCTCCTTGATTGCCTTGATCTTATCTTCATCCACCTTTAAGCCACTCCTAGAAATTACAAAACCAAGAAAAGCAGTATATTACGAATAGAAAGAATACTTCTTTAAGTTAACAAAAAGCGTTTCTAACCTCAAAGTGTCCAAAACAGTCCTAAGATGATCTACATGTTCAGGCATAGTTTTGCTATAAACTAGGATGTCATAGAAGTAGACTACAACAAACTTTCCTAAGTATTTTCTCAAAACATGGTTCATAAGCCTCATAAATGTACTAGGTGCATTAGTCAGTCCAAAAGGCATTACGAATCATTCATATAAACCATGCTTAGTTTTAAAAGCAGTTTTCCACTCATCCCCTTCTTTCATCCTAATTTGATGGTACCCACTTCTTAAATCAATTTTCGAAAAGAAATTAGCACCATGCAATTCATCAAGCATATCATTAAGTCTAGGAATTTGATGGCGGTACTTAACTATTATTTGGTTGATCGCCCTACTATCAACACACAGTCTCCAAGTGCCATCCTTCTTTGGCACCAAAATGACTGATGTCGTGCAAGGGCTAAAGGATTCACGCACATAGCCCTTATCCATGAGATCTTACTCTTGTATTTGTAGCTCGTTGTTCTCCTCTGGACTAGTTATAGGCTGCACAAATTGATAAAGAAGCACCAGGCACCAAATCAATTGATGCTCAATGTCCCTTTTTGGTGGATGGCCAATATGCAACTCTTTTGGCATAATATCCACAAATACCTGTAATAGATCTTGAATACACTTTGAAAAATGAGAAATATCTTGATTAATTATTAGTATTTCTTTCCTTAAGCATTAAACAAAAGGAATAAGGAATAGGGAAAGAAGTACTAGATTGGGAAACTAGAGAGCACTTTTCAACTCCAACTTTCAAACTATTTTTGGCCATAGTTTTCAGGCGTTTTTCTTCTAGATGGATGGTATCTCCCTTAGTTTCTGAATTGCTCCCAAAATTGGAGCCAAACGTCCACGAGAATTGGGAGATAGCCTCTTTTTCGTCTCAGCATCGCTGTTTGAAGTGATGTGCTGCACTTTTGACGAATTAGGCTGAATTTCTAGGCGTTTTTTGTTCCAATCAGTAGCTCCACTTGTTTTGGAAGTTGTGTCAAATTTTGGACCAGAACGCTCGTGTAGAGACTGGGAAACTCCTCTTACTTCTGTCTTGGCACCAATGGCTGGCACGGTGCGTCGTCGCCTCTCTTTGGCGTCGGCAGCCCGTTGTGCCTATTTGGCATACCTCAATGCTCTTGCTTGGTCCTTGCGTACCATATCTTGCAAAACATGTTGGGGCGAGAATAGTAGAAGAGAAACTCTCCTCCCGTCATGGTTAAAAGAATAGGTATTAAGCATACCATCATAAATCACACTCTTATCAAATAACCATGGTCTACCAAGCAATATATGAGTGCATTCCATGTTAACCACATCACACATAATATCATCAGCATAAGTACCTATAGAAACATGGACTAAGCACTGATTGATTACTAAGTTAGGTCCATCTGAATCATTGACACCATTTAGACCATAACTAGTAGCTCTAGGTTGTGTTTTTAATTGCAAGTGATCAACTACCTTAGAATTTATAATGTTATAGCAACTACCACTATCAATTATCATGCACAACACTTGATTTTTAACTGTACACCTAGTATGAAAAATATTTTCCCATTGATCTAGTCTAGGTGTTTCCTGCAATGTTAGAGTTATCATAGTAACAAAACTAAGGGAAGCTCTGAATTTTCAGGTTCAATTACCTCTATGTCGCCCACCACACTGCTTAGATTCACCTCCTCCACTTGATTTGGAGGTATATATTCATCACTCACAAAACCAACATTGGTAGTAAGAGGCACTTGTTTTAGATTTGGACAATCTTTAGCCAAATGGCCTCCTTTGTTGCATTTGGGGACCATTAATGGAGTGTTTGGGGTCATTGTACCTAGTTTATATAGAGTATAGATAGTAGTATTAGTAATAAGGCACGTGTGGTACACATGGTTCTATAATAACAGAAAGTAAGACAGCTTTAAATGGCTGAGTGAGTGAGTTAGTTAGACAATTTGTTAGAGTCTTTTACTGTGTTCTACTCTCTTCTGTTGAGAGAAATGTGAGATACTCGAGTGTAATTTTCTGATGATTGAATTCAATCAGTCTTGTTCTTCCTTCATTCTTCTTAATTAGATTTACAGATTTGAAATGGTATCAGAGCAACAGGGAATCGATTCTCTGTTTTGGTGATTTTGGGGGTTTTCCAAGAAATTGAAGAATTTCGTGACGGTGCGATTTTCTTTGGTTTGTGCACGATTCTTCTGGATCGGGATTTTGTTTTGCAATTGCTGTGGTTCAGTCTTTTCCTAGTACAATTCGTGTTTCTTTGTCAACAACAGAGACAAGATGGTTGATGATCAATTATCCATGACGGGAGGAAATCAAGGACGAGACGCTAGGGTTACAGGAGCATCAAGAGGTAATCAATTTGATCCTCTTTTCCTGTCTAACTCGGATAATCCTTGTATGCAACTAGTTTCTACACATTTTGATGGCAAGAATTTCAATAGTTGGCGCAAATAAGTTAAACTGGATTTAGGATAAAAAATGAAGCTAGGTATTGTTAATGGTGCTTGTCCTCGACCTGATATTGATTCAGATGACTATGAACTGTGGGGAAGATGTGATTCTATGGTAATGAGTTGGATCTTAAACTCAATGGTGATTGAGATCGCACAGGATTTATCAGTTGCAGAGGAGCTTGGCTAATATCAAACAAGAAAACATGTCGGTTGCAATGTATTATAGAAAGATTAAGAAAGTTTGGGATGAACTTGAAGCTTTGGAAGGAACTCTTGTGTGTACTTGTGGAGCTCTGAATCAGTGTTCTTGTGTGTTGATGAAAAGAATTGTCGACAAGGAATCACAGTTGAAGCTGATGCAGTTTCTGATGGGTTTAAATGATGGTTATGATATAGTGAGAAGCAACATCTTATCCAAAGAAACTCTTCCTTCGCTTTAAAAAGCTTATCAGGTTGTTATGATGATTGAGAGACAAAAGGATGTTACTGGAGAGGTTGATCAGTCTCATGATGCTCTTGCTATCAATCGGAAAGGATCTCATCATTATAATAAGAATGCAGGTTATAATTCTGGAAATCAGAAAGGAGAAAGTGGAATGGTGATGATCAGAAATCCGGTGCAGGCAATGGTTCTAGCACTAACTTTGGTAGAGAGTTTAAGAAGGCTAAACAAGATAGGAAGTGCAATTATTGCAAGGAATCTGGACATGTGAAGGAGACATGCTTCAAGATTGTAGGGTATCCAGATTGGTGGAAGGGTCCAAGAGTTCAAGGAAATAGCAGGATGACAGCTAATGTGCAGGGCATGGAGAGTCATGATAATCCACTTGAGACTGATTATGGAGACGTAGCTGGAAAACCTGATACAACCTTAGTCAATGTAGTTTTTCAGGAAGTGTTGAAGATGATGAACGGCAAGGCAAATGCTGGAGAAGGATCGAGCAACGGAAGTGGTTACATAAATTTTGCTGGTAACCTTTCTATTACTCCTAATTCCAGTTTTCTTAGTATTGATCATACTGTGTGGATAGTAGACTTAGGGGCCACGGATCATGTGCCATTTAATAGAGGCTGTTTGTCTGATATCAAGAAGTTAGACAACTCAATTAAAATAGGTCTTCTTGATGGTACGATTCAGTTGGTAGAATAGTCTGGAACTGTTGTTATTTCACAAGATCTGGTGTTGTTCAATGTTTTGTATTTGCCATCTTTCAGACATAACTTGATCTCAGTTTCCAAACTGTTAAAAAGTGAAGCTTGTGTGTTTTTGTTTGGAATGAATGGTTGTGAATTACATGACCTCTTGACTAAGAGAGTTCTTGCAAGAGGTTTGAGAGAAGGAGGTTTATACAAGCTCAGGGAGCAGCTGAATGACCAGAATTCAAGCTTCAAAGGAAAGAAAGCTTTAGTTGTGCCAAGAACAGATTTATTGCCGTATAGTTTGATACATAATATGTGTAATAAGACATCTAGTTTAGAGTTATTACATGCAAGACAAGGTCATATATCTACTTCAAAACTAAGACACTTGTCAAGTTGTAATGGTACTGGTTTGGATCAGTTTAAATGTGATACTTGCTCTTTGGCTAAAATGCACAAGTTAGCCTTTCCATCCAGTGATTCCATTGCTTCTTCTGTGTTTGAATTGTTTCACATGGATTTATGGGGTCCCTACAGGACACCTACTTATTGTGGGGTGAAATACTTCTTAACAATTGTAGATGATCATTCTCGAGGCACATGTACTTTTCTTCTTGGATCAAAGGATCTAGTATACAGGTGCATTGATAAGTTTTTCAGGATGATCGAGACACAGTATGATGCTAGAGTTAAAATAGTAAGGAAAGATAATGGTATGGAGTTTTTGCAAGGGCTGGTAGGAGTTTATTTGAACAAAAATGCATTATTCATCATAGATCAACTCCTTGGACTCCTGAACAAAGTGCATGTGTAGAGCGTAAGCGCATGCATTTAGTTGAAACTACAAGGGCTATTAGGATTCATGCAGGGTTGCCAATGAGATTTTGGGGTGACTGTATTTTAGGTGCTACACGATTAATCAACATGATGCCTTCATCTGTATTGAATTGGAAGACTCCTTATGAGATTCTTAATAATAAGCTTCCTGATTATGGGAGTTTGAGAATCATAGGGTGTTTGTGTTTCTCCTTGTTACCAAAAGACAAGAGGGGGAAGTTTGGTGTAGCTGGTGTGCCAAGCATTTTTCTTGGATATTCACCTGGGCAAAAGGCATACAAATTGCTTGATTTAAAGACTAACAGAGTTTTTGTAAGTCGACATGTTTTATTCAGGGAAGATAAATTTCCTTTTAAGGATAAGAAGGTTGATCCAGTGGTGCCACAACCTCAATTACCTGTTGTGTCACCAGGTTTAGATGAAACAGATATTCTATGTGATTTGATTCCTTCAAATGCTTCAGAATCACAACATAGAGAACCAGTGTTTGCAGTCAGGGATCTGAATTCGGATGTTGGAGAAATTGCTTCAGATAGCTTGGCTACTTCTGATGATCCAATTTTGGAGACCAGAGTTGTTACAAATTGCAATCAGGGTTTGAGGAGATCTAGTCGACATGTTAAGTTGCCTTCAAAGTTTCATGATTTTATTTGTCCTATGGTTCCAGCACCTACACATGGAATTGGCAATTTTGATCAGGATCTAGGTCAAGCTAATTCATTCTCACAGGCTTTTCATGTGGTATCTTTATCTGATTTTCATGGATATGCACCAGATTATATACAGTCTTTGTTTAATGTGTTTTCTGTTGTTGAGCCCACTACATATGCTCAAGCTGTGAAAGACAAAGGGTGGATTGATGCTATGGGCAAGGAACTAGAGGCTCTTGAAAGGAATCATACTTGGGAGCTCACCACTTTGCCTCCAGGAAAGAACGCAATTGGTTCTAAATGGGTATACAAAATTTAGTTTCAGCCAGATGGTCAGATTGAGAGGTTGAAGGCTAGGCTTGTTGCCAAAGGCTATAATCAGATTAAGAATAAAGACTATAAGCATACATTTTCCCCTGTAGCCAAGTTCACAACAGTTCGAGTGTTATTAGCCTTAGCTTCACCACATAACTTGCCTTTGCATCAACTAGATATTAATAATGCTTTTCTTCATGGTTTCTTAGGTGAAGAAGTCTACATGGTTCCTCCACAGGGTTATACAAAAGCTATTCCAGGTCAAGTTTGCAGGTTCAAAAAATCTTTATATGGGCTCAAGCAAGCAAGTCGTCAATGGAACATTGAATTGACAAAGCATCTTATTTAGTTAGGTTTTGTGCAATCCAAGCATGATTATTCTTTGTTTATCAAGCACACAGGGAAATCCATTGCTCTTGCTCTTGTGTATGTTGATGATATGCTACTCACAAGAGACAATGTTGATATGATAGATTGCACAAAGGCTTCATTGCATGAAGCTTTCACTATAAAAGACCTTGGTTATGCTCGATATTTTTTGGGTCTAGAGATAGCAAGATCATCAAATGGTATAAGGTTGAATCAAAGAAAATATGTGCTTGATTTGGTTACTGATGCAGGACTCCTTGATTGCAACCCAACCTCATTTCCAATGCAAAGGAATTTGCATTTAATGCCTAATGAAGGTGAAGAATTACAGGATCCTGAATCTTATAGAAAGATGGTTGGAAGACTGTTATATTTGACATTATCTAGACTAGACATTTCATATAGAGTTCAACAACTCAGTCAATTTATGGCTAATCCACGAGTTCCACACATGGATGTAGGGATTCATTTGTTGAAATACTTGAAAGTTACAATCAACACTACATTGTTTTGTCCTAGTCATTCAGATTTGTCCCTACAAGCTTACTATGATGCTGACTGGGGTAGCTGTCATTTTTCTAGTCGTTCTCTTACTGGTTATTGTGTGTTTCTTGGTTCCTCTGTTGTTTCATGGAAAACCAAGAAACAAGCCACAGTTTCCAAATCATCTACTGAAAGTGAATATAGGAGTATGAGTGAAACTTCTAGTGAGTTAGTTTGGCTTAAAGGGCTTCTTCATGATTTTGCTATACCAATTTCCCTTCCTATCTCTCTTCATTGTGACAATAAAGCAACACAACAATTGGCAGCTACTCCAGTATATCATGAACGTACTAAGCATTTGAGGATTGAATATCATTTTGTTCGAGAGCTGGTGCAATCTGGTTTCCTTTATACAGTTTATGTTCCATCACATTTTCAGTTAGCTGATGTTTTGAGTAAATCACTTGGGTCTCAATAGCATTTTTTTTATCACGCAAACTTAGCTTGGTTTTCCCCTAGCTCAAGTTTGATGGGGGTGTATAGAGTATAGATAGGAGTATTAGTAATAAGGCACGTGTGGTACACGTGGTTCTGTAATAACAGAAAGTAAGACAACTTTAAATAGCTGAGTGAGTGAGTTAGTTAGACAATCTGTTAGAGTCTTTTATTGTGTTCTACTCTCTTATGTTGAGAGAAATGTGAGATACTCGAGTGTAATTTTCTAATGATTGAATTCAATCAATCTTGTTCTTCCTTCATTCTTCTTAATTAGATTTACATATTTGAAAGTTTAGTTGAGCTTTGAGCTCCCTTTTGTTGCATTGAAGAGTTATAAGAAAAAGAATTAGAATTTAAGCTAGAGTTAGAGGTATACCTTTTGTTTGGATTCCAAGCTTCTTTCTTCTTCCTTTGTAAATGATCATGGAGCAATTGGGCTGAATGCACTAGAGTGTTGAGATCCTTGATTTGTTGCACTTCTAGGGTTTCTCTAATTGCTTGATTCAGTCCATCCATGAATTGGGTCCTTAAAGACCTTTGAGAGTGATGAATTCCAACCTTGAAACTTAATTCAAGCTCATTGAAGAACTCAGTAGGTGACTTGAATCCTTGTTTGCAAGTGGCCACTTTTAGCCTCATGTGCTCGGTGTGTTCTTCAAGCACATACAACATTTTCATTACAAACTTTAGTTGGTTCCAAATCTCAATAGGAGGTAAGGTCTTCCTTCTTCTATCCTCTTTTCATTCGAAACCACCAGCTTCTAGCGGTCTCAACAAAGTGGATTACAACAACAACAACAACCCCTTTTTCCCATTCTTCATAGCCCATGTGATCTAAAATGAAGCTAGTAGTTTGCTCTCACTCTAGATATTTTTCACGATTAAGCTCTCCATTGAAAGGCTTAATTTTGATCTTAATATCTCGTTTCCAATTTGAGCATTATTTTGGATGTTGTTGTTGTTTGACCTCCTAACACCATAAGCTTGTGGAATTTCTTCCACTTCTTAAGTTTCATTATAGAAAACATCAAGAGGAGGATGTCAATGTGGTTGCTCTTCCCCAAGATACCCATATATAACATCATCATATAGGTTGTTGTAAGGCTGAGGGGGCGACGTGGGCTGCCTAGTGGGCGGCTGGTGTAGGTACGCTAGTGGCCTTTACTACAATTCCACGACCTCTACCATGACCACCACTAGGTGAGTAATGGCCTGGGAGGTTGTGGTCTTCAATTGATCCCGGATAGGTAGCAAGCACATCACACTTTTCTTCTTCTATGTGTGTCTTACCTTTATTACTTGCAAGAGCTTGATTAGGATCAACATTCTTGTCATGATGTAGAGGAGAAGCTTCTTTTTGGACTGATGTAGACCCATCCTTAGAAGCAGCTACAAGTGCATCTAGCTTATCCCATTGAGGTTGTAATATTAAGTTCACCAACTCTATTGTCCTCTTTTGACTTTCTCTTATGCCTTCATTAATAGCAAATCTTATGAAGTCAATAGCCTATTTGGACAAATTCACATCAGTGGGGTTAACTTGCTCATCAATCATCATTTTCTAACCTGCAAAGGTCACAAATAACAAGAGAGTAGTCTATTCTTCCAAAGGCAATCCAATCAGCAATATCATACCTTAATTAAGCCAAAACTTTTCTCAAAGTAATTCAATTCAACCAATTTAGTTTTTTGGTTAAAATTGAGGTAGGAATTATGGAGATGTGATAATCTAATGGTAATCAAAGGAAAACGCAACTTAAGCAATTAGCAAGTATGCAATATGAAAAGCAATGCAAATTTCCCTTATAAGCTTCAAAAGAATATCCAATCTCTCAATTGGTCCTTAGGAAGAAGATGAATGCCAAATTTAAGCAAGCAAGGTGAGAAAAAGGCAGGTTATGTGACTTATTGTAGTGTTGTCACAAAGCATATAAAATGATCACAAGTACTAGTTTTTAGTAAAGCAATCACTAGGGGTGAAAATGGCTTAAACTAGATAGAGTAGATCACCTTTTGCACAAGAAATATTCTGATTTTTTTTGAATTTATGCACAAACTACTAGAATGTGCTGAATTGACGCAAACAAAGCAAATAGCATTTTCAAGGGGGTACGAACTGATTTTTTTTGTAAGAGGTGATTTATACTACTAATGATACTATCTAGAAGTGAAATTAACAAAGAGATAATAGGGTAGGTCGAATTGATATGGGAAGCAAAGCAAAAATCAACAATTAATCTCAAGCACTAGAATCTCAATCAATCATGCAATAATCAATTGAAAACTTATAAAAACAATAGGAATTAATATTGTAATCATGAATTGCAACAAACTTAACCAATCAGTCTTAAAACATGCCTAAAATCCCTTGAAAATCTCCTAGTTGGTTAGTTGCTTGAGGGGAAAAGGAACAACAAGGGAATTAGGATTAGGGTTTGCGTGTTTTAGGCTTAGGGCTTCAAGAGAGAGGGGGTGGCGATTTGGTGGTTGGGGTGGTCCGTTTGGACCGAGGTTGGTGGCGGAAGAAAGGTGGTGTGGTGGCGAGTGGTGCAACTGCGGAGAGTGACACCAGCTCTTGGTGGTCATCGACGGGGAGTGGTGGTGGTGTTCTATTTTTATGGTTTTTTTTGTGGGAAAAATTCAGAATTTGTCTCAAAGTTTGTAGATTTGGGTAAATATATGAATTTTAGGATCAAAAACTGAATTAAATTGAACTAGAAAGCGAAAAAGGCAAGAAATTTTTTACTTGGCTTGACGCTGGATGAATGATACCACTTGATACGTGATCGCCTCGGATTACTCCTTGTTGATTGTTGTTAGGGTTTCTTGACAACAAATAAATTTATATCAAGACCCTGCTGAGTATAGCAGAGTCAGGTTCGTCCGCAGGGAGAAAGTCAGTATCAAGTTTTGTTACTTCTCACGCAAGCAATCAACTAAAGGTAGGGTTTTTTAACAAGGAAAGAGGAATTCTAAGGTAAAGGTGTCGCCACAACAACAATCATGCATGCCAAAAGCTAATGAAACACATAGATCATGCTTTTATCACATAAAGGTGCTAACTTTCGTTAACTAAAGCAAGTAAATCAATCAACTTTCGTTGAATCAACAAACTTACTATCTATCTCTTCTACTTCAACTAGGATAAATCCGCTTTCACTTCAAAACCCTAATTTGACTATTCTGAATCAAGGTTTCTGCTTTCGCTTCAACTATGAATGAGAAATTCATTTCAACTTTCGTTTCAAGGATTAAGAACAAGAGAATAGATTCATGTAATAAAAACAATCAAATCATGATCACAAACAAGCATGCACAACCATTGTTGGGTTCAACCCCAACCTTAGAGAGAGAGACTACTCACAATTCATAATAATTGAAAACATCTAAATTAAATTAAAAGAGAAAGCTTACAACTTTGAATCCAAAACAAAACTTGTTCTCCAAGCTATCTTCTCTACTCGTCCTCTCACCCCTCTCTCTTCTCTCCTCCTCCTCCTCTTACTTGCCCTCCAAGGTCATTGATTGTGTAGAGAATAACAAAGGGTAGACAAGAGTATTTATAGAGAAATAAATCTATCTTAAATCTAACTATAAGGAAATAAATCTATCTTAAATCTAACTATAAGGAAATAATATCTTCTAATAAGATATACCCCTTCTATCTATCTAATAACATAATAAAAACTTACTAAACTAAAGTTTAAAAGATAAAAGATAGAAGCCTTTAATTAAACACCGACTCGGATCTCGCTGTGCCTCAGGACCTCGTTAACGACCCTGACAGGGTCGAAAACAGCCTTGAGTAAAACTTGCGTAGAAGATTCGTTACAAATCCGTTTGACTCGATTCTTTTTCCTATGTTCTTGTAACGAATTTCTCTATCTCTTTCCAAGCTCAAACTTGATCTTCAATAAATTTACTTGAGCTCTTAATCTTCATCTTCTCTTTATGCTTGAGTGCTATCTTCACCGGTTTTGCTCCTTTCTTCAAAAATTGCTCCAAATAGCTTCTAAAAACCTACAAAACACCACCAAAGCTTATGTAGACTCCATATCTTAAGAAAATACGAAAACCTACACAAACGACTCAAAACAAAACACAAAACTAAAGAAAAAGACTCAAAAGACACAAAAACACACCCTAAAAACATGACTAAAAAGGAGGACATCATTGATCATGTATATGACCTCACATGATCCCCTCTTGCTAGTAAATATAATCTCCAACCTGAATTCGCTTGAAAGTTTATGACTTGGAGCACAAGAAATCTCAAAATCTCGAAGTATTGAATATGGACGAAACTGAATTTCAATTAATATGATGAATCAAATAGGTTGTTCAATTGGATTGGCTCTAATGCTGAATCCCATTGATGAACTAGTTGATCTTTAACAATCAAAATAGAACTAAACCAATTGACCAAAATATAACTCAAATCTAAATTAATCAAGAGAGAGAGAGAGAGAGAGAGAGAGAGAGAGAGAGAGAGAGAATTCGAAGATCATGAGGATGATCGAGAATTGTATTTCTTGCACGAATCAGAATGTGTTTGAGTGGCCCAAAAGAAAGACTTAAACCAGGTTAGGTTAAATCTCTCTTCAAAGCTGAATTTTTCTTGAATGAAAATGCAAGGTATTTATACAGAATACAAGGTAGAGTTGTCTTGGAGAATAAGTCAACATGGTTGGCCCTAAGAAGTTTCATCCTTTGACTTGCTTCCAAGATAACATATAATAATACTAAAACTCCTATCTAAGTTCTAAATAAATCAAATAAATATATACCTGACTTAAAAGATAAGAAAACTAAATTTAACAAACTGATATTAATAATAATAGAGATAAAATAATCAGCGAACTAACATAAGCCTATGGCCGAAAATCATATCTTATTGTCTCATAAAACTCGGTTATACTAATAATATAATATAGATATTTTCCTTCTCTTAGATTGGTCAAGTCAAAGAGTTGACTAAGACCACATGTAATAACTTATCTTACTCGGTCACTTACTAAATTCAACCCTAAAGGACGACAAACCATTCCATGTTTCTAAAATAGGTAATAGTGGAAGACAAGGCCCAAATAATACAATTCACGCCCCATCTAAGTGTGAAACTCAAGCCATCAAGACAACTAATGGAATCTGGGCTTGTTTGATGTTGAATTATAGTAACCCATCTCTTCTTTTTGGACTCTTCAACTATGACTGCCAAACGAACTAGAATGGATCTTGTTCCTTGAGCAATCTTATTAGCTCTACTTCTTGTTATTGATCCATCAGAGGGTACTCGAATCAACTCCTCGACGTCGGTGGGAGACATGGCTGGTTTCACTGCATCACTAGTTTCACAGGGTAAACTAAAACCTAGGGCACACAAATGTGTGATGCAAGGCTATCCCCCAAGGGTTAAAGGCTATAAATTGTTGCTCATACAGCCTGGAGGTTACAAAGTCATAACCTCTAGGTTTGTAACTTCTAATGAAAAAGAATTTGATTTTAAAGAAAAACTAACAATGCCTACTATTAAAGATTCAAGTACATCAAACACTAGATCACCACTTCCCCACAGTGGAAACTTCTTCCCAGAAAATGATGACTTACCGTAGTATGAAGAGGAGTTTAATATAGGCTACTCTTTAGCATTACAATCTTCCTCCGAACAAAAAAATAATGATGAGGAAACTAAATCACAAGATCAAGAGGGTAGAAATGAAACTCAAAATGACAACTCATCAACAAGTCACCAACCTCACCAATTGGGTTTGGGAGTTAGCAACTCTAACTCAAATTCATCTACCTCCTCTATCTCTGACTCTCATTTTTAAGCATGCTCTTGTTCTTGCTTCTATGAATGATATACATGATATTATTGACTATCAGCTTACTAGATACAAAGAACCTAGGATCAAGATTCCTAACAAAAGGTTTGAGATGACTTTTCTTGAGTGCTTTGATAAAATTGTTGAATATACCTTCACTGTTGCTAAAATTATCAAAAATAATACACCTAACACCTATGAATAGGCTATCAGTTATAAATATGATAATGAATGGGTTAAGGCTACGCATGAAGAGATTCAATCTATGCTTGTTAATAATACTTGGTGTCTTGTTCCTAAACCAAATAAGTTTAGACTTATAGACTGCAATTGGATTTATAAGAAAAAAGAAGGAAAAACTAAGCATGATCCCCCTAGGTTCAAAGCTAGGCTGGTTGCCAAAGGCTTTACCCAAAAGGAGGGGGTTGATTATATTGATCTTTTTGCTCATGTTGTTAAATATAAAACCATGCATCTATTACTTGCCATGATTGTCATGTTTGATTGGGAACTTAAGCAATTGGATGTGAAAACAACCTTCTTGCATGCTGACTTAATTGAAACTATATATGATATAGCCTATAGGATTTATTCATAAGTCTAAACCTAATCATGCTTGTTTGCTTAGAAAGTTTATCTATGGCTTGAAACAATCTCCTAGATAGTGGAATAAAATTTGATGCTTGCATGATCTCTCTTGGTTTCACTATAAGCAGTTATGATACTTGTCTCTATTTCAAAGGTGTTAAGTGCTTCTCCCATTTACATATTGCTTTTTGTTGATGATATCCTGCTTATTAGTAGTTCTAAGGTTGTTATCTTTAAAGATAAACATGGCTTAAAGAAACACATTGATATGAAAGACTTGGTGCAAGTGTTGAGATTCTAGATGTTAACATCATTAGGAATCGTGCTAAAAAAAGTTATTTATTTGTCTTAGACTAACTACCTGCACAAAGTCCTTGACAGGTTTGCCGTGAAGGACTCTAATCCTGCACCAACACCTTTTGGAGGGCACTTGGAGTTGTCAAAACAAGACTATTCTACCACCTCTAAAGAAAAAAAACAAAAATGGATCTTTTACCTTATGATCGATGTAGTAGTTTGAAGCATTATGTATGCTATGATATGTACTAGGCTAGATTTAACTTTTGATATTAGTGTTCTTCGTCGTAATATGTCCAATCTAGGGAAAAAAGAAAAAAACATTAGGTAGGAATGAAACACCTGCTAAAGTATGTAAAAAGGACTAAGAACATTGGTTTGGTATATTTGAGCATAGTTCGAGGACCACTCTTACTGGATATGTGGTCTTGGATTATGCCAGCTACAACTACAATAGGAAATCAACAACTGCATAATTTTACTATTGGGCAGGAAATTGCATTTCCTAGAAATGCCAACAACAATCTGTAGTTGTACATTCTTCAACCTAAGCAGAGTATATTGCAACTACTAAGTCTTTGAAAGAAGCTACTTGGCCATGTGGAATCTTACATGAGATAGAGGACAAAACATGTATGCCTACTATTTCACTAATAGTCAAAGCGCTTTGTAGCTTTGTAACGATATTGTCCATCATGAGAGGATAAAACATATCGATGTGAGATATCACTTCATGAGAAGAATGGTGGAGTACCAAGAAATTAATGTGAAGAAAATACCTGAAGACACCAATCTTGGTGATTTTGGGAAAACATAGTCCCCACTAACAAGTTGGTTTTCTACAGGAAGGAGTTTCATATCAATGATGTCACATGAGATATGGAGAAATGAGTCAATGATGTGAAGAAACTTATCTCAAATCCTCTAGAATTCTATTTGTGTTACTTCTAGTCTTAGTATATAGTTTAAGAGGACATTTATAATGTTCTAGGTAAATTATAGACTAATCCTAGAGACCTTAGTAATTGGTATGAGAAATGTGTATAAGAAGTGAGGTAGAAGGTTACACTAAGGGAGAACCGGGTTCATGGGTTTTAATTAACAAAATGGTCCTAGACCAGGTTTTGGCTTCCCCGGATCAAAACCAGTTTGGAGGTAAATATTCTGGCTTGTGCTTTTGTTGATCTATCTCATTGGGCTCATTCTTAGACTTGGGCTTCGACATAAGGAATTTGCTCGTTCAGCTTCTAAAAAAAGAGGAGATCCATCGGATTTCAGTTCACCAAATTCAGATTTTTGGTTATTCGTTGTTGTGGAATATGAACCCAACTTTCTAATTGTTCCATGGATTTGAATACCCCATTTGTTTTAATCAAGACTTAATCACCTTAAGGGGGCGTTTGGTAACAAGGTTTGAGGAATGGAGGTATGGGGTTCGGGAATGAAAACCCGATACCTAGTGTTTGGTATACCATTTTTACATTTTCAAACCGATACCCTAAACCCGATAAGTATGAGGTTCTCATACCCACCTCCTACCTCGGGTATGAGATTTCATTCCTCTTGGAATGAAATTAAAACCTAATAACTTCTCATTCTAAATTATCTCATTCACAGCCCCGCTCGACGCTCGTGCTTCAGAGTACTTCTCCTCAGTTAGCCTCTTCCCGTACTTTCCTCTTCTGCTTCGATCGACATCACCATGTTAATTTGTTCAAATTAACTTCTACCTTCTTCTTTCTTTTCGGTGTTCATATCTTTGGTTCACGATTCTCCATTTTCATCCTTGTTTGTTCAAATTTGACATTCCAGATACTTATAATCTCAAACCTCGGTGATCTCTTTTAATTTGTACTAGAAGAATTTTTTTAATCAAATCGAACAAGAAGTTGTAGGATGAACGTTGAATTATTAAACCAACCTATCCCATTTTCTAAATCAATTTTTTAATATTAGGTACGAACATTGCATAATAATTGATCTTTAACATGTGATCTTGGATTATTTTGTAAACTGAAAGCATTCAAACAGGTTGCAGTGGATGTTTGCAATTGTTCCTATGATTAATCAATAAGGATGATTCCCAGAAAAAACTATTGGTTTCGTTTAATGGGTACACTTTGGTATCAGGTTGAATTTTGGTCCAAAAAATAACCAAACACTTATTTTTAGGAATTAAATTCCAACCCCATACCTTCCTAACCCCATTCCTCATTCCAAATCCAAACCCGATTTTATACCAAACGCCTCCTAAATTTCTGGAGTTTATGACTTTATTTTCCTCAAAAAGAGAATAAATAAATAAAGTGTATGTTAACTTTCTACAACAACGAAATAACGGAATACTATTTTTTTTTCTTCTCCCTTTGGTGGTTGTGAAAGGGAAAACATGTCTTATTGATGGGCAAATCTTTTGCATTTTAATTTTACAATATTTTTCTTCAGTGAACATATACATATATTAGGACACTTCTTGTCTTTGCTTTTGAGAGCACAACAACTTTAACTTTGCAGATTTACACTTTCACATTATATTGTTTTTCATGGGCACGGTGGAAAGAAACCCGCTGATTGATCAAAGCAAAAAAGATTATAAGCAACTTCTGTCCACACACACATTAACAACCCTCACAAATTTAAATTTGTTGTCCACACACACATGACACATGTAAGTTTATATCACCCTAATTTTTTTAACCCAAACACATACGGAGCGGAAATAAATGAAATTTTAATCGTGATAAAGAAAGGCTGTTGATTTATACACACGAAAAAAGTTGTAAGCGCACACACATATCCGCGCAACGTCATTTCGCGCAAAATGGCGTTGCGTGGAAAGGGCAAATCCGGAATATCAAAAAAGGGTTTCGGGAGCGCGGCGGGCAGAGCCACACAGCAACGTTGCGCACGAGACGGTGTTGCGCGCGCAACACCGTTTCGTACATGCGCGCAACAGCGTTGCACGCAATCCAACGACACATTTGAAAAAGTGTCGTTGGACTGGCTCGAGGCCTCGTTGCGCGGATCTCAACGGTAAAAAAAAAGGTCGAATTGTCCCCTATAAATACCCATTTCGATTCTCATAGTTGGGGCATACCTTCATTCCACATCATTGCTTAAAAATGTCGTCAAGGGAAGAAGATACGTCATCGAGCGATTATCATCGCGAGGAGGAAGATTCATCGTCAATCGATAGTTTCATAGCTAGGGATGAAGAAGGTGTACCGGGAGAAGACTACGGAACCGATTCTGATGCATCAAGCGAGCCAAAACAAGTATTTTTCAAAGAAACCATAATATTATGTTTTTAGGATAAAAACCTCAAATCCAAATATTCTGTTTAGGCTTTTTTGCCATTTACGAACGTAGTATATTGCAAGTAAGGATAGTGTAATTTATAATATTTTGTTTTTATATTGCTTTCCACTACGATGGGTTGTGGAGTGATCGAAGAGAAATGCTTGATTGGGCTAGACAAATTGCAATTTCGAAGAATTTTGTACTAGTCATAAAAACCTCAAATCCAAACAGGATCATACTCACTTGTGACCTAGCCGATAGATATAGATGTGGCAAGAGGGTGTTGCCGGGACTGGAAAATAGGAGCATTTATAAGCCACTTACCGATACTCCGACTAGGAAGTGTGGATGTCCGTTTGAATTGAATGGGGTCCGCCTCAAGGGAAAAAATGGATGGGTCTTAACGGTAAAGTGCAGACAACACAATCATCGCCTCCCCACTAGTTTCTTAGCTCATCCATATCCGGGCCAATTGACAACTGAGCAGAAGGAGTTTGTGAAAGAGAAGTTCATATATCTAGCCACCCAAAGATGGTACTTCAAGAGTTGAGGTCAAGGTACCCAGGAAATGTGACCTCAATTAGACAAATCTACAATATGAGGGAGAAGTTACTTCTTGAGAATTGCGGAGAATTGACGGTGACACAATGGTCTTTAAAGTTCTTGAAAGACCGAGGATACATTGTCCATCCAAGACGAGTAAGGGGTTCTGATGTTATGAATGCCTTGTTTTTTGTGCACCCCACGAGTCTGCGCATGCTAAAGATGTTACCCTATGTCGTCATTATGGGCTCCACATACAAGACCAATAGGTATGTTATTTTAATCTTTAATCGACTTGATTAGTATGTTTCCAGTATAAATGTTTAAAACAACTTGTTGTTCTAGGTACGACATGACTTTATTGGAGATGGTTGGCTTCACTTGCACCGGCAATACATTCAGCATCGGGTTTGCATTTATTTCAAATGAAGATGTCGCTAGTTATAGGTGGGTGTTAACTCGATTGAAAGGCGTATACGGCGAGCTTGGAGTCCAGGTCAATTCAATCATGACAGATCGCGAGTAGGCTCTAATCAAGGCAATAAGTCAAGTTTTCGGGGACGGAGTCCAACATTTGTTGTGTTGGGTGCACATCAGACACAAAATTCTGGCGCACGGCCTAAAGGTGTTTGCGAACGCTGAAAAACCACATGCGTTGTCACGCGGGTTTGCAAACGCTTGTTGGGTGCTCTTTTCGTCCACCACAGAGGCGACATTTGAAGAAAGGTATGTAGAATTGAAGAGAAGATGGAGGTGGATGCTTATTGCATACGTGGAGAAGGTGTGGCTTAATCCATTCAAGAAGAACATAGTTCGTGCTTGGACGGATCATACACTCCACTTTCAGACGAGAACCACCAATAGGTAATTTCATTTTTAGCATTTGAATTCAGTTTGAGTTGTAGAAAGTGTATTCATTCAATACTTAAACTTTGACATGTGTTTTTCAGGGTCGAAGGGATGCACGTTGTGCTGAAAAAGATATTGGATTCATCTCGAGGAGGCTTCAACACCTTGATACTAAGAATTCACATCCAGATGCAATCTAAAACCAACACTTTGAGGACAACCATTGAGAGAACCAGAATACAGAAACCAACAAAATATAGACTACTGGCGAATAAGTTCAAAGCGCTGTTTCGTCCTATACGCGGACACGTTTCAAGGCAATGCCTAGGTAAGTTGTTAGACATGTACTATGATATATCAATTGAGTTGACGCAGGGTACACTCGATATGGAGTGCCACGACTAGTTTTGGAGGGAATGTCACGGTCTTCCATGCAAGCATCGAGTTGCACACTCTATCATAACTAAAGTACCCATCGATCTGGAGGAGATACATCCTTTATGGAAACAGATCGAATGGGATGACCTTAGCGATGACAACGATCTTTCCCTTTCCTGCGTACCCTTGACCATTCAAGACCCAACGTGGGACAAAATGGTGGCAAAGCGAAATAGCGGTCAGATGCGTAGAGACCAGTATTTGCAGATCACATCAGCGTTCAAAGATTCAGAGCATCCTGAAGCCACAAACCTTATTTAGCCTAAACCTTACGAGACGCTAGATGGAGCCAACAAGTATTTAACCACCCGAGAGAAAACACACCTTGAGCACGTAATGGAAGAGTACGAGAGGGAGCAACAAAGACAGAAAGACAACGACAGTCGGAGCAAAGAAAATACATCGGCGCCATCCCGACCACGCGGACGACCTAAAGGATCTAGGAATAAGATACGGACCGGAGTTGGAGTTGATACGCCTCCGGTTGCGACCGCACCTCCTAGCACCGCTACCCCCGCCGGTGGAAGCCACCGTGGCCCCCCGACGAGCGTCAAATAGCGTGGGGTTAACTTTGGCATGGGTAATGAGGATAGTTTTGTATTTCCGTTCATTGATGATGCTAGATACGTGATGGGAGACGGTCATTGTGGTTTTCGGCCCCTTGCTTGCGTATTGGGGAGGCAAGAGGAGGAGTATTACAGTATTCGATGGGAGCATCAGGCAGAATTGATGCGTAACAGAGAGATGTATGAAGTCTTGTTCACTAGGGGCCTTACATCATTTGCTGATTTCTTGGAGCAGATCGGCCATGTGGAGTCTCCTTGCACAAACAAATACTGGCTAGATATGCAGCTACCCGACCTTGTGTTTTCTACCTTTTATCAAGTGCCACTTGTGTTGTTATCGAGGGATCGAGGCTCCCACACGTGTTTACCGTTGCGGATTTTTGGTAACAATCAAGGACATGGGATAACACCACCAGTCGTTTCTATCGCCCACGTTGGTCAACGGGACCACTTCATACTGGTGAGAAATTTGTAATAACTTTTTTTTAAAGTTTTTTGTTTTTGTACATCTTGCTTTCGTATATGTGACATAACATTTGTTTTCAGGTATAGCTTACGTGGAACGCGCCTATCCCCCACCTCCTCATGCATGGCGTAGATTTCATGACCCCAACGCCGACTATTGGCTCGAGGCTCTTACCCCGAGGATTGACCATTGGAAGGCTTGCCGAAGGGACATGGGTCAGGATCCGGAGACATTTGCTTAGGACAGTCTTGTGGCAAGATGGATAGTTATGGGATATGTACTTTATTAAGAAGAACATGTTTTCATATTTCATGTATTGTGTGCCCCGTTTAGGGAATTTATGAACTTTTATAAGATGTTTCGATGTAAGTGGGACGAGCTTTCCCCTGTTTGATGACTACTAAGCTCAATTTATCTTAATTTTAATAAAAAACCCCTAGAGGGGACGAAGAGCATTCCCCTGTCATGTCTTACTATTTTGAATTTTTACGTGTAATGTTAAGAGAACGAATCTTGTTTAAGTGGGATGAATTTCAAACTCATGCATGTCAGTCTAGGTTTGCGAATCTTGTTGATGGGTCTGAAAAGGCAGAAACAACAATGGCTCAAAGTGGAGACTGAAATGTTGAATTGTCATCTCGCCCTTCCCGCTTAGGGGAGGGAGAGCAATAATTTGGTTCAATGTGTAGGTATTTTTCCACCACGGGTAAGAGAAGGTGCACAATGGGCCCTCCTGTCTCCGCGAAATGGGCCTTCGAGCCTCGAAGGCCCATTTTTAAACCTAAAGACCCTCGAAACGGGATTGCACAGTTTCAAAAGCCGCGCACGCCCATTTCGCGCGGCACAAATTCCGCGGCGGTACAAAATGCGGTAGACCCGGTTGCGCGCGGCCCAAAATGCGCACAGGCCCATTTCGCACGGCCACGCAGGCCCATTTCGTTCGGATGAAAATCATTTCTCGAGACCCATTTTCTATTTGAAAGTTTACGGATTTTCCTTTTCTGCGCTTTTAAAAAAAATGTGCGTATGTACCCCGCGTAAAGAAAGAAGAATGAAATAAATCAGTGAGCACACATACAACTGATACAAGCGAACAAAAAGACAAAAAATACATATAACTTCAAACATGTAATAGAAAAATGGAACAAAATTTAATTGGCAATGAATTGAATGAATTATGTTGTATTACCTCTTATGCAATATACAATACAAGTGGAGGTTATACACGTCTAGAGCTGTCAAACGGGTCGGCAGGTCGGGTTCGTGTTGGGTTATTTCGGGTTTGGGTTGAGTCGGGTTCGGGTCGTAACAAGTCACCGGTCAAATCGGGTTGGGTCATTGCAGGTTTTCGGGCGGATCGGGTTGACCCAACAGGTCAAGAAAATCAAATTTTTACAATTATTAAAATACTTTTTATTTAAAAAATAATATTTTAATAATAATAATCTATTTTTTTTATATATTTTAATAATAAAATCTATTATAATTTTCAAAATCTATTATATATATTCTAATATTATAACAAATCGGGTCAACCCAACTGGTTTCGGGTTTGAACCCAACGGGTTGCGGGTCTATTGAGTTCGGTTTATTTTGGGTTTCGGGTTCAAATTTTTGGGTCTTGATCCTAAAATATTCGGGCGGTCCGGGTCGGTTTTTCAGGTCGGGTCAGCTTTTGACAGCTCTATACACGTCTCTTAAAAACATCTTTCTTTTCGAAGTATAATATAATATATATATATATATATATATATATACGGTCCGTTTAAGGTGCAAATGGGCTCCCATGTGCGAAATAAGAAAGAACAGGAGCCGTTGGATCAAGAAAAATCAAAGGCGCTGATCATTTCACTTAAAAAGAGGAAAAAACGGCATGTGCGAATTATTGGGAAATTATTCGCGTATTTTTGAAAAAAACAGAAATAGGACACGCGCCCAGATTGTTCATCACTATTGTGGATTTGTTCATCAATAATGTGGATTTGTTTATCAAAACTGTTATTTTGTTCATCAAAATTGTGATTTCTTGCATAAATAAACTATTGCTTTTGCATCAAAAATCTATTGTTTGTACATAAAAAATGAACAAATGTGTATCAAAATTACATGGAATATGTGCATCACCATTGTGACTTTGTTCATAAAACACGAAAAAATTTATTCATTGGTTTTTGCATATTTGTTCATCGGTTTGTGCATATTTGTTCATTAATAACATCAATTTGTTCACTGGTTTATGCATATTTGTTCATTGCCTTTTTCATATAATTGTTCATTACTAGATGCATATTTTTTCACTAGTAACCTCAATTTGTTCATTGCTATATGCATATTTGTTCATTAATAACATCAATTTGTTCATAGCAAAATAAGGCACAAGCACTCCTCTTCGATTTGTTGCTATCTCGTTCTCTTAGCATACATCATATTATTGCAAAGTGAATTTTTTTATCTATTACCTTTTGCATTCATGTTTCTACATCAAACTTATCTTATTTTGGTACTATATTGAGCACTTCATTCTTATTGATAAGTTAGCCTTAAAGCACTTGATTCGTATTATACTTTGAATTCAAGATAGACTTAAAGCACAAAATAAATGCACAAATAGATAGTCCTAAATGTACAAGTTGATGGTATTCATAATCCTAAATGTACAAGTTGATAGCATTGACACATAAAACATAGGTTTATTTCAATTCACAAATAACGATATAATAATGAACAAATAAGGTTATATCAATGAACAAATAAGGGTATATCCATGAACAAATAGGGTATATCAATGAACAAATAATGGTATACCAATGAACAAAAAAGAAGTATACTAATGAACAAATAATGGTATACCATGGGCATATCAATGAACAAATATGGGTATATCAATGAACAAATACGAGTATATCAATGAACAAATATGGATATATCAAAACTAATTATATGTGCATAAAAAACTACATAATATTGTATTCCTACACATAAATAAGGTTAAAAAATAAAATTAAAAATTAAAAAAGTTCGAAATCGATGAACAATGTTATCAAAAACTCAATGCACAATTAGTTAGTATTGATGAACAATTGGTGAATATTCATGAACAAATCGCTATTTCTGATGAACAAACTGAGCGCGTCTCATAAAAACGTATTTTCAATAATACGGGAAAATTTCATCCGTGTCGTATTTTATTGAAAATACGCGAATATTACGAGAAAAATTCGCCCGTGCCGTATTTTATTTTTTTTAACGACTGTTTAATCAGGGACGTTGATTTTTTGAAATGAACGAACGAGATTTATTCTTATTTCTCACACAAGCGCCCATTCGCACAAGACTCTTTCACTATATATACATATATATCTATATATATATATATATATAAGTAATAAGGTTTGGAGTCACCATATTGTGCCAACTCAACTTTTGACACATGACATCATATTATTAATCCACATAGGATTTTGTCAAATGTCATTTAATCCTTGTTCCATAAAAATTATATATTAATTATTCTTTCCACTTCATAATCCACATGACAAATTTTGTCCACTTAATTAAAATTTATTTATTTCAAATTTAGATAATATCTTAATTTTTGGTAGAGATGACAAAAAAAATTAACTAATGGTTAAATGTTTTCCTTATAAGCCAATAAAATATACATACTTAATATTTTTAACATTTTAGTTGTTTCTTTCTCTCTCTCTTATATTAAAATATAAATATACTCAATCTACCCTAATACATTATAAAGCAGAACCCAAGTCTGTTGTAAAATTTGCGCCACGTGGCATTTTTGAATAAATTAATGTGAAATTATATTTTAATAAATTTTGTAACAACTTAAAGTATTCTTGCTATATATACTAAATAGATAACATGTTTATATAATTTTGTGTATATAATTTTCGATCTATGGATTATGTATTAGTTTACTACAATAGATGACATATTTATATAATTTTTATATACATCAATTCCTATGAGATGATATTTTTCATATTAATTTAATATTATTATCTCTAAACAAGATTTAGGGTCTTAATATATTTTTTTATCTTTTAACAAGGATTGAGATCCAAGTACAAAATTTATATCTATATAATCATATATTTTTAAATAATAAATTTTGTTATGTTGATATATTTTTATTTTCAGAAAAAGATATAATTTTATGTTGATGACTAAGATTATATGTAAATTTCAAAAAAAAATCGAATTTTAAATTTATATTAATAAAATTAGTTTTTTTAAATCTTTTTATGCATTTATATTAAAGATTTTTTCTTAAATCAAAGTTTGAGAAAAAAAATAAAAAATTTACAAATCTTGATGAATACTTGTTGAAATTGAATTTTGATTGATCAAGATTAGATTTTATATCTTTTTAATGGCCTCTTGGATGATGAGAGAAGAATGGTGAATGCAGCATGTCAAGGCAACATTCTCAATAAAATTCCTACTGTTGCATTTGAACTATTTACACAGCTGTTTGAGGGCACAAGACAGTTCAAGAAGGAAACCGGTTCTAAGTCTGCCAATGCTGTAGTTGATAATTCATTGTTGCATGAAGAAGTGTCTCAGCTTAAAACCATGATGAAACAGTTTCTACAACAAGGTGGGAGACAACAAGTGAAAGCCTGTGGAATTTGCGCTGATATTATGCACCCCACTAATGCATGCCCCCACACTCCAGGAGCCACAAGATGAAGTTAATATGGTGGGCAATTATGGTCAGCAAAGGCCTAGCTAGGTACGATCCCTACTCCAACACTTACAATCCGAGGTGGAGGGATCATCCTAACTTGAGATATGGGAATTTTAGCAATCAACAATACAACCATCAAGGTGGCCAAGCTCCGTTCAGACCGCCTTTCCAACCTCATGCTCAGGGAGTGAATCAGAATGCTATGTCCACTGAAGAGATGATCAGAAATCTGACTCAGACTGTTTCTACAATGCATGCTTCTCTAACTCAGCTTCAATAAGAGACCAAGTCTAGTATTAAGAACTTGGAGAGCCAAGTTAGTCAAATCGCCAACGCTGTAAGCAAGTTGGAAGCTATAGAATCAAGCAAATTGCCATCACAGACAAAGCTCAATTTGAAGGTGCATTTCAGTTTTATCTCTATTTATGATGGCTCTAAGGCGGGACAAGTGTCCACATTGAACAAGATTGATGAATCGGAGGAAAAAAATGAAGACGAATTGCGCGGCATGACTGCTAAAAGCGCGGCCGCGCAATTGTCAAACCGCGCAATACAGTCTCAGTTGAGATTGCGCGGGGTGGGTGTTAAGTGCGCGGCCGAGCAATCTAATTGCAACCCGTGCAATCTGGGCGATTGCAAAGATCCTTCTAAAACTCATTTGAAGCCTATGTACCTGTTCCACCCTTTCCTGAAGCCTTAAAAGAAACCCGGAAATTGAAAGTGACAAGGAGTTGTTCGAGGTTTTCAATACATGCAAAGTAAATGTCCCGTTATTGAAAATGATCAAGAGTGTACCCCGGTATGCCAAGTTTTTAAAGGAGTTGTGCACTTTAAAAAGGGGACAGAAGGAGAAAAGTCAAAAGCAAGTCAAAGAGAAAGAACATGTGTCTGCTGTGTTTCAAAAGCGTCTGCCTGAAAAGTGTAGTGACCTTGGCATGTTCACCATTCCTTGTATGATCGGAAGCACCAAGGTGAATGAGGCTCTAATTGATTTAGGTGCATCTGTTAATGTTATGTCGTCCTCCTTATATGAGAAACTCGGTATGGAACCGTTGAAAGAAACCCGAACTATAGTTGAATTGGCTGATCATTCCACTGTCCGGCCCAAGGGAAAATTTGAAGATGTATGGGTTACTCGGTGGACTCCTTGACATATCCGGCTGATTTTCAGATCTTGGACATGGGACTGGGGGCTGGAAAAGAGTCTATGTTGCTAGCAAGACCATTTTTAAAGACGACAAATACAAGGATTGACATTCCACAAGGCACATTAAAGATGGGATTCGATGGCAAGGAGAACGGATTCCATAGCTCCAATCCTTCTTGATATCCTTTTTACGTCAAGCTAAAGACGTTAAATAAGCGCTTCTTGGGAGGCAACCCAAGGTTTAAGTTTAGTTTTGCTTTGCTTGTTGTTTTAAGTTTTTAGTTTTTGCTTTTGTTTTGTTTCAGTTTTTTTAGTTTTAGTAGAAATAATCCTCAAACCTACAAATAGCTCGGGCAAGCATTGGAAAACGTACCCAAGTACTTTTTACAGTAGATAAAAACTCGGATTAGGGACTAAAATTGTGTGGCCAAGTAATTAGGCCCTTAACCCGAGCAACCTTGGCATAACAAGATTACGCGGGTTAGGTGCTAAAAGCGCGGTCGTGCAATAGGGCACCTAAATAGCGCAATCCCAGCTGAGGGACACTTACGCGGCTTTGCATATTGTGCGGCCGCGCAATCTGGGTTAAACCCGTGCAATTAGCCATTTTCAGCGAACCCAAATTAAAATAAACCCGAGTCCCTTTCTTTCTTCCTCGTGGTATAACACTACCCCTCTCATTCCTCTCAAGCCCCCATTGAAGCTCAAGCATTCAAGCTCCATTGAAGCCCATTCAAGTCGGTTTTTTAACCCCAATCAAGCAAAGAACTCAAAATCATGCGAGATTCAAGTAAGTTTTCTCAAAATTTCTCTTCAATTTCGGTTTTAGTAATTAAACCTAGATCTACATTTGGCTAGAAAAAACCCAAAATTTCTCCCTTTAGGCTCGGATTTAGGCTTATCTCCTTCATAAAACTTCATTTACTGCATGATTCTAGCCTAGATTTGTTTTTTATTTGAGCTTTTTATCAAATATCCGAGTTAACCAAGATTAAGGATTAAATATTGATTAAATTGTTCTAGATAGTGGGGTGAAGAGGTGATTGAGGGATTTATTTGGTTGATTCTATATATATTGATGTGGTTCTCCTTGCCGGGACAATAGAATTGTGTTTGCTTGGTTTGTTTGTGGTGCTTGTGCAGGTATTTGTGAAATTATGGGTAGAAAAAGGGATAGAACAGATGGAGCATCTTCATCTCATGCTGCTAGTCAGGGTGTTCATCTGGTTCCTCCTACTGTGGAGGGAGAGAACACTCCAAATACCTATGCGTTTAGTCTGACAAAGCATAACCACATAGCCTAGTTTGATATGCTGAAAGACAGAGAGTGGAAAACAACAAGGTTTATCGACTGGGGATTGATGGATGCTCTTGGTCTATCACATCTTTTAAGGGAGATGGATGCATATGCTGAAATGGGGGCAGTTCTTACAGTTGTGTGAACCCACTTTCAAGGGGTTAACACTTGAGTTTTTGAGCACTTTGGAGACAAATTATAGAGGTGAAGGGGAGTGCAAATTTCTGCTGGGAGGTACAAAGAGGAAGATGACCTTGAAGCAGGTAAAAAATGTGTTTGGGTTCTGTAACTTTCAAGGTAATGATCTTGTGTGGAACGAAAATGGTGCTACATGGGCTGATAAACATTTTTGGAGGTCCATCACAAGGAGACCCACATATAATCCTACCAGGGAAAAGGCCTCTCCCATTACTCACCCAACCATTAGAGTCTTCCAGAGATTTATACCTTGTACTCTGAATGGGCGGGGTGATGGTGGAAACAATTGCCCTAAGAAAGATGTTGTTGTGTTGGGCGCTTGTTTGAAAAGGAAGAAGCTGAATTTGGGTGCTATGCTGATGCACCATCTGGCTCATGTTGGAAACAAGGAAGGTGGAGCCATCTGTATTGGTGGGATTGTGACCCATCTAGCCAGGCATTTTGGAGTTGATCTTGACAGGCTACATGTTGATATTCCGCCCTTGGCTATGGACTTCACCATGCTTAAAAATTATGGGTGCTCTTTACAAGTACATAAACTTTTATTTTTGGGTGATTGGAGATTCCAAGAGAGTGATAAAGCTCCATGATGGAGCTAGAGTGAGGATTGGGAGCAGCCCGACCAACTAGTTTACTAAAGTTCGGGTTGGAGATCTAGAGTTTAGTGATGTCAAGGGCCCTGTTAGGGGTAAAAAGAAGACTCCAGTTGCTATTTAGGAGGTGTCTGATGAAGAAGAGAGGTATGATGAGGACATTGTTATGGCTGATGAAGAAGAGGATTCTGATGAGGATGAAGAATCTGATGAGGAGGATGAGTTTTAGGAAGAAAACCAGCAGAGACAGTTTGATCCATCTTTGCCTGCTGGGGGTGGTCTCCACTATTCTGATGCTCAATTCAGTCAGATGATGGATATGATGAGACAGATGCAGCTGGACAACACACAACGTTACAATGATATGACATCTCGCATTAATTAGAGCTAACAGAACATGAGGGGCTATGTGGATGAGAGGTTCACCTCGTACCAGACTCATCAAGATTAGCAGATTGTTACTTTTCAAGCCCGCCAAGATGAGCAGTTTAGGCTGCTCAACACTAGACTTGATGGATGGAGTTCGGCTGGCTCTCCACATCACTAGTCCTACCCTCAGTATGCTTTCCCCGACCCGCCATATCCTCAATATCCGCCATACCAACCACCTCCTACAGAGTATCCGCCACCACCATAGGATTACCTGCCGTACTACCCGGACAGCTAGAGTTTTGTGAGTTTTTCTCATTCTCTTTACTTTTTTACTATACTTTGGGGACAAAGTATGTTTTAAGCATGAGGGAAGATAATTACTTTTGCATTGCATGTAGTTGCATTAGATTAGGTCATATTTATAATTTTTGCATGCATTGATTAAAATCCTGAAAAAATAAAAAAAATCAGAAAAATTCGAAAAAAATACAAAAAGAAATGCATTTAGGTTCTTATTTCCCCATTGGTTGATTTTTCTTGTTTTTCTATGCTAAGTATAAGTTCTAACCCATGATATGCATGATTTGTTGAAGTTGATATGATATGAGCATGATCATTTATTGATTACCTTTGTTATAGGACTATGCATGTATATAGCTTGAGTTTTAGATTCATTCTGAAGTTCTAGACAAAATTTGCCTTGTGAGATTTTTGGCCTTTCATGATATATGTGTTCTCTACATTCTTGAGTGCATCACCATGATTATCTAGCTCTAGAACTTGCGTTAATACTCTTTTTTCAAGGCTGCTTTATATGATTAAATGCATGACATTAAAATGATTGAGGCAATGTTTTTCAGAAGCCTATTATTTCCCTTCCTACCTTACAAGATCCATGTTCTTGACACCCCATTCTTTTAAGCTTTAAGCCTATTTTTGATAGCTCCAACAAAATTTTCCTAGCCTAATAAGCTTGACCCATCCGGGATTTAGGACTTTAGGTTATGTTTTTGCTTTAGTGTGAGTTATGTACAAGTATGGGGGAATTGGAAGAAAAGGTGGAAAAGAGGAAATACAACTCTTGGTTGCAAAGTGGAAAGCGAAAAAATGAAGATGAAAAGTATGTTGCAAAGCAAAGAAAAGTTGAGTTCAAATGTTAGTAATCTTAATAAGTGTAAGAGAAAGAGTTGAAGAAGAGGCAAGAAAAAAAGTGAAAAAAAAAGAAAAGAAAAAAAAAGAAGAAACAAAGTGCATAAATGAGTGTATAGAGTTGAAAATGACAATTTGGGAGAAATAAGAGAAGAACGTGTTGAAGTTTGGGTTTAAGATTAGTTCTTTATCCCGGATCTAGCACCACAAGCCAAATATGATCCCTTCCAAATTTCTCTTTACCTTGGCTCCATTACAACCCTTAAAAAGACCTCTTGATTTTTCTTACGTGTTTGATCCCCAGCGGAGATTTAGAACTCTGATGCAAGCTTATGGTAGTCTAGTTTTTATGGTTGATTTTGAGTGAAACACATACCCTCAAACACTTGAGAGTTTGAGTGCAAATACAATTACTCTGGTGAGGTCTAGAATGAATGAATGGTCTTTGCTCTATGCTTGTCATAATGCATGTGAGGAAGTCTTAGTCGGGTTTTTAAATATATGTGAAATGCTTGTTTGATTTTAGATGGATGTATGATTGCATTTTTGTGGTGTGTTTGGATTTATGTCTTGCTTGAGGACAACCAAAGGTTAAGCATGGGGGAATTTGATAGCTTGCATATAGAAGTAGTTTAGATGCATGTTTTATATATGTTTCACCTAGTTTTAGGTTGGTTTTTATGTAGTTTTTAGGTTTTTGTGTTGTCGGGTAGTATGCGCTTGTTTGCTCGGTTTTGCAGGTTTTTAGGTTTATGAGCAACAACGGGACAAGTCTTAGTTGATCTTGGTGGTGGTGGTGGACGAGTTAAAGAGAGCTAGGAGGTGTTGCAATGAAGATTGAAGAAGTAGAAGAGAAGAGCCAAGAACAAGGTGAACGCTCATGATACATGCCGAGCAATCAAGCCGAGCAATCGCAACTAGAGATGATTACGCGGGATGACATATTGCGCGGCCGCGCATTAGGTGAAACCAAGCAATCTGGGAATTTCACGAGGACATCACTTGGGCCGAAAGTTTTGGGCCGATCTCTTGGTTTTTGGGCTTCGGGTTATATCTTCCGAGTAATATTAAAGATAGCTTGTTAAGGGGTATTTTGAGAGACATATATATCTTATGTTAGTTTAATTTAAGATAATTTTTGATAAACTTTTGGAGGCTAGGGTTTTTCTCTCTTGAGGCAGACTTTGAAACCTTTGTAAGTTTTTCTTAATTTCAATTATGCATTGCTAAATCTTTTGTGTTTGACTAGTTATTGAAATCACAGATTGCATAATATTGTGAGGTTTGATCTGTCATTTAATTGAATCTAGACGTTGTTTTAGGTTGTTCAATGATTAGGGTTGTTTTGACTGTTAGTTCTTTCAACTAGAAGTGAAGTTTGGGTCATAATCCTTAGTAGGAGTATAATCCACAATAGATTATTCAAGTGAATTGAGAATCAAGAGAATCAATGATCAATAAGCATATCTATGATGGATTTAACTAGTTGAACATATCTCTCTCATATATTTATAATCAATTTTGCATTCATATTTACTTTTTAGTTTGCATCTTAGATATGATAATCATTCATTAAACCCCCCTTTTGGTTACTTGACATATAAGTAAAAGCACAAATACACAAGTCCTTGTGGGATCGACCCTTACTTACCGCTCTACTGAGTTGGTTAAGTTAGGTTTCTTTGATAGGTATTAACGATCACCGAAAATACCTCATCGGGTAGGCTATTGTGGAATTCGTGGCTTCATTAGTAGTACTCCACAAGTTACTAATCCTTCCTGGAAAAGCATATTCCCCATACAGTGGTGCCACATATTCTCCTCCCGGATCAAAAATCAGTATTTCTCAACCATCATCCTTTGCAACCCAACTAGCTATTCATTTTTCAAACTCCATCTTCAGGGAAGGGCATATACTTGTCACATACTTCTCGAATCGAACCTCATCGTGCTCGATCGACTCATTCTTGTTGTTGTTAGCTGACTTGGGTAATTTATCGAGCAGTTGGTGGGCGTTCACCTCTAAGGACTCCTTCACCAAAACTGAAACAAACTTTGCCTCGACTTGAGCAGTTTCTTTGTCATTTATCGTAGCGTCATCAATTTTCATCATAAAACGATCATCATCGTTCATCATAAAACGCTAAGAATTTTCATCAAAACCCTCATACGACACGATTTGCATGCTTTCACTTTGTTGACGCATTTTTTCAAACACCTTGGGAGCGTCTAATTCAGAGCATTCTCTTATCATAATCTGTTTGTGCATCAACTCCATTTGATCGATTTCTTCATCGACTATCAAGGGCACCTCAATTTTCAGCTCGTCCTCGAAAAAATTCAACTTTGAGTTAGCTTGTATTGCCTCGAAATCCTTGGAGACTGTTGACTTTGAGCGTTTTGGGAGTTCAATGCTTCCTTCGATCCAGCCAAGGAGCTTATTAATTTCATCAAACCACTCGTGATCTTGGCTCTGTACGTCCTCGGGAACCACATTAAACAAATTTGTTATGGCTATGGCCCCTTTTGAGCACTCGATGAATTGAATTTGAGGTACATTTAGGTGGTTGATGATGAAATTTTGTAAATCTGAGATGGCACTGATCGTCTTGCGCGTCTCCTTGAAATGCTTCGCAACACTAACATAGACTGGCTCTTCACTAACCATTGTAGTGGACTCCGTTGACAAAAGTAGGAGGTTCGAAAGCTTTTATACCATTGATACGGGAAATTTGGATTGACCAGATAATCCCAAGAAAGAGCCCAGATTGAGCTCGAAACCAAGTGTCCCAAGCCTAATGATCGAATACGAGTGAAGAAGAAACGATCCGAGGGTGATTAGTGACATGGATAGATTTGAGAGAGTATTTGAGATTTGGGAGAAATTGATTTGTTTTTTATTATTGAAATCATAGCCTTCAAAGGGCATAAACATGGAAGGAGTTGAACCGGAACAAACCGGATATAGTAAATCATAGGCGTAAACCGGGTCTAATAATCCTACAACATATTTTCTTTCCTTGTTTGTCGGAAGACAAAATTAGCTAACACGTGATCGTGAACAAGGAAGCTGGTGGCGTCGACTGCGGTTGCGGGGAGTAGTTTGCTTTGCAATCGATGCCACTCTCTGAGTGTTTTTTGTTCAATTGAGAGTGGTAGTGACTCGAATGGGTGGCGAAGGGGGAAATGTTGTTTCTTTTCTAAAACATGCTTCAAGGTTTTAATAAATGACAACCAAACACACTTTTACAATTTATGCAATAAAATGCTTTATAATACAATTTTGCATTATAATACATGTAATCCAAACAGGCTCCAAGAGGGCCAACAAAAATAAGCATTAGGCAATGTTTTTCATTTTAATATTGTATGTTTTAATTTGTGGAATCTATTTTTTCGAGATCTAACGTGATGAGGATTTTTATTCTCTCCAAAAATATTTTTCTCTTGTGACCCATTCTCTAATTTTTAAGGGAAGATTTTTTTTTTTGTTTTAAATATTATGTTATTCAAAAATTTATGCCAAGGATAAAATGTTAATTAAATTTTTTGTTGGATAAAAATGTCTTCTTTATGATTGCTTATTTGTTAATCTAACTTTAAAATGGTAATTAAATAATTTGTTGGATAGACTTATCTAGAAATTAATGTTCTCATCCGCAAGGAAGCTCTAGGAAGGAGTGCTTCCTTATTACTACCTAGTAAAAAAATGATAATTATATATTATTTGGATAAAAACTTTCCCTTATGATTGCATATTTACTAGTATGTATTCCAATACCTTGTACGGGTTTTTAATAAAACATTAATAAAATAGATATTTTAAATATTTTTTATTTGAGAAAAAATAACGATGTAAATGCTTAAATATAAATTGTTGTTATGATCCGCGTAAAAAGATTAGATTATATTAATAAGATTGCTAGTAATATAGGGTTACAAAGATTATATTAATTTAAGATATCTTAGTTAAAAAACGATTTTATCTAAATATAAAATAGATATTCTATAATTTGTGTGATAGCATAAAAAAATATCCTAATGATCTTCCAATCTATCATATCAAATAAAGATTGTTTAGTAATGAGATTTTCTATCCTATATTATAAAAATATGGATAAGAATTTATCATATCCAAAAATAAAAGATTAATATTCTTAAAAAAAGGGTGATGTGGTCCAATCTGAAAGTGACATGTGTCGTTTAATTATTTTTTTAACCTCCGCTTTAGGTTATAGTTATCATCCTTAAGAATATATAATACAATAATATGACTATTGTTATTAATATACAATGATCTACTACTTTCTTTATGAACAAAATTTAAATATAATTATATAATGAAAAAGAGTCTCGTGCGAACGCCCACGTGTGTGATAAATGAGAAAGCTCTCTGGCCGTTCGATCGTATCACACGGATGGTTTAGATTGCTCTTATCTTAAAAAAAACTATAAAAAAAGGAAACGCGGCACGCGGACCATTTAGGAGACGTGCTTTCTCTCTCTCCCCATTTCTCTCTCTCTCTCTCTCTCTCACTCTCACTTTTACAGTTTTCGAAGCGGTTTTCAAGCAGTTCAAGCGTGAATTTGTTCAATCAAAGCTATTTCGGAGTGATTTCGAGCCTAATTCTTACCTTTAACGCTATTAGAAAGCTCAATCCAATTCTATATGGAGAATCAAAGTTCATCTCAAGAGAATCAAGTTTTTTATCTCTCGTTTTAAATTTACTGAAACCCTAGGTTTTTTCGTTTGTTATTTGTGTTTGCCGAGTGTATATACACTAAATGTTTGATCAATTGTGTGTTTTTTGGTGTTTATTTGAGTTGTTTGAAGTTGATAGTGTCGATTTAGGGTTTTGTGCTTTTCTGAATAAAAAAATGCATGAATTGTTATTTTCTTTTTACTCGATTTCTGGTCCTACCACTTGAATAAAATACAAATTGTGTGTGCATGTGCGTATTTGATGTTTTTTGATGTTGAGTTTTGCAATAGGTGATTGTGGATTTGATAGTTGCATGAAAGGATTTGGTATACGTGCGTGTGAAAGTGTTAGTGATCTTGTGTTGACTTTTGTTCATTCATTTGTGCATATTTGTTCATTCAAACTGGCATAGCATTTGTTCATCAAAAACTGGCATTTGTTCATAAAAAACTTGTATTTTGTTCATCAGAAACTGGCATTTGTTCATCAGAAACTTTTATTTTGTTCATCAAAAACTTGCATTTGCTCATCAATAAAATCAAACATTGTGGTGGATACATGTGTGATTTTGTGCTTTGTATCTCTTGTTTATTTAGGGAATAAACATCTCGGATCAACTAAACAACGTTCAACAAATTATAAACAAGTAAAACATCTAAGGTTTCCATTTTTTTTGTATTGTTGTTTTGATATGTTTTTTTGTGCTTTTAAAATATGAGTTTATACTATTTTTATCCCTTTTTTGTAATAGAAATCAGGAGCAAATCTGGAAGTGATGCCTCTTCCACCGTCGAAAAGAATGTGAGAAGAAAATCAATTGCTAAAAAGCCGATTTAAAAAGCAATTGCTACCGAAGTGCCTTTATTGAGGCAAAAGTCGGCCGTTGAGTCGTCTCCATCAAATACGAGACGTCGACTGGACAAGGGGAAAAAGGTTGCGTCTGATGAATTCCCCGATAATGCGTTGCTAATTGATATGATCCCTAGAAAGGGAGTGATGATAAACGAACCATCTGAGAGGAAAACTGATACTGTTGCTGGTGAATTACAAGTTGTTGGTGAATTACAAGGTGTTGGGAAAAAGTCAAAAGCGAAGGTGCCATTGAGAGAGTTTAAGCGTGGACATTTTTCGTTGAATCATAGGAACACTCCCAAGCTAATTTGTGAAGTTATTGCTGGTTTTGAAGGGGGAAGCAAGTTTACTGCTCTTAAAGAGATGGGGTTTGAGCACCTCATACAGTGGAATGTGATTGATCTACCTAGTAAGCTGTGCTACTATGTTGCTAGCTTTTTCAACCCTGCATCATGTACATTGAAGATTGGTGATGGATCAGGTGTTAACATGTGCAATTTTACCTTGGTCTACCTCGTGGTCCAAGGATAATTTCTGTCCCGAAGACTCTCAAGCATTCAGATATGTACAATAGTTTCAGAGAACAATTTGTGTTGGCTGAAATTGATGAGGTGACAGGGAAGAACAAATTGATGGTGTTTGAGAAGATCAAAATTGGGCTTTTGAGTACAGTGATCTAGGAGGCTGATAACGGTGGTGCTTGGTTTAGGAGGAACTTCATTATATTTTTCTATATCCTTTGTATAGAGAGCATTCAAAATGGTGGTGTAAACTTAGAGTTCTTAGATCATTTATTAGACTTGGACAAGATCAATGAGTACGATTGGTGTGCTCATCTTGTTGAGAAGTTGGTTGAGAATGCTTATTCATGGAGGAAAACAAACAATGGGTTTTTCAGAGGATCTCACATTTGTTCATCAGAAACAAGCATTTTTTCATCAGAAACTAGCATTTATTTATCACAAACTAACATTTGTTCATCACAAACTAACATTTGTTCATCACAAACTAACATTTGTTCATCAGAAACTAGCATTTGTTCATCAGAAACTAGCATTTATTCATTAGAAACTAGCATTTGTTCATCACAAACTAACATTTGTTCATCAGAAACTAGCATTTTTTCATCAGAAACTAGCATTTGTTCATAGCATGTTGTGTCTTTTTTTCTTAAAAAAATTATGTACTTATATTGATTACTTCTTGTGCAGTCATTTATGAACGAACATCTTGAGATGTCAATGGAGCTTGCATCATCTTTAAGGAGATATCTTGCATCAGAAGGGTGTTTCATCATCATCCCAACTAGCACCCAAGAAGATGCTGAATCGCCAAGCCAAAATTCATTCGTGGAGGAAGCTACAAAGGTTTTGGATGAAATTGACGCCGCACTGAAGGAAAAGAAGCGTTTTGAATTACCTTCTTTTGACCTGGGTGTGTTTCCATCGAGGGATGATTGGGTTGGTGTTTCAGATATTGGTAGGGAAAGCGTTATGATGCAAGAAGATGAGGTCAATGAGGTTGATGTGACAAGGAAGAAGGAACTAAAGATTTCCTTTGTTTGTAAGGGATTAATTGATGAACAAATTAGTCTGAGGAAGACAGGAGAAGGATTGAAGAGGAAGAGAAGTTGAAAAGGGATGAAGAGGACAAGAAGATAAGAGAAGAAGAAGAAAGGAGGAAGCAGGAAGAGGAAGAGTTGGAAGCCATATGGAGGGAGGATGCATTAATACAAAAGTTATGCGACCCCCGTCATGGATGCTAGCCAGGAAGCCGACTCATTCACACTTCGCTCAGATGGCCCTGTCACCCGTGCCAGAACTCGCGCAATCCAGACGACGACGCAGTCTCTCGTGTCGCGCCTTACTGCAGGCCACGACGCGCCCCTCTCCGCGTCGACGCACACTGCCTTGTGCGTCCTCGGTGTCGAGGAACCTCAGGTTGAGCCCACGATACCAACGTTCACCACCTTGGCACCATCGGACTCAACCCTTGCACCGGCCCTAGGATCGCAACTTGAGGTTCAAGTGCCCCGCGCCCCGCCTGGCGCGCCAGCATCTTGGCAGCGCCGTAGTAGCCTCGCCAGCGCCGTGTCATGCCTCGCCAGCGCCGCGCCAACCCAACGATGACCTTGTCGCGACACTTCGGTCATGGTCACGGACGACCTATCCTATTTCTAGTATTTTTTGCATGGTTTCCATTTCCAAACATTGCTATTAGTAGTTTTATATAATAAGGAAGAGTTTATTGGGCCTTGCGTCGATGGACACATATGATGCGCCACTGGGCCTAGCCTGCGTGTTAGCCTTAGGCGCACCGCACTAGCATTAGGGTTTTTCATACTTTTCTTGTGCTGTCTCTATATATATGGGGCTATTTTCATTCAGCGCACACTTTGGGATTAATATAGTTGAGGATTTTGCTCCTAATTCTTCCCTAGTGCCATTGCGCCGCCACTAATATCAATAATTCTCGTGTTCTCTTGCAAATTATTCTCGTGTTTTCACAAGACTTGCTCAATCCAACATTGAGTCGAGTCTCTCAAAGCCTTCCGCCACGTATTTCGAGACCTACTACTCAAACACCGCAAAGATCCGTCCTATCCCGAACGAGGGACGCATCAACTGGCATCAGAGCCAAGGTTTGAGTAAGTCTCGTTATTACCCTTTTTCGTTCAATCAAACACAATCCTTTTCGCTGCATTAACCATAGATTCCATCCTCCACTTAGTTAACCTGCATCTAGGGCTCGAATTTTTTTCTTTGCGTTCGTAATTGATAAAAAAAATTAACTGTTACCCTTACTCGATTAGATCTATTGATTTGGGTAAAGATTTGGCTTTCTTTTGCTAGTTGCATGAACATAGGATTTGTTTTGCCAATTTCTCTCGTACTTCTGTCGAGTTACTTGCGTGTTGATTTGCTTATTATCTTGTTAAATGATTCTAGAAGAGAAAGCCTAGAGTTCGTTGTAACCTTGCATTAAAAAAACAATCGGATATCACAAAGCAAAATAAGGCAAGATATTCCCGATTTTTATTATTCTTAAAAAAATATCTTTTGGAGATCAGAAGCCAAAATAAGGCAAGATCTAACAAATCCAATCTTTTATTTTCGACAACCCTAATCGGCTGCATACTCATTGCTTGTTTGATTTTGGTTTCAACATCTTCCTTTCTTGCTTTCCTTGCATTGTGATTTTCGGATCCATTTCATTGATCGCGTTGAGTGACCTTAGCCTTTCGAATTCTTGTTCGTGTAGTTTGAACATTAAGGGTCGGCTTGACTTAAGCGAACCGTAAACTCGTTGTTTTTTGCTTGTGAACTTCTTACTGCGATGAATGGTATTACTATAGGTACCGTCTCGGAGTCAGGCAATGAAGATAAACGAGACAACACCAACAACAATCCGGCGTCGCAGAATGCCAATCAAAACTTCCCTTCTGAAGCCTTGGCGCGCATACAAGTGCTCGAATAACAATTAGCCGAGAGCCAAGCCCAATCGAAGCACACCGTGCCGGGGGCTCAAGTTCTCGTTTCGGAGATTCACGTCAATCAGGGGGTCTCCGCGGAGGACGTCGCACGAGCTCGTGCCAAGGGGAAGCAACATGCTCAGCCTTCATCTCAATTCGGCACAATCAATCGAATGCAGTCGATCAAAGAAGGTTGCCACTATGATAAGCACGATGGTGGTCCCCGGACCGCGGATCGCTATCAAATGGCGCGAGCTTATTGGGACACACAAGTGTACAACGTATATTCCGTTGAGGAGTATGACTCCGAGGAGTATAGACGACAACACACGAGTGGGGATCCCAACAAAAAGAAGAAAAAGCATAAATTTCAAGTGTATGTTTACGAAACCAAAAAGCGGAAGCACGAGGCCAAGTACTACGACGTCGATGCATATAGAGTTGAGGATGATCTCGAGCATCAAAGTGCTCGGAGTCCATTCTCAGATTTTGAGGATGACATTGAGGAATTTAGTGATTATTCTAACGAATCTATTTTTGAGCATCCACATGTGCAGGATCCCGAGGAGCTTGACAATCGGCCTTCTGATTGGATCCCACCGCCGCGCCTCACCAAGAACCGTAAGGAGTACAACCGTGCCTATGGCTTGGCGCGCAAGGACACCTGCAAGGGACGACGCGACAGGGATCGGGTTGCACGACGCTCTCGGAGACCAGATGATGGTGACGATCTTGACGATGGCGATGGCGATCGAGGCCCGCCTCGGCACCGGCGCGATCGTCGCGCGCACTCGCCTCGGCGCCGCAGCCCACATCTTGACAACGATCTGCGAGAGGGTCATGATCCACGCCACACCCGCCGAGACATCATGGTAAAATTCGAACCTTTTTATAGCACTTATGATCCTGATGTTTTTATTGAGTGGTTGCAAGGAACGGAGCACACACTCCATCATTTAGGTTATGAAGACGATGAGAAGGTCGAAGTTGTGACCTTGCACTTCCATGGTGCCGCTCGGACATGGTGGAACCGATTCGAGTCCAAAAGGATTAGAAAAGGAAAGCTCCTTATCCGAGAATGGCATCAACTAGTTTACATCTTGAAGAAGAGGTACCCGACTGACTACAAGGACAATATGCACATCGAGATCATGCACATCAAGCAAGGTTTCACGACCCCGGAGGAATTCTTTCCCAAACTCGAAGACATGTTTTTCAAGGCTGGCATGAGCATCTCTCCCTCGGTTATGCGAACAAGATTCATCTCGGGATTGAGGCAATCGATCCAAGATTGCTTAAAGATTCTGCCAATCAAAGATCTCAATAATTTGGTTCACACCGTGATGCAAATTCCTAAACAAGAGATGTGAACTAAATCTGGTTGGCTGAATACAAGGTATGCCTCAAACCCTAGTCAATTGAGTTTTTCTACTAACCGTGCGCCTTCTTCCGTGTCACATGGAAAGACAGGTTCCCAATCGAAGACCGAAATTGCGCCTTCAAAAGCCCCAGCTGCACCGCGCAATGCAGAGCCAAGTGTCAATAGTGCCCGCGACATGGCGTGCTACAAGTGTGGGGGACGTGGCCATATTATGAGGAACTGTCCAAACCAAAAGAAGATCTTGTTTACGGCTCAAGGGGATCAGTATGAGAGCCAAGAAGAAGAAGAGATCGACGCGCCTAGTGCCGACACCACAAATTTGGAGTGCGATCCTTCCGATACAATTAGAATATCCAAGCTTCAACTACTGACTCGCCGAGCTTTAAGCATGCGAGAGGCACCTAAAACCGATCAACGGGAACAACTCTTCGATCCATACCCGTTGTTAGGTCAAGAACGTGTCCTTGAGCGTCATTATAGATTCTGGCAGTTGTGCAAATTTCTTGTCCAAGAAGGTGGTCGATCACTTCAACTTGCCAACGACGCCAGATCCGCAACCTGTTCAAGCTCCAATGGATCTCAAACGAAGGTGGAGATTGGGTAAATGACTCGGCTAAAATCGTTGTTGCCAAGATCAAAGATAAATAACCCTAAACTACTAACTAGTATAGCAAGAAAGCAAGGGGTCGAACCCAAGAGAATCGGGATTCTGATCAATTAGCAAAAGCAAAGACAGGGGTTTTGGGAGTTCAGGAAAATAAACAAACAAGCAAATATTATTGGGATTAAATCAATTGGAAGAAAGCAGAGTTCATTCAATCAATTCCACCTTTTTAATCATTCGATCATCAATTCATCCACTTTTCTATTAATTCCCTAGTTAATTCCAATCCTTATAAAAGATTTCCGCTTGTCCACGGTCCAAGCGAAAGGATGATATGAACAAGAACGCTTAATTCAAATCATGAAAAGTATTAAGGATAGAAGGATATTAAATCATGCAATCAAGCTACGAGTCTCATGCATAAAATAACAATCAAATACTCTTTCTCAATTCTAGTCCACGGTCCTAGAAAAGAGTTGTTTCAAAGATAAATAAAATTGCACAAACAACAATCAAACCTAATCTAAACAGTAGATCTAAGTCAATCAAACAAGTTGATCAGGCTTATCAAATCAAACATAGATCATATAAATAAAAACAAGAGTTTTGATATTAACCAAGGGATAGAAAAGTTACCAGAATCTCACGAATTACATAAAAAGGCTTCCTTGATCCAACAAACTCCAAAGGAAATTAGTTCTCCATAAGAGAGAAAAATACTAAAATCTGAATAATTGAAAACTAGATCTAAGAGAGAATTCAAAACAAAGCTCCAAAACTAGGTCTTAATAGTCTCGAACTAAGCGTACGAAATCAAATAAATTCGGAAATAATATAAAAATAGATAGATAGAAAGATCAGTCGCCGCTTCGGAAATATGCTGATGTGGAACTCCGCGGGCGCGGTGAACAACCTCCGCGATCGCGGACCTGATCGTGACAGAATTCCAACGCTGTTTTCGAAAGATGTTTTGACCACATTAGAGTTGGAATTTCGACTCGGAGTAAAAATATGAATTGTATATCTTCGAGTTAGCTTTCCAATGATACCAAATTCATCTTCATACAACTACCGTAGCTCCCGAACGATGTGTCACAAGAAAGTGGTGTCAAAACAACTCCAAATCAACATTGTCTTCAAAACTCTAGCAATTCTCCAAATCGTGTCTTCGGTCTTCATATGACAATTATGCTCAAAACTAACCTAAACAAACTTAAATCATACCTAAAATACAAGAGTTAACCTATACTAAATAGAGCTTATCAAATTTCCCCATACTTAAACCTTTCTCGTCCTCGAGTAAGCTCAAAATAAATCTAACAAGAAATCTTTTCAAGGTTTACAACATAGTACAAGGGAAGACAAAAAGCACTCACCTCACCAATCCGAACCCAAAATAGAGAAATAGTGAGCAAAGACATGAAAGCTCAAACACACACCTGACCAATACAAAATATAACACTCAAGCTCAAATAAGTGTAGTGCAACCTAGGATCTACCCAACATCTAAAGTGTAATCCCCAGACCCCAAAGTAGAATATGATCCTAAACACTCTGATTTTACCGCTCATTCTACTTAGGCGCCCTTTCGGGTTTTCACCTAATCACTCATTTCATTTTTTCTTAGGTGCGCTCACAAATACTCACATCTCCCACAAACCTCATATTACCCCAGCCTAATGTTGGTCCGGGTTATCTGCTTATTACGTGAGCCGCCCTTTCGGGTTTTCAGCTCATCCTAGGATTTTATATGCCTTTTTTATATTTTTATGGCTTTTTTATTTTTTTTATTTTTTTTTAAAATTTCTCTATACAAAACATGGAATAAGGATCCCATAAAATAACGAAAAATAAACTAGAAAGCAACTAACTAGGATAGGCGTAGTGAGTACTTCCTCCCCCATACTTAAATCCTTCATTGTCCTCAATGAAGTAAAGAAAAAGGAATTAAGCATAGAAGAGGAAAATCAGAAGACTCACATACGAAAGAAGAGAAGAATGAACTCCAGGAATTATAAGCATCAATCTCAGGAACGAACTGATTTGTCAGGGAACGAACCGCAACCATCGTCTTCACAATTCAGCAACCAAATCCACACCATAGGACGTCTCCAACGAGAATGAACTGAACTCCTCAAAATAATAAAAACTCTGACGACGGTAGCATCCCCATACTTGAACATTTCCAAGGAACTAGACATGGAAAGATATAGAAAAATGGATGGGTGGATGATGGTAGAATATGGAAGAACACTTTTTTTTCTCTCTTCTTTTTTTCACCCAAAAACCTTTTAGGGGTTTCACCTGAAAGCCTTTTATTTTTTATTTTTTTTTATTTTTTTTAAAAAAATAGTATCTTGTCGCCGATGCACAGTACCCCGATCGCGGTGAAGGACCTCCGCGATCGCGAAGCTATTTACTAGTACCTATTCGCTTTTTTCTGTGTATTTCGAGGAATAAAATCCCCAAAATATTTTTGTTTTTTCGAACCTAGTACCTGCATGTTAGTCCGACAAAACCAAAACGAAAAACTAAAACTAAAACTAAACTAAAAAAAAACAGAAAGAAAAGAAAAGAAAAACTTACATCGGGTTGCCTCCCGAGCAGCGCCTTTGTTTAACGTCGTTTGGCCCAACGTCCTTTATGCTCAAAATGGATCATCATCTATCTGAAACTGGACCTTTTTCCCTTCATGTGCCATGGATAATAGGCCCTTTGAAACATCAATTACGGCGCTCGTCGTCTTCATAAATGGACGACCCAACAGCAAAACTGGGTCGTATCTCCCCTTACCAATTTCCAAGACATAAAAGTCTGTTGGAAAAATTAATCCATCCACCTACACTAAAACATCTTCGACAAATCCTTTCGGACTCACATTAGAGTGGTCAGCCAATTCAATAGTAATATTAGAATCTTGTAATGGCCCTAGACCTAACCTCTCATAGATGCTAAGTGGCATGACATTAATGGATGCACCTAAATCAAGCATAGAATGCTCAATTTTTGCCTCACCGATTGTAACGGGAACAGTAAACCTCCCTGGATCTCCATACTTCTTAGGAAATTGCCTTTGAAGCATGGAAGATACATTTTCAGTATTTTCAACAAGATTAACTTTTGTAACCTTCCCCTTCTCTTTTTGCTTCCTCTTGATAGTGCATAATTCTTTCAAAAATTTAGCAAAATGAGGAATGCTTTGAACAAGTTTAAGTAAAGGGACATTTACCTCACACTTGGAGAAGCTTTCAAAAATTTCCTTGTCATTGGCAGGCCTCTTGGTGTCTTTCAGTGCCTCAGGAAATGGTGGAGCGGGCTTTTGAGAAGCCATGGGGGGAAACTGATGTCGAACGTAAGAATCTTCGGGTTCAGCTACAGATCCGTGGGCGCGGTAAGAATTCCGCGGTCGCGGAATATCGGATTTTTCGGAATCCGAATTTTCCTCGCCTCCGCGATCGCGGCCATTGGTCACCGCGGGGGCGGTGCCTTCAATCAAAATATCCGAACTCTTAGTTGAGGTTCCGCGATCGCGACAGTCGTTCACCGCGGGCGCGGAGTCGTTTTCCAGAATTTCAGAATTTCCTTTTCGTGGATCTTCATACACCTCTACGTCTTTGTTAAGCTCTTTTCCACTTCTTAATGTGATAGCACTCACATTCTCTCTCGGGTTTATGGTCTGAGATGACAGTTTTCCCGAGTCCTTAGCTTCTCGCCGGTTCAGAGTGGTTGCAATCTGACTTAACTGAATTTCCAAACTCTTCATTGCAACCTTAGTCTCTTGATTTTCCTTCATAAGCTGATTGATAATGGTTGGATTTTCATGAGGAGCCTGGGGCCTTGGCACATAATTAGGCCTGGGAACATAGTTGGGCTGACCTCCTTGTGGTGGAAAAGGTTGTTGAGGTTGTTGATTCCACCTAAAGTTAGGTTGGTTTGCCCACCCCAGATTAAAGGTATTTGAATATGGGTCATTCCGGGGCCTCTGTTCATAGTTCCCTATAGCATTCACATCAGCTGCTGGCTCTTGCATGATAGGGCATGCATTAGTAGGATGGCTAACTTCACCACAGATTCCACACGCCCTTGAACTTGAAGCTCCATTGCCCACCAACAGTTGCTTCATCATAGCTTTTAACTCCCTCACTTCAGCATTCAGGGAATCATTAATAGAATTGACAGACCTACTGTTGGACCTCTTTCTCTGATTTCTGCATTGCTCTGCTAGAGTCTCCAACTTCTCAAACGCCTACCTAGGAGTGAGATTCTCATAAGAACCTCCACATGAAGCATTCATCAGGCACCTATCAGCATCACAGAGACCTTCAATAATATAGCAAATCATATCTTTATCAGAATAGCCATGGTAAGGACAATTGGCTATAAGTCTCTTGTAACGCTCATAGTACTCATACAGGTTCTCATCATCTCCCTGCTGCAGACTACTCAGCTGCTTCTTGATAGACGTTTGCTGGGCAGCAGGGAAATATTTCTCCAGAAAAGCACCCTTCATCTGAGCCCAAGTAGTAATCATCTCAGGTGCTAAGTATAAATACCATTCCTTAGCTGAATCAGCCTAGGAAAATTGGAAAGCCCTCAACATTAGTTGATCTTCAGTCACATCAGCTGGCTTCATTCCCAAGCAGACAGAATGGAACTATGCAAGGTGTTTATTCGGATCCTCCCCACTCAGCCCATGGAACTTGGGCAAATAATGGAGAAGACCAGATTTAAGCTCAAATTTCACTCCTTCTCCCAGGGCGGGAAACTGAAGACCAAGTTGTTGCTGCTCTAAATTAGGCGCAGTCAGTTGCCTAATAGTGCGATCTGCCATGGTTACTAGCTGCTCTTCAACATCTGAATCAGATGAAGAAGAAGAAGATGAAACTGGATCAAACTGTATGCCTAGCACTTGAGCCTGAACCTGACGTCTCAATTGTCTCAGAGTCTTGTTAATTTCTGGATCAAACGAAACAACAGGCGAATTATCAGTAGAATGGGTAAGAACCATAAGATAGGTTCTTACCAATTCGGGGGATCTGGACGAATTGATCCGCGGGCGCGGTGAACACTCTCCGCGATCGCGGTTTCGTCAGAACCGCCGATTAAACAGAAAATTAAAAACCGATTCCCCGACAAATTCCTAAACAAGAGATGTGAACTAAATCTGGTTGGCCGAATACAAGGTATGCCTCAAACCCTAGTCAATTGAGTTTTTCTACTAACCGTGCGCCTTCTTCCGTGTCACATGGAAAGACAGGTTCCCAATCGAAGACCGAAATTGCGCCTTCAAAAGCCCCAGCTGCACCGCGCAATGCAGAGCCAAGTGTCAATAGTGCCCGCGACATGGCGTGCTACAAGTGTGGGGGACGTGGCCATATTATGAGGAACTGTCCAAACCAAAAGAAGATCTTGTTTACGGCTCAAGGGGATCAGTATGAGAGCCAAGAAGAAGAAGAGATCGACGCGCCTAGTGCCGACACCACAAATTTGGAGTGCGATCCTTCCGATACAATTAGAATATCCAAGCTTCAACTACTGACTCGCCGAGCTTTAAGCATGCGAGAGGCACCTAAAACCGATCAACGGGAACAACTCTTCGATCCATACCCGTTGTTAGGTCAAGAACGTGTCCTTGAGCGTCATTATAGATTCTGGCAGTTGTGCAAATTTCTTGTCCAAGAAGGTGGTCGATCACTTCAACTTGCCAACGACGCCAGATCCGCAACCTGTTCAAGCTCCAATGGATCTCAAACGAAGGTGGAGATTGGGTAAATGACTCGGATAAAATCGTTGTTGCCAAGATAAAAGATAAATAACCCTAAACTAGTAACTAGTATAGCAAGCAATCAAGGGGTCGAACCCAAGAGAATCCGGATTCTGATCAATCAGCAAAAGCAAAGACAGGGGTTTTGGGAGTTCAGGCAAATAAACAAACAAGCAAATATTATTGGGATTAAATCAATTGGAAGAAAGTAGAGTTCATTCAATCAATTCCACCTTTTTAATCATTTGATCATCAATTCATCCACTTTTCTATTAATTCCCTAGTTAATTCCAATCCTTATAAAAGATTTCCGCTTGTCCACGGTCCAAGCGAAAGGATAATATGAACAAGAACGCTTAATTCAAATCATGAAAAGTATTAAGGATAGAAGGATATTAAATCATGCAATCAAGCTACGAGTCTCATGCATAAAATAACAATCAAATACTCTTTCTCAATTCTAGTCCACGGTCCTGGAAAAGAGTTGTTTCAAGGATAAATAAGATTGCACAGACAACAATCAAACCTAATCCAAATAGTAGATCTAAGTCAATCAAACAAGTTGATCAGGCTTATCAAATCAAACATAGATCATATAAATAAAAACAAGAGTTTTGATATTAACCAAGGGATAGAATAGTTACCAGAATCTCACGAATTACATAAAAAGGCTTCCTTGATCAAACAAACTCCAAAGGAAATTAGTTCTCCATAAGAGAGAAAAATACTAAAATCTGAATAATTGAAAACTAGATCTAAGAGAGAATTCAAAACAAAGTTCCAAAACTAGGTGTTAATAGTCTCGAACTAAGCGTACGAAATAAAATAAATTCGGAAATAATATAAAAATAGATAGATAGAAAGATCAATCGCCGCCTCGGAAATATGCTGACGTGGAACTCCGCGGGCGCGGTGAACAACCTCCGCGATCGTGGACCTGATCGTGACAGAATTCCAATGCTGTTTTCGGAAGATGTTTTGACCACATTAGATTTGGAATTTCGACCCGGAGTAAAAATATGAATTGTAGCTCTTCGAGTTAGCTTTCCAATGATACCAAATTCATCTTCATACGACCACCGTAGCTCCAGAACGATGCGTCACAAGAAAGTGGTGTCAAAACAACTCCAAATCAACACTTGTCAATCAAAACTCTTGCAATTCTCCAAATCGTGTCTTCGGTCTTCATATGACAATTATGCTCAAAACTAACCTAAACACACTCAAATCATACCTAAAATACAAGAGTTAACCTATACTAAATAGAGCTTATCAGTAGACAAGCAAGTTATCTTTTCTTTTTCAATTGGTGCATATTCGGATTCCATATTATGTGATGTAACGCCGATGGACGCCACAAACCACTTCTTGGGACGCCCATGGCAATACGATCGTCGCGTGCTTCACGAAGGGTTTTTGAACACTTACATGTTCAATTACCATGGGAAGCGCGTGACCCTCTTACCAATGTCGCCTAGTGAAGCTCTACAGGATGAAGCCGAGAGGCAAAGGCAAAAGGCTAGCGACAATGGCATCACCGTGCCAAGCACGACGCCATCGGCGTCCCCTGCGACAACAACCATTTCTAGCGGCGTTTCTGGTGCCATGCTCCCTCAATCTGGTTTCCAAGATGTTATAGAAGGACAACACCGACAGAACTTGGAGCCGGGACGAGAGTTTGCTTCCCGTGTCTCGGTAACGCGCCAACGCCGCGAATTTCACCAAACAAGGGCTCCAACAGATTTATGAAGGTTCTATAGGCGTTTCTGGTGGAAAAGCTATTAAATTAGATTTTCCAACAGATTGGAAGCAAAAACGCCCAAGGGAGAAAAATTTGAGCAAGGGACCGCCACCTGTGCCTCCTACTGTCACGCACCACGCCGTCGCAACACGAAAATTGGGCTATCAGGAGCTACAGGACGAATTTACGTGCGTTTCCAAGAACCTGCTCGGACGAGTGAAGACGTCGAGGCACCTCTCCTTGGGACGTGCTAGGATCGTTTCCTTTTGGCCCGACGTCGTGACATCACCAAATCAATTCAGGGGAGTCTTTCTTGTTTCATTTTGTATCCATTACTTTCTATTTCTACATTTGTGGATAATTCACTTCCGTCTTGTATTGTTTCTCTTTTGAAGGAATACGAAGAAGTGATGCCGGACGAGCTTTCGAAGAGTTTGCCACCAAGATGCCGAGGCACCTCTCCTTGCGACGTGCCACCAATCCGTGGGATCGATCACAAGATCGACCTCATGCCAAACGCGTCCCTTCCGAATCGAGCTACGTATAGGACCTCACCGAAGGAAACCGAAGAGCTCCAACGACAAGTTCAAGAACTTTTGAACAAAGGTTTTGTCCGAGAGTCTTTGAGCCCATGCTCCGTGCCAGTGATTCTTGTGCCAAAGAAAGATTGCTCATGGCGCATGTGCGTCAACCGAAGGGCCATTAATCAAATCACAGTGAAGTATAGGCACCCCATTCCAAGGCTCGAGGACATGCTTGACGAGCTCCACGACGCCGCCTTATTTTTGAAGATTGATCTCCGGAGCGGATACCACCAAATCCACATGCATGAGGGTGACGAGTGGAAGACCGCAATCAAAACCAAACATGGTTTGTATGAATGACTTTTCATGCCTTTCGGTTTGACAAACACCCCTAGTACTTTTATGCTGCTAATGAACTTTGTTTTTAGAAATATGTTAGGACGTTTTGTCGTCCTGTATTTTGACGATGACTCGGCTAAAGTCGTTGTTGCCAAGATCAAAAATAAATTACCCTAAACTACAAACTAGTATAGCATGTAAGTAAGGGATCGTACCCAAGAGAATCGGGATTTTGAACAATCAGCAGATAACAGGACATGGGTTTTTGGAAGTTTAAGCAAGCAAAATAAACAAGCAAATATTATTAGTGATTAAATCAATTGAAGGAAAGCAGAGTTTATTCAATCAATTCCACCCTTTTAATCATTCGATCATCAATTCATCCATTTTTCTATTAATTTCCGAGTTAATTCCAATCCTTATAAAAGATTTCCGCTTGTCCACGGTCCAAGCGAAAAGATGATATGAACAAGAACGCTTAATCTAATTCATGCAAAGTATTAAGGATAGAAGGATATTAAATCATGCAATCAAGCTACGAGTCTAATGCATAAAATAACAATCAAACACTCTTTCCCAATTCTAGTCCACGGTCCTAGAAAAGAGTTGTTTCAAGGATAAATAAGATTGCACAAACAACAATGAAACCTAATCCAAACAGTAGATCTAAGTCAATCAAAACAGTTGATCAGGCTCATAAAATTAAACATAGATTTTATAAATAAGAACAAGAGTTTTGATATTAACCAAGTGATAGAAAAGTTACCAGAATCTCACGAATTACATAAAAAGGGTTCCTTGATCAAATAAACTCCAAGGGAAATTAGTTCTCCATAATAAAACTGAAATAAAACCTAAAATATAAAAGTATGCTCTAAAAAGTATGCTCTGAATTGTGGGACTCCCAAACTGAAAACTAAACTAAGCTTAAATAGTCGAAATAATATTCGAAACCTAAAAGATATAAATAATATAAAAAGATAGAAAATAACGAAAATCGGAGCCTCGAATATAAGGCCACCCGCGAGCGCGGTTACGAACCGCGAGCGCAGCTCCATTGATCTCCCCTCGGCCGCGGAATCTCGACTAACCACGAGCGTGGTTCTGATCTGCAGGCGCGGGTCCTGCGACAACATTTTGGTGTCAACTTCGGGGGTAGGTTTGAGCCACTTAGAGTTGGAATTTGAACTCGCCGTAAAAACAAGAATTGTAGGTATTCGAGTTAGCTTTCCAATGATATCAAATTCAGCTTCATCCGAACACCGTAGCTCCCGGAATAAGAGCTACAAGAAAGTGGTGTCAAAACAGCTCCAAATCAACACTTGTCTTCCAAACTCTTGCAATTCTTCAAATCATGTATTCGGTCTTCATATGACAATTTATGCTCAAAATTAACTTAAACACACTCAAATCATGCCTAAAATACAAGAGTTAACCTATACTAAAGAGAGCATATCAAATTCCCCCATACTTAAACGTTGCTCATCCTCGAGTAAGCTCTAAATAAATCTAACAAGAAATCCTATCTAGGTTTACAGCATAGTACAAGGGAAGACAAAAATCACTCACCTCACCAACCGGAACCCAAAATAGAGAAATAATGAGCAAGGAAATGAAAGCTCAAATCACACACCTCACATAATACAAATATAACACTCAAGCTTCAAAAAGTGTAGAGCAAACTAGGATCTACCCAACATTTAAAATGTAATCCCCAGACCCCAAAGTAGATTATGATCCTAAACACTCTGATTTTACCACTCATTCTACTTAGGCACCCTTTCGGGTTTTCACCTAATCACTCTTTTCATTTTTCATAGGTGTGCTCACAAATACTCACATCTCTCATTAACCTCTTATTACCCCAGCCTCATCCTGGTCCGGGTTACCTGCTTATTACCTGAGCCGCCCTTTCGGGTTTTCAGCTCATCCCAGGATTTTTATGTGCCTTTTTTATATTTTTTATGGCTTTTTCTATTTTTATTTATATTTTTTTTTCAAAATTTCTCTATACAAAGCATGGAACAAAAATCCCATAAAAATAACAAAAAAATAAACTGAAAAGCAACTATCTAAGATTAGCGTAGCAAGTACTTCCTCCCCCATACTTAAATCCTTCATTGTCCTCAACGAAGTAAAGAGAAAGAAAATAAGCATAGAAGAGGAAAATCAGAAGACTCACATACGAAAGAAGATATGGAAGAACTCTTCAAAGGCTTGGATGAATAGCTCGGAAATCTCCAAACGTGGGCGCGGGTGGTGCTCCGATCGTGAAAAAATGGTTAGAGAACACAATCAACAAAACTGAACACGAACTCACAACCGAACTCTGAATCTCGCCTTAAGCATTAATGTAGTACGAGCCTTGAAAACGAAATTCCCCTATACTTGAAGATGACCATGGATAGCCATAAAAGTCTCCAAAAAGAATGAAGATAGAAGAAGATGGAAAAGATAGAAGGATGAAAAATAGAAGGTAGAATTTCGGGGGTTTCACACGAAAACCTTTTATTTCGGGGGTTTCACCTGAAAACCTTTTATTTATTTATTTTTTTAATTTTTTTAATTTTTTTTTTCGAAAAACGGAAACGAATTCTGCCAGGAGGGACCTGCGAGCGCGGGTCCGGGCCGCGGGCGCGGTTCGAGCCGTGGCCTCGGATTTCTCCTCGGGCTGGTTGTCTTTGAGATATAAAGATTAACCTGCATTGTTAAACCGATAGAACCAAAACTAAACTAAAACTAGAACTATACTAAAAAGAAAAAAAAGAAAAGAAAAGAAAAATTTACCTCGGGTTGCCTCCCGAGCAGCGCCTTTGTTCAACGTCGGACATCGTTAATGCCCTAAGCAAAATGTCAAAATCCTGTGAACAACTCTCATGTAGGCAAATATAGCACAATGATAACTTGAAACTAAATAATATAGCATTCAGACACCGTTTCAGTTTATCTAACCCACTAGAAAAATCAGGGTTAGCAGGTTTAAACATGCTAACCCTGATTTTTCTAGTTGGAAGGATGATGTAGTTTATCAAAAGTTATGATTTTTTTCTCAACACTACCACCTTTAGAATTTGAGAAATCACTAGGTAAATTATCATGCTCATGACCTTTTGCAAACACAACGGGCAAACAAATATCAATAGAAAGTAAGGAAGAAGAGGAAAGAATACACGGCAGGAGACATAGACATCTCCTCAGGTGGAAGGGAAATCTCCATATCATCATTTAACTCCTTTTTCGAGTCATCAGGCTCATCGTCATCACTCTAGGAGCTATCAAACTTAAGGAAATATTCCTCCTCCGTCATTAAATGACTATGATCATCCATCTCTTCATCCTGTGAAGGGTCTTTGAGTGCTTCCGTCTTTATGTCCAACACCTCCACTAGCTTTCTTTGTTCAACAATTTAGTTCTCCAATTTCTGCACCTCGATCTCTCCGGCTCGGAGCTCACAAAAGAAATTCCATCGATCCATGGGTTTCCAAATGACGTATTTTGCATCGCTCTCGCGGTACATCCTTAGTTGGGACTCAAGAGTCATCCCACTGAAGATGTGATCGCAAGCATCATCAAGCCCTACGGTTAACCCCCAGACAGAGAGATCATGCAAGATTTCCTGTCACCTAGTGAAGTACTCATGAAAGGGTTCATCTTGTAACTGAAGAAACCTAAACGCAGACATTAGTATATACAAGTGTAGACCGTAAGATAGGTCTACACAAGAGATTTGGGACTTCTGGACGAACAAAAACCCGCGCTCACGGTTTCAAACCGGGAGCGCGGGTCGTCACTAACGCCGATTGTTCAAAAAAGTAAAACCGATTCCCCGGCAAAGGAACCAAAATTTGACTCGACTAAAGTCATTTTTTCCAAGATCAGAAATAAATTACCCTAAACTACAAACTAGTATAGCATGCAAGTAAGGGATCGTACCCAATAGAATCGTGATTCTAAACAATCAACAGATAACAGGACATGGGTTTTTGGAAGTTTAAGCAATCAAATAAACAAGCAAATATTATTAGGGATTAAATCAATTGAAGGAAAGAAGAGTTTATTCAATCAATTCCACCTTTTTAATCATTCGATCATCAATTCATCCACTTTTCTATCAATTCCCAGGTTAATTCCAATCCTTATAAAAGATTTCCGCTTGTCCACGGTCCAAGCGAAAGGATGATATGAACAAGAACGCTTAATTCAATTCATGCAAAGTATTAAGGATAGAAGGATATTAAATCATGCAATAAAGCTACGAGTCTCATGCATAAAATAACAATCAAACACTCTTTCTCAATTCTAGTCCACGGTCCTAGAAAAGATATGTTTCAAGGATAAATAAGATTGCACGGACAACAATCAAACCTAATCCAAACAGTAGATCTAAGTCAATCAAACAAGTTGATCAGGCTCATAAAATCAAACATAGATCATATAAATAAAAACAAGAGTTTTGATATCAACCAAGGAATAGAAAATATACCAAATCTCACGAATTACATAAAAATTGTTCCTTGATCAAACAAACTCCAAGGGAAATTAGTTCTCCATAATAAAACTGAAATAAAACCTAAAATATAAAAGTATGCTCTGAATTTTGGGACTCCCAAACTAAAAAAGAAACTAAGCTTAAATAGTCGAAATAATATCCGAACCGCGAGCGCGGTTACGAACCGCGAGCGCGGCTCCATTGATCTCCCCTCGGCCACAGAACCTCGACGAACCGCGAGCGTGGTTCTGATCCGCGGGTGCGGGTCTTGCAATAGAATTTTGGTATCAACTTATAGGTGGTTTTGACCCACTTAGATTTGAAATTTTAACTCTCCGTAAAAACAAGAATTGTAGATCTTCAAGTTAGCTTTCCAACGATACCAAATTCAGCATCATCCGATCACCGTAGCTCCCGTAATAAGAGTTACAAGAAAGTGGTATCGTAATAGCTCCAAATCAACACTTGTCTTCAAAACTCTTGCAATTATTCAAATCATGTGTTCGTTCTTCATATGACAATTATGCTCAAAACTAACCTAAACACACTCAAATCATACCTAAAATACAAGAGTTAACCTATACTAAAGAGAGCATATCGGGAGGGGGGGGGGGGGATATTTATAGGTCAATTTAGTTCGTATATTCAATTTATGAAATAAACATGCGTTAAATTTATATACAAATATAAATTCAAATAAAACTTTAACAAAATCCGTGCATGGTATGGGAATTACGTTAGTACATTATAAAGCAGAACTCAAGTCTATTGTAAAATTTGCGCCACGTGGCGCAAATTTTTTATATTGTATTCTTGCTATATATACTAAATAGATAACATGTTTATATAATTTTTTATATTGTAATCTTCTATCTATGGATACAAGATTTGAGATCTTAATATATTTTTTTTTATCTTTTAACAAGACTTGGGCTCCAAGTATAAAATTTATATCTATATAATGATATAATTTAAAATAATATTATTTTATGTTATATATTTTTATTTTGAGACAAGATATAATTTTAAATGTAATTTATTCTATACATATATACTGTAATAACTCTTCATCGTTATATTCTCAGTGTTTAGCTATCGCCATCCTTTGGATAAAAAGAACGAGTTTTTACTTTCAGTTCAGGTTAGTCAAGCATGGGCATTCAGTTCGGTGTTTTTTCTCGGTGTATATTCATACTATGTGATGTAGAAACTATTTTAATGATCATTATAATTAACTCTCGCATCAATGGTATAGATTATCTACCCTAGTACATTATAAAGCGAAACCCGATTCCGTTGTAAAATTGGCGCCATGTGGCATTTTTGAATAAATTCTTTCTATATATACTAAATAGATTACATGTTTATATAATTTTCTATCTATGGATTATGTATTAGTTTACTACAATAGATAACATATTTATATAATTTTTATATACATAAATTTTGTATATCTTTTTTATCTTGTACAAGATTTGATATCCAAACATATAATTTTTTTTATCTATATGTTGATAAAATATGGGGCACAATCTTAATGAATTTTTTATAAATTACATAATTTTATTACGATATTATATACAAGTGTAAAAAATCTTATATTAATATCATAATTTTGTATAATCTTTAGTAAAATTATTCTGTGAGTATCACGGAGATTCAACTAGTTATATTATTGATTTGAAGAATAGAAGAGGAATGTATAAATATTTATAGTGTTGAATAGGTACTCATTGTACATTGGACAAAATATTGGACGTATAGCTTACTCTCTTGCCAATATACCTCACACCAATGGGCTATAACCGATTTTTATGCATAGTTTATTCTCTAAATTAGTTAATTACTTAATTGTGCTGATGTAAATTATTGTTTGGGCATAATCAAGAGCCTGATTGGATTACCTGCATTATAATGCAAAATTGCATTATCTTGTATTATAGTTTAACATGTATTATGTTAGATCTATAGGGTTAATTATAATCTATTTTAGATTAAAAAGTATGTTTGGTTAGCAACCAGGGTTGCTAGCGCTCAGTTTCGTCGATGCCTCCTCCCAAGACCATTACTAGAGTCCAAGCAAAAAATCTAAACCAATTGCAAAAATCTCACCAAACCCATCAAAAAAATGACGACTTTATTAAAAAAAACACAAATCAAGCAACGCCATTAATTTGGCTGATTGTTTTTTTAGGGTTTCAAAACTCAATTTGGGGCTTTGCACAAACTCACCCAAATCAACCCAAATCCAAATGGTTTTCTTCTTCAAAGTGAAGCAAAAAAGTTATTGAACAAATTAAGTAAATATCAAAACTCCCTAGGGCAATAGAGAGCGTTTCTTCTTGCAACTATATTTTTTGACAATTTCCGAGCGTCTTTCGCCTCTCTCTGATCACTGGCCGTGGGGAATAGGGTTTCCCGTCATCATCGTGCGGGTGTCACCGGTTTGTATGTGTGCTTGATCATTTACTTAGGCTTTGGAATGGCAGAGGGTACTAAACGAGATTTGCATCTGACTGAGGAGGAATGTATAGAGATCGAGGGGAGTATCAAGAAAACAGATGGTTTACCAGATCAAAACACGACGGTGTTGGTGGGTACTCTACTCACAACTCGTCCGTTTGACTCTTACGCCCTTAAGACCACAATGAAAGGGGCTTGGAAAATCGACAAAGCTTTTGTGTTTCGAGAAATGCGTAACAACTTGTTCTTGCTCAAATTTGCTACTGTTGAGGACAAGAACCGTGTGATGGAAGGATGTCCATGGACTTTCAACAGGGCCCTTCTTGCGTTAAAGGAACCATGGACAGAGCAACCATCATGCATTAAGATCACTCATACTGCCTTTTGGACCAAGGTCTATGATCTTCCTCTAGGAGCCATGACTATGAAAACAGCGGAGGCGATTGGTCAAATTTTTAGAGGAGTTATCAAAATTGATGAGGCATACATGCTAAGTTGTTCTAGGTTTCTTAGATTAAGAGTGATGATTGATCTGACAAAGCCACTGCGCAGAGGCCTAATGATGAAATTCGGTGGAAGGCGAGTATGGGTTGACATCCGATACGAACGGTTACCTAATTTTTTCTATGCTTGTGGCGTTATAGGGAATGTGGAAGCCAATTGCGAAGGTGTTAGTGCTAAAGAAAGTCATGGAGAATTCGGGGACTGGCTAAGGGCATCAGCGATTAAAACATTGCAGGTTTGAGAGATTGTTGAAAGAGAGCGAGAAAAAGAAATTCTCAAGAGCAGAAATCAGTGGAATTTGAATGTATAAAAAGAAGTTGTGAAACCTCGTAAGTCTCTTACGGAGTTACTCGACTAATCGTTGACAAAAACTAATGATGCTGGTGTTTAAGAGACTGCTGAAAACAATGTGGCTGCATTGGGAGTGGAACGTCCGTCTTTAAAGGAAATGGAGTTTGATATTAATACGAGAATTGAACAGCATCAACAGAAAGTTGGTACAAAAATTCAAGGAACTATTGATGATGGGCAAAGAGCAGCAAACAATCATATGCCGAAAATTGAAAAAACAGGAAAAGTTGTTGCAAGTGAGGAGGTGAATGGGGAGAAAATCGAGGAACAAAAGAAAAAGGGGTGGAAATGCAGGGCAAGATCATATAAGAAGGAGGAACAAACCACTACTTCTGTAGTTATCAAACCAAAAGAACAAGATGATTCAATGCCGGTGGATGGACAAGGAGAGGACAAAAACAAAAAATGATATCGGGGGGGGGGGGGGGGAGTCCCTCTTGCCGGACATTATGAGTATTTTGAGCTACAATTGCCGGGAATTGGGGACGGCCCGTGCAATTGGTAGACTCACTAGTCTAGTGAGACGTGAGGCCCTAAGTTGATTTTTCTAATGGAAACGAAGTGTAATAAGAAGAAGATGGAAGAAGTGAGACTAAAAGTAGGTTTTGATGGTTGTTTTGTTGTTGATTGTATTGGTAAATCGGGTGGGTTATGTTTTCTGTGTGAGGAAGGGCTGAAGGTCAGTATTCGAACCTTTTCACGACACCATATAGATGCTGACATTAAAGAGATAAAAGAGGCCAAGGTGTGGAGGTTCACAGGTTTCTATGGATGGAAAACAAAGGAGGATAAACACAATTCTTGGAAGCTTCTATCACGGCTAGGGGAAGATAACCATGATGCTTGGCTATGTGTGGGGATTTTAACCAAGTGCTTAAACGAGAGGAGAAGGAAGGAGGGCTAGAACCGAGCTGGACATAAATGATGGATTTTAGTCAAGCTATAGATATGTGTGATTCACGGAACTACCATGAGTGGGTCCTCGATACACTTGGGACAATGGAAGGATAGACATTGAATTCATACAAGAACAAATGGATCGTGGCTTTGCTAATGACAAATGGCTTGAACTTTTTCCGAATGGGGTTGAAAGACATGTAAGCGCTTTGGATCAGACCAAATTCCGATTTTCATAGACTCCTTTCGATTTATAGACGGTGAGGATGAGCAGTCTAGAGGCCCACACTTGTTCCGTTTTAAAGCCATGTGGGTGCAAAACGAGAGATGCGAAGTAGTTGTGGGCAATTCATGGTGTAGTCCGAGTGTAGATAACAACATAGAAGGGGTAATGGAGAAGCTGAAGCGATGCGCAGAGGAGCTGAAATCGTGGAACAGAATTGAGTTTGGCAATATCTTTACTCAATTGGCTGATGTTAGAGAAGAGTTGAGAAGGCTTAATAAGATGGGAATGAGAGGTCAGCTATTCCTGAGGAGAAGGTTAGTTGAGAATAGAGAACGGGATTTGATGGCGAATGAAGAGCTCCTATAGTATCAACGTGCAAAAGCTAATGAGCTCAAGTTGGGCGACATGAACTCTACATTTTTCCATAGGAAAGCAAATGGGAGACGTAAATGCAATCACTTGAGACGGCTAATTGATGATGATGGAATGGAGTGGCATAGTGTTGTTAATAAGTCAAGAATTGCGGTTGAGTATTTTAAAAGCTTATGACGGACGAGGATAATTCGACGCTCACGCGCCCTTTTTCCGGTGAAGTGGTATTAATCACTCTTTTCTCTATGCACCCTACTAAATCCCCGGGTCCGGATGGTATGTCGACGTTGTTTTACCAACAACATTGGGATATTGTCGGGCCTGATGTAGTCTCTTTCGTTTTAAATATTCTCAATGGAGCTCCTTTTCCGGAAGCCTTAATCATAAATTTAATTCCTTGATTCCTAAAGTTAATGACCCTTTTAGAATGAAGAGTTTCTTAGATGACAAGCTATCGAGTTTCTTGTTTTACAAGTAACCTTTTGAGATGGATTAATTATTAATTAGTACCGGTTCTCCTTATATAATTTATATCTATTATCTTGGTTTTTATTCTTAATTGAATACATGATTTATTGTTTATACGAGATATTTATATCTCTTTTTATATGAATTTTCTATCCAAGGTGACCTTATATATTTTGGCGTTAGTTTCGGTCAAACCCAACAAAATTCTATCTTATCTAACTAATTAGATCGACCCCTAATTTAACCTAACTCCAACTCTATCTTCCTACAAGCCCTCGTTAGTTTTCCCATACACCCTTCTTATAAACCCGAGAGACCAACTTGCGACGCTTAATTGTCTCCCTCCACTCGTTTCCTATCCAGTTGTTGTTCAAGCTTAAACGCCAACAGTGAGATCCTTTATGTGATCAAAGCACGATGTAGATCCTCACTCTTGTGACTTCAACTTCGATCGGTTCTCCGGACCCCAGTTAGTTCATGTCATTCCGCCTCTCGTTTTTCAGTTTCGTGGTGGTGATCGGAGTCTAGTTGCATAGTCGGGTGTTGGTATAGTCCATTAATCGAGAATCGTTCGAATCAGGTTTTGTTAGGGAATTGTTGGGTATATGCGTCTAGTAGCACCCAACAAATTAAGTGCGTAGACTTGTGCATTTTGGTTAGCCATAGTGTTAGGTTGATCGGTCATGCTTTTATATATTTTATCAAGCAAATTTTTCTATAATTTTATGATCATGTTTGATAACAATCTATATCAATTTTAAAAGTGATCGGTTTAAACAGGTGGAAGTACAATTGGGTATAATTGCAATTGACCAAGTAGTTGAAACTTGTAAGTAATGATTCATAGACTAATTAATCGGATTACCGATCGATTTAAAATATAGTAAATGCAACATGGATTTATTATGGATGGCTTAGGCATAGATACGTGATTGGTGGTTAATTAGTTTGTGTTGAAATAATTAGTGTTAATTATGGGGAGTCTCATGAAATCGGGTACGTAGGTACTTGTTGGATGTATCAAGTTGTGGTGTGGCTACTGGCTATTTAGTCAAGTAAAGTTTTAAGGAAATTTTTTTCGGTGACACGTGTTTTGTTATTTTAACGATGGCTTTTGAAACTAGTTAATTACTAGGATTGAATTAAGGTATAATAACTAAGTATATATAGAGATGATTTCGGTTTTATGTTGGATTGTGAATTTTGAATTAGTTCGTTATATATTTTGTTAGGAGTTTGCTTTGTTCGATAGATCATTGTTTTGCATTTTCTGAAGGATTCTTAGTTTTGAGGTAAGTCATTTGAGATTAAGTCTCAATTTATATCCTTGATCAAAGGTGCCGGAGTCTGCAATTGTGCTTCCAGAGATAGAGAAGCCATTTGAGATTAAGTCTCAATTTATATCCTTGATCAAAGGGGCTCAGTTTGAAGGGAAACCTATTAAGTGCCCCATGGAACATATTGGAAATTTTCTTGATTTATGTGACACAGTATCTGCTAGAGCTGCTGTACGTACCGAATTGGTACGAGGCGTGGAAGGGGTATGCGTTCCCGTTAGAGCCCAAGCCACAAGATGAGCTAATGATCCGGCCATGTGAGTCCCGGTTTGAGAGAGAGGAAGAAGACATGGAAGAAGATGATGAGGAGACTAAGGAAGCTACCGAGGGAGGCACAAAAGAGCTCGACATCGAGGGGGATGACCTCGATACAGAAATTTTGGGAAACAATATCTTCGTTAATGGGCCCGCCAAGGTCGTTAACGGCCACTTCGAGCCTTCTATTAATGCCACTACTGAGGCTCACAGCATCGGTAACGACCCCCGCAGCCACGTACAACCACTATCAACCACCTCCTCAGCCCGAGTACACTGGATCGAGTTTCCCGCCTCCATGGGCTCAAGATCTTTCATCTCAAATGCAACAGCTTAACCTTCAGCAGACACATACTCACCAGAGGATGGATAGGTGGGAGAGTGTCTATTCTTCTTGCATGGCAATGGAGGATGCGAAGCACCATCAGAGGGAGGTGGATGATGCAGAGTGTTGGTGGACATTCTATGAGTTTAGGGGGAACTTTGAGCGCCAGTTTCCACCACCTGGGCGCTGATTCAGTTTGAAGAGTTGTTGTCTTTTCTGCTTTCAAAATCTTGTAAGTTTTTCTTTTCTTTTCTTTTCTTTCTTTCTTTTCTATTCTTTTCTTCTGCTTATTTTTATTACAGTGGGTACACTGTAATTTTAAAAATGGGGTGGGAGTGGGTAGAAAGTTAGTGTTTTGTTTGTTTTGTGTCTTTTGTGTTTTAAGTAGTTTTTGTTTCTTGAAAATAAAAAATAAAAAATCACAAAAAAATTGAAATTTTTTGAAAATACCAAAAAGAGTTTTAGAATTGATAGATACCCTTTTTCTTATGGTTCTATGATAGTAATTGCTATCATGATCATATAATTTCTTGCAAGCATGTCTTTGATAGTATAGCATGATTCTTGTTATGAAGTTGTTTTGTGAAGGAATAGCATTTGATGAAATTGCTCATGTATACTTTTTAGCATAAGTGATGCAATCCAACAAAAATTTGACCTTGTGAGTTATTTTTGGCCTTATAGGGAGAACATTAAAAATCCCTCTTCTTTTCTTGTGTGATTTACTCTCTATATGCATACTATCTCTGGGAATTGTGATGGTTATCTATTACTTGAGATCTATATAAGGTGTATTAGTTCATTACTTGTGAGGATCAGATGATAGAGAACTTTTTCATAAGCCTTATTAATCCATTTCCACCCTTGCATTATCCTCTTTTTGAAGCTAATTTGAGCCTTTAATCCTTTATTGTTAGCTCCACAAAATTGTTCCCTAGCCGAGATAAGCTTGACCATATCCGGGGATTAGGACTTAGTATTGGTTACTATGGATTGTTTTGTTGAGTGAGATGTTATGATTGGTTTGAATTTAGGGATTGTTGGGAAGGGTATATTGGAAGTCTCTTGTTTTATTTTGTAAAAAGAAAAAAATATCTTGGTAACAAAGGATGCACAAAACAAAAGGGAAGTTGGGTTGTTGAGAAAAAGGTGAAGAAAGTGTACACGATGAGGCTCGTTAACAACCTAGTTGGTTCGTTAACGAGGCTGTGAAAAGAAAAAAAAAATAGGAGTTGAAAGAAATAAGAATAAGGAGAGAAGTAAGATGTGCATTTGTGCTTAATAGACAAACCAAAGATTCTTTTGAGCTGTTTTATGAGACTTTTTAGGATATATTGGGTGAGAGTGAATGAATGTGCATAAAGAAGAGTGAGTTTGGTATTTGATTTTTATAAGAGTTTTTGTTATGTGTGAGTTTTTAGGAGTCTTTGATTCTCGGATATTATTAGCACAACATAGCCAAATATTTTCCATGCCTTATTGTCTTTACCAAGTCCCATTACAACCTGGCCGAATGGAAACTTCTATGAAGTTTTTCATTGAGCCTAAGTTCTCTTGATGATTTTTGCTTGTTTTGACAAATCTTAGGTGGAGAGTTTGGTGATATAAGTTCCAATTTCTATGAGTTTTTGTATATAAGATGAGTTCAGAGTTGAATTTAAAATCCCAAACACTTGAGAGTTGAGTGAAACACATTATCCCTAGTGAGGTTGGATTGTATTTTCTTATGTCTATATAGTGCATATATGTGTTATGATGTTAATAGTCATTTGCTCTTTTCTTCTATGTGTTGAAGTTGCTATTTAGTTGATGGCTATATACTTGATGAGTATGATTGTTTGATTTTGTTTTTTGTTTAGTGATTGCTTGAGGACAAGCAAGTCTATGTCTGGGGTATTTTGATATTCATGTTTTTGGTCTAGTTTTTAGTATGTTTTCTTAGATTGTTTGGTTTAGTTTTAGTAGTTTTAGAGTCAGTTTTGTGTGTTTTTGGATGAGTTTGCATATTTTGTGAGAAGTATGGAAGCTACTCCGTTTTGTGTCTTTTTGTAGGTTATTGAGCAGGAGAGAGTGATTTTGGAGCTGAATTGGAGTACTATGGTGGAGGACGGAAGAGCATGAAGATAAGAAGTCGAAGTCCAGGCTTTTAGAGTTGAAAAGTTGAAGAAGAGCAAATCCAGACTCGTTAACGAGGTTGTGAAGGGTCGTTAACGAGGCTTAGAGATACAATTTTTCGAGAGATCTTTGTGATGTCTACCCACCTTGTGCGGAAATCAGTCTTGATAATTCCGTGTCGGTAGGGTTTTTAATGAGTCTTAGGGTTATTATATTTTATGTTTTATGTCATGTTATCTTTCTAAATTATCATTCTATCTTTTTAGAGTAAGTTTCTATCTTATAGGTAAGTTTTTATCTTCTAGCCTTTTAATTAGATAGCTTTATTAGTATAAATACCCTTCTTTTCTAGCTTAGAAGGGGGGTTGGAACAAAGACGGATTAAATTTTCTCTAGGAGAGCTGAACACGAGAGAAGTCGAGTAGGGAAGATCATTGAGCCAAGGTCGATCGAGAGAGGAAGCTTGGGGCGTTAATCGGTTTGTTTTCTCGTTATTGTCTTATTTGTTTTCGGTTTCTTGGGATATTGTAAGATGATATTTTTCCTAGTAATTTCAGGTAAGGTTGTTTTGTTTTCAATATTTTCTCTTATTGAAGTTGTTTGCTTTATTACTATGAGTAGTGAGTAGTTTTTCTATCTAGGGTCGGGGTAGAAACCCGGCATAGTTCTGCATGTTTGATGAGTAAGATGATATGTTAAATGCCTTTTATCTATTTTAAGATTGCTTGTTGTGCTTATGCCTAGACGATAGTCGAAGTAATTTGAGTTCTTAACTTGATCGAGAGAGAAAGTTATTAACTTGAATGTTGATATTGTTCAATAACGAAAGTTTCGAGCTTTGGATCCAAAACAAGTGATTGACTGAATTGATTTATGAGAATTGATTGATTTGCTTGCAAATAAGCGAAAGTTGATGAATTATCTTTTTAAAGGCATGATCTTTATCTTCTTATGAGTTTATATGCATGATTGTGTTGTGGTAACCCTTGTCCTAGGTTTTTATTCTCAATTGAGTTTGTTTTCGGTATACTCGTTATTCAGATTCGTTGCCTTGGTACCGAACTTGAGTTTTAGTCGTTAATCTGCATTCGTAGTGCTATCCATGTTCGTTAACGACCTTGACAAAGTTATTAATGAGGTTGGTCGTAGGTGTTTTGTTCCGTTTTGCTGTGTTTCATTTTGAGTAGTAGATAGACAAACAATCGTGCTTCCCGTGGAACGATCCTGACTTCGCTATACTCAGCGGGGTCTTGACTTATAAATTTATTTTTTGTCCAGTTAGTCAAGAATAGACCCGTCAACACTAATGAACAACCAAAGACGCTAAATCCCGAATCCGACCTAATGAAATGTGTGCCAACATCCGCTTCACCACTACGCAGAGGATCCATCACGATTCCTAAGACGTACCTACAACTGTAAAAAAGTTCCCCGAAGGGTCAGCTAAAATTCTAATTCAAGCTAGAAAGCGTGAGATGCATATAGCACGTTTTAAAAACAACACAGAATCTAACACCCGATATTCACACACATAAAGTAAAAATCTTCAAGTCAACAATTCAACACAGAAAGTTAAATAATCACACACACACAGAGACAACACACATTTAAACCAACTCACAAAGACAACATTCACCTTCATCACCACCATCGCCCACAATCAACCACAATCAACACCCATATTCACAATCAAATGTAAAAGAAGCTAAGCATGTATACATGAATCAAGATCAATGATAAATAATCTCAGAAATGGCTTTCACCATGAACAATCAAGCAATATATATCTCGACTTTCGTAAAGTTCTAAACTTGCAACCCTACTTGTTATCTAAAGGTTTTAACTTTCGCTACAACCCAAATATTATTAAAATTCACAATTCAATCTTCCAATTCAATCACGAACATGAACATGCCTCAACTTTCATCAAGGAATTAAGAACAAACAAGAGCATAAAGGATAGAGATTCAAAAGAATGGTTAATCAAAGATTCATGCTTTAATCATGCACAACTTGTCGGGTTTCATCCCAACCCTAGAAAAATAGACTACTCACGATCCATAACGAAATCAATAATCATAGATAAAAGAGAAAACATGATTCAAAACAAAAGCAAACTTCAATTAAAAAGACAACTTACAAATCTCAAGCAAATCTCCATGTCTCTCTTAAAATTGTCCAAGAACTTTGAATAAGAGTTAACCCTAGAAAACAAACTTGCAAACTTGTTCCGTCTCTTGCTTTCCAAATAACGTCTCCCCTCTCAAAACCCGCCTTAAAATTAACCCTAAAAAAACCTTATATAGTAGTGAGAATGTTCTTATAAGGAAACTAAATTCTATCTTAAAAAGGCTCATAAATAAAACATTTACTAAAACCTAACTTAAGGCGCAAGTTTATTTCCGCTAGACACGGAGGCGCTCGGTACCGACCCAGAGTGGGTCGTCACCGACCTTGCAAGCACTTGGTTTCTTCACTTCTTTGCCCGAAACTTGCTCCAAAGCTTGGTTCTTCTTCAATGTTTCTTCTTTAAACGTCCTTGGTCTTCTAAGACTTCCTTTAGCTCCTTCTAAGGCATCTTCATCTTACAAACTTCATCTTGAAACTCATCAAATCTTCAAAGACATCGACTCTCGCCCTTCTATCAACACCGCCACAAGAAAACTCTAACGCCACCTCCTAGAAAGCTTGAAAAACCGAGATATCTCCTCCTCAACACTTCAAGTACCTACAAAAACAACAAACAAGCACAAACGATTCCAACTCTCTAGAGAGGGTCGGAATTATACGCAAAACAACACAATAGACCTAGAAAAGACTCAACCTAGCTAGAAAATTACCCACAAAAACCAACTAAAAAGTGCGACATCAAAAACCCCATACTTAGACTTACTTGTTATCAAGCAATCACTTAATATACATCAATACCAAATAACAAAACTCAAGAATCGCTTTTAAGGGAAAAGAAGCACAAGTAGCATAATGAGCAAACAACTTCCACATCATAGCACACATGAACATTCTAAGCAATCACAATCCAACCTCACCAAGGAATGCGTCTCACTCAACTCTCAAAGTGTTTAGGGTATATCAATAATCACTCGACTCAAATTCCAAACACCAAACCTCATAGTCAATGGAACTTATATCAAGAGCTCTCCACCGAAGAAATCAAAACAAGTCAAATCATCAAATAAACTTAGGGGGCTCAATGAAAACTTCAAAGAAGTCTCATTCGGCCGGGTTCTAATGGGGCTTGGTAATTCAAAGGGCATGGAAACATTTTGGCCTTGTGGTGCTAACTAATCTGGGAATCAAGACTCCTAGACAACACAACACTTAACCAACATTCTTTCTTCTTACGATCACCAAACACTTAAAACTTTTCAATGTACTTCCCTTTTCACCTATCATTATTGTCTTTCTTCCCTTCTTACTTAGAAGGCTTTAGACTCTTGAACTTGTTATATGATTAACCCTGTGCACTTCAAGCCCAAAACACTTCATTCTTTTCTTTCCAAAGACAACACTCCTTATCTACCCTTCACAATCACTTTGTTTTCACCCAATCAATCCATAACAATCTTCAACAATCCATTCTAATTCCTAATTCCTGGATCAAAGGGGTCAAGCTTATCATGGCTAGGGAATTATTTTTGTGGAGCTAGAAATAGGATTTAAGCTCAAAACAAGGGCTACAAATAGGGGATCATGTATAGGTAGGAAAAGGAATATAATAGGCTTATAAAAATAAGTTCAAAATCATTTGATTCAATCAAGTAATGAACATATCTCCATTGCTTTCAAGTTTAAAATAACCATGCCATTGAGAAGTGGTAGATTGCATTTGGAAGAGTAATTCACACATGAAAGAGAAAGGAATAAGACATATATCCTTTATAGGCCGAAAATATCTCACTTAGGTTCAATTTTGTTGGATTATTTTCACTTAGAAATATGCGTGCTCAATATCCATTATAACGTCAAAATTCAAAAACCAAGATCAATTTAGGCAATTCTTAAAGCATGTTATAGGACTTACATGATGATGCAAGCAATTTCCATCCTAGGACATCTAAGAAACAGGGCATTTATCCATCTAAAATCAAAAAAGAAAAATACTCAAACCAAACTAGACATAAACACAAACAAACACATGACATAAACAAAAGACAACACAAAACTCAAACAAGCAATTTTCCCAAACCACCCCATACTTAAAACATCAATGTCCCCATTGATTAGAAAAAATAAAGAGAAGGGAAAGAGAAAGTAACTTGGACACCTTGAAGCATTGGCAAAGGAGGAGAATAATTCTTGAGGAGGGTGAGGAGGTGATGGCGCGTGGAAGAGTTGTTGCGCCAACCAGTATTGTATTCTACTTGAGCATTCCACCTCTAGACATCTTCTTTGTGATCTTCATAATACTCAATGCGGAAATCATTAAGCTCATTTTGGTGGTTGACAAACTGATTGTGGTGGTGGTTATGCGCCCCGTAGAGATGGTGTTGGTGAAGCATAAGGGCGTCCATCTTAGCTGAAAGAAGGGAGATGGCGGGGTTGCCACCCGAACTCGACCCATTGTGATACGTGCCTTGGCCTTGAAAATGAGAGCCGCCGGACCCATCAAAGCCCTATGGGTGTGAGTAATAGGGGACCATGTCAGTTTGAGGTCCCATCGTGAAGTCCATAGGGTCGGCACCATGTTGTTGATGGTGGGTACCGTCCGCTGCTTGGTCGTAACTGACCTCCTGTGGCTCGTCCCCGACCCCCCCGGGCAGGCCTATTGGTTGTTCCCACTCAAAGACATGCTCTCTCGGCGGTGGGTTAGGCTCGGCTCTCCGATACTTGCTTGGCTGTCGTCTAATCCTCTCATCAACTCGGACATTTGGCACCGAAGGATAATGTTTGTTGGCCCATGCATCATACCAATTGGGGAGGTAGAAAAGCTCGAGGTTTTCTTTGGTGAGCACCACATCATGTGTCCTGTGCTCATCAATTTTATACTTGATGATGAAGCCGGCGGAGGATTGGAAGATAACCTTAGCATTTTTGTAGTACTTCACATCCATAGAAATGACCCTCTTTGAAGAATAGGCAAAAAGTTTGATTTTTAAGGACTTGGCAAGGATAGCCACGAGCCACCCGAAGTAAGTGCTAGTGTGGGTCTTTTGGGCTTGGTGGCTTATGATGGCATTGATAAACTCGTACCCCAAATTCATGTGAATGGGCGTCTCAAAGAGCATCGTGGATAAACACGCGATCTCTTGCTTGTAGGGGCGCGAGAGCTCGTACCTTGGCCAAATTGTGGAGCCGAGGATGCGTAGGATAGTTCTGAAAACCGGGCTAGCAATGAATCGACCGGGAAGGGCGTTGGTGGGGAATTCAACCCTACCGGTGAGGTAATGCCACAAATCCTTGGTGGGGAAGTCCTTTGTTGTGTATACCCCTGACGGTGCACGGAAGCCAAGATGTCTGTTGAACTTTTTAATGTCCATCTCGTGAGGCTTATTGCCGAGCTGAAATCTGACCATGGACTTGTTGAAGTCAGTTTCATTTGGGTACAAGCGAAAATCAGTCATGAACTCGCACGTGAGAGCCACGTAATGTTCCTCAATAGGATGCAAGATAAGGTGTTGGGCTCCGATCCAAGAGAAGGCCTCAAGCACCTCCGCATAGAAACAAATCTTATCGGCGCCGGCCCTTTGATAAGCTCGCACACTAACATCTTCGCGCCACATTACAACAAACTGTTCCCCTTGCTCATTGGAGTCAAACTCCACACAATCCACCTTTTGCTTGTTTTTCTTTTGCTACTTGGTGGGATGACTAGAGGAAGAGGCCATGATCCTACAAAACATTCAAAACTTCCAAGATAATGTCTGACATTATAAAGGACAATAACCATACAAAGATCACATACATCACCACTCAAAGAAGTACCCCATACTTACACTAAGCACATGCTTCAATTTTGTTAGAAATAACTCAACCAAGCATGCTTAATCATGAAGAGTAGGTAAGTAGAGGAAAATCTCATGCTAAAATTACTCAAATCATGGTCAAATTAGCCCAATAAGCATGCAACAATGAAGATTACGAGGCAACCGGGGTCGGAACCGACCCTTGGAGGCTCGGTATCGATCTAATACATGCCAAAACTCAACCACAACGGCACTGTTGGGTCGTCACCGACCCACTTTGGGTCGTCACCGACCCACTTTGGGTCGGTACCAACCATTCCGGGCAAAACCGAGCTCAAAATTTCAACATAATTACCTTGGAATGGCTACCAAAAATCCGAAAAAAAATCATATATAATCACAATCAACCAAACAACCAAGTATGTATCAAGAAACCCACTTACAACCCACAAATCATCATGATATCATGTAGATCTAACCACTAAAGCATTCAAACAACCCAAACTTCCATATTCAAACTCAAGAACACCCAAAACTTAGATTTTCAACTAACCCCTCAAAATAAATCAGGTAATCTTGAATTTAAGATCAAAGCAGTAGAAAAACATACCAAATATGAGTTAAATTAGAAGAATGAAAGTAGAAGAAAGGTCGTAGACGAGCACTAGAGGGGTTCCAAAATTGAAAATTGTGGGGGAAGGGCCGAATTTTTCTGGTTTTTTGTAGAAGATTTAAAGGATTTATGTAGCACAAGGATGGATTTTGGTAGATTTGAGAGGGGGATGATGGATTTGTGAGGTTTGGAGAGTAATGGAGGCAATGGGGTTTTGAGAGCAATGGGGTTTTGAGAGGGAGATGGGTCGGCGGCGTGGGGGAAGGAAGGGGAAGGAGTAGAGTTAAAAGGGGTTAAAAGTTCAGGGACTTACCTGAAATTTTCGAAATTTCTGAAATTATACCGTTTTTGCTTGGAAGGGGTCGGTACCGACCGGACTTGGGTCGGTGACGACCTCCCCTGACTTTGTTCCCATCCATTGTCGGGCATTTTGACCCTCTTGTTCCTTTTCCGACACTTCGGGTCCCTACAAAACCTTAGTGGAGATGCAAGACAAGAATCCTAGCTAATCTAAACTATTAAAAACAAAATAATCTAAGCTAAAGAGAAAATCCAAAAACAAAAACAAAGTGGGTTGCCTCCCGTAAGCGCTTTATTTAACGTCTTTAGCAAGACGAGAAGTACCTCTAGTTAGTCGGAAGGTGTGAGAGCCCATGTGGCTCGGATTTCCTCATCGGGTTTGGCCCTTGCATAATACTTCTTCAACCGATGCCCGTTGACCTTAAAAATCCCCCCATTCTCGTCTATGAGGTCGACTGCCCTGTGTGGGTAAATGTGGTGAACCATGAATGGTCCACTCCATCTACTTCGTAGTTTTCCGGGGAAAAGTCAAAGTCGTGAGTTGAAAAGGAGTACTTGATCACCATTGTTAAAGGCCTTCGGGACGAGCTTCTTATCATGCCATTTCTTGGTTGTCTCCTTGTAAATTTTGGCATTCTCATACTCCGCTAGCCTTAACTCCTCTAATTCCTGCAAGTCCATTAATCGCTTTGCTCCGGCCACGTCGAGGTCCATATTGAGCTCCTTAAGAGCCCATAAAGCCTTGTGTTCAAGCTCGACGGGCAAATGACACGACTTGCCATACGCAAGATTGTAAGGAGTAGTGCGGTGTGGCGTCTTGTAGGACGTGAGGTACGCCTATAATGCATCATCAAGCTTGGAGGCCCAATCCTTTCTTGAGCGGGAAACTGTCTTCTCCAAGATGCTTTTAATTTGCCGGTTAGAGATCTCAACTTGACCACTTGTTTGGGATGGTAAGGAGTTGCCACCTTGTGAGATACCCCATACTTGGTCAAAAGTGCCTCGAAGCTCCGCTCAATGAAATGAGAACCGCCATTACTAATAAGGGCTCGGGGAACACCAAAGCGAGGAAAGATGTTGGTCTTCATGAATTTGGCCACCACTCGTGCATCATTAGTTCTTGTGGCTATGGCCTTGACCCACTTAGACACGTAATTAACCGCCACGAGGATGTACTTGTAGGGGCCCGAAGAGGGGAAGGGTCCCATGAAGTCAATACCCCATATGTCGAAGAGCTCGACCTCTAGGATTCATGTGAGTGGGTTCTCATTCCTCCATGTAATATTTCCAGCGCGTTGGCACTCATCAAACGCCGTGACATAAGCTTGAACATCTTTGAAGAGGGTGGGCCAATAGAATCCACTTTGAAGAATTTTTGCGGTGGTTTTGAATCCCTTAGCATGGCCGCCCGTTGGAAGAGTATGACAATGTCCGATTACTCCCTCTATCTCATCGTTCGGCACACAACGCCGAAAGATATGATTACTCCCTTGCTTGAATAGGAAGGGATCGTCCCAATAGTATTGCTTGGTGTCGTGGAGAAACTTCTTTTTGGCTTGGGAAGTCAATCCATCGGGGATAATGCCTCCTACAACATAGTTAGCAAAATCCACAAACGAAGGGGTTTTCGCCCCTAGAATAGCATATAAGAATGGCAAGAGGGAATGGGAAGAGAAGAGTGAAGAAGTGACCTGAATCGACCGTAGTGAAGGTCGGAGTTGTGTTGTTTGGCTCAGCGTCGGCCGAATCCCGAATGGTCGACCTCGATCCGTAAGACTTCATTGCTCAAGAGAATTTTGTCCGGACGGGAGTCATTGATGGGTACCGTGTCTCCGAACTCCTAGATGTGCTCGATGGGCAACCGAGAAAGGTGGTCCGCCACAAGATTCTCCGCTCCTTTCTTATCCCATACCTCAAGGTCAAACTCTTGCAATAGAAGCATCCATTGGAGTAATCTCGGCTTGGTGTCCTTCTTATCCATAAGATAACGGATAGCTGCATGATCGGTAAAGACGACTACCTTGGATCCCACCAAGTATAAGCGGAACTTTTCAAAAGCAAACACAACGGCTAGGAACTCTTTCTCCGTAGTTGTGTACTTGCTTTGAACTTCGTCGAGCATCTTGCTTGCATAGTAAATGGCATGAAGCTTCTTCTCTTTCCTTTGCTCAAGAACCGCGCCCACGGCATAGTCACTAGCATCGCACATGATCTCGAAGGGAAGTGTCCAATCCGGAGGTTGCATGATGGGGGCCGACACTAGTGCTTCCCGGATCCTATGAAAAGCTTCAAGACACTCGAAAGAAAACTCAAACACAACATCCTTCATTAATAGGTTAGTTAATGGTTTAGTAATTTTAGAGAAATCTTGAATGAACCTCCTATGAAACCCGGCATTGCCTAGGAAACTCCTAACATCTTTCACGGAGGTAGGGGTGGCAATTTTTCAATTAATTCAATTTAGCCTTGTCAACTTCAATCCCACTTTTTGGCACTACATGACCTAAGACAATCCCTTCTTGTACCATAAATTGACACTTTTCCAAATTAAGCACGAGTTTTGTCTCTTCACATCTCCTAAGGACTCTAGAAAGATTAGCAAGACAAGAGTCAAAAGTAGTACCGTAAACCGAGAAATCATCCATAAATACCTCCACGATATCTTCAATCCTGTCGGAAAAGATGGCCATCATACACCTTTGAAAGGTGGCCGGGGCGTTGCAAAGCCCAAATGGCATCCTCCTATAAGCAAATGTGCCATAAGTACACGTGAAGGTGGTCTTCTCTTGATCATCGGGATGTATCGAAACCTGCCAAAAACCACTATAGCCATCGAGATAACAAAAAAATTCATGCAAAGCTAATCTCTCTAGCAATTGGTCAATGAAAGGCAAGGGGAAGTGATCCTTTCTAGTGGCACTATTAAGTTTTCTATAATCTATGCACATGCGCCAGCTAGTGGTAGTTCTAGTAGGAACCAACTCTCCCTTTTCACTCTCTACAACAGTAAGACCACTCTTTTTAGGCACAACATGAACCAGGCTTACCCACTTACCGTCCGAAATCGGGAAGATGATACCTGCATCAAGCATTCTCAAGATCTCCTTCTTTACCACTTCTTTCATGTTTGGGTTAAGCCTCCTTTGATGTTCAATGGTTGGCCTGTGACCTTCCTCAAGAAAAATACGATGCATACTCAAAGAAGGTGAAAGACCACTCAAGTCCTCAAGTGAGTACCCAATGGCCTTCTTATGAGTCCTAAGAACATCAAGCAACTTTCCAAGTTCTTCCTTATTAAGGTTAGCATTAACAATTACGGGAAAAGTGGAATTTAGACCAAGAAACTCATACCTCAAAGACTCTGGGAGAGCCTTAAGCTCCGGAGTAGGTGGTGGCTGTGTAACAATGTCATCATCCTTCTCCATCTTGAAAAGCTCCTCATAATAATCACCTTCGGTTAAGAGTTGCACATCGTCATTTACCTCCAGAGGGGTCAGCTCCGACCATAAGGGGGTCGGTACCGAGCCAGAGGCATAAGCAAAATCCTCAGAAACGAATAGAATGGGGGTTGGTGTCGAGCTAAGTGAGGTGGGTGCCGACCTGTTTGGGGTCGGTGACGACCCTGCAGCCTCTTCCTCGTCTTCATCTTCACTTGTGTAAACCCCAAGAAAACGCTCTATCGGATCTTCGCAGTCAATGTAATCAGAGCAGGTGTACAACGTCTTGACCTCCGTAGCTTCATTGGTCTCCTTCATCGTCGGATTGAACCGGAACTCAACCACCTCATTACCGATTTCAAATGTAAGGAGGCCTTTCTTCACATCAATGATAGCTCCGGCGGTTGCAAGGAATGGTCGCCCAAGAATGATTGGGACGACGGGATCTTCCGGCATCTCCATAACTGTAACACCTCTATTTTACAACATTGGGTATTACCGCGAGTGACCTCGGACTTTTCCCTCCAAAGTCACCCAAGGCTTTTAGAATGATATAGAACAATAATAATGCGGAAATAAACATAGTTCATGAAATAGAAAAGGTGCTCCAGAAGGAGATTTTGTTTGCACAAAACATCTTACATTGCTTTCAAACATATAGTTGTTTGGAATCGAAACGCAAAACCAGCTTGTCCTTGAAACATAATGAAACTAAAACGAAATGAGATAAGAAGTACATCGTGAAAATCCTCGTTCTTCCTTCGTCTTCACTTCACGCCTTATTGGGATTCCTAGATTCTGACATAATTTGCGAGGGGCGAGAGAATGCCAGGCAAACATGCGGAAAAGAAGAATTAGTCTAAGAGACTAAGCAAGCGGGAATGGAACTTCCCAAGGGTAAATCGGTAATCTGAGTAACATTTAAATATTATCGGGTTGTGTTTTAAGGTATGGCTTCATTTATGTGAGGTTTTAACGGTACGAAGGAGAGCGTATCTCAAGCATAGATAGCTCGATAATTGAGAGAAGAGCTACTAGATTGTAGACTTCTTTTAGAATCGAAAATATGCTGGGAACGTTATTAATTCATACAAGTTGAAAACCTCTCGCGCCCGGAGCGGACCGAGAGCAGGATCGATCATTTGAGATCGGTCCGGTTTTGGTATCTTTTAAATGTGCATTGGGCACTTATCTTATATAGTGATGAAAACATTCGATTTCGTTAATGATTTTTAAAGGGGCGGGGGCTCATATGGCCCGATCCACCAAGGGGAAACCCAGTTTCCCGGAACTTAGCTAGAGTGCGCTCATCCCTCCTTGCAATCGGAGCGGATAGGATCATGATCCTGAAAGTCGTACTTCAAACACGTAGGCGTTACGACTTAGTAAGATTATATAGAGGCGTTGGCTATTCCGCGCCCCTCACTAGTTCGTTCGACGTTGGTCTCTAAACGAGACCATAAACAATCAAGGCCACAACCACACTAGCATAAATAATCCTATCAAATAATAATAGCGAACTATGCTAACAAGGGATCGTTATATCTAACAATCGATATTTCCTAGGTTCATTCGTTACTTATCACACAAGTTGTTTGTTCAGAGGGTATTCTTGATAACAAATAAATTTATAATCAAGACCCCGCTGAGTATAGGGGAGTCAGGATCGTTCCACGGGAAGCAAGGTTTGTTTATCTATCGACTCCTAAAATAAATAAAACAAAAGCAAGGAAAACACACAAGCAGCCTCGTTAACGAAGTTGTCAGCCTTGTTAACGAACCACCGAGAGTAAAAGACCAAAATTAACGACCTAGACAGGTTCGGTACCGAGCCAACGAACTCAGTAACGAATATGATCTTGAAAAGAAATCAAATAAAACGAAAATATCCAGTACAAGGGTTACCACAGCATAATCATGCGCACAAGCTCGTAAGAAGATAAATATCATGCCTTTAAATAGATAGATGCATCAACTTTCATACTCTTAGCAAGCAAATTAATCTACTTTCATAAACTAACTCACCCAATTGCTTGTTTCGAATCTAAAGCTTGAAACTTTCGTTTTCAAACAATATCAACCTTCAAGTTTATAACTTTCTCTTTCAATCAAGTCAATAACTCAATTACCTCAACTTTCATCTCGGTATAAGCACAACAAACAATCTCATCAATAGATAAAAGGCACTCAACAGATAATCTTACTCACCAAACATGCACAACTATACCGGGTTTCAACCCCGACCCTAGATAAAAAAGACTACTCACTAATCATGACTAAGAAACTAATAACTTTAATCAAAGAAAACATTGAAAACAAAAACACTACTCAAATAAATAAAAATATCGTTTTACAAAGATTCAAAAGAAACCGAAAACACTGAAATACCGAATCAAAGAACACATTAACGACCCCGGTAACTTTCGTCTACCGAGCTCCTTCCATCACGACTCTGATCCGTCCTTCTCTCTCTCGGCTCTCCAAAATCGAATTTCTCTTCTCTACCAAGCTCTCCCTCTTTTCTATGCTAGATAGAAGGGTATTTATACTAAAAAGGCTAGAAACTAAAAAAGGCTAAAAGATATAAACTTTCCTAAAAAGATAGAATCTAATCTAAAAGATAGAAATAAAATCTCCAAAGATAACAAGGCCTAAAATACATAATATAATAACCCTAAAATCATAAAAAGATACTCTACCGACACAGAGTCACAAAGTCAACTCTCGAACATCTTCATCTCGTGGCCTCGTTAACGAGCCCTCACAACCTCGTTAACGAGCCTGGGCTTGGTTTTCTTCAACACTTCTCTTCCAAAAACTCGAACTTCAACTTCTTCATCTTGTATTCCTCCATCTCTTATCATAGCTCTCCAAATTAAGCTCCAAACAGCACCTTTTCCTTGCTAAAACCTACAAAAACACACAAAACGGAGTAGCTTCCATACTTTTCACAAAATATGCAAAACTATCCAAAAACACATAAAACTAATTCTAAACCTATCAAAACTAAACCTAATAACCAAATAAAACCTATCAAAAACTATACTAAAAACACGAACATAAAAATACCCCATACTTAGACTTGCTTGTCCTCAAGCAATCACTAAACAATACTCAAAACCAAACAACATACTCATCAAACTATAGCCAACATCTAAAAAGCAACATCTACACATAGAAGAAAAATAGCAAAGGACATTTAACGTCATCACACATATATATACCCAAAATAGACATAAGAAAATACAATCCAACCTCACAAGGGATAATGTGTTTCTCTCAACTCTCAAGTGTTTGGGCTCATAAATTCAATCTCTCAACTCATCTTATATACAAAAACTCATAGAAATTAGAACTTATATCACCAATACTCTCCACCCAAGATTTGTCAAAACAAGCAAAAATCATCAAGAGAACTTAGGGGGCTCAATGAAAAACTTCATAGAAGCTTCCATTTGGCTGAATTGTAATGGGCTTGGTAAAGACAATAAGGCGTGGAAAATATTTTGGCTATGTGGTGCTAATAATATCCGGGAATCAAAGACTCCTTAAAACTCACACATAACATCAAAAACTCTCATAAAAACATATACCAAACTCACTCTCTCATTATGCACACTTATTTTCACTCACCCATGATTATCCTAGAAAGTTTCATAAAACAAAAGAATCTCCGACTTATCTCATAAACACTATGCACCTCTTACTTCCTTCTTTCTTCATACTTCCTATTTATCCAACTTCCCTTTTTTTTCTTTTTTTTTTTAGTTGCCTCGTTAACGAGCCACTTCAGGGTCGTTAACGAGCTTCATCGTGTACTCCTTTTTCTTACAACTTTCCTTCAACCATCAACTTAATTTTGTGCATCTTTTGTACCAAGAGATCTTTATTATCACAACTATTAAAAACAGGAGACTTCCAATCGACCCTTTCCAATAATCCCTCAATCAAAGTAAACATTATATGGCTTACCTTTTTTTTTTACACTAAAAAAAACATACCTCTCAAAACTAAGTCCTAATCCCCGGATAGGGTCAAGCTTATCTCGGCTAGGGAACATATTTTGTGGAGCTTAAAAATAAAAGGCTTCAGGCTAGAATTAACTATCAAAAGAAGGAACATGTAAGGGTGGATAAGGATAAATAGAGCTTATAAAATAAGTTCTCTATCATCTGATTTTCACAAGTAATGAACTATAAATCTTATACGGGTCTCAAGAAGTAGATAACCATCACAATTCCAAGAGATAATATGCATATAGAGAGTAAATCACACAAGAAAAGAAGAGGGATTTTTAATGTTCTCCCTATAAGGCCAAAAAATTTCTCACGAGGCTAATTTTTGTTGGATTGCATCACTTATGCTAAGAAGGTATATGTGCTCAATTTCATTAGTTGCTATTCCTTGCTAAAAACAACTTCAAAATAAGAATACGGCTACATTCTCAAAGACATCATTGCAAGGAATTATATGATCATGCTAGCAACTACTATCATAGAACCTAAGAAAGGGATATCTATCAATTTTAAAACATTTTTTTTAGACATTTTTTTCAAAACTTTTTTGATTTTTTTCTTTGATTTTTTTTTCGATATAAAAGAACTACTTAAAACTAAGCACAAAAAACAAACAAGACACAAAATTTTGTACTTTCTCCCACCCCATACTTAAAATTACAGTGTCCCCGCTGTAAGAAAAATAAGAAGAAGGAAAGAAATAGAAAAGAAAAACACAAGAAAACAAGAAAAGAGAAAAAAAACAAAAACTTACAAAGTCTTAGTAGTGGAAAACAAGGAAAACGTCTTCAAGCTGGATCAACGGTTAGGTGGAGGAAAAAAAGTGCTCGAAGTTCCCCATGAAGTCGTACATCGTCCTCCAGCGCTCCGCATCCTCTGGTTCTCTCTGACGATGCCTCTCATCCTCAAATGTCATCCGAGCTGAATAGACAGTCTCCCATCTATCCATCCTCCTATGAATGTGGCCTTGCTGGAGGTGAAGCTGTTGCATCCGTGCAGAAAGATCCTCGGCCCATGGTGACAGAATGCTCGATCCAGTGTACTCAGGCTGAGGAGGTGGTGGGTACTAAGGCTGAAAGTGATCATGGTGAAGCACCGGGTGGTATGGCACAAGCCCATAAGAGTAGGGGTCGGTAGGAGCTGGCGGTGGGTCGGTAGATGCCCTCAGTGGGTTGTTAACGACCTTGGGTGCCTCGTTAGCATCAGACGTAGAAGGCTGGAAATGATCGTTAACGAGCCTGGTGGGTTCGTCAACGAGGATGTTGGTGCCTAAAACCTCTGTATCGAGGTCTTCTTCTTCGAAGTTAAGCTCCTCAGTGCCTCCTTCAGTGTCGATCTCCTCGGTGTTGTCCTCCTCAGTCTCTTCTTCATCATTGTCTTCATCTTCATCCATCGCATCTTCCTCTCTTAAACCGGGACACACACGGCGTAAGTGATAGCTCATCCTCCGGCTTAGGCTCTAACGGGAATGGATGACGCCTCGTACCAATTTGGTACATATAAAAGCTCCATTTTCAGTAGGGTGGGCGGTACATCTCGGCCGTGAACTTTTATAACGAGCCCCTCCCGGACTCGAGTGAAAATTTCAACACTAAGCCAATTGTTTTGGTTGAGCAACTGAGCATGAGCTGGTGTGCAACGAGTGAGGTCGACTCCAAGGTTGGTGGATAAAAGACTGACCAAGTTACCACACCAAACTTCCTTGGACTTTGTTGATTTCTCTATGTAGTAGAGCCATTCATACCCCAAATTCAATGGGTCGGGCTCCTCGAAAAGGATAGTGCGGAGACAAGAACCTTCTGTCCTCGTTGTCCTGTTCAACTCTCTCTTCGGCCAGAATGTAGCGGCTAGGACTCGGAGAATGATCCGGAAGATGGGGTTGATGATGCTTGTCCCGGATAATGCCGCTGTGAAGGATTGGACCTCCCTGGTGATATAGCTCCAAGTCCGAGTCACCCTGTAGTCGTTCAGGCTGTACTCTCTAGAAGGGTTTGGGATCTCCAGGATTGCATTGAACTCCGCCATGGTGAACTCACGGCTCACATTGTCGAGCCGAAACCGGATGCGTCCCGCCGAAGTCTTCGACGGAAAACTAGTCTCTAGAGTGGCCAAAAACTCGGATGTGAGGGCCGGAAAGTGTGGTAGATTCTCCTTCTTCAGTAGATGAGATGCACCGAGAATAACGAAGGCCTCCTTGGCATCCGTGTAAATCCCCGTGTGTACGGCACTAGACATCGAGAACCAACGAGTGTTGTGGTCCTTCTCTAAAATGGCACGGTATCGTTTCACTTGGCCTTGAGTACTCAAGATCACATTATCCATGCGAGGTGGAGATGGGGACCTCTGATTCCTCCTCTTTTCTGAGCTCGGGTAGCGGGTCTGCTTGAACTTGCCATGAGATCTACAAAACAATGAAGAATTTTCCAAGATAAGATCTACTCAAAATAGATAGGCAAGAGACCCCATACTTGGTCGTTAAAGAATCTGGACTGGTGTAGAATCGATGATGCTTGCGCAGGGTCGTTAACGAATCTAGGTGGGTCGTTAACGAGCTGCCGAGAGCCAGTTCACAAAATTCCGAATGTCATCAACTTTAAAAATCAGACCCTAAATCAAGTATGCATCCTCAATACTCCCCACTAGATACACAATCGGGTTCATGCACCCCATACTTGCTCGATTTCCCATCTCAAACATGCGAAATTACCCAAAATTGATATAGCAAAAATTGAACTTAATACTAGGACAAGAAAAATTCATGCTTTTCTAATTAGACTTTTGCAATGGAGAATCTAACATGAATAATCTTCCCTAGATCATGAACAACTAAGCATCAACGAGAATTCATGAGCAAAATCCGAAAATGCATGTCGACCTTTTCTATAGACAGAATCCCAATATGAAATTTCTACCCTAAAAACCATGAATCTTGTAAGTAAGAGTTAGGGCTTAGAAATCATACCGGAAACTTGAGAAATTGAAGAACAAGGGGTCGGTTTGGGGTGGTTAACGAGTGTGAATCTCGTCGGTGGAAATTCGCGGTTCCAAGCTTCGGTAACGAGGGTGTCTCCGACGATCGGTGGAGGTCAGAAATTCCGATCGGTGGTGGGGGATCTCCAAGATCTTTGGTAAGATTTTTGAGGGGTTTGGAGTTTAAAGGATTTGAGAGTGAAATTTTTAGGAGGGGTAGAAGGGTTATATAGGAGAGGGTAGGGATAGGAAGAGGTAAACGGGGCGGCGGCATGGGGGTAGGTAAAAGATAGATTAGGTTAAAAAAAACTTACCTGCCCGTTTCGCCGAATCGGGTCGTCGAATCGGGTCGTTAATGACCCTGGGTGGGTCGTTAACGAGCTACCGTATCCTCTTGAAGTGATTTTCGAGCCCTTCTCCTGCATCTTGTTACCTCAAAATTTATCCTAATTTCTATCCTAAAAACTACCAAAAAGAAAAGAAAAGAAAAGAAAAGAAAAGAAAACTAAGAAAAAGAAAGAATCTAAAAAGAAAAAGAAAAACTATACTATACTAAAAGCGGGTTGCCTCTTGTAAGCGCTATTTTGAACGTCGTAAGCCCGACGTTCTTCCCTTGCTTCAAGGTGGTTCTTTTGTAGCTAAGTCAGGGTCTTGAGGTACCCCATACTTAGCTTTGTAGGCATTGTTTGCTTGAGTCACTAAGCTAGATCCTTTATCTTCTATGAGTATGCCCGGTATTTCTACATATGGGTTAGTGAAATTCGGAAACCAAGGTGGTTTGGACTCCTCAATAGCATATGTTGTGGGGTATGGTGCAGGAATAGGGTAAGAAGAAAAGTACTCACCTTGATTGTTTCCTTGTATATGAGACTCGCTAGTGGGCCATGGGATCTCGACAAGGTCTTGTGTGAGAATCTCTTTCGAAGCTGGTGGAAGTTCAGTGGTATCAGCTTTGTGGAGTTCTGGTTGGTGCAACTCTATTTGTGCGACCGTGGTTGGGTCATTTGCGTTTTGGTCCAGGCTGAATTCCACTAGTTCTTCTCCAATCTCAAACGTAAGAAGTCCTTTCCTCACATCGACCTTGGCACTTACTGTAGCTAGGAATTGTCTGCCTAGGATAATGGGGACGTGAGGATCCTCAGGCATGTCGAGGACAACGAAATCATTTGGTATAAAGAATTTTCCCACTTGAATAGGGTAGTCATCGACGATCCCTGTGGCTTTGACGCATGATCCGTCCGCCATGAAGAGGTTCATATCCACAGGCTCTAGTGGTCCCATGTTAGCTTTTGACCATATGGAAAGAGGAAGCAAACTAGCACTAGCTCCCAAATCACATAAAGCTTTAAATTTGTGGTCGCCTATGCCAATCGTGATGACAAATCTCCCTGGATCTCCAAGCTTTTCTGGTAGAGCTATTGATCTGATTTCATCCTGCAGCTCTGTAATGGACCTTTTCCTGCTAAGAATATCCTTCAAAAATTTTGTGTAAACCGGCATTTCGCTTAGGGCGTCCGCGAATGGGATGGAAATATTAATGCCCTGAAGAATCGTCACGAAACGTTTGAACTTACTCTCAATAGAGTCCATAGATTTCTTAGTTGGAAATGGAAGAGATTTCACCATTCTCGGAACCAAATTAGGCTCGAGAGGTGAGAGTACCGGGTCGACACTAGGGTCGTTTGGTGTCCTCGGTGGGTCGTTACCGACCCTGATGGGGTCGTTAACTACCCTGGGATAGAGAGGAAGGCTCGGATTAGTAGACTTACCTAGATTAGGGTCGTTAGATACCCTCGGAGCCTCGTCACCATGGTATACGGGCTTAGTAATTGCCCTCGTTGGCTCGTTACCGAGATGGGTTGTGACGTCCTCTTCCTTCTTGTCCTTAGCTTGGACTCGCTCCGGCAATGTCTTCCCGCTCCTAAGGTGCACCGCTGCTATTTGTCCCCTAGGGTTCTCCTCGGGGCGGCCCGGGAGTTGCCCTGGTGGTCTCGGAATCTGGGCAGCGAGGTTCCCTAGTTGGGAATCAACACTTTTCTTCCATATATCGAACTCTCCCCATCTTTTATTTTGTTGGTTCAGGTTGGCTTGAACTTCGTTAACCTTGTTGGTCACTTCGTTAACTTTGTTGGTCACTCCGTTAATGCCTTCATGTAATCCTTGAACCCATGATGGTGGCTCCTGATGGCCTGGAGGTCGATAGGGTGCAGGTCATCTATCTGGCGGAGGCGCTGCATAGTTTTGATTTGTATTCTGATTGCCCCATGCCTGATAATTGTTTGACCTACAAAATAGATAGGTTGGTTCCTGTATGGCCCTCTCATATAATTCTTCTCAGCAATTGTCTCAGAGGATCTAACCTGCTCTATGTTAGTGCAAGCAGAAGTACTATGTGCAGAAGAACCACATTCTTGACATGATTGAGAGAATTTCAGAAAACTTACTTGCTTCTTCAGACGGTTGACCTCATCTTGCAGGAATTGATTTTTGACATCCGGGTCAACTTCGTCTCGGTTAGGTATGTAGAGACATTTCTGGGGCTGTGGAGTCTACTGGGTTCCATACATGGCATCATAATTGGACAGCTTATCCAGCTATTCCCATGCAGCCCTTGGGTCCATCTCTATAATATCGCACGCAGTATGCGTGTTGATGTTGTTCTTGGTCTCTGCGTTGATACCTTGGAAAAAGATTTCTTGCAGAACATATAAAGGTTGCCCATGAGTAGGGCATTGTCTAAGCATCTCTTTAAATCTTTCCCATGTTTCAACAAATGTTTCATTAGGCAGCTGGTGATAAGAGGTGATGCGTTTTCTCAACTCTGTTTTCTTGGCAGGCGGGAAGAATTTTGTAAGAAATCGATCATACAAGTTCTTCCAAGTCCTGATAGATTTAGGAGGTAAGCTCTCCAACCAGCTCAGGACCTTTCCAGAAAGAGACCATCTAAAATCTTTTCACAGAACATATTCAAGTGAGACACCTTTTGCATCTATGACGTCACATAAGTCAAGAAAATTCCTAATATGTTCCATAGGGCATTCAGTAGGTTTCCCTTCAAACTGAGCCCGTTTGATCAAGGATATGAATTGAGATTTAATCTCAAAAGATTTCTCTATCTCTGGAAGCACAATTGGAGACTCTGGCACTCTCAGTTCTGGATGCATGTACTGTTTGGCATTCCTCGGATAGGCATTCAGCTCTTCCTGTAGACGAGCATTGGTAGCTCGTTGACGCTCAGCCTCGGCGGCAGCGCCTTCCTTCTCGGTCTTTAATGCCTCCATCTGATTTCGGTTGTATTTCATATAGCATAATTAGGACTAGTTAATACATTTTATGTATAGATTTAGGTCCGTTTAGTGCTTGTAATGATATACGAGTAGAAGACCGAAGACTTGAAGAAAATTGGAAGAATTGAAGTCGGGACTAGAAGATCGAGAAGTGAAGGCCGCGGAGCTGAGCAGTCCGCGGTGGAGCCAAGACTAAGTGCTGCGATCGCGGTAGCCTAAGGCCGCGGTCGCGGGTCAACGTTGACTCGAAGGAAGATTCTGCAGTCCGCGGTCGCGGAGGTTGTTCACCGCGGTCGCGGAAGTCCACGTCAGCAAGATCCGAGGCGGCGTTTTATCCATCTATTTATCTTTTATTTTAGTTGTCTTTTATATTTTTATTCCGATATTTTTCGAGACTATTTAAGTTTAGTTTTCAGACTTTGTTTGGTATTCTGCTAGACCTAATTTCAGACCTTTTATGTTTTTCTCTCTTATGGAGAACTAAACTCCTTATATTCTATTCGAGTTGAAGCTTTTGAGACTCAAGTTGTTGTGAGATTCGTCTATTCAGGTTTATTTCTACAGGTTATTTCAATTCTCTTGTGCTTAATTATTATTGATTGTGTTGATTTCTGCTTGTCTGGCCAACTTGTTGGAATTGATATTATCTATTGCTAGATCTAGGTTTTCTCGTAGCAAAGCCTAATCTTTGTAGCAACTCAATTGATTTAGGACTCGTTGGACTAAAACAATTGAGAAGAGATTTGAATGCATGTTGATTGTTTGACTCGTTGGAATTCAATTGCATGTATCCTGTTTATCCTTGTTCTTAATGCTAATATCCTTATTATTTATGATCGTTTCATGAACTGTTTGGATGTTAAGTTGCATGTCTCGTTGCCATGTCCTTATAACTGAAAGAAATAACTTGATTGAATCTAGGATCAATAACTTGAGGAAGAAAAGTAGGTACTTGAATAGAATTGTTTTCCCTAATTGATAAAAATCCAACCTTTGCTTTGTTTGTTTGTCTTGTCTGCTTTAATTTTCCTAGTTTTAGATTAAAATACCAAAAATCCCCCCTTTTGTTACTTCTTTGAGTTGATAGTAATAAAACATAGGATACAAAGTGTCTCTTGGGTTCGACCCCGACTTACCGACTATACTAGTTGTGTAACTAGGGATTTATCTTTGATTTGGCACGACGACTTTAAGCCAGTCAAATTTTGGCGCCGTTGCCGGGGACACTTTTGTTCATTCTATGTTTTTATTGCTACCAACTCTGGTGTGGACCCTAGTTTATGGTCCACACTCGTGCTACTGATTCTTCTATTTTTCCTCTTGATTCAGAAATCGAAAGGACTCTTTGCAGGTTGAGACGTGAAGCTCGGGAACAACTCCGTGAATTACCTTTCAACTTGAATTCTGCTGAAACTGAGACAATGGGAGATCAGACTTTGAGGCAGCTAACTGCCCCAAACTGTCAACAACAACCTCTGGCTGTTGAGTTTCCTACGCTGAATGACGGTGTTAAGTTTGAGTTGAAATCGGGTTTGATCCATCTTTTGCCCCAATTCCATGGGCATGGTGGAGAAGATCCAAATAAGCATCTTGCTGAATTTGATCAGGTCTGCTCAAGTATGAAGCCTGTTGATGTAACTGAGGACCAGATCAAATTGAGGGCGTTTCCTTTTTCTTTGAAGGATTCAGCCAATGAGTGGCTCTACTATCTTTCTCCAGGATCAATAAATACCTGGAATAAGATGAAAGCGGCGTTCTTGGAGAAATACTTCCCTGCCACCAAACAGAACAGTCTGAAGAAGAGCTTGAGCAACATTGAGCAACAGGTTGGGGAGAGTCTGTATGATTATCATGAGCGATTCAAGAGACTGTGTGCCAGCTGTCCATATCATGGGTATTCTGATCAAGACCTGGTACTGTATTTCTTTGGTGGATTACTGGATGAAGAGCGTAGAATGGTGAATGCAGCTTGTGGTGGGAGCCTGATGAATAAGACACCAGCAGATGCCCTTGAGCTCTTCTCTGAGCTATCTGAGAACTCAAGGCAATTCAACAAAAGAACTGGCACTAAAGGAGTCAATGTTGTGGACTCCTCGTCTGTTTTAAAAGCTGAAATGGCAGAGTTGAAAGATATGATGAAGAGGTTCATGCTGTCAGGAACCCATCAACAATTAAAGGCATGCGAAATATGTGCTGATACACTACATCCTACTGATGCCTATCCACAACTCCAGGAACCTCATTTTGATCCATACTCTAATACATACAACCCAGGTTGGGGGGCCCATCCAAATCTGAGGTATGGGAATCAGAATCAGCCTCAATATAATCATCAACAAGGAGGAAATCAGAAACCCAAGCAACCCTATGTTCCTAGACCTCCAGTTCAAAATCAAAACAACTCATTCAATGTTGAAGAGATGTTTGCCAGGCTAGCTAACACAGTAGACCAGCTGGGACAGAACATGCAAACTAGCATCAAGAGTACTCAAGCTAGTATAAAAAATATAGAGACACAGATCAGTCAACTGGCAACTGCAGTTAGCAAATTGGAGGCCAGAGATTCTGGAAAATTACCATCACAACCTATCAATCCAAGGGAGAATGTGAGTTCTATCACATTGAGAAGTGGAAAAGAACTAAATAGGGACGTGGAGGTGAATGACGATCCACGAGCTGACAGTTCTGATTTTCTGAAGACCGATTCCGTGCCCGCGGTGAACAGCTCCCGCGATCGCGGAACCCCAACTGAGAGCATGGTGGTTCTGGACGAAGCCTCCGCGCCTGCGGTGACCAACCTCCGCGATCGCGGAGACGGTGAAAAATCGGATCCTAAAAAACCCGAAATTCCGCGACCGCGGGACCCTCTCGATCGTGCCCGCAGATCTGTAGCTGAGCCCGAAAATGCTTATGTTCGCCCAGATTTCCCTTCTATGGTTTCTCAGAAGCCACCCCCTCCTTTCCCTGAAGCACTAAAAGACACAAGGAAGCCAGAGAATGATAAGGAGATCTTTGAGATGTTTTCCAAGTGTGAGGTAAATATCCCTTTGCTCAATCTAATTAAAAGTGTTCCTAGGTTTGCTAAATTTCTGAAAGAATTATGCACTATCAAAAGGAAACAAAAATTAAAAGGAAAACAGAAAGTTAAGGTCAGTGAACATTTCTCCGCTGTATTTCAAAGGCGCATGCCTAAAAAGTGCAGTGATCCTGGCATGTTCAGCATTCCCTGCATAATAGGAGAAACTAAAATAGATAAAGCCATGCTTGATTTAGGAGTTTCTATTAATGTTATGCCTTACTCTGTTTACACTTCACTAGGCCTAGGACCCTTGCATGAAACTGGTGTTATTGTTCAATTAGTTGATAGATCTACAGTTTACCCGAAAGGGGTTGTTGAAGATGTCCTTGTTATGGTAGATAATCTGATTTTCCCTGCTGATTTTTATGTGCTTGATATGGATCATGATGTGCATGCTGCACCCATTCTGTTAGGACGTCCTTTCATGAAAACTGCTAGAACAAAAATTGATATGTGTAAGGGTGTCCTAACTATGGAATTTGATGGGGAGAAATTTGAATATAGTATGGATAATGCTATGAAATACCCCCAGGATGATCACTCTCTATGCTCAGTTGATGTAATTGATCAGATTGTACAAGATGTATTTGATACTACCTATGTAGATGACTTGCAATCTGTTCTAGAGAATGACATAGATCCTGCATGCTAGGATTATGAATTACCTGAGAGATATCATGAAATTTTTGCTGATCTGAATGCATGCTATGACACTCCTGCTGATGCTTTGGCCATTGGGTCCATACCACTAACTCTCCCTAGGGAGAAATTGCTTCCTTCTGTAGTACAGGCACCTGAAATTGAGCTTAAACAACTCCCTGAGCATTTAAAATATGCTTTTCTTGGAGATGGTGACACTTTGCTTGTCATTATTTCCAACACACTGTCCAAGGAGGAAGAAGAAATATTGGTGCAGGTACTGAAAGAGTACAAGACAGCTCTAGGATGGACTATTGTTGACATTAAAGGGATTAGTCCTTCTACATGCATGCATAGGATCCTCCTAGACAATGGTGCCAAGCCATCCAGACAGCCACAAAGAAGGCTCAACCCACCTATGATGGAGGTAGTAAAAAAGGAGGTACTGAAGCTCCTACAGGCAGGTATGATTTATCCCATCTCTGATAGTCAGTGGGTTAGTCCGACCCAAGTTGTGCCCAAGAAGGTCGGAATCACAGTGGTAGAAAATGTGCATGGGGAATTAGTCCCCACACGAGTTCAGACTGGTTGGAGAGTCTGCATTGATTACCGTAAGCTGAATGCGGTAACCAGAAAAGATCACTTTCCCTTTCCATTCATTGATCAAATGCTTGAGCGACTTGCCGGTCGTTCCTATTATTTCTTTTTAGATGGCTATTCAGGGTATTTTCAGATTGCTATTGCACCGGAGGATCAAGAGAAAACGACATTTACATGTCCGTTTGGCAATTTTGCATACCGCAGAATGCCATTCAGATTGTGTAACGCACCCGGTACATTCCAACGGTGTATGGTAAGCATCTTTTCTGAGTATATTGAAAATTTTATTGAAGTTTTTATGGATGACTTTACAGTACATGGTGATGACTTTGATGCCTGTTTAAACCATCTTTCTTTAGTCCTTCAAAGATGTGTAGAAACCAATTTGGTTCTAAACTCTGAGAAGTGTCACTTTATGGTTGAGCAAGGCATCGTTTTAGGTCATATAGTGTCATCCAGGGGTATTGAGGTCGATAAGGCAAGGATTGATATCATTCAGTCCTTGCCTTATCCTACTAATGTGCGTGAAGTGCGTTCTTTTCTAGGCCATGCAGGGTTCTATCGCAGGTTTATTAGACTTTTCCAAGATCTCGGCCCCATTATGTGATTTGTTGAAAAAGGAGGTGCCCTTTGAGTTCAATGAGGCATGCAAAAAGGCGTTTGATGAGCTGAAATCACGCCTAACAAATGCACCAATAATTCAAGCCCCAAATTGGTCTCAACCTTTTGAGATCATGTGTGATGCAAGTGACTACGCTGTTGGGGCTGTTTTGGGTCAAAAAGAAGATAGAGCATCCCATGTTATACATTACGCCTCTATGACCTTAATTGATGCCCAAAGAAACTACTCCACCACTGAAAAGGAAATGCTTGTTGTAGTGTTTGCTTTGGAGAAGTTCAGACAGTATCTTTTGGGGACAAAGGTGATAGTATATTCAGACCATGCAGTGCTTCGTTATATAATGACGAAAAAGGAGGCTAAGCCAAGACTGATTAGATGGATTCTCCTGCTGAGTGAGTTTGTTATAGAGATCAGAGACAAAAAGGGAGCTGAGAATCTGGTGGCTGATCATCTAAGTCGGCTTGTGCACGAAGAAAATACGCCATGAAGCCAAGATCAGATTCAAGGACGTTTCCCTTACGAAACATTATTCGAAGTTCGAAACAACGATTACGCGATCGCGGTGAAGGTGTCCCGTGCCCGCGGATCTGTATCTGAGACCAGTGATTCTGCTGAAACTGGGCCACGATCGCGGAACACCGGCCACGCCCGCGGAGCTGAGTTCGATAGCGATTCTGAACCTCGATTTGAAGAATTCATTTTTGGGTTCCACTCATTTCGGCCATGGTATGCAAATATTGTCAACTACATTGTCTCGAGGGAGTTCCCACCTACTTTTACCAAGGCCCAGAAGGACAAGGTTCGTCATGAATCCCGATTCTATGTGTGGGATGATCCTTATTTATGGAAGCACTGCATAGACCAGGTAATCCGACGGTGTGTTCCGGATTCTGAGGTACAATCTATCCTTTCTTTTTGTCATTCCTATGCATGTGGGGGTCATTTTGGGACTAATAAAACTGCTAGGAAAATTTTAGAAGCTGGATTTTATTGGCCTCATATCTTTAGAGATGCTTATGCTTTCTGTAAATCATGTGATCGTTGTCAGAGAGTGGGTAATATTTCTAAAAGACATGAGATGCCTCAATCTCGCATGATATTCTGTGAAGTCTTTGATGTTTGGGGCATTGATTTTATGGGACCCTTCCCCTCTTCCTATGGGAATCTGTACATTTTACTTGCGGTGGACTATGTTTCCAAGTAGGTGGAAGCAAAGGCCACCAGAACTGATGATTCAAAAGAAGTTGCAGGTTTCCTTAAGGACAACATTTTTTCCAGATTTGGGATTCCAAAAGCTCTAATAAGTGACAGAGGTACTCATTTTTGCAACAAGACTGTGAGCGCTTTATTGAAGAAGTACCATGTCACTCAGAAGATCTCTACAACCTATCATCCCCAGACCAATGGACAAGTTGAAGTGTCCAACAGGGAGATAAAATCTATTCTGGAGAAGACGGTGGCGCCTAACAGGAAAGATTGGAGTTTGAGACTCAATGATGCTTTATGGGCCTACCGTACTGCTTACAAGACACCCATCGGGATGTCTCCCTTCAGATTGGTTTATGGCAAAGGTTGTCACTTGCCGGTTGAGCTTGAGCATAAAGCTTATTGGGCGGTCAAGAAGTGCAATTTCAACATTAAAGAGAATGGAGAGTTCAGGAAATTACAATTGCAAGAATTGGAAGAGTTGAGATTGGATGCATATGATAATGCTGTGAATTACAAGAACAAAACCAAAGCATAGCATGACAAAAACATCCTAAGGAAGGAGTTCAAAGTTGGAGACAAGGTCCTCCTATTTCAGTCCCGTCTCACACTCTTCCCAGGCAAACTCCGTTCCAGATGGGCTGGACCATTTAGAATCACTCAAGTCTTTCCACATGGGGTTGTGGAATTATTGGATGGGGACTCTCAAAATGTGTTTACAGTTAATGGTCAGAGACTGAAGAAATATCATGAGGGAGTCAGCCAAGAAGTATTAGAAGAGTTGGATCTTTCCTATCCAAATTCCGGTGCTGAATAAAAGGGCTAAAATGTCGGGCCAACGACATTAAATAGAGGCGCTGCTCGGGAGGCAACCCGAGGTAAGTTTTCTGTTTATTATTTTATTTTATCATTTTGGATAGTTTTTTTAGGTTTTTAGTTTTAGTTTTTTTATTTTATTTTTCCTTTCAATCTTGTCGGACTAACACGCAGGTACTAGGTTCGAAAGAACAAAAATATTTTGGGGAATTTATTCCTCGTAGTACACAGAAAAAGGCGAACAGGTGCCAGTACACAGCACTGCGATCGCGGGGTCCTTCACCGCAATCGCGGTACTGTTCATCCGCAAGACAAATAAAAAAAATATACATATAAAAGGACTTGACGGAAAATACCGGTTCTACCCCTCACCTACCGGCCGGCCCTACCCTCTTCTCCCCTTATTCTTCTACCTTCACTTCTCCTCCATTATCAATCCTCCATTGTTTCAAGCTCTCAAACCGAAATTTTCCAACTACACCAAAAATCAAAATCAAACCCATTTCCTTAACCCTTTCGCCATTCTAAACCCAAATCCGACTTCCAAATTTCGAAATTCCCACTCAATAATCCTCAAATCCACATCTAAAATCCAAACAAAAATTCTCCAAATCTCCCTCAAAACCTCTCCAAATCCACTCATTCCTCTCGGATTTCCCATTAGCAAGACGCTGCGAAGACGCCGCGAGCCACCACGAGCGAAAAACCAGATCATGCGGGGAACTGCCTTCCGCGATCGCGGTGACCAGGTTCCGCGCCCGCGGACTCCGACAGAATCCACAATTTCACTTTGTGAGTTTGATTTCGCCCTTCTTCGGTTTATTTGTTTCTATGGCGTATCCAGTTAGGCTGAGTAGGGATGAGAAGGCATTGTGGAATGAAATTGATAGGAAAACCATGTTGTCTACTAAATTTTTTCATGAACCGACATTGCATAAGTTGGGTTTATATCAGTCGGTTCAGCAGTTTTTACAGCAGGGTGGCTTAGGTGGTTTGATCCCTTTGCATGCACAAACGTATAAGCCTCTAGTATTGGATTTTCTGGTTACTTATAGAGAGCTTGATGATGGGAGTATTAGCTTTAGATTGCTTGAGAGGAATTACTCACTGACTAGGAATCAGTTAGGTGAGTGTTTTGGGGTGATGAGTCAGCCTACAGCTGGTTGGGCTGATATTGAGGATAACCCGGGGGCGATGCATTTCTGGACTGCAGTGACCCACACTCCGTATAGTCTTGGCCTTGGGTTACAGAATTACAGTATTATTCATCCGGGGTTGAGGCTTTATCATAAGGTGATTTCTAACACCTTTTTAGGGAATGGAGAGGTTAATAAGATGGCTGCTAAGGATGTTTCTATGATGTGGTGTTTGATGGGGGATCAACCTGTGGTCCCTGATTGGGTGACATTATTTTTACGAGCTGTGAGGAAGGCCCGGTCTCAGTCCGGGAAGATTGCTTTTGGAGGCTTGGTTACTCTGATAGCCTTGCGTTTTGTGAGCTTGGATGTTATACGGGGCAAATATAGAGTGGCAGTAGGTGGTGGGATTCGCTTTGATATGTCACAACTGAAGAAGGCCAAGTGTTTATCTGAGGGTGAGAATGGAGGTTCGATCTGGCATTATGGTGGGGATCATGATGCTTATTTACGTCTGCCTAGGGAGTTTGGAGATGAGGTGACAGCTGCTGATTATTATTTGGAGTCTGATGTGATGGCAGTAGAGGATGAAGAGGAAGAGGACGAGTATGAGCAGTATGATGAGCCTCCGCAGGTACAGCACGAGGCTAGTCCTTATGGTGATGGAGATGCTCCAGAATGGTATGAGGGGATGACTTCTGCTATGGCACACTTGAGTATGAGGCTTGATTCTATGGATGATCGACAGGATTATCTTATCAGAGAGCAGGCTAGTATGAGGAGTACATTAGCAGATGTAGGGAGGAATGTCAGAGACATGTCCCTCACCATGGATCAGATGAGGGAGCGACAGGAGGCATTTTATCAGCATTATTGGCCTCAGTACCCTCAGTATTTTCCACCGCCGGGTCCTTCACAGTGAGTCTTCTGTTTTCCTTTCCTATATTTTTTCTATCTGATTTGTCTTTATTTCATTGAGGGCAATGAAAGGTTTAAGTATGGGGGAGGGAGTACTCACTGTTGTATATATGTACAGATGCATTTCAGTTTTTGCTCCATTGTTTTTGCATTTCAGACTTAAAAATATATATATATATATATAAAAGCCAAAAAAAAAGAGGCGTAAAAATCCTGGGATGAGCTGAAAACCCGAAAGGGCGGCTCAGGTAATAAGCAGGTAACCCGGACCAGCATTAGGCTGGGGTAATAAGAGGTTAATGAGAGATGTGAGCAATTGTGAGCACACCTAAAAGAAAAATGAAAAGAGTGATTAGGTGAAAACCCGAAAGGGCGCCTAAGTAGAATGAGTGGTAAAATCAGAGTGTTTAGGATAATATTCTACTCTGGGGTTTGGGGATTACATTTTAGATGTCGGGTAGATCCTAGGTTGCTCTACATTTTTTTTGGAGCTTGAGTGTTATATCTTCTATCTGTGAGGTGTGTGATTTGAGCTTTCATGTTTTTGGCTCATTATTTTTCTCTACATGGGTTCGGGTTGTGAGATTATATTGAGTGTTTTCTAGTTTTAGATCATTTTCTCCCATTGCTGTCTGTAGACCTTTTATTGATTTGTCATGCTTGATTTTATTTTTTGAGCTTACTCGAGGACGAGCAAGGTCTAAGTATGGGGGAATTTGATATGTTGTATTTCATATAGCATAATTAGGACTAGTTAATACATTTTATGTATAGATTTAGGTCCGTTTAGTGCTTGTAACGATATATGAGTAGAAGACCGAAGACTTGAAGAAAATTGGAAGAATTGGAGACTCTGGCACTCTCAGTTCTGGATGCATGTACTGTTTGGCATTCCTCGGATAGGCATTCAGCTCTTCCTGTAGACGAGCATTGGTAGCTCGTTGACGCTCAGCCTCGGCGGCAACGCCTTCCTTCTCGGTCTTTAATGCCTCTATCTGATTTCGGCTATATTTCATATAGCATAATTAGGACTATTTAATACATTTTATGTATAGATTTAGGTCCGTTTAGTGCTTGTAATGATATATGAGTAGAAGACCGAAGACTTAAAGAAAATTGGAAGAATTGAAGTCGGGACTAGAAGATCGAGAAGTGAAGGCCGCGGAGCTGAGCAGTCCGCGGTGGAGCCAAGACTTAGTGCCGCGATCGCGGTAGCCTAAGGCCGCGGTCGCGGGTCAACGTTGACTCGGAGGAAGATTCTGCAGTCCGCGGTCGCGGAGGTTGTTCACCGCGGTCGCGGAAGTCCACGTCAGCAAGATCCGAGGCGGCGTTTTATCCATCTATTTATCTTTTATTTTAGTTGCCGTTTATATTTTTATTCCGATATTTTTCGAGACTATTTAAGTTTAGTTTTCAGACTTTGTTTGGTATTCTGCTAGACCTAATTTCAGACCTTTTATGTTTTTCTCTCTTATGGAGAACTAAACTCCTTATATTCTATTCGAGTTGAAGCTTTTCAGACTCAAGTTGTTGTGAGATTCGTCTATTCAGGTTTATTTCTACAGGTTATTTCAATTCTCTTGTGCTTAATTATTATTGATTGTGTTGATTTCTGCTTGTCTGGCCAACTTGTTGAAATTGATATTATCTATTGCTAGATTTAGGTTTTCTCGTAGCAAAGCCTAATCTTTGTAGCAACTCAATTGATTTAGGACTCGTTGGACTAAAACAATTGAGAAGAGATTTGAATGCATGTTGATTGTTTGACTCGTTGGAATTCAATTGCATGTATCATGTTTATCCTTGTTCTTAATGCTAATATCCTTATTATTTATGATCGTTTCATGAATTGTTTGGATATTAAGTTGCATGTCTCGTTGCCATGTTATAATTCTGATCAGGATAGGAATAACTGAAAGAAATAACTTGATTGAATCTAGGATCAATAACTTGAGGAAGAAAAGTGGGTACTTGAATAGAATTGTTTTCCCTAACTGATAAAAATCCAACCTTTGATTTGTTTGTTTGTCTTGTGTGCTTTAATTTTCCTAGTTTTAGATTAAAATACCAAAAATCCCCCCTTTTGTTACTTCTTTGAGTTGATAGTAATAAAACATAGGATACAAGTGTCTCTTGGGTTCGACCCCGACTTACCGACTATACTAGTTGTGTAACTAGGGATTTATCTTTGATTTGGCACGACGACTTTAAGCCAGTCATAAGCTCTCCAACCAGCTCAGGGCCTTTCCAGAAAGAGACCATCTAAAAGCTTTTCACAGAACATATTCAAGTGAGACACCTTCTGCAGCTATGATGTCACATAAGTCAAGAAAATTCCTAATAATTTCCATAGGGCATTCTATAGGTTTCCCTTCAAACTGAGCCTGTTTGATCAAGGATATGAATTGAGATTTAATCTCAAAAGATTTCTCTATCCTTGGAAGCACAACTGGAGACTCTGGCACTCTCAGTTCTGGATGCATGTACTGTTTGGCATTCATCGGATAGGCATTCAGCTCTTCCTGTAGACTAGCATTGGTAGCTCGTTGACGCTCATCCTCGGCGGCAGCGCCTTCCTTCCCGGTCTTTAATGCCTCCATCTGATTTCAGAGGTCTTTCATTTGATGAGCCATCTCATCAGGTGTGTCCATGGCTCGGTTCTCTCAGCGTCTACGGTGCAGGGAACGTTCGAGTTCAGAATAATAACCATCCTTGTCAAATTCAAGCCTCCGACGTCCTACCGGCATACGCTGAGAAAACAGACAAAGAAAACAAAAATTAAAAACAAAAATGGGGTCGGGCTATTCCCAGACCCACAAATAAATAAACAAAACAAGTTGCTTCCCCGACAACGGCGCCAATTTGTTGAGAGGATATTCTTGACAACAAATAAATTTATAATCAAGACCCCGCTGAGTATAGGGAAGTCAGGATCGTTCCACGAGAAGCAAGGTTTGTTTATCTATCAACTCCTAAAATAAATAAAACAAAAGCAAGCAAAACACACAAGCAGCCTCGTTAACTAAGTTGTCAGCCTCATTAACGAACCATCGAGAGTAAAAAGAGCAAAATTAACGACCTAAACAGGTTCGGTACCGATTCAACGAACTTAGTAATGAATATGATCTTGAAAAGAAATCAAATAAAACGAAAATATCCAGGACAAGGGTTACCACAACATAATCATGCACACAAGCTCGTAAGAAGATAAATATCATGCCTTTAAATAGATAGATGCATCAACTTTCATTGACTTAGCAAGCAAATTAATCTACTTTCATAAACTAACTCACCCAATTGCTGGTTTCGGATCTAAAGCTTGAAACTTTCGTTTTCAAACAATATCAACCTTCAAGTTTATAACTTTCTCGTTCAATCAAGTCAATAACTCAAATTACCTCAACTTTCATCTCGGTATAAGCACAACAAACAATCTCATCAACAGATAAAACGCACTCAACACATAATCCTACTCATCAAACATGCACAACTATGTCGGGTTTCAACCCCGACCCTAGATAAAAAGACTACTCACTAATCATGACTAAGAAACTAATAACTTTAATCAAAGAAAACATTGAAAACAAAACACTACTCAAATAAATAAAAATATCGTCTTACAGAGATTCAAAAGAAACCGAAAACACTGAAATACCGAATCAAAGAACACACTAACGTCCCCGTAACTTTTGTCTACCGAGCTCCTTCGAGCACGACTCTGATCCGTCCTTCTCTCTCTCGGCTATCCAAAATCCGATTTCTCTTCTCTTCCAAGCTCTTCCTCTTTTCTATGCTAGATAGAAGGGTATTTATACTAAAAAGGCTAGAAACTAAAAAAGGCTAAAAGATATAAACTTTCCTAAAAAAATAGAATCTAATCGAAAAGATAGAAATAAAATCTCCAAAGATAACAAGGCCTAAAATACATAATATAATAACCCTAAAATCATAAAAAGATACTCTACCGACACGGAAATAAATTCCCGCACAGGATCGGTGAGTCACAAAGTCAACTCTCGAACATCTTCATCTCGTGGCCTCGTTAACGAGCCCTCAAAGCCTCGTTAACGAGCCTGGGCTTGGTTTTCTTCAACAATTCTCTTCCAAAAACTGGAACTTCAGCTTCTTCATCTTGTATTCCTCCATCTCTTATCATAGCTTTCCTAATTAAGCTCCAAACAACACCTTTTCCTTGATAAAACCTACAAAAACACACAAAACGGAGTACCTTCCATACTTTTCACAAAATATGCAAAACTATCCAAAAACACATAAAACTAATCCTAAACCTATCAAAACTAAGCCTAATAACCAAATAAAACATATCAAAAACTATACTAAAAACACGAACATCATTGTTCCCAACATTGAGAATTTCACGGAAACGAATATAAAAGGTCACAAGGGGAAAATTCCACTTGCCTTTTCTTTTACGAGTGTAGACTAGCGAGATGACGAAAAGTGTTGTTCACAACTTGAACGGAATTCGACCTATCCACATGGAATTTACGGACGGTCTTTAAATAAGAATTTTCTTTCAATTCTCTTAAAGTTAGGAATTCTCTTGTATATTTAATACAAGAGAATGAAATTCTAAATTTTTATAATAATAATTTAGGTGGGGCTAAATAATAATATTCCTTTATTATTATTTTAACTTTGTAATATCCTTTTATTCTTATAAAATCCTTATTCTTATTATTTAAACATTTTCATTCTTGAAAACCAAGAATATCTTTATTTAATTTATTAAAATATTCTTTTAATTTCACTTGCTATATTCTTAATATAAATAAGCAAAGACAACTTTATGAAAATATATGATATAATATTCAACCTAAAAAGGGTATATTGAATTTATAATATCCTTAGGATTGTAAAAAGTCTATTATGTTCTTATTAAAGTATCTCAACTTAGTGTTATTATAATATCACTTTATTTTCAACAATAATCATAAAAATACATGAAATATTATTTTCTCATCAAAGCATATTTTATTTAAACATGATCTTAGTAAAGACCTTATTTAAATATATAAACCATATAAAATAAATAGAGATGAAATATTACTAGGAATTCTTTCCTTAATATTTCCATAAATATAACTTTCTATACACTTTATAAAGTAAGCTTTCTATAAACTTAGCATACTTATAAAAATCATCTTATTCACCTTATTTACATACATCCCCATATCTTTAGTTTGTATAAATATATGATCAAGACTTAAGAATATCTTATTTTATAATCAATAGCATTTTGATAAGATATCTTAGTTCCAATTATAATATCTCTCCTACTTTTCCATTATCTTCTCATACAAGGCAACTATTATAACTTAGCAATATTATTATCATATTATATATTAACTTGTCATCAAAACTTTACCATATTTATTAAAATAAAATTTATATCTTTTAGAAATCTGTACACTCATAGGTATGTAATATTAGTATTTTATCGTGCAATACAGTTATTATCAAATCTATCATCATCATTAAAAAAATAGTTCACAAGTCTTTAACTTCTCTACTCTTAGAGATATATTATAAAAATAATATCTCTTTATTCAATAATCTTCTACTAGGTATTTTAATAATAGAAACCTACAAGCTTTAAACTAATAACTTTATATATATATTGTTACTTTTACAAGAGCTCTTAATATTATTAATATAAATCATGTCTTGCAATTTATAAAATACCAACATTCTTTATTTATTTGATTTAATCTAATCTTCAACTAACAAGATCTCCACACAATATTTTTATTAGATTTAATCTTGCAATAATCCTTATTTGATTTACTTATCTCTACTAACAACTTATTTTAATAAAAAAAATTTCACTAATTTAATAAAATAAAAGGGGTTAAAGATTTATACCCTATAATTGTTTTCTGTATTACATAATTCAAAGGAGGAGGAGGCAGGGGTGAGCAACACCAGGCGGACGACGGAAGGATACGGGCCGTGACACCAGGGCACGGCGGACGTCGGGCGGCACACTGGCGGACGTCAGCGACGGGGACAGTGGCTAGCGGTGCTCACAAGGAAGGAAGTAAGGCTCTTTGGTGGAGCTTTGAATGGGAAAAACTAGAACTTGAAGGCTGATTTTTGAACTAAAAATTGAGAGAGTTTGCTAGTAGAGAGGAGGATGGAAGAATGGTGTGAATTTGGAGGAGGTTGGAGCTCCTTTAAATAGGCAAAGGAGGGCAACTTGGTGATCCATGGCAATGGCCATCAACCAATGGAGAAGAAGGAGATGGAAGTAGATTGGTCAAGAGTGTGCTAGTTTGATGGTGATGAGATGATGATGCAACAAAGTTGGTCTTGCAAGCCAAGGGAGAAGGAAGAGAAGCATGCAATGGTGAAGTGTCAAATCAAGTTGATTTGTTTGGAGAAAAAGACTCAAAAAGTGATATAAAATTAAAAGGGGTGGGGTAGATGAGTAGAAAGTCACATTGGTCTAGTGGAAGAGGGGAGGGGCGTGTGAGAAGGATTGCAAGAGGTCTCGGGTTCAAGTCCCGGCTCTTGCATCCTTTTTATTGAAGTTTTCATTGTACTTTTACTAGCATAGTAATAGCCCATTATTTAATGAATCCGAAATTTATTTTACTCTATTTTTATTTGGGATCTCTACCACTTTAATAATCCTTTATAATATGTTTTTTAATTTTTTAAAATAAAGTATTTAAACTCTCTTATATTAAGAGAAAAGGATTATTTAATTAAGTACCCGACTTGTTTAATACATTTACTGAAATTCATGATTGTCATTGAAATAAAATTTTGTAACCTTTCATAATATAATATGAAATTATAAATTTTATTAAGTTCTCTATTTTAGAGAGAAAAAAAATAAAAAAAATATTGGGATAATTACCCATTTAATTTTATTTAGAATTTAGCAGATATTACAATAACAATAAAATCATTAGGCATAAAGAACTTGCCGACTTGAATTGGGAAATCGTCGACAACACCGGTTGGCTTCACACAAGAGTCGTCCTCCATATAGAGCTTCATATTTACCAGGACCCATGTTGGTTTTAGACCATATAGAGAGAGGAAGGAGACTGGCACTTGCACCAAGGTCACATAAAGCTTTAAAGCGATGAGCACCTATACCAATAGTTATTGCAAATTTACCCGGATTGCCGAGTTTCTCCGGGAGCTCTAAAGATCGAACTTCATCGGTCAACTCGGACATCGACCGCTTCTTTGATAAGATCTCTTTAAGAAATTTAGTATATGCGGGCATCTGATGAGGTATTTTCGGTAGTCGTTTATACCTATCAAAGAATCCTAACTTAACCAACTCAGTAGAGCGGTAAGCAAGGGTCGATCCCACAGAGACTCTTGTATTTGTGTTATTGCTTAAGTGCCAAGTAACTAATATGGGGGGTTTATTGATTGAAAGTCTAAACTACTATGCAAATTGAAAACTAACTATGAATGCAATTATGATTGAGTTAAAAAATATGAGAAAAGCGTGTTCAACTAATTAGATCCATCATGATATTGCTTTATTGATCATCGATTCTCTTGATTCTCTTCTCACTTGAATAATCTATTGTGGATAATGATCCTATTAAGGATTAAGACCCGAACTTCAGATTTAGTTGATAGACCAACCAGTTCTAACAACCCTAATTAGATAATAACCTAGAAGACCTTCTAGATTCAATTAAATAACAGCATGAAGATTCAAGTTATCAATAGAAACAAACACTTGGAGCAACCAGACATCTAAGTGACTTGTGAATTTATTCCCTACTTTAACCAACTTGTCCAACCGGTACTAAATTAATTAAAGTGTACTCTTGATCAGATTAACTCCAACCGATAATTAATCAGATTCAGTTGTAAGTTAACCTAGAAATTCTATTAGGTAGCTAATCTAACAAAACCCTAGAATAATTCTGATTCAAGTAAGCACAGGGAATAATTTCTATTCAAGTTCGTTGAGAATCAATTAAATCTCACAATCATACACAATTCATGACTTCACTAATTAGTCAAACACAAGGGAAAATTAGCAATGCATAATTGAAATTAAAATCAAACTTACAAAGGTTCAAAGTCTTCCTTGAGAGAAAAACCCTAGCCTCCAAAAGTATGACAAAAGTTATTGAAAATAAAACTAACATAAAGTATTTATATGTCTCTAAAAATATCCCTCAAACTCTGTCTTAAACATATAATCTCGGAAATCATAAGCGGAAATAGCCAAACATTGAAGCCCAAACCAACTCTCGGCCCAAATCCATTGTCCGTGAGAAGCCCCAGATTGCGCGGGTTCGGCCTGAATTGCGCGGACGCGCTTTGTCCTCCCCGCGCAATACCTCGCCAGTTGAGATTACGCGGGCACATTGCTCGCGTTGCAAACCGCGCAATGGCTTGACTTCTTGGCTCGTTCTTCTTTATCTTAGCTCTTCTTCCTATCACATCCTAGCTTCCTTAGCTCCTTCGCCTCGTCCACCACCGCCATGGTCAATCTGTACTTGCCCCGCTGTTTCTCCTGAACCTAAAACCTGTAAAACCGAGCAAACCAGCGCACAATACCCGACAACACAAAAACCTAAAAACTACATAAAAACTAACCTAAGCACAACTAAAACATATATAAAACATGCATCTAAACTACTCCTATATGCAAGCTATCAAATTCCCCCATGCTTAACCCTTGCTTGTGCTCAAGCAAGACATAAATCCAATCACACCATAGAAATGCAATCTTACATCCATTTCAAATCAAACAAACATTTCACATGTAATTAAAAACTCAACCAAGACTTCTCAGCATGCATTATGGTAAGCAACAAGTAAAGACCATTCATCCATTCTAGACCTCACCAAGGAAATTGTGTTTTGCACTCAACACTCAAGTATATAATGGGTATGTGTTTCACTCAAAATCAACCATGAAAACTAGACTACCATATGCTTGCATCAGAGTTCTAAATCTCCACCGATGGGGATCAAATACATAACAAAAATCATGAGGTCTTTTTTTCGGCTTGTAACGGGGCCAAGGTAAAGAGACATTTGGAAGGGATAATATTTGGCCTGTGGTGCTTAATCCGGGATAAAGAAATAATCCTAGCCCAAACATCAACACTTTCTTCTCAACTTCTTCCAAACTTCTTTCTACCAACTCATTACAATTACATTAAAGCACTTTGCTTCTTTTTTTTTTCTTTAGCCTCTTTTCATCTCTTTCTTGCTTTGCTTAATGAAGACTAATAACATTCAAACACTTTTTCTTTTGCTTATTTTGCAACAAACTTCATCTTTATATTTTTTTTTCACTTTGAACACAAGAGTTTTATTTCATCTTTTTCTACCTTTTTCATCCAACTCCCCCATACTTATACATAACTCACACAAAACCAAAAACACAACCTAAAGTCCTAAATCCCGGATCCTGGGTCAAGCTTATTAGGCTAGGAAAATTTTGTGGAGCTATCAAAAATAGGCTTAAAGCTTAAAAGAACGGGGTGTCAAAAACATGGATCTTGTAGGGTAGGAAGGGAAATAATAGACTGATGAGAAACATTGCCTCAATCAATTTAATGTCATGCATTCAATCATATAAGCAGTCTTGACAAGGTATCATAACACAAGTTATATAGCTAGATAATCATGGTGATACACTCAAGAATGTGGAGAACAAATAATCATGGAAGGCCAAAAATAATAAACCTCACAAGGCTAATATTTTGTTTTGTCTAGAACTTCAGAATGAATCAAATAATCAAGCTAAATGCATGCTCCATCCTATAATCAAGTCATTTAATCAATGATCATGCTTATATCATATCAACTTCAGCATATCATGCAAATCATGGGTTAGGAATTATACTTAACTTAGAGAAACAAGAGGAATCAAACAATGAGGAAATAAGAACCTAAATGCAATATTTTTGTATTTTTCTCAAATTTTCTAAATTTTTTTTTTCATTTTTCAGAATTTTAATCAATGCATGCAAAAATTTTAAACATGACCTAAAACTAATGCAACTATATGCAATGCACAAGTAATCCCCTTCCCCCATGCTTAAAACATACTTTGTCCCCAAAGTATAGTAAAAAGAAAAGGAAAGAGAAAAACTCACAAAGAAACTAGCTATCCGGGTAATGCGGAGGGGAATCCGAAGGTGGTGGTGAAGGCTTCTCCGGAGGATACTCTGGCTGCAGTGGCTGGTAAAGTGGAATCTGTTGTGCTGGTGGTGGCTGATATGGCGGAAACTAAGGATACGGTGGATCTGGAAAGGCGTATTGGGGATAAGACTGATGAGGAGTATAACCCGCTGAACTCCAGCCATCCAATCTAGTGTTGAGCAATATGAACTGCTCATCCTGGCGGGCCTGAAAAGCAGCAAGCTGCTGATCCTGATGAGTCTGATATGATGTGAACCTCTGATCCACATAAACTTGCATGTTCTGAAAGCCCTGATCGATGTGAGACGTCATACTGTTGTAGCGCTGCGTGTTGTGCAGCTGCATCTGTCTCATCATCTCCATCATCTGACTGTAATGTGTATCAGAATGTTGGTGATCTCCTCCAGCAGGTACAGACTGTCGTTGCTGGGTATCCTCCTCAGACTAATCCTCCTCCTTTGTGTCTACAGCTTCAACAGACTCTTCATCTTCATCTTCTTCTTCTTCCTCAGCCATTGTGAAATCCTCATCCATTTCCTCCTCTTCAGACTCCTCAACAACAATTGGGGCCTTATTTTTTCCTCTAACTAGGCCCCTGACATCAATCACACTCAAATCACCATCCTGAACATCAATAAACCAGTTAGCTGGGCTGTCTCCAATCCTTACTCGGCTCCCATCAGGAAGCTTCATTACTCGCCCAGAATCCCCAATCGCCCAATAGTAAGAGTTCCTGTAAATGTAAAGGGCTCCCATCTTCTTCAGCATAGTAAAATCAATAGGCACAGGCGGAATGTCAACCTGTAACCTGCTCACATCAACTCCAAAGTGCTTAGCCAGATGTGTCACAATCCCACCAATACATATAGCTCCTCCACCCTTGTTTCCAACATGGTACATGTGGTTCATAAGCATAGCACCCATATTCATCTTTTTCTTTTTCAGACAAGCTGCCAGTACAACAACATCTTTCTTGGGGTAGTTGTTCCCGCTATCACCTCGCCCATTCATTGTGCTAGCAATAAATCTCTGAAAGACCTTAATGGCGGGGTGAGTAATGGGGGAGGCCTTTTCTTTAGAAGGCTCATATTTAGCCTTCCCTGTAATGAGTCTCCAAAAATGGTGATCAGCCCATGTAGCCCCCGTCTCAGTAAATACCATATCCTTATTAGAAGGAAAATTGAAGAAACCGAACACTCGGTTGACTTGTTTCAATATCAGCTTCCTCCTAACTCCTCCTAGCCAGAATTTAATCTCCCCTTCTCCTCTGAAATCAATAGACAGGGTACTCAGAAACTCCAATGTTAACCCCTTGAATGTGGGTTCACACAACTTTAAGAATTCTCCCATGTGCAAATATGCTCCAATCTCATTCAGCAAATGAGCTATCCCGATCGCATTCATCAAGTTCCAGTCTATGAACCAGGTTGCTTTCCATTCCCTGTCCTTTAAAAGCTCAAACCGGATCACATGACTGTTCTTTTCCAAACTGATCCCAAAAGTCTCTTGGGTGTTTTCTCCCACCACAGCAGGGGGAGCGTAAGCAGCTCGGGATGAATATGCGGTATCTCTTCTACTTCTTTTCGGAGCCATTTATATCAGAAATTCACAGAAACCTGCACAACACCACAAACGGACCAAGCAAACACAATTTTTGTTGTCCAGGCAAGGACAACCAGAACAATATTTCACAAATAATCGCTCAAACACTCACTTCCCCCACTACCTAGAACAATTTAATCAAAATCTAATTAAATTTTAATCAAATTATAGGTGAATTTCGGATTTATGCAAAAAGCTCAAATAAAACACGAATCTAGGCTAGAATCATGCAATAAACGAACTTTTGTGAAGAACTTAAGCCTAAATCCGAGCCTAAAGGGGTCAAATTCGGGTTTTTCTAGCCAAACCTAGATCTAGATTTAACTAAATACAAACCGAATTTGAATGGGGATTTTGAGAAACTTACTTGAATCCCGCTTGATTTGGAGTTGTTAGCTTGATTGAGGTTGAAATCCCGACTTGAAATAGCTTGGAAGGAGGTTGATAGCTTGAGCTTCAATGGAGTTTTGAGAGGTTGAAGGAGAAGGTGGGCGGCGAAGTGACGAAAGAACGAAGGAATTGGGTTATATTAAAAAAGGGTCCCAAAAAAATTTGTCGATTGCGCGGGTTGGCACAGAATTGCGCGGCTGCGCAATTGCCTCCCAGTTGGGATTGCTCGGCTTCGGGGCTTGGGATTGCGCGGCCGCGCATTTAGTAGGCCAAGCCGCGCAATTCCAACTGAGTTGGCATTGCTCGGTTTGGCTACAGATCTTATGGCCACGCAATTTTTACCCCTTTTCGAGTCCTTCTGTACTTCCTAGCGGTTCCAAGTTATATAAAATTTTGAGGGTTATTTTTGCCTAACTAACTGATAAAAGCAAAAATTGCAAAACAGAAATGAAAAAAAAAATCAAAGCAAAACTATCCTAAAACATGGGTTGCCTCCCAAGAAGCGCTTGTTTAACGTCATTAGCTTGACGTAAAAAAGATATCAAGGCTCTTGTTTCGGCTCTTATAGAGTCGTCTCTTCTAAAGTAGCACCATTGAATCCTTCATAATATAGCTTCAGCCGCTGACCATTCACCTTGAAGACGGACTGAGAAACTCCATCATAGATATCAACTGCGCCATGTGGATACACATGTGCTACCACAAAAGGACCTCTCCATCTTGAGCTCAGTTTTCCAGGAAATAGTCTGAGGCGAGATTGGAACAAAAGTACTTTGTCCCCTACCTTGAAGTTCTTCCTCCAAATATGTTTGTCATGCCAGGCTTTTGTCTTTTCTTTGTATATCACTGCATTGTCATAAGACTCGAGCCTGATTTCTTGTAATTCTTGGAGTTGAAGTTTCCTGAATTCACCCACCTCATTTTCTTGCATGTTGCACTTCTTGACTGCCCAGTATGCTTTATGTTGAACTTCCACCGGTAGATGACAAGCTTTCCCAAACACCAACCTGAATGGTGACATCCTAATTGGTGTTTTAAAAGCGGTCCTGTACGCCCATAGTGCATCATCCAAACGAGCACTTCAGTCTTTCCTATTTGGTGCAACTGTCTTCTCTAGAATGGACTTGATTTCTCTGTTAGACACATCCGCATGGCCATTTGTCTGAGGGTGGTATGTTGTAGAGACTCTGTGTGTGACATGATATTTTTTCAATAATGCGCTCACCATCCTATTACAGAAGTGGGATCCCTTGTCACTAACTAAAGCTTTAGGGACACCAAATCTAGTAAAAATGTTGGTCTTCAAGAAATCTGTCACCACTTTAGAATCGTTAGTCCTGGTGGCCTTCGCTTCCACCCATTTGGAAGCGTAGTCCACCGCAAGCAAGATATAATAGTTCCCAAAAAGAATTTGGAAATGGACCCATAAAGTCAATGCCCCATACATCAAAAATTTCACAGAAAATAATAGGAGACTGAGGCATCTCATTCTTTTGGGACATATTCCCAACCCTTTGACATCGGTCACAGGATTTACAAAAACCATGAGCATCCCTAAAAATGCTTGGCCAGTAAAATCCTGCATCCAATACCTTCCTAGCAGTTTTGTTAGAACTAAAATGGCCCCCACATGCATAATTATGACAGAAAGTTAAGATAGAAGTTACCTCATTATCCGAGATACATCGTCGGATTACCTGATCAGCGCAGTGTTTCCACAAATATGGATCATCCCAGATGTAGTATCTTGCTTCACTTCTTAACTTATCCTTCTGAGCTTTCGTAAAAGTTGGTGGGAATTCACCTGTAACCAGGAAATTAACCAAGTGTGCATACCAAGGTTTTACAACCTTAATAGCAAACAAAGTATCATCTGGAAATTCCTCCTGAATGGGTGAACTTGCTGGCCTCTTCTGTTATTCCATCACCAGACGACTCAAATGATCAGCAACCACATTCTCAGCCCCCTTTTTGTCTTTTATCTCAATGTTGAATTCACTCAACAATAAGATCTACCTGATTAACTTGGGCTTGGCCTCCTTTTTTGTTAACAGATAGCGGAGTGTTGCATGATCTGTATAAACAATCACTCTTGTTCCCAGCAAGTAAAAGCGAAATTTCTCCAATGCAAACACAACTGCTAGGAGCTCCTTTTCTGTGGTGTAGTAGTTCATTTGAGCCTCATTTAATGTCATAGAGGCGTAGTGAATCACATTAGACGCCTTGCCCTACTTCTGTCCCAAAACAGCCCCCACTGCATAATCACTGGCATCACACATGATCTCAAAAGGGAGAGACCAATTTGGGGCTTGAATAATGGGAGCTGTGGTGAGGCGGAGTTTTAGCTCATCAAACGCCGTCTTGCATGCATCACCAAACTCAAATTCTGCTTCCTTCTTCAACAACTCACATAAGGGGGAGGCAATTTTGGGGCTTGAATAATGGGAGCTGTGGTGAGGCGGAGTTTTAGCTCATCAAACGCCGCTCGCATGCATCACCAAACTCAAATTCTGCTTCCTTCTTCAACAACTCACATAAGGGGGAGGCAATTTTGGAGAAGTCTGTGATAGACCTGCGGTAAAATCCTGCATGGCCTAAAAAAGAACGAACTTCACGCACATTAGTAGGATAAGGCAAAGATTGAATTACTTCAACCTTAGCCTTATCGACCTCAATTCCCCTAGAAGACACTACATGGCCTAATACTATACCTTGTTCTACCATAAAATGACATTTTTCGGAGTTGAGAACAAGATAAGTATCTTCACATCTTTTAAGCACTAGTGTCAAATGAGTTAAACATGAATCAAAATCATCCCCATGGACGGTGAAATCATCCATAAATACCTCAATAAAATTTTCTATGTACTCAAAAAAGATACTAACCATACACCGTTGTAATGTAGCTGGGGCATTACACAGTCCAAAAGGCATCCTTCGGTATGCAAAGGTGCCCAAAGGACAAGTGAATGTTGTCTTTTCCTGATCCTCTGGTGCTATGGCTACCTGAAAATATCCAGAATATCCATCCAAGAAACAATAGAATGAACGACCGGCAAGTCGTTCCAGCATCTGGTCAATAAAAGGTAATGGGAAATGGTCCTTCCGGGTTACCGCATTCAGCTTGCGATAATCAATACACACCCGCCACCCGGTCTGGACTCTGGTGGGAATGAGATCACCCTTGTGATTCTCAACCACTGTGATACCACCCTTTTTAGGGACAACCTGAGTTGGGCTGACCCATTTGCTATCAGAAATAGGAAAGATCATACCTGCCTGAAGGAGCTTCAGCACCTCCTTCTTCACCACCTCCATCATCGGGGGATTCAGCCTTCTTTGTGGTTGTCTAGACGGTGTAGCTTCATCTTCTAATAGAATCCGATGCATAAATGTTGAGGGACTAATCCCTTTAATGTCTGCAATGGTCCATCCTATGGCCGTCTTGTGCTCCCTCAGAACTTCCACTAATCTTCCTTCTTGCTCATTGCTAAGCTTGTTGGATATAATTACTGGTGCCTGCACAAGTGTCCCCTTCACCTAAGAAAGCATACTTGAGATGATCTGGAAGTTGCTTCAATTCTACCATTGGTGCCTGCACAATAGATGGCAAAAGCTTCTCGCTTGGCAAGGTTAGTGGTATGGGCTTTGAGCCCGGTGGCATAAACGGACGCTCAAAGTGAGCATTCAAATCTGCCACCACTTCCTGCAGGTCAATCTTTAATTCCAAATCCGAATTTTCATTCATAATAGCATTTTCCAAGGTGGATTTCAAAGCATCAAATTCATGCATAATGAAAAATTCTTGAGCAAGTGGCTCTACTACATCAACTAAGCACATTGAGGAATCTTCGGGAGGGTATTTTATTGCATCATAAATATTATACTCTACCCTTTCCCCGTCGAATTCCATAGTAAGAGAACCACTACAGACATCAATCTTAGTTTTAGCTGTTTTCAGAAAAGGTCTACCTAGCAAAATAGGTGCAACATGCTTATCATGGTCCATATCTAAGACATAGAAATCAGCAGGAAATATCAGATTATCAACCATTACAAGCACATCTTCAACTATTCCTTTAGGATAAGCATTTGACCTATCAGCTAACTGTATCACAACACCAGTTTCTTGCAGAGGAACCAATTCAAGCATCTTGTACACAGAGTAAGGTAAAACATTAATTGAAGCACCTAGATCTAGCATGGCTTTATCAATTTTTGTATCACCAATAATGCAGGGAATAGTGAACATGCCAGGGTCACCACATTTCTGAGGCATACGCCTTTGAAACACAGCTGACACATGTTCACTTATAGGGATTTTCTGTTTCCCTTTTAGCTTTTGAGTTCTTTTTATGGTGCACAATTCTTTCAAAAACTTAGCATATCTAGGAATGCTTTTAATCAGTTTAAGTAAAGGAATGTTTACCTCACACATGCTGAATGTCTCCAACAATTCCTTGTCGTTCTCCAGCTTTCGGGTCTCTTTTAATGACTCTGGGAAGGGTGGAACCGGTGCATAAGACTTCAGAGGCGTTTCAGACAAATCAGCATTGTCGTCCAGATTGCTCGGGATCACCTCCGATTGCGCGGCCGCGCTTTCAGCAGCCAAGCCGCGCAATCCTGACTAAGACGGCATTGCACGGCTTGGCAATTGCGCGGTCGCGCTTTCTGGCGTCTCGTCCCCGCGCAATCCCAACTGCGACTGTATTACACGGGGTGGCAATTGCTCTGCCGCGCTTTTAGCAGGCTGGCCGAGCAATTCGTCCCCGAACGAATTACTTGGAATCTCATCTGTCAGCTCGAGTTTGTCTTCTATTTCGCCCTTAGCTTCTTCTGTTATACCCCTTCTGATTGGTATGTGCCCGTCCCTGGGCTCTACTTGAAGCTCTCGTCCACTCCTCAGAGTAATAGCATTGACATTCTGTTTCGGATTGAGCTCGGTCTGAGATGGCAACTTACTTGAATCTCTAGCTTCCAGTTTGCCTACAACATTGGCAATTTGCTGACTTGAGTCTCTAGATTGTGGATGCTAGACTTGGTCTATTGTTGATATTGGCTCATTGAGCCTTGCATTGTAGTCAGAATTTGTACAAGAGTCCGAATCATATCTTCAGTAGACATCGCATTCTGATTGGCCCCCTGAGGACGGGGTTGAAAAGGTGGCTTATATGGAGCTTGGCCACCCTGCTGATTGAATTGCTGATTGTTTGTTCCGTACCTCAGATTAGGATGATCCTTCCAGCCTGGATTGTAGGTGTTGGAGAAGGGGTCATACCTCGGCCTAGGTGGTCCATAGCCTCCCAATGCATTCACCTCAGCGTTTTGATCTTGAAGTGTAGGGCATGAATCAGTGAGATGCATGGTATCAAAACAAATCTCACAGGATTTCACCTGCTGTCTACCACCTTGCTGCAACAGCTGCTTCATCATCATTTTCAATTCAGTGAGTTCATCTTGGATTCTTGTATTAGCCACCACTGAATTTGCAGCTCTCGAGCTAGTCTCTTTTTTGAACTGTCATGTACCCTCAGACAGTTGTGTAAACAGGTCAAACGCAGCAGCAGGAGTTTTGTTGAGAATGTGACCCTGGCAAGCTGCATTGACCATTCTTCTCTCATCATCCAAGAGGCCATTGAAAAGATATAGAATCAGGTCTTGATTAGTGTAGCCATGGAAAGGACAGTTGGCTACCAACCTCTTGAACCTCTCATAGTAATCGTACAAGGACTCATTAGCTTCTTGTTCGATGTTACTGATTCGCTTTTTCAGATCGTTGAGCCTTGTAGCACAGAAGTACTTCTCCAGAAAAGCTTCCTTCATCTTAGCCCATGTATCAATACTTTCCGGAGCCAATTAATAAAACCAGTCTTTAGCCTGATCCTTGAGAGAAAAAGGAAAGGCTCTCGACGCGATCTGGTCATGAGTCACATCAGCAGGCTTCATGCTGGAGCACACAGCATGAAATTCAGAAAGATGCTTGTTGGGGTCTTCACCACTATGCCCATGGAATGAAGGCAAAAGGTGGATCAACACGGATTTCAGCTCAAACTTGACTCCCTCACCGAGAGCAGGGAATTGCACCGCCACTCAGATTTGGTGCAATCAACTGTCTTAGAGTTTGGTCACCCATCTCGGCAGATTCAGCAGAGTCAGATTCAGAGTCAGATTCTTCAAGAAAGAACGGTAAGGCCTGAAAGTGATTCCGGATTTCCTTCCTTAGCTTGAAGAGTGTCTTGTCAATATCTGGATCAAACAACAGAGGAGATAAGTTAGTAGCACGGGTATGAACCATATAACAGGTTCACACCCAAAACAGCACAAAAGTAATAAACAAAAATAGCGACGAGTCCCCGGCAACGGCGCCAAATTTGATGAGGTATTTTCGGTGGTCGTTTATACATATCAATGAATCCTAACTTAACCAACTCAGTAGAGCGGTAAGCAAGGGTCGATCCCACAAAGACTCTTGTATTTGTGTTATTTCTTAAGTGTCAAGTAACTAATATGGGGGGTTTATTGATTGAAAGTCTAAACTACTATGCAAATTGAAAACTAACTATGAATGCAATTATGATTGAGTTAACAAATATGAGAAAAGCGTGTTCAACTAATTAGATTCATCATGATATTGCTTTATTGATCATCGTTTTTCTTGATTCTCTTCTCACCTGAATAATCTATTATGGATAATGATCCTACTAAGGATTAAGACCCGAACTTCAGATTTAGTTGATAGACCAACCAGTTCTAACAACCCTAATTAGATAATAACCTAGAAGACCTTCTAGATTCAATTAAATAACAGCATGAAGATTCAAGTTATCAATAGAAACAAACACTTAGAGCAACCAGACATCTAAGTGACTTGTGAATTTATTCCCTACTTTAACCAACTTGTCCAACCGGTACTAAATTAATTAAAGTCTACTCTTGATCAGATTAACTCCAACCGGTACTAAATTAATTCAGTTGTAAATTAACCTAGAAATTCTATTAGATAGCTAATCTAACAAAACCCTAGAATAATTCTGATTCAAGTAAGCACAAGGAATAATTTCTATTCAAGTTCGTTGAGAATCAATTAAATCTCACAATCATACACAATTCATGACTTCACTAATTAGTCAAACACAAGGGAAAATTAGCAATGCATAATTGAAATTAAAATCAAACTTACAAAGGTTCAAAGTCTTCCTTGAGAGAAAAACCCTAGCCTCCAAAAGTATGACAAAAGTTATTGAAAATAAAACTAACATAAAGTATTTATATGTCTCTAAAAATATCCCTCAAACTCTATCTTAAACATATAATCTCGGAAATCATAAGCCCAAATAGCCAAACATTGAAGCCCAAACCAACTCTCGGCCCAAATCCATCGTCCGTGAGAAGCCCCAGATTGCGCGGGTTCGGCCTGAATTGCGCGGTCGCGCTTTGTCCTCCCCGCGCAATACCTCGCCAGTTGAGATTACGCGGGCACATTGCTCGCGTTGCAAACCGCGCAATTGCTTGACTTCTTGGCTCGTTCTTCTTTATTTTACCTCTTCTTCCTAGCACATCCTAGCTTCCTTAGCTCCTTCGACTCGTCCACCACCGCCATGGTCAATCTGTACTCGCCCCGTTGTTGCTCCTGAACCTAAGACCTGTAAAACCGAGCAAACCAGCGCATAATACCCGACAACACAAAAACCTAAAAACTACATAAAAACTAACCTAAACCCAACTAAAACATATATAAAAAATGCATCTAAACTACTCCTATATGCAAGCTATCAGCATCTCATTCAAAGCTTCGGCAAAAGGAATGGTGATGTTGAGCCCTTGAAGAACCTGCACAAAACGCTTGAATTTGCCTTCTGTGGAATCCTTACCCTTCTTGGATGGGAAAGGAAGCACCTTCGTTGTTGATGTAGAATGAACGGATGTAAGAATACCGGGAAGAGGGTCGGTCACGACCTGAGGAGGGTTGGTGACGACCTTTTCTGTAGTGGAGAGTGGGTCGGTAACGACCTTGGATGGGTCGGTAACGACCTCTCCTGAGCTAGGCCGGTCGTCTTCGTCCGTTGCCTTCTTGTTTGTACCTCGATCTGGCAACTTCTTCCCGCTTCTCAAATGGACCGCAACAATTTGACCTCTCGGGTTCTCATCAGGATGGCCCGGTAATCGCCCTTGGGGTCTTCGAATTTGAGCCGCTAGGTCACCAAGTTGGGAGTTCACATTCTTCCTCAATGCTTCAAAGTCTCCTAATTGATTTTGAACTCCCTTAAGATCAGTGCGGACGCCATTTATTCCCTCTAGGAGATTTTGCGCCCAAGTTGGTGGTTCTTGGTAACCGGGCGGTCTATAAGGAGGGGCTCTCTGCTCTTGTAGTTGTGGTTGAAAACCTTGACCGTGGCCATTATTGTTCCATTGAGGATAATTCTTGGTGTTTTTCCATCCTAGATAAGCATTGTTTTGACCTCAATTGGGCCCTCTCATATAGTTCGCCTCCGCATAAGCCTCAGTGGCTCGGACTTGTTCCACGTTCGTACAAGAAGCAGTGGTGTGAGTTTGGGAACCACATTCTTGACAAGATTAAGCGGTGGATTTGAAGTGATTTACTTGCTTCTTGGGCAGGTTTATCTCATCTTGCATGAATTAAAACCTCACATCTGGATCAATCGGTTCGACTTTAGGATCATAAAGCTTCTTCTTTTCAATCTTGACGGCTTGTTGAGTGCCATACATTATATCATAGTTGGTAAGTTTGTCCAATAGAGCCCAAGCTTGATTGGGATCCATCTCAATGAATCTGCAGTAAATGTGGAGGTTGATTTGATCCTTTATAGCGGCATTAATCCCTTGAAAGAAAATCTCCTGAAGCACATAGGGTGGTTGTCCATGAGTAGGACATTGCCGAAGAAGTTCTTTGAACCGCTCCCAAGTTTCCACAAAAGTTTCATTGGGAAGTTGATGATAAGAAGTGATGCACTTTCTTAGCTTTGTAGTCTTAGCCGGTGGAAAGAATTTCGTCAAAAAATGATCATGTAGAGCCTTCCATGTAGTAATCGACCTAGAGGGTAAACTTTCAAGCCAAGTAAGAACCTTTCCGGCCAAAGACCATTTAAACACCTTCAAATGCACATATTCAAGCGATACGTCATCAGTGGCAATGGTGTCACAGAGGTCAGTGAAGTTCTTGATATGCTCCATAGGGCACTCGGTGGGCTTGCCTTCAAATTTAGACCCCTTGATAAGAGTGATGAAGTGTGACTTTATCTCAAAAGTTTGCTCGATCACAGGGAGCACAATAGCAAACTCGGGAACTTTAAATTCAGGATGCATGTATTGCTTTGCGTTACGCGTAATAGCATCGAGTTGTTCCTGAAGACGGGTAGCATTAGCTGCTTGAGCATCACGTTCCCTTTGAATACCTTCCATCTGAAGGCGAAGGTCAGCCATCTGGAGAGCAAGTTCCTCAGCGTTGTCCATTTCTCTTCGTTCACTTAGCCTGCGGTGAAGGGTTCTCTCAAGTTCGGGATCAAAAGGAAAATTGTCGATTCCTCTTCGCAAACTAGAGGGCATACACCTGCACACACAATCACGAGTAAACGAATTAGTAAAGATAAAAGGGTATGGGTTATTCCCAAACCCGAAAGATAACTAGATAAAGAAACTAGACTAACTCCCAGCAACGACGCCAACTTGTTGCAAGGGTTTTACCTTAATCCTAACAAGCAAATAAATTTATAGATCAAGACCCCGCTGAGTACAGGGTGGTCAGGTTCGTCCACGGAAATAGAAGAATCTAAGCCTAGCAATTAATCCTAACAAAAATAAAACAAAACAAAGCAAAACACATGCAGCAAGTGCTCGACACCGACCCCGACTAGGTAGGTGACGACCTAAACTTGGACAACAACGCAAGAGAAAACCGGAAACTATGGGAGCTCGGTACCGACCTCAAGGGTGATCGGCGACGACCTATTCGGGCAGCGAGAAAACTTCGTAAAATCAAATGTAAAAGAAATCTAGAGCAAAGGATTCACCACAAACAAGCTAAGCATGTAAACATGAATCAAGATCAACCAAAAATAATCTCATAAATTGCTTTCACCATGAACAATCAAGCAATATATATCTCGACTTTCTTAAAGATCTAAACTTGCAACCCTACTTATTATCTAAAGGTTTTAACTTTTGCTACAACCCGAATATTATTCAAATTCATAATTCAATCTTCCAATTCAATCACGAACATGAACATGCCTCAACTTTCATCAAGGAATTAAGAACAAACAAGAGGATAAAGGATAGAGATTCAAATGAATGGTTAAATCAAAGATTCATGCTTTAATCATGCACAACTTGTCGGGTTTCACCCCAACCATAGAAAAATAGACTACTCACGATCCATAACGCAATCAATAATCATAGATAAAAGAGAAAACATGATTCAAAACAAAAGCAAACTTCAATTAAAAAGACAACTTACAAATCTCAAGCAAATCTCCAAGTCTCTCTTAAAATTGTCCAAGAACTTTGAATAAGAGTTAACCCTAGAAAACCAACTTGCAAACTTGTTCCGCCTCGTGCTTTCCAAATAACGTCTCCCTTCTCAAAAAGCGCCTTAAAATTAACCCTAAAAAAACCATATATAGTAGTGGGAATGTTCTTATTAGGAAACTAAATTCTATCTTAAAAAGGCCCATAATTAAAACATTTACTAAAACCTAACTTAAGGCGCAAGTTTATTTCTGCTAGACACGGAGGCGCTCGGTACCGACCCAAAGTGGATCATCATCGACCTTGCCAACACTTGGTTTCTTCACTTCTTTGCCCGAAACTTGCTCCAAAGCTTGGTTCTTCTTCAATGTTTCTTCATTAAACGTCAATGGTCTTCTAAGACTTCCTTTAGCTCCTTCTAAGGCATCTTCATCTTGCAAACTTCATCTTGAAACTCATCAAATCTTCAAAGACATCGACTCTCGCCCTTCTATCAACACCGCCACAAGACAAATCTAACGCCACCTCCTAGAAAGCTTGAAAAACCGAGATATCTCCTCCTCAACGCTTCAAATACCTACAAAAACAACAAACAAGCACAAACGATTTCAACTCTCTAGAGAGGGTCGAAATTATATGCAAAACAACACAATAGACCTAGAAAAGACTCAAACTAGCTAGAAAACTACCCACAAAAACCAACTAAAAAGTGGAACATCAGTTACCACAACACAATCATGCATATAAACTCATAAGGAGAAAAAGATCATGCTTTAAAAAGATAAATTCATCAACTTTCGCTGATTAGCAAGTAAATCAATCAATTCTCATAAATCAATTCACTCAATCACTTGTGTTGGATCTGAAGCTCGAAACCTTCGTTATCGAACAATATCAACATTCAAGTTAATAACCCTCTCTCGATCAAGTTAATAACTCAAATTACTTCGACTATCGTCTAGGCATAAGCACAACAAGCAATCTTAAAATAGATAAAAGGCATTCAACACATCATCTTACTCATCAAACATGCATAACTATGCCGAGTTTCAACCCCGACCCTAGATAGAAAAACTACTCACTACTCATAGTAATAAAGCAAACAACATCGATAAGAGAAAACATTGAAAACAAAACAACCTTACTTGAAATTACTAGGAAAAATATCGTCTTACAATATCCCGAAGAAACCGAAAACAAACAAGACAGTAACAAGCAAACGAACCGATTAACGACTCAAGCTTCCTCTCTCGATCGACCTTGGCTCGATGATCTTCCCTACTCGACTTATCTAGTGTTCAACTCTCCTAGAGAAAATAAAATCCGTCTCTTTTCCAACCCCCTTCTAAGCTAGAAAAGAATGGTATTTATACTAATAAAGCTATCTAATAAAAAGGCTAGAAGATAAAAACTTACCTATAAGATAGAAACTTACTCTAAAAAAAATAGAAAGATAATCTAGAAAGATAACAAGACATAAAACATAAAATATAATAACCCTAAGACTCATTAAAAACCCTACCGACACGGAATTATCAAGACAGATTTCCGCACAGGGTCGGTAGACATCACAAAGATCTCTCGAAAAATTCTATCTCTAAGCCTCGTTAAAGACCCTTCATAGCCTCGTTAACGAGTCTGGATTTGTTCTTCTTCAAATTTTCAACTCTAAAAGCCTGGACTTCGACTTCTTAGCTTCTTGCTCTTCCGTCCTCCACCATAGTACTCCAATTCAGCTCCAAAATCACTCTTTCCTGCTCAATAACCTTCAAAAAGACACAAAAGAGTAGCTTCCATACTTCTCACAAAATATGCAAACTCATCCAAAAACACACAGAACTAACTCTAAAACTACTAAAACTAAACCAAACAATCTAAGAAAACATACTAAAAACTAGACCAAAAACATGAATATCAATTAGTGTTTAATTTTTTTATGTCTGATTAATTGGTTTATGATGTGTTTTTGGGAGCTGGGATTGAGAATTTGTGTTGTTTAAAGTTTAGTTGAGATGCTCATGCATAATTTAATACTTTTGGTTTATTAAAAGCAAAGTTGGATATTTTATTGTCTTTTCTCGTCGTGCCCGAGTTGCAAGATTCGAGTGAATTTGTTGTCAAGCTAACCTAAGTAGTACCTAATAAGGTCTACACCCAAGTAGTGCCCTGTGTAAAGATGGGGTGTTACATCAGGCAAGAAAGGGTTCATGGCTCTCAAAGTCGACATGGACAAGGCATATGACCTGGTGGAGTGGAACTTCCTTGAGTAGAGCATGAGATGTTTAGGTCTAACTGAGCAATGGATTAACTTGCTGATGCGTTGTGTATCTTCGATGTCGTTTTCGGTTCTTATGTGTGGCTGACCTTCAACTGAATTTATTCCGGCATGGGGGCTAAGGCAGGGTGATCCGCTTTCCCCCTATTTATTCGTCTTTATAGCCGAAGCGTTTTCAGCTTTAATTCGGCAACGAGAGGAAGAGGGATGTATCCATGGAATACGGATTAATAGGGCAGCTCCTACGGTTTCTCATCTATTCTTCGCTGATGACAGTATAATGTTTACTCAGGCTACTTGTCAACAAGCACGAGAAATTGTGAATATCCTCCAAGTTTATGGAGAAGTTTCGGGACAACAAGGCAATCTGAATAAATCAAAATTGTCTTTTAGCAAGAATGTTTGTCGGGAACAACGAGATGTTTTGCAAGAAAAACTCCAGGTTCAGGAAGTGGAAAAGCACGAGAGATACTTAGGGCTCCCTACTATAATTGGAAGGTCAAAGAACGTTATTTTTTATCAAGTTAAAGAACGAGTGTGGAAAAAATTAAAAGGATGGAAATTGAACTCTCTTTCAAGAGTGGGAAAAGAGGTCTTGTTAAAGGCGGTTATTCAAGCTATTCCAATGTACACTATGTCATGTTTTCTTCTTCCTAGCACGGTTATTAGAGATATTGAGCAGCTCATGTATAACTTTCTATGGGGAGAACAAAATTCAAGAAGGAAGTATCATTGGATGGCGTAGAAATAGATGTGCAAACCAAAGCAGGAAGGAGGTTTAGGCTTTTGCGATATGAAGAGTTTTAATTTATCTTTACTGGCAAAGCAAGGGTGGCGTTTGATAAATGAGCCTTCCTCCCTGATTGCTCGTCTATTACAAGCTAGATATTACCCAAGAACATATTTTCTCAATGCATCAGTTGGGTACAATCCTAGCTTTTGTTGGAGAAGCATTATGAAAGTCGAAACTGTGTTGTTGGATAGATTACTTTGGCAGGTGGGAAATGGTTCTTCCATCAAGGTTTGGCATGATCGCTGGCTGCCAAGGCCCACTCTTTTTAAGACGACTGGAAATTTCTTTGGTGGTGTTGATGATCTTACTGTTGCAGACCTCATTGATTGGAATACTGGTGCATGGAAAGACCGTACAATATGTGACTTATTCCTGCCAGAAGATGCAGAGCTTATTTTGTCCATTCACTTGCTTGATCCACCTACAAAGGACCGATTGATTTGGTATTATACTTCAGATGGGAGGTATTCAGTAAAATCAGCCTATCACATGATGCAAAAGCATTAGCAATCTAGTTCTGGTGTTGGTGAGTCCACTGATGCGAGGTTGAAAGCAAGTTTGTGGAAGCATTTATGGAGCTTGCCAGTACCCCGACGGGTTCGATCCTTTTTGTGTCAAACAGCGCGAGACATTTTACCTTGCAAGCTGAATTTGTGTAGGCGTCACATATTACAGAGCTCTTGTTGTGCATTCTGTGGAAAGCCAGAATCTGTCATGCATGCTCTATAGGGATGTATAACTCCAAGGCTTGTTTGGGAGCATTTTTTGCATATTGCTGAACTGGGAAGTGAAATGTACACTTTTCTTGACTAGGCAGTGATATTCGCATTTTTAGTATAGTTTTTAATAGGTTTTCTTTGCTTATTAGGTTTAGTTTTGTTTAGTTTAGGTTTAGTTTTGAGTATTTTTAGATAGTTTTGCATATTTATGTGAAAAGAGTGGAATCTACGCTATTTGGTGTATTTTGTAGGTTTTAGCTACGAAAGGAGCTGAATGGAGTTGAATTTGGAGCATTACAGCGAGAGACGGAGGAGTGCAAGATTGACGAAGTCGAAGCTCGAGAGGACAAAAGGAAGTATGGAAGAAAACGAAGCCCAAGCTCGTTAACGAGGCTGTGAGGGCTCGTTAACGAGGCTACGAAGAAGAAGATATGGAGTATTTATTTTATAATTCACCGATCCTGAGCGGGAATTGATTTCCGTGTCGGTTGAGTATCTTTTTAGAATCTTTTGGGGTTGTTAGAATATGTATTTTAGGTCTTAATATCTTTTTAGATTTTATTTCTATCTTTTAGGGATTGTTTCTATCTTTTAGCCTTTTTAGTTTTTAGCTTTTTAGTATAAATACCCTTCTATCTAGCATAGAAAGAGGGGGGCTTAATTTGGAAAACTTTTTAGAGAGAATTTTTAGGAGGAGATTTTTGAAGGGCCGAGAGAGAGAGAGAAGTCGGATCGGAAGAGGACCGTCAAGGCTCGGTAGACGACAGTCACCGGGGGCCGTTGGTCGTGATTGTGGTTCGGTGTTTTTATGTTTTTCGGTTTCTTCTGAATCTCTGTAAGACGATATATTTTTCTTATTAATTCAAGTTTGAGTTTTGTTTCAATGTTTCTTTTGATTAAAGTTTTTAGTTTCTTAGTTATGATTAGTGAGTAGTTTCTTTTTCTAGGATCGGGGTTAAGCCCGGCATAGTTGAGCATGTTTGATGAGTAAGATTGAGTTGTGAATGCCTTTTATCTTTAATTGAGAATTGTTTGTTGTGTTTATACCGAGACGAAAGTGGAGGTAATTTGAATTTTTAACTGAGTTGAAAGAGTAAGTTAGTAACTTGAAAGTTGATATTGTTTGAAAACGAAAGTTTCAAGCTTTAGATCTAAAACAAGCAATTAAGTGAATTAGGATGCGAAAGTAGATTAATTTACTTGCTAAGTCAATGAAAGTGGATGACTCTATCTGTTTAAAGGCATGATCTTTTCTTCTTACGAATTTTTATGCTTGGCTATGTTGTGGTGTCCCTAGTCCTAGATTTTTGTTTTATTTGAATTATTTCTGGTGTCCCTAGTCCTAGATTATTTTGGCCGAAGAAAGAGTTGAACCAGCCTACAATGACGGAGGTTGCCTGCTTCCGCACCATCCTCTTTGAGGAGCCCGGCCCCTTGAACTTGGGGTACGAATGGCTCTACTATGTCGAGAAATCTACCAAGTCCATGGAGGTGTGGTGTGGCAATTTGGTTAGCCTCTTGGCTAAGAATCTTGGAGTTGATCTCACCCGCTACACACCGGCTCACGCCCAACTCCTCAACAAAAATTATTGGTATAGTTCCGGGATTTTCGTGCAAGCCGAGGGAGGCTACAAAGTGAAGGTTCAAGATCGACTAGTCATACCTAGCCTCGACATGTACGAGCTACTCTACGTACCAAATTGGTATGAGGAGTGGACGGGACATCCCTACCCATTGGAGCCAAAACCGGAGGACGAGCTCTCGCTTAGGCCATGTGAGACTCGGTTTGAGCGGGACGACGTGGATGAATATGAAGAAGAAGATGAACAAGAGGACACTGAGGTAGTAGGCAACGACACCAAAGAAGCCGACACCGAGGGCGGCACTGAGGAGCTCAATTTTGAAGAAGAAGACATTGACACGGAGGTGTTAGGAGGTAACATCTTCGTTGACGAGCCCACCAGGGTCGTTAACGACCACTTCCAGCCGCATCCCAGCCTTGTTAACGAGGCACCCAGCTTCGTTAACGAGGTGCCGAGAGCTCCTGTCGACCCACCACCAGCTCCTGTCGACCCTCATACTTATGGCCTCATGCCTTACAACCCGGTGATGTATCAAGACCATTTCCAGCCTCACTACCCACCACCTCCTCAGCCCGAGTACACAGGATCGAGTATACCACCACCATGGGCCGAGGATCTTTCTGCACGGATACAACAGCTTCACCTCCAGACGGATCACATTCATCGGAGGATGGATAGATAGGAAACCGTCTATTCCGCTCGCATGTCGATGGAGGATGATAGGCAGCGTCAGAGAGAGGCGGAGGATGCTGAGCGTTGGAGGACGATGTACGACTTCATGGGAAACTTCGAGCACTATTTTCCTCCACAGAACCGTTGATTCAGCTCAAGATGAAGTTTCTTTTCCTTGTTTCCACTTTGTAAGTTTTATGTCTTTCTTTTTCTTTTTAATTTTTTGTTGTTTTCTTTTCTATTTCTTTTCCCTCTTCTTCTTATTTTCCTTATAGTGGGGACATTGTAATTTTAAGTATGGGGTGGGGAGAAAGTAGAAAACTTATGTCCTAGGTGTTTATGTGTTCTATGTATTTTTTATTTCTTTAAGTTGCAAACCGAAAAAATTGAAAAAAAAATTTTGAAAAAATTTTGAAAAATCCAAAAAGAGTTTTAGAATTGATAGATATCCCTTCTCAAGTTCTATGATAGCAATCACTAGCTTAATCATATAATTCCTTGCAAGAATGTCTTTAAAAGTATAGCCGGATTCTCAACTTGAAATTATTGTTTTTAGAAGAGAATAGCATTTGATGAAAATGAGCACATATACTTTATAGCATAGATGATGCAATCCAACAAAATTTACCTTGTGAGTATTTTTGGCCTTATAGGGAGAACATCATAAATCCCTCTTCTTTTCTTGTGTGATTTACTCTCTTTATGCATATTATCTCTTGGAATTGTGATGGTTATCTATTTCTTGAGACCCTTATAAGATTTTTAGTTCATTACTTGTGAAGATCATATGATGGAGAATTGATTTTCATAAGCCCTATTATTCCCTATCTACCTTTACATTATTCCTTCTTTTTGATAACCAATTCTGGCCTGAAACCTTTTGTTTTTAGCTCCACAAAAATTATTCCCTAGCCGAGATAAGCTTGACCCTATCCGGGAATTAGGACTTAGATTAGACAGGTAAGTCTTGTGTTTGTTAAAAAGAGAAGAGTTTTATATTTGCTTAAATTGAAGGGTATTTGGGAAGGGTAGATTGGAAGTCTCTTGTTATTACATGTGAAAAAGGTCTCTTGATAGGAAAAGATGCACACAATAAAGTTTTTGATGGATGAAGTGAAAAAAGAAGAGGAATGTATACGGTGGATCGTTAACGACCCTGATGTGGGCTCGTTAACGAGACAACGAGAAAAAAAAAGAAAAGAAAGAAGAATAAAATAAAAAAAAGGGAAATGAAGAGTAAGTGCATTTGTGTTTAAAGATAATATCAGAGATTCTTTTATTTTTGTTATGAGACTTTCTAGGATGATAAAGGGTGAGTGAAATGAGTGTGCATAAAGAAGAGTAAGTTTGGTATGTTGTTTTATGAAAGTTTTGGTGAGATGTGAGTTTTTAGGAGTCTTTTGATTCCCGGATATTATTAGCACCACATGACCAAATATTTCCACGCCTTATTGTTATTACCAAGCCCCATTACAACCCGGCCGAATGGAAACTTCTATGAAGTTTTTCATTGAGCCCCCTAAGTTCTCTTGATGATTCTTTGCTTGTTTTTACAAATCTTGGGTGGAGAGTATTGGTGATATAAGTTCCAATTTCTATGAGTATTTGTATATAAGATGAGTTGAGAGATTGAATTTATAAGCCTAAACACTTGAGAGTTGAGTGAAACACATTATATCCCTTGAGAGGTTGGATTGTATTATTTTATGTCTATTTAAGTGCATATATGTGTGAGGATGTTAATAGTCTTTTGCTATAATTTTCTTATGTGTAGATGTTGCTTTTTAGAAGATGGCTATGTCTTGATGAGCATGATTTGTTTTGGTTTTGGTTAGTTTCTTGCTTATTGCTTGAGGACAAGCAAGTCTAAGTATGGGGTATTTTGATATTCGCTTTTTTAGTATAGTTTTAATAGGTTTTCTTTACTTATTAGGTTTAGTTTTGTTTAGTTTAGGTTTAGTTTTGAGTATTTTTAGATAGTTTTGCATATTTCTGTGAAAAGAGTGGAATCTACGCTATTTTGTGTATTTTGTGGGTTTTAGCTAGGAAAGGAGCTGAATGGAGTTGAATTTGGAGCATTACATCGAGAGACGGAGGAGTGCAAGATTGACGAAGTCAAAGCTCGAGAGGACAAAAGGAAGTATGGAAGAAAACAAAGCCCAGGCTCGTTAACGAGGCTACGAAGAAGAAGATATGGAGTATTTATTTTATAATTCACCGATCCTGAGCGGGAATTTATTTCCGTGTCGGTTGGGTATCTTTTTAGAATCTTTTGGGGTTGTTAGAATATGTATTTTAGGTCTTAATATCTTTTTAGATTTTATTTCTATCTTTTAGGGATAGTTTCTATCTTTTTAGGAAAGTTTATATCTTTTAGCCTTTTTAGTTTTTAGCTTTTTAGTATAAATACCCTTCTATATAGCATAGAAAGGGGGGCTTAATTTGGAGAACTTTTTAGAGAGAATTTTTAGGAGTAGATTTTTGAAGGGCCGAGAGAGAGAGAGAAGTCGGATCAGAAGAGGACCGTCGAGGCTCGGTAGACGACAGCCACCGGGGGTAGTTTGTCGTGATTGTGGTTCGGTGTTTTTATGTTTTTGGGTTTCTTCTGAATCTCTGTAAGACGATATATTTTTCTTATTAATTCAAGTTTGAGTTTTGTTTCAATGTTTCTTTTGATTGAAGTTTTTAGTTTCTTAGTTATGATTAGTGAATAGTTTCTTTTTCTAGGATCGGGGTTAAGCCCGGCATAGTTAAGCATGTTTGATGAGTAAGATTGAGTTGTGAATGCCTTTTATCTTTAATTGAGAATTGTTTGTTGTGCTTATACCGAGACGAAAGTGGAGGTAATTTGAGTTTTTAACTAAGTTGAAAGAGGAATTTAGTAACTTGAAAGTTGATATTGTTTGAAAACGAAAGTTTCAAGCATTAGATCTAAAACAAGCAATTAAGTGAATTAGGATGCGAAAGTAGATTAATTTACTTGCTAAGTCAATGAAAGTGGATGACTCTATCTGTTTAAAGGCATGATCTTTTCTTCTTACGAATTCTTATGCTTCGCTATGTTGTGGTGTCCCTAGTCCTAGATTTTTGTTTTATTTGAATTATTTCTGATGAATCTTCGTTGCTGAGTACTTGCCTCAGTACCGAATTTTAATTAGATTTTAATTAGGTCGTTAGTTTTAGTATTTTGTGTTCGGTGGTTCGTTAACGACCCTGACAACGTCGTTAACGAGGCTGCTCGTGAGTGTTTTTTTTTGTTTTTTTTGTTTGATTTTTGTTAGATTGATAGACAAACAACCTTGCTTCCTGTCAACGATCCTGACTTCGCTATACTCAGCGGGGTCTTGACTTACAAATTTATTTGTTGGCCGAGAAACCCTATGAACAGGCAGCTAGAATTCGAGAGCTCTCAGTGCACGATCAGCAACTTTGGGCATGTATTTGCTGGGGTATTTGGAAATCGAGAAATGAAGTGTTGTTTGCTGATAGAATGCAGGATGTGGGTGATATCATCCAAGGTTGTGTTCATCTCATTGACGAGTTTCATCTGTATCATTTCAATGAGCATAACCCTTCCACTCTCTAGGAGATCTCCCATACGAAATGGGTGAAGCCTTAGCAGGAATGCATCAAGATCAATGTAGATGCATCAGTCTTTGGCAAACAAGTTGGAGTCGGTGTCTTTGGAAGATATGCACTGGGAGAGGTGGTGTTTGTTGGTTCGAAATGCATTCAGTAAGGAGCCTTGGTTGATGTAGTTGAGGCAGAAGCGGCTCTGTGGGGAGTTCGCCTTGGTTCTTCACTTGGGCTGAATCGTATTGAGTTGGAATCAGATTCTTTGATAGTCATTAAGCTGGCAACTAAGCGGGATCTTCCGCTTACGATTTTTGGCAACGTAATGGCTCTAGTGATTGAACAAAGCTTGATGTTCGATTACTGTTGTTGGATTCATTGTAAATGAGAGGCAAATCGTGCAGCTGATTGGCTAAGTAGATGGCGTCCAAAAGAACCGTTCTTTATTTCTTCTAATTTGTATTTTCGGTTGGAGTTTTATGATGTACTGAACGCTGATTTAGTTTAATACAAAGGTGTGTTTCTATAAAAAAAAATGGTTTTCTTCAAATCTATAAAGGACAAATTTATATGAACAAACAAACACATCAACGCCACTATTACTCCCTCTTCTCCATTGCACCATCCACCAACACTTCAAATCCAGTTCAACCATCTCTTTCTGTCACCGTTCAAGTTCCACGTACCCTCCGAGATTGTACTTGCAGTCGCCGGATCTACTGCTAGTTTGTTGGATTTTGATACGGGAAATTTGGATTGACCAGATAATCCCAGGTAGGTGCCAATATTGAGCCCAAAACCAGATATCCCAAGCCTAGGGATCGAACTCGAGTGAAAAAGGAACAATCCGAGGGTGATTGGTGACAAGGATAGATTTGAGAGAGTATTTGAGATTTGGGAGAAATTGATTTGTTTCTATTACTGAAATCATAGCCTTCATAGGGCTTATACATGGAAGGAGTTGAACCGGAACAAAGCGGATATAGTAAATCATAAGAGTAAACCGGATCTAATAAACTGGGTCTAATACTCCCTTGTTGAAACGATCCTTGTCCTCATGGATCATAAACAAAGCCTCTTTGATAAACATTTGAAGATGATCTTGTAGCCTTGGTAGCATAGTACAAGTGAACAACAAATAAAAAGCTTCACAAATATAGTTTCATATTGAGCATTCTCCGTCTGGAGCGAAGGTTAACATCACTATGCTTGCCTTCACCAATCCAAGTACCCAAACTGCACCAATTATATTCACACGAGCAGCCTTTGCATCCAATGATAGAGAGCAGCTTATTTCATCTTCTTGCTTTGTTTGTACATTAAGTAAAACAACCAACTGAACATATGTATAAGTCATATCCATTGCAGGAGCCCCTTTAGAACCAAGTGAAGTACCAATTTTAAATTCATAATTTTCAAGGGTGGCCATTATTTCAGTAGTAGAATCATCATCACCCAAGTAAAGTTTTGCTTTGACAACAAAAATCATCACGAGTGCTATTGCATAATTCCAACATCTCCAAAATGAGAACATAAATCAGCATGCATTCCAGTTAACAAAGGAGTGACACACTAAACACAAGCTAATTGTATTCCTCATGTATCAAAAAGTACCACTTTAGTGTCTACCTCTACAACTATGTTCCCAAGCTGGTGAATATAAGCACCTCCTCCAAGATCAAATATTAGCACTTGTCCACTCTTCCATTCTTCCTTTTTTATGATGCTAGGATGAACAGTGAACGATTGCATGGCAAAGGACAAGCTTTTAACAGATTCGAATAACTTGCCCTTTTTTTCATAACCCAACACAAGTGGAATTTCCAAGCATCTTATACTTCCAAGTTTCATGTCTATCTCAGTAACCATTTTTCCAAGCGGGTGCACAAAGTAACTAAAGAGATTCTTATACCTTGAAAGATTAAAGTCACCAATCATAAACACTTCTATACCCCCGGGATAAAAAATCACAACTTCACCACTTTTATTCACATCGGTCAATGACTCTTGCCTTAGCAAATCAGCTTTTACTAGCTCCACCAGCAGCAAGTGGTTGAATGTGGCTCTAATATTGTGTTCATTGTTGTTAAGTATACCAATAGGAACTAAATAATATATTCCCACTGGGATCTAAGTAGATTATTCTAGTGTAATCATTCATCATTTTCTCTTGTGTAGTGAAGTCATTTAGCAACTTAAACATATCATTTTCATCAGCAAAGTACCTCTTTTGTAGTATAAAATTTACCTTAGCATGGCCAAATTCTGAAGCTGACATATCAGATTAATTCAGCACAAATCCAAGTGTAGTAGCACCAAACAAATTAGTGAATTCACTTTTCACCAACTTTTACAGTCTAGAATTTACCTTAGCTTGGCCAAGTTTTGAACTGGTTCTAGAATGATAGTAGAGATCAACACATATCCTAGTTAGTACTCGAATAGAACAATGAACATAAGCTACTTTCACTCCACCGGGATCAAAAGCAAACTCTCCACTATAATCAAGTTTATGCCTCCAGCAAGAACATTCATTCACAAGTATACCAACTTAATGTGATTCATCCTTGACTTCCCCAGCTTCAATTAAAACACTAAGGTAGGCCATTGTAGAATTCTTGGCTTCATCTGTAGTACTCCACAAGTTACTAATCCTTCCTGGAAAAGCAAATTCCCCATACAGTGGTGCCACATATTCTCCTCCCAAATCAAAAATCAATATTTCTCTACCATCATCCTTTGCAACCCAACTCGCTATGCATTTATCAAACTCCATCTTTAGGGAAGGGCATATACTTGTCACATAATTCTCGAATTGAACTTCTTCGTGCTCGATCGACTCATGCTTGTTGTTGTTAGCTGACTTGGGCAATTTATTGAGCAGTTGGTGGGCGTTCACCTCTAAGGACTCCTTCACCAAAACAGAAACAAACTTTGCCTCGACTTGATCAGGTTCTTTGTCAATTATCGTAGCATCATCAATTTTCAACCTCTTGTTAGTCAATCGATCATCATCGCTCATCATAAAACGCTCAGAATTTTCATCAAAACCCTCATACGGAATGATTTGCATGCTTTCACTTGGTTGAGGCATTTTTTCAAACACCTTGGGAGCGTCTAATTTTGAGCATTCTCTTATCAAAATCTATTTGTGCATCAACTCCATTTGAGCGATTTCTTCATCAACTATCAAAGGCTCCTCAATTTTCAGCTCGTCCTCAACAAGATTCAACTCTAAGTTAGCTAGTATTACCTCGAAATCCTTGGAGACTTTTGACTTTGAGTGTTTTGGGAGTTTAATGCTTCCTTTGATCCAGCCAAGGAGCTTGTTAATTTCATCAAACGACTCGTGATCTTGGCTCTGTACGTTCTCGGGAACCCCATCAAACAAATTTGTGATCGCTATGGCCCCATTTGAGCACTCGATGAGTTGAATTTGAGGTACATCGAAGTGGTTGATGATGGAATTTTGCAAATCTGAGATGGCACCGATCGTTTTGCGCGTCTCCTCAAAATGCTTCCCAACACCAACATAGACTGGCTCTTCACTAACCATAGTAGTGGACTCCGTTGACACAGGTTGGAGGTTCGAAAGCTTTGATACCATTGATACGGGAAATTTGGATTGACCAGATAATCCCAGGTAGGAGCCTAGATTGAGCTCAAAACCAAGTGTCCCAAGCCTAGGGATCGAACACGAGTGAAGAAGCAATGATCTGAGGGTTATTGGTGACAAGGATAGATTTGAGAGAGTATTTGAGATTTGGGAGAAATCGATTTGGTTTTATTACTGAAATCATAGCCTTCAAAGTGCTTATACATGGAAGAAGTTGAACCGGACAAACCAAATATAGTAAATTATAAGCGTAAACCGGGTCTAATAATCCTATAACGGAGTTGCTTTCCATGTTTGTCGGAATACCAAATTAGATAACACGTGACCGTGAACAAGGAGGCTGGTGGCGTCAACGGTGGTTGCGGGGAGTAGTTTGCTTGGCGATCGATGCCACTCTCTTAGTGTTTTTTGTTCAGTTGATATTGGAAGTGACTCGAAAGGGTGGCGAAGGGGGAAATGTTGTTTCTTTTCTAAAACATGCTTCAAGGTTTTAATAAATGGCAACCAAACACACTTTTACAATTTTATGCAATAAAATGCTTTATAATACAATTTTGCATTATAATACATGTAATCCAAGAGGGCCAACAAAAATAAGCATTAGGCAATGTTTTTCATTTTAATACTACATGTTTTAATTTGTGGAGTCTATTTTTTCGAGATCTAACATGATGAGGATTTTTATTCTCTCCAAAAATATTTTTCTCTTGTGACCCATTCTGTAATTTTTAAGGGAAGAAAAAAATTTTGTTTTCAATATTATGTTATTCAAAAACTTATGCCAAGGATAAAATAGTACAGGTTATAGAAAAGAGAAATTTGGATAAAATTTTCATTTAAAAAATTTCTTATTTATTAGGCTAACTATAAACATGCTAATTAAATATTTTGTTGGATATAAAGTTCTTCTTTACTATTGCTTATTTGTTAATCTAACTTTAAAATGGTAATTAAATATTTTGTTGGATAGACTCATCTAGAACTTAATGTTCTCATCCGCAAGGAAGCTCTAGGAAGGAGTGCCTCCTGATTATTACCTAGTAAAAAATGATAATTATATATTTTTTTTCTTTCCTTGTTACTTTCCCTAACCTAATTTAACGTCAAATCAGGTTGGAGTCTATCAAAATACGTTGTGTTTGCAAGTGTTGAGCACACTCTTGAAGAGAAGATGTCCAAATTGGTGGAAAACAAGGATGCAAGTAAAAAAGATCACATAAAATCAAGCAACCAAAAGCCTATTGGCAAATGTCATCTGATATATTAGTGTAATCAATAATTTTGAACATGTTTCATGATAGGAATTATGCAGGATATTCATTCTTTTGTGGTCTATTTGATTATAGCATACCTTCTGTTGTTTGTTTAGTGCTTTGCTATGAATTGTTCCTATCTTCTTCTAGGTACTCCTTCTGCCTTTATAGTTTTTTTTTTGATGTGGAAAAAATTAGGCAACCCGAAGAGGATTAGCCTAGCGCATCCTTTCGGATAAGAACGTTAAGTTCTGGATGATTCAACAGCCGATCGGACAATATAGAATGACGCAGTTTAACAATGCAATCAGTTGTTTCATTACACGAACGAGGCACATATTTAAATTCAATTGCCTCAAAAGATCGTGAAATTGATAACAAATCCGCAATCATCATATCTATTTTCCATGGGCAGCTCCGACTACCTTTCAATGCAGAAATCACTTGAACATTATCTCCTTCAACTATAACTCGTTTACATTTTAATTGTTGAGCAACTATAATTCCCATATTCATTCCTCTTGCCTCTGCTTCTAGTGCATCATCACATTGTCCCTTTATTGTGTCTAATGCAACTACATTTCCATTCCAGTTTCAAATTGTAAACCCATAGGTTGAAACCCCATTCATACGCTTGGAACCATCAAAATTTATTTTACCATTCCCTCAGGTGGTCTGTCCTATATACTGCTAGTATTCTGCCTCTATAGTTTTTATTTTCATGCTTGTTTGATTTCAAGTACTACCTATGATACATTTCTTCCAACAAGTTCCAAAGTTTGGTGCTTGCTATGAACCTATATTGTTTTTTCTACAAAATTTAACCTAGACAAATGTGTTGATGGTTGCAGCCATGAATTATCAATTATGCCCCTCCATTGTTGATGCCTTAACCATGATGCCCAGAATCACAAGCACCGATACTCCTTCGCTTGGTCATTATCTTATATCTTTTAATGTGATTCCGATTGATTTATTGCCTACAAAAACATTAAGATTATTAATGGGCGTTTCATGTGGAAATAAGGCTTAACATGAAAACTGAAAATCAATGTGATCTGTTAGATTAACAAAATCAAAAGTAATCTTAGTCTGAAAATAGGGTGAGCAATTGAGAGTTGTAAATACTATCAAATACCAACCCAAAATCGACTTTCCTCATATTTCAATAGAATGGGACGGGTCTACTCTCAAACTCACTCAAACAAAAATCACTTCTCCCCCATTCTCAAACAAATCAACGACGCTCTAGCTCAAACATCCAATCTCCATCTCTAAAACTCAAAGAAAGCTTCAGTCCATTGCAATGGTAGATGAAGAGTAAGGATCTTCGACAGTTTCTAATCTTTATCTTTTGAATTTTGGATTCTAGGGTTCATAAGTGGAATTTTTGAATTGTGAATTTTGAACCTATTATGGGGGTTATAATTTTCTTGTGATGTTGAATGACAAATCATACATGTTATGTTTGAAATTCAGTTAGAAACTAAAGTAATAGTTAGTCGGATCGGCCTGCAATTTTTCAGTTCTTTGCCGTTGAGCAGATGAAGAATGGTTTTCAATTAAATTATTTGTTTGTTCAAAATAAGGGATTCGTCATTTGTAGTGACTGTACTATTTTATCTAAGTTCATGTATTGTATTTATATGTTCATGCATGGTAACTATAAGGTTCACGTTTTATTATGTGAAGGATTTTGCAAAGACACTGAGCTATGTTGAGCGCATGAACAAAGAAGGTTGGTTGAATATGATTTAGAATGATGTTATTATGTAGATTCATGTATTTTATCTATATGTTCATGAATAGAAACTGTAAGGTTCACGTTTTATTATGTGAAGGATTTTGCAAGGGCATTGAGTTATGTTGAGCGTGTGAAGAAAGAAGTTTGGTTGAATAAGATTTGGAGTGATGTAATTATGTAGATGCATGACTTGCAAAAGGTTGTCATGAGATGTTCTTTCCCTAAGTCTAAGATCTTTGCGTGTGCAACGTGGTATATCCTAACTCTCCCCGTTTACTTTTGTATTTTTTTCACAACTTGACTACAAATTTTTTTTTTTGTGATTGATGTGTATGCTTAAATTTGAGTTGGGAAAGGAAAGTTCTCAAATATGGACTTGATGTTTATGCAAGGCTATGTTAATGATTTTAGGATATGCTTAGATTAGATTCTAGGATATACTTAAATTAGATGAGTAATGAATCCCTTATTTTGTGGTAAGAGAGGGATTAAATTAAAATAACTCTATAAAATTAGAAATGAATATATCTAAGTACCCACATTCTTCAAAGTGGTGAAAATCTCCCTCCTTTATTGACAGTTTAAAGTTGGGTTCATGTATAACATTGGAGTGTTCATATATAATATTCCAATGTTCATATTTTTCCATTGAAAAAATTTTCATTTATTGTGTCTGATTTTGTCTCTCTTGTTGCGAATGTTTTAGATGCTTATCCCTCTTGATTGCTATTGTATTTGTTTTGGTCAGTACAAACCTTTATCCTTATCTCGCCCAACATATTTGTTAATTTTTTGAGCTATTTGATGCTTCTCTTTAATTATTGTACACTTGTAATTCATTCTTACTTCGGAATCTGCTTTATGTTGGCTACATTTTTAAAGTATTTGATTCTTTTCACGGTTTGCTTCATCTGATGTTAATTTTGGTACAAAGATAGTTGTTGTTAAACTCTTTTATTTGATATTTTAACTCTTATTTGCATCTCATCTATGTCTTTTTTATTTATGCTCATTTTAATTGATTTTTCATAGGTTATTAGCTCAAATGGTAGAGCAATGTGTTGATACACATGGATGTGGGTTCAAATCCCTCATATGCTACATATCTCAATTCAAAGTCGAGTTTCGTTGTATCATGTTCAAGTTTACATATATTGCCTTAACATTCACTTATTGACTTTCTATTTTAACATATTGATTATGTGTGATCACATAATCACATATTTTTTAACAAGGTCCTTATATTTTATGAAGTCATTTACTAGGATTCGAGTCTTTATGTGCAATTTCTCAACCTTGATATTAATGGTGGTCTCTCTTGTTATAGTAGTTGTAGGTTCATGATGTTCGCATTTCTAGTATAGTTTTTAATAGGTTTTCTTTGCTTATTAGGTTTAGTTTTGGTAAGTTTAGGTTTAGTTTTGAGTGTTTTTAGATAGTTTTGCATATTTCTATGAAAATAGTGGAAGCTACGCTATTTTGTGAATTTTGTAGGTTTTAGCGAGGAAAAGAGCTATATGGAGCTGAATTTGGAGCATTACAGTGAAAGACGGAGGAATACAATATTTAAGAAGTCAGAGCTCAAGATTACGAGAGGAAGTGTGCAAGAAAACAAAGCCCAGGCTCGTTAACGAGGTTGTGAGGGCTCGTTAACGAGGCCACGAAGGAGAAGAATTAAAGATTTATTTTATAATTCACCGATCCTGAGCGGGAATTTATTTCCGTGTCGGTTGAGTATCTTCTTAGAATCTTTTTGGGGTTATTAGAATATGTATTTTAGGTCTTATTATCTTTTTAGATTTTATTTCTATCTTTTAGGGGTTGTTTCTATATTTTTAGGAAAGTTTATATCTTTTAGCCTTTTTATTTTTTAGTTTTTTAGTATAAATACCCTTCTATCTAGCATAGAAAAAGGAGGGGGTTTTTAGAAGAGAATTTTTAGAGTAGAGAGAATTTCGAAGAGCCGAGAGAGAGAGAAGTCGGATCGGAGTTGTGATCGAGGAGGTTCGGTAGATGACAGTCACGGGGATCGTTAGTCGTGAATTTGATTCGGTATTTTTTTGTGTTTTCGGTTTCTTCTAAATCTCTGTAAGACGATATTTTTCTTATTAATTTGAGTTTTGTTTTGTTTTCAATGTTTCCTTTGATTGAAATTAGTAGTTTCTTAGTTATGAGTAGTGAGTAGTTTTCTTTTCTAGGATCGGGGTTAAGCCCGGCATAGTTGAGCATGTTTGATGAGTAAGATTGTGTGTGAATGCCTTTTATCTTTTATTGAAATTGTTTGTTGTGCTCATACCGAAACGAAAGTTGAGGTAGTTTGAGTTTTTAACTTGATTGAAAGAGAAAGTTAGTAACTTGAAGGTTGATATTGTTTGAATACGAAAGTTTCTGGCTTTAAGATCCAAAACAAGCAATTAAGTGAATTCGGATACGAAAGTTTGTTAATTTACTTGCTAAAGTCAACGAAAGTTGATGACTCTATCTGTTTAAAGGCATGATCTTATCTTCTTACGAGTTTTTATGCTTGGCTATGTTGTGGTGTCCCTAGTCCTAGATCTTTGTTTTATTTGAATTATTTCTAGTGAATTTTCGTTGATGAGTACTTGCCTCGGTACCGAATTTAATTAGAATTTAATTAGGTCGTTATTTGAAGTGTTTTTGTGTTCGGTGGTTCTTTAACGACCCTGACAACGTCGTTAACGAGGCTACTTGTGAGTGTTTTTATTTTTTTTTTGTTTGTTTTTTTAGTAGATTGATAAACGAACAACCTTGCTTCCCGTGGAACGATCCTGACTCCCCTGTACTCAACGGGGTCTTGATTATAAATTTATTTGTTGTCAAGAAACCCTCTCAACAAATTGGCGCCGTTGCCGGGGAAGCAACGAGTTTGTTAGTTTATCTTTGGGTTCGGGAATAGCCCGACCCCGTTTTTGTTTTTAATTTTTGTTTTCTTTGTCTGTTTTTCTCAGTGTATGCCGGTAGGACGACGAAGGCTTCAGTTTGATAACACTGGTTATTACTCAGAACCAGAACGTTCTCTACACCGTCGACTCCGAGAAAACCGAGCCATGGCCACAGCAGAAGAGATGGATCGAGAGTTAGAGATCCTCCGGACCCAGATGGAGGCACTTAAAGCCGAGAAGGACGGCGCAGACGCCGAAGCTGAGCGTCAACGAGTTGACAAGGCTCGTCTACAAGAAGAGCTTGATGCCTATCCAAGGAATGCCAAACAATACATGCATCCGGAACTGAGGGTGCCAAAATCTCCTATTGTGCTTCCAGCGATAGAGAAACCTTTTGAGATCAAATCTCAATTTATATCCTTAATCAAACGGGCTCAGTTTGAAGGGAAACTTGTTGAGTGCCCTATGGAGCATATTAGAAACTTTCTTGATTTATGTGACACCATAGCTGCTGAAGGTGTCTCATTAGAATATGTTTTGTTAAAAGCTTTTAGATGGTCTCTTACTGGAAAGGCCCTGAACTGGTTGGAGAGCTTACCTTCTAAGTCTATTAGGACTTGGAAAGCTTTATATGATCAATTTCTTACAAAGTTTTTCCCTCCTGCTAAGACAACGGTGTTGAGGAAACGCATCACCTCCTATCACCAGTTGCCTAATGAAACATTCGTTGAAACATGGGAATGATTCAAAGAGATGCTTAGACAGTGCCCTACTCATGGGCAACCTTTATATGTTTTGCAAGAAATCTTTTTCCAGGGTATCAACGCAGAGACCAAGAACCGCATCAACACAAATACTGCGTGCGGTTTTATAGAGATGAACTCGACAAAGGCGTGGGAACTGTTGGATAAGTTGGCTAATTAGGATGCTATGTACGGAACCCAGCAAACTCCACAAACTTAAAAACGTCTCTGCATACCTAACCGAGATGAAGTTGACCCAGATGTTAAAAATCAATTCTTACATGACGAGGTCAACCGTCTGAAGAAACAGGTAAGTTTTCTGAAATCCTCTCAATCATGTCAAGAATGTGGTTCTTCTGCACATAGTACTTCTGCTTGCACTAACATTGAGCAGGTTAGAGCCGCTGAGACAATAGCTGAGATGAATTATATGAGAGGACCATACAGGAACCAGCCTAATTATAATGACAGGTCGAACAACTATCAACCATGGGGCAATCAAAATACAAGTCAAAACTATGCAGGGCCCCCACCAGATAGACGACCTGCACCATATCGACCTCCAGGCCATCAGGAGACGACATCATGGGTTCAGGAAATAAAGGAAAGCATTAACGGAGTGAACAACAAAGTTGATGACGTTCAAGCCAAACTGAACCGACAAGATAAAAGATGGGGAGAGTTCGATGTTTGGAAGAGGAGTGTTGATTCCCAACTAGGGGACTTAGCAGCACGGATTCCAAGACCATAAGGACAACTCCAGGGCCGCCCCGAGGAGAACCCTAGAGGCCAAATAGCAACAGTACACCTCAGAAGTGGGAAGACATTACCGGAGAGAGTTCAAGCCAAAGAGAAGGAGGAACAAGACCTCGCAAAATGGCTCGTTAACGAGCCAGCGAGAGCTAATACCGAGCCTACAAACCAGGATGACGAGGCTCCGAGAGTATCTGACGACCCTACCACAGATAAGTTCTCTAAACCGAACCTCCCTCTCAATCCCAGGGTAGTTAACGACCCCACCAGGGTCGGTAACGACCCGCCGAGGACACCAAACGACCCCAGTGTCGACCCGGTACTCTCACCTCTCGAGCCTAACTTGGTTCCGAGAATGGTGAAATCTCTTCCATTTCCAACTAAGAAATCTATGGAATCTACTGAGAGTAAGTTCAAGCGTTTCGTTAAGATTCTTCAGGGCATTAATATTTCCATCCCATTCGCTGAGGCCCTAAGCGAAATGCCGGCTTACACAAAATTCTTGAAAAATATTCTTAGCAGGAAAAGATCCATTACAGAGCTGCAGGATGAAGTCAGATCGATAGCTCTACCGGAAAAGCTAGGAGATCCAGGAAGGTTTGCTATAACGATCGGCATAGGCAACCACAAGTTCAAGGCTTTATGCGATCTAGGTGCCAGTGCTAGTCTCGTTCCGCTCTCATTCTGGTCTAAAGCCAACATGGGACCTCTAGAGCCGGTAGACATGAATCTGTACATGGCAGATGGGTCATGTGTCAAAGCCCCAAGAGTGGTGGACGACTATCCTATTCAAGTCGGGAAATTCTTTATACCGAATGATTTTATCGTCCTTGATATGCCTGAAGACCCCCATGTACCCATAATTCTCGGGCGACCATTTTTAGCCACAGTAGGAGCAAGAGTTGATGTGCGGAAGGGGCTCCTCACTTTTGATATAGGAGAAGAATGGGTGGAATTCAACTTTGATCAAAAAGCCAATGACCCAGTTGGAGACGCACAAATCGAGTTGACTCAACCTGAACTCGACACAACCGTCACTACCGAGCCTCACTTGCCGATCACCGAGTCCCACGTGCAAAAGTCCAACCAAGGCCCTATTAAATGCACTACAGAAAAGTTCAAACCACCCTGGTTCTCGGACTTCACTGAACAGCATATAGGAATATCGAGCGCACTGATAGAAGAAAAGGGTCCTAATTTAGCAACTCAAGCACAAAGAGGCTGCAAGGCTACGAGTGGGGTACCTCAAGACCCCAAAATAGCTACACACAAACCACCATGAGATCAGCAAGGGAGCTCGTCGAGCTAACGACGTTAAAAAAAGTGCTTACGGGAGGCAACCCGCTTTTAGAATAGACTTAGTTTTTCTTTTTCTTTTTAGATTATTTCTTAGCTTTCTTTTGTTTTTCTTTTTAGTTTTAGTTAGGATAGAAATTAGAATTTTTGAGCTAATAAGATTTCAGGAGAAGGGATCGAAAAAATCACTCCAAGAAGGCTACGACAGCTCGTTAACGACCCACCCATGGTCGTTAACGACCCGGTTTAAAGACCCGACTCGTCAAGACACGGGGCAGGTAAGATTTTTACCCTAATCTATCTTATTTTCTACCCTAGCCGCCGCCTCTACCTACCCTTTCCCCTCCTATAAAAACCCCTTTTACCCCCTTCCACAAATCTACCACTACCCTCCCAATTTCATACTTCTCCAAACCCAAAAAGCTCGAAATCCCTCTCCCTTCTCTCCCACCGGTTCGGAATCCTTCACTTCACCGACCACCGAGAGGCCGTCGTTACTGGAGCCCGGAAACCGATCACCGACGAGACACAAGCTCGTTAACCACCCCGATTCCGACCCCTTGTTCTTAAATTTCTCGATTCTCCGGTATGATTTCTAAAACCTTACTCGAAATTGCATGATTGATTATGTTTAGGGTAGAAATTTCATATCTTGAATCGTGTTCTTAGAAAGGTCGATTTGCATGATTAGTTTTCGTTCATAAAAATTCTTGATTGTGCTTAGTTGTTCATGTTTTAGGAAGAATTATTCATGCTAGATTATCTATTGCAACACTCTAGTTAGGAGAGCATGAATTTTTCTTGTTCTAAATCTTAAGTTCGAAACTTTGCATGTCAAAATTTTGGGTAATTTTCGCATGTAGGGATCGGTAATTGAGCAAGTATGGGGTGCTTATATCTGTTTTTGGGATTGCTGGAAAAATATAGAAGATTGCATGATTGATTTGTGCTTTAATTTAAGGTAGATTAAAATCGAAAATTCTGGTTTTTGTTCTCGGCGACTCGTTAACGACCCACCCAGGCTCGTTAACGACCCTACAATGCTTCACAGATCAATCCGAGTCCAGAATCGTAAACGACCCAATTGGGTAGTTAACGAATAATTCCGAAGTTAATTCTAGATCAAGTATGGGGTCTCTTACCTATCTATTTTTTTGATTGGATCTTATCTTGGAAAAGTCTTGATTATTTTGTAGGATCCATGGCAAGCTCAAGCAGACCCGCTACCCGAGCTCAGAAGAAGAGGAGAAACCATAGGTCCCCATCTCCACCTCGAGTGAATGATGTGATTTTGAGCACTCAGGGCCAAGTACGACGTTACCGTGATTTTCTGGAGAAGGACCACTACACCCGATGGTTCTCAAAGTCCAGCCCTATCAACACGGGGATCTACACGGATGTCAAGGAGGCTTTCGTCATCCTTGGAGCCGCCCATCTTTTGAAGCAAGAGAGTTTGCCACACTATTCGGCCCTCACATCCAAGTTCTTGGCCACCTTGGAGACCAACTTCTCGTCGAAGACCTCGGCGGGACGGATCCGGTTTCGGCTCGGTAACGAGGACCATGAGTTCACAATGGCGGAGTTCAACGCAATCTTAGAGCTCCCAAACCCATCGAGAGACTATAGTTTGAAGGACTATCGAGTGACCCGCACTTGGAGCTACATCACCGGGGAGGTTCAATCCTCCACCGCGGCATTATCCGGGGCAACCATCATCAACCCCATCTTCAGGATTATTCTTAGAGTCCTAGCCGCGACGTTTTGGCCGAAGAGAGAGTTAAACCGGCCTACAAGGACGGAAGTTGCTTGTTTCCGCACCATCCTTTTTTAGGAGCTCGGTCCCTTGAATTTGGGGTACGAGTGGCTTTACTACATCGGAAAATCAACCAAGTCCAAGGAGGTTTGGTGTGGCAATTTGGTTAGCCTCTTGGCTAAGAATCTTGGAGTCGATCTCACCCGCTACACACCGGCTCACGCCCAACTCCTCAACAAAAATTATTGGTATAGCTCCGGTGTCTTCATTCAAGCCGAGGGAGGATTCAAGGTGAAAGTTCAAGATCGTATCGTTACACCCACCCTCGACAAGTTCGAGCTTCTCTACGTACCGAATTGGTACGAGGCGTGGACGGGACATGCCTACCCATTGGAACCTAAACCGGAGGACGAGCTTTCGCTTAGGCCATGTGAATCCCGGTTTGAGCGGGAAGCCATGGATGAAGATGAAGATGATGAAGAGGACACCGAGGTAGTAGGCAACGACACTGAAGAAGCCGACACCGAGGGCGGCATTGAGGAGCTCAATTTCGAGGAAGAAGACATCGATACTGAGGTCTTAGGGAGCAACATCTTCGTTGACGAGCCCACCAGGCTCGTTAACGACCATTTCCAGCCCCATCCCAACACTGTTAACGAGGCACCCAGCTTCGTTAACGAGGTGCCGAGAGCTCGTGTCGACCCACCACCAGCTCCTGTCGACCCTCATGCCTATGGACTCATGCCTTATAACCCGGTGATGTATCAAGACCACTTCCAGCCTCACTACCCACCACCTCCTCAGCCCGAGTACACAGGATCGAGTATACCACCACCATGGGCCGAGGATCTTTCTGCACGGATGCAACAGCTTCACCTCCAGCAGGATCACATTCATAGGAGGATGGATAGATGGGAATCTGTCTATTCCGCTTGCATGTCGATGGAGGATGAGAGGCAGCGCCAGAGAGAGGCGGAGGACGCTGAGCGTTGGAGGACGATGTATGACTTCATGGGGAACTTTGAGCACTACTTTCCTCCACCGAACCGTTGATTCAGCCTGAAGATGAAGTTTTTCCTTGTTTCCACTTTTACAACTTTGTAAGTTTTTTATGTATTTCTTTTTCTTTTTAATCTTTTGTTGTTTTCTTTTCTATTTCTTTTCCTTCTTCTTATTTTTCTTACAGTGGGGACACTGTAATTTTAATTATGGGGTGGGAGAAAGTAGAAAACTTATGTCCTAGGTGTTTATGTGTTTTATGTAGTTTCTATTTCTTTATGTCGAAAAAAAAATCGAAAAAAAAAATTGAAAAAAAAATTGAAAAATTTTGAAAAAAATCTTAAAAAGAGTTTTTAGAATTGATAGATATCCCTTCTTAAGTTCTATGATAGCAATCACTAACTTAATCATATAATTCCTTGCAAGCATGTCTTTAAAAGTATAGCCGGATTCTCAACTTGAATTTATTGGTTTTAGAAGAAGATAGCATTTGATGAAATTGAGCACATATACTTCATAGAATAGATGATGCAATCCAACAAAATCTACGTTGTGAGTTATTTTTGGCCTTATAGGGAGAACATTTATAAATCCCTCTTCTTTTCTTGTGTGATTTACTCTCTTTATGCATATTATCTCTTGGAATTGTGATGGTTATCTATTTCTTGAGACCCTTATAAGATTTTTAGTTCATTACTTGTGAAGATCATATGATGGAGAACTTATTTTTATAAGCCCTATTATTCCCTATCTACCTTTACATTATTCCTTCTTTTTGATAACCAATTCTAGCCTGAAACCTTTTATTTTTAGCTCCACAAAAATTATTCCCTAGCCGAGATAAGCTTGACCCTATCCGGGAATTAGGACTTAGATTGGAGAGGTGAGTTTTGTGGTGTGTTAAAAAGAGAAGAGTTGCTTATATTTTGCTTTAATTGAAGGGTATTTGGGAAGGGTAGATTGGAAGTCTCTTGTTTTTACATGTAATAAGAAAGGTCTCTTGATAAGAAAAAATGCACAAAATAAAGTATTTGATAGAAGTGAAAAAGAGGAGAAAGAATGTATACGACGGCTCGTTAACGACCCTGATGTGGGTTTGTTAACGAGGCAGCGAGGTGAAAATATATATATATATATATATATATATATATATATATATATATATAATATATAAAAAAAAAGAAAGAGAAGGAGAATGATAAAAGGAGGTGAAGAGTTGAAATGCATTGTATTTATAGATAATATCAGAGATTCTTTTATTTTGTTATGAGACTTTCTAGGATAATAAAGGGTGAGTGAAAAAGAGTGTGTATAATGTTTGAGTGAGTTTGGTATATATTTTATGAGAGTTTTTGATATGTGTGACTATTTAGGAGTTTTGATTCCCGGATATTATTAGCACCACATGACCAAATATTTTCCACGCCTTATTGTCATTACTGAGCCCCATTACAACCCGGCCGAATGGAAGCTTCTATGAAGTTTTTCATTGAGCCCCCTAAGTTCTCTTGATGATTCTTTGCTTGTTTTGACAAATCTTGGGTGGAGAGTATTGGTGATATAAGTTCCAATTTCTATGAGTTTTTGTATATAAGATGAGTTGAGAGATAGAATTTATAAGCCTAAACACTTGAGAGTTGAGTGAAACACAATATCCCGTGTAAGGTTGGATTGTATTATCTTATGTCTATTTAAGTGCATATATGTGTGAGGACGTTAATAGTCTTTTGCTATATTTTTCTCATGAGTAGATGTTGCTTTTTAGAAGATGGCTATGTCTTGATGAGTATGTTTGGTTTGGTTTTGGTTGATGTCTTGTTTATTGCTTGAGGACAAGCAAGTCTAAGTATGGGGTATTTTGATGTTCGCATTTCTAGTATAGTTTTTAATAGGTTTTCTTCGCTTATTAGGTTTAGTTTTATTAAGTTTACGTTTAGTTTTGAGTGTTTTTAGATAGTTTTGCATATTTCTATGAAAAGAGTGGAAGCTACGCTATTTTGTGAATTTTGTAGGTTTTAGCGAGGAAAAGAGCTATATGGAGCTGAATTTAGAGCATTACAGTGAAAGACGGAGGAATACAAGATTGAAGAAGTCAGAGCTCAAGATTACGAGAGGAAGTGTGCAAGAAAACAAAGCCCAGGCTCGTTAACGAGGCTGTGAGGGCTCGTTAACGAGGCCACGAAGGAGAAGAATTAAAGATTTATTTTATAATTCACCAATTCTGAGCGGGAATTTATTTCCATGTCGGTTGAGTATCTTTTTAGAATCTTTTTGGGGTTATTAGAATATGTATTTTAGGTCTTATTATCTTTTTAGATTTTATTTCTATCTTTTAGGGGTTGTTTCTATCTTTTTAGGAAAGTTTATATCTTTTAGCCTTTTTAGTTTTTAGTTTTGTAGTGTAAATGGGGGTTTTTAGAAGAGAATTTTTAGAGTAGAGAGAATTTCGAAGAGCCGAGAGAGAGAGAAGTCGGATCGGAGTTGTGATCGAGGAGGTTCGGTAGACGACAGTCACCGGGATCGTTAGTCGTGAATTTGATTCGGTATTTTTTTGTGTTTTCGGTTTCTCTTGAATCTCTGTAAGACAATATTTTTTATATTAATTTGAGTTTTGTTTTGTTTTCAATGTTTCCTTTGATTGAAATTAGTAGTTTCTTAGTTATGAGTAGTGAGTAGTTTTCTTTTCTAGGATCGGGGTTAAGCCCGGCATAGTTGAGCATGTTTGATGAGTAAGATTGTGTGTGAATGCCTTTTATCTTTTATTGAGATTGTTTGTTGTGCTCATACCGAAACGAAAGTTGAGGTAATTTGAGTTTTTAACTTGATTGAAAGAGAAAGTTAGTAACTTGAAGGTTGATATTGTTTGAATACGAAAGTTTCAGGCTTTAAGATCCAAAACAAGCAATTAAGTGAATTAGGATCCGAAAGTTTGTTAATTTACTTGCTAAAGTCAACGAAAGTTGATGACTCTATCTGTTTAAAGGCATGATCTTATCTTCTTACGAGTTTTTATGCTTGGCTATGTTGTGGTGTCCCTAGTCCTAGATCTTTGTTTTATTTGAATTATTTCTAGTGAATTTTCGTTGCTGAATACTTGCCTCGGTACTGAATTTAATTAGAATTTAATTAGGTCGTTATTTGAAGTGTTTTTGTGTTCGGTGGTTCGTTAACGACCCTGACAACGTCGTTAACGAGGCTACTTGTGAGTGTTTTTATTTGTTTTGTTTTGTTTTTAGTAGATTGATAAACGAACAACCTTGCTTCCTGCGGAACGATCCTGACTCCCCTGTACTCAGCGGGGTCTTGATTATAAATTTATTTGTTGTCAAGAAACCCTCTCAACAATTCACATTTATTATTTGTGTTCACATATTTAGTACTTGTGTTCACATATAGTATGAGACGAAAAACTAATCCACTAACCATAATGAAGTAGAAAAAAAGTTGTGCATGTTTATTGTTATGTCCATCATTATAACCTTTCCTACTACAAAGAAGATATTTCAACACAATAGTTTTGTCGTAGGAATGTAGACGGTCAGAACCTAAATATACATAAAAATTTCAATAGAGACATAGTCCTTAAAATTTTAAATGCCTTCATCTGATGTGTTAAATTGAATTCCAAGAGCATGCTTGATACCATTCGATCAAATGAGAACAAAATATGTTGTCCCTCCTTGAGAAAAAGAGCTTCATATATATTAGTTAATTAAAGTTTCAATAAAACAAAAAATTACGATATATATTACTAGAAAAAACAAAGAATTCAAATACATAGATCGATAATTTCAATAACGTGTGTAGATTTGTATAAAATATGTACATATATCCAAAATTCACTGTCAAATTGGAGTTTCTAACCCTCAACCCAATCCGACAGGCATTCAATCGCTCAACATATTTTCATCGTCTCTTGTAGTCCTTGTCCAAAATAATCACACATAAGCCCTCTTCTTGTCATAGGCTACTTGCAAAAGTCAATATATTGAGCTAAATAAATAGTTGAGTTTTTGGACCTAATTAATATGCATACTTATCGGCCAGAAAGTTAAAGTAGATTGTTTTTTAGAAGAGGGTTCATTTTTTTTCATGCTAGCTTTAGGGAGAATAAAATAGAAAGTAAATCTTTGGAACTTATTGGAAGAAATTCAACTAGTAGAAAGGTTAAAAGGGGGCAAAACCCATAAAATGTTTATTAGCTTAAATGGGAGCAAAAGAGTAAATTAAATTCCATGCAATTAAATACAAGGAAATAAAAAATTTCCAAAAGCGTGAATGCAAGTTAATAATTACAAAATTCAAAAAAAAAAAGGTGATAATTTTGTTCCATGCAATTATATACACACAATATAAGTTCCGTTTTATAAGTCAAGCAAAATCGATATTATTTAGATAAAAAATCTTAGCCACGTTTATAATTGTCTTAATTACCTGTTATTACACCAAAAAATTAATAAATAATAATCTATATCTATATATATTATAAAATAGAAAAATATGGACAATTAATGTTAATTTAATTTGACCCAGTATTGAATTCTAGTTCCACTATAAGATGGATTTATGCATACATATATTATGTAACATAATTCCGTTCATCAATTGCATGAAAATATATACCTTAAAAATTTCATATGATGATGTAACATAATACCGTTCATCAATTGCATGAAAATATATACCTTACACATATGAGTATTAACCGATACCTTACAATTTTTAGAATGAAATTATTTAGATTTAAATATATGTATTTGCACATATCTAGCAAGACATAATAAAAATTTTAAAACTATAGTGCCTAACAAATACCTTATTCTATGTGATAATCCTCCATATTCTTAATAAAATTACAAAGATTATGATATTTGTTTTTTCTTTAATGATATTTTCTTACTATCATTTAATTCTCCTATTAAATTGATAGGAACTATGTATCTAGATTTTCATTGCTCTTTTCTTATCCAACTATAAGTTAATATCATAAAGAAAACAAAAAAACAAAAGAAAAATGAGATAAAAAAAAGACTAAATATGCTAATTAAAAATCAGCCCATTCTATAATATGAGTTGTACCCCGACTTTCGTAGGGGCGCCACTTGGCAGTAGACCTCTTTCGGGGACTACTAAGATTAGTCAGACACAAGTTTACTAGGATCTTCCAACTCGGCCACGGCGAAAAAAAAATAAAAAATTAAACATCCAACTTTTTATTATAAACAGAAGTGGAAAACATGCTAGTATTCTCGAATTCATAAAACATAATATAACAATCAAATCATTCTGTAAGTTCAAACTATCCTAAACCAGTTCTGTCCAACTAGTAATAAAACAATTCAACAGACAACTCTCAATACATAATTAACCAGATCCTAACAACCTGAACCTAATGACACATCGCCAACATCCGCTCCACCAATCTGTAGAGAATCCATAACAGTTCTTGGAAAGTACCTGAAACTGTAAAAATATTTCCCGAAGGGTCAACTACAATTCTAATTCAAGCTAGATAGCGTGAGTTGCATATAGAACGTTTGAAAAACCACACAACCCTAGCAACCAAAATTCACACATAATTCAATTATTATCGATTCATATCAATTCAACACTTAATGTAGAATAATCACACACAAAAACACAAACACGCAAACACACACACACACAGATACGCAAGCACACACGCACTCATACAAACAACATCACAACTGTAACCACAAAACAAAAACCACAGTAAAACAGTAGTATAATTAATAAGGATCACATCAATAGTAACAATGAATAGAATAGTAATAACTTCCACCAGGATACTATTAGCATATACAACCACAAAGAGCATTCTGTCAAACCAAACCTCATAATGCAAGACCATTCAAACAAAGTCAATCAAATAAAGTAACAACCCAACCTCCTCCTCAAATCCATATGGCACCCTCCGGCCTCTCATCTATGGCGCACGGTCAGGGCGCGTCCTATACACGTGCCCATTTCCCCTATTCACTCTTCTTTCCCCGGCTAAACCTCTACTAGAGCATTTGCCAAAATAATTTATTTATTTTTAGAAGGGGGTCCCTTCCAGCCGCATGATCATGCCCATGGTCCTCTTCATCCTCAGCGTACCCGCACCCATGACCATACCGGTGGAACCCAATGCACGCATATCGAAAAATTACTAAAAACAAGTTTTCATAATTCCAAAAATATATACAAACACGTGCTATGGAATCATTCCAAAGAAAGGTTTGTACAATCAGTTCACTAACTCAAAGCAAAACGGATAAGAAGCTTCTCAAAAGCCGAAAACAAATACTCAGCAGAACGAAAATAGACCCGAACAAGTCACAATCACAATAACACGCATAATTACAATTTCGATTCAAACCCAATCATATTTAGAGACACAACCACAATTACAGTTACGATTACAATCACACTCATAGTCACAGTCAAATTCAGAATCACATTCAGACTCACAACCACAATCAGATTCACAATCAAACTCACAACCGCAAACAGAATCACAATCACAGTCGCAAATACAATCACAATTACAACTATTCTCACAATTACAAATACAATTACAACTGCAACGCAATTACAACCACATTCGCATTTACATTTACAAAGACGATTACAGTTACAGTTTCCAAATCACACAATTACAATCGCAAATACAATACAGCTATAAACACAATTTACAATTATGAGTTCCAACACGATTGCAACTACAACTACAATGTTCACAGTATAGAGAGAGAATTTTATTTTAAAAGTAATATGTAAGGGGACTAGTTCCCAAAATCAATTTCACATACATGACACTCAATCTAACAAGAATTGAATTAAGTCGAGCAAGTCGCAGAACGACTTACCTGAAAGACGATTTCCCGCATCAACGTAACTACTAACTACCGGCAAATCGAAACGCTAGCAAAGACAAAGGATGGCATTCAAAATTACGACTTCAAGAACATTACCCAGTAAACATGAACTCCTACTTGATATAATTTAAGCAACCACTAACTAATGCCATAACTTTTTTTAAATCCTATGGACTAATCTTGGTCCGTATTATTCAAAATAAACAACTCAAGTTGTAACCTGATTTCCCCAAAGTGATATAATCCACTACAAAGCTTCCGATTGGAAGACAAAACTAACAAGTCTCAAGTTCTCCACTTATTCAAAACAACTCATAAATTTCCAACTAACACATAATTTATTTTTAAACCATTCCGGTTGAACCAGATTCACAGACCCGAAATAAAAATGAAAAGGCCTTGGCTAAAGGAGCACAATTAAGGTTCAATAATCCAACAAGAACGATTAACCCTCAGCTTAGACACCTTTAATTACAATTACACCTCAATTCAATCAAGAAACAAAACACATATATGACCAAATGGACCCAACCGAACACATGACTTTACACACCAGGTTGCCAACAACAATACCACTAACAAGATTTAATCAAATCATGTTACACACCTTTAATTACAATTATCATTGGTATATCTTTTTCTTTATGGATTTTTTTTTTCATATGTCTCTTTGTTTCATATCTCGATTCAGGTAATATTTTTTTTTATTTAATCGTAATCTTTTATTATTAATTTTCACTGACAAATTAAAATAACCAAAAATTTAATTTTTATAAAAAAACATAAAAACATCTTGGAATAAATAAATAATAAAAAGAATTAATGATGGAGTTAAATCATGTTCATTAGTAAAATGTAAGTAAGATTGTAGGTTAACTACAAAGTTTACTCTTTGTCCCTATTTCTTTTTCTCAATGGAGTTATTTGATTCTTATATTATATATTATAGAATTATTAATGATATATACTTTATTTTCAGGTTTCGTGAACAATCTTGCTTTATCAAATGTGATCATTCTAATGGAAGGGAATGATATATGCTTAGTTTATAAAAAAAATCATAAGTTTGTCAGAATAAAATGTGTGTTTGACTCACTGTTCTAAAAACCCCTTCTATGCCCCGTCTAGGTCCCGTCTAGGCGCTGGAAGGTCCTAACCCGCCTAGCCGTCCAGAACGCCTAGGCACCCGTCTAGGGACACCTAGGCCACTGTACAAGTCGTCTAGGCGCTAGGCGGTTCCTCTCCGCCCAGCGTCCGCCTAGCGTTTTTTAAAACATTGGTTTGAGTCTCAATCTCTTTAAACCTTTCATGTTTACGTAATCAAATTTATTTTTAGTAAATCATATCTTTTTTTAAATATTAGAAAATCACACTTTACGTCCAAGAAAATCACATTAAATCATAAAATAACTTTTTTAACATTTCTGAAGTGGGTATGAATATTGCGAATTTGAGATTAATTTCATTTATATTAGAGATCATTCTTTCTTTTCTTTTTTTTTGTTGGAAACCAAATAACCTTTCAATTTTAGTTAAGTAGATGAAAATAGATCATAAAGATCTCCAACTTACAAAAAATAGGAGAATGAATGAAAAAAAACAATTATAGTCGAATGATTTATGAAGATATTTTATAATTTCAAAAAAGTTATATTAGACATAATAATTAATAAATATATAAGATATTTCATAATCATTGCAAATATATATGAGCCAATACCTTCTTAGCTTATTACAATCTATCTATATCTATAAACCAATAAAGTAAGCTTTTTTAACAATCAATGCTCGACATTTTATAATTTCATTGCAAACATACATTTCCCAATATATAAAGTTCTTAACTTATTTATATTTATTCAATTGTACAACTGAAAAATCAGAATATATATGGCCCTAAAACAATATGTAAAATCAATATTGTATTTATTTATATTGTTCAATATTGTATTTAATCTCTTAAATACAAAGAACAAATAGATATTGTTAATATCTTACATTTAATCTCATAAATAAAAAAAACAAATAAATATATACATAATTCTTCCATTTATATAAAAAATGTAACTCATGCATAGCACGGGTATCACCATTAGTTATGTATAAAATTCTACAAAATTTCCATGCAACATATCACGGGTAAAAAATAAGTCCATTACATTAATACACCTCGATTTTATAGCAAGGGTTTGTTCGTCGGTGTTTACTTTAGGCTTATCTTTCCTTAAGTTAAAAAATAATATCGGTCCCGTTTAATAGGTGTAAAGATTTAATAAAGCTACTTAAGCTTACGGGACTTAATCTAAGGCAAATTTCACTTGGAATTTGAGCTACCCCTTCCAACCTTATCCAAGCTTAAGGATGTTATTCTATTTGTTTCCATTGATTGCCATATAAATTCATTTTAGAAAATTTTTAATTTTTTAATATATATTTTTTGGTAATTTTGCATAAACTCTTTTATATAATAAATCTCAGTAAAATTTGTATATCGAACACCTACATGTTTTTTCACAAAAATAAATTAATAATTTCAACACTTGAAATGTTCTACTAAAATCAGTGTCAACTACTCTATCAGTATCAACATCAACTTCAAGTCATATCAACTTTGAAGCACCGAAAAGAGCCCAAAATATTAGTTAGTATCGTAAAAATGATCAAATACAAGATTAGAACAACATTTTCTGATATTTCTAACAAGTCACGAGAAAGAAATAAGGTCATCACATTAAGTTACATTTTTTCGCCCCATGTTGTTTTTATATTAATCCACCTCAAATATTTTCCCCCTTAAGCCCCTCATACTTGATTCATATTTGTATTCAAAATTAGTACAATATATATAGATCAATTTAGTTTGTATATTCAATTTATGACATAAACATGCATTAAATCTATATAAAAATATAAATTCAAATAAAACTTCAACAAAATCCGCACATGGCAGGGGAATTACGCTAGTATATTATAAAACAGAACTCAAGTCTATTGTAAAATTTGCGCCACGTGGCATTTTTGAATAAATTAATGTAAAATTATATTTCAATAAATTTTGTAACAACTTATAGTATTCTTGCTATATATACTAAATAGATAACATGTTTATATAATTTTTATATTGTAATCTTCTATCTATGGATACAAGATTTAGGATCTTAATATTTTTTTATCTAATAACAAGACTTGGTCTCCAAGTATAAGATTTATATCTATATAATGATATAATTTTAAAATAATATTTTTTTTATGTTGATATATTTTTATTTTGAGACAAGATATAATTTTATATGTAATTTATACTAGATATATACTGTAACAACTCTTCATCGTCATATTCTCGGTGTTTAGCCTTCGCCATCCTTTGGATCAAAAGAACGTGTTTTTACTTCCAATTCAGGTTAGTCAAGCATCATCATTCAATTCGGTGTTTATTCTCGATGTATATTCATACTATGTGAAGTAGAAACTATTTTAATGATCAGAATAATTAACTCTCGCATCTATGATATAGAATATCTACCCTAATACATTATAAAGCAGAACCCGATTTTGTTGTAAAATTGGCGCCACGTGGCATTTTTGAATAAATTAATGTGAAATTATATTTTAATAAATTTTGTAACAACTTATAGTATTCTTGCTATATATACTAAATAGATTACATGTTTATATAATTTTTTATGTATATAATTTTCTATCTATGGATTATGTATTAGTTTAGTACAATAGATAACATATTTATATAATTTTTATATACATAAATTTTGTATATCTTTTTTATCTTGTAACAAGATTTGATATCCAAACATATAATTTTTTTTATCTATATGTTGATAAAATATGGGGCACAATCTTAAAGATTGTTTTTATAAATTACATAATTTTATTACGATATTATAAACAAGTGTTTAAAATCTTATATTAATATTATAACATTGTATAATCTTTAGTAAAATTATCCTGTGAGTATCATAGGGATTCAACTAGTTATATTATTGATTTGAAGAATAGAAGAGGATTGTATAAATATTTATATTGTTGAATAGGTACTCACTAGTTGAATTCTCGTACCATGTACAGGTTATGTTTAAAAATATCTTGTATAAATAAACTATTTTTCAAATTTACCTAATTAACAAAAAATTATTTTAAAATTTGAAATGCCTACATAATAGGATTGTTAAGTATTTATTATTTCAATAAATATAAAAATAAATTAGTTAAAATATAGTGGAAGCCAAATTATTGATAAAACTAATAATTCAAAAATACCAAAAAATGACATAAAAGCGAAATGAATAATAGGTTGACATGTGGCCAAAAGGCTTCTTCTTTAATATATAGATAAATTGTACATTGAACAAAATATTGGACGTATAGCTTACTCTCTTGCCAATATACCTCACATCAATGGGCTATAACCGATTTGTATGCATAGTTTAATTTATTCTCTAAATTAGTTAATTACTTAATTGTGCTTAAGTAAATTGTTGTTTGGGCATAATCAAGAGCCTGTTTGGATTACCTGCATTATAATGCAATTTTTTAGGGTTTCAAAACTCAATTTGGGGCTTTGCACAAACTCACCCAAATCAACCCAGATCAAAATGGTTTTCTTGTTCAGAGTGAAGCAAAAAGTTATGAACAAATTAAGTAAATATCAAAACTCCCTAGGGCAATAGAGGTAGACATGACTATGAAAACAGCGGAGGCGATTGGTCAAATTTTTGGAGGAGTTATCAAAATTTATGAGGCAGACATGCTATGTTGTTCTAGGTTTCTTAGATTAAGAGTGGTGATTGATCTGACAAAGCCACTGCGCAGAGGCCTGATGATGAAATTGTAACACTCGGGTTTCGAAAAAAAAACCCCGATAAATAATTCCTCCGTCGTAATTATCTTCTTGTTACTACAATTTCACCATCCTTTTTCCTTTTGGGCCAAAAAGCCCAACATGTTGTGCAAGCCCAAAACCCGAACTCGTTTCTCCTTCCTCTCGTTTCCCCCTCTCCTTACCCTACCAATCTTTCAGCTTCATTTTGGAACGCCGCTCCATTCCAAACTTCCATTTAGGAGAGCACTGTGCACTTAATGTTGTTGCTTTATTCCATCTCCCCCTCGCCCGACGTAGATTCGTCCACCAGAAAAGTCACTGTGAGCCACCGTTCCATCCTTGTTCTGTTCTTGTTCCATTCTCATTCCGACGACCCTCCCGTGCCTTCGGTCTTGTACGTTCTTCGTGTTCGGTTTTGAGACCGATTGAAGACAACCAATGAACCTGGGGAGGAGTTCGAGCGAGAAGATACCCCGGGTCGTTGCCGCTCCCTTCAATGCCGCTCCTCGTCACCTTCGTCTTCCTTCACGCCTCCTCTGTTTTAGCGACGTTCCAAGCGCCCTAGAGCTCGCCGCGAGCCACCGCCATGTCCTTATCGTCGGATTCGTTCACCCACTCGTGTCATAGGCTCGTCGATCTTGTGCCGGTTCGCCACTGCGGGTTGTCTTGCCCGGCTCCAAACCAAGAGGTTTCTGCACTTGCTGCCAACAAGAGAGAATCAGCTCCACACCAATCCGAGGTTAAGACGCTCGATCTGATTCATCAAGTTTCTGAGGCAGTATGCCCAAGCCAAGAAGCCCCATCTTCAATCAGGAGTTGTTCGGCTTTGAGTCTCGGAAGGTCGGATATCTTGTTGTTGGGTCGACCTTGTTTCTCTACTATATGTTTATCTGGTTTGGTTTTTTTTTTATCCATGTTCTTAAAGTGTAACCCACTGCTTTGTTTTGTTAGATAGGTTGAAACGTTAGTTTTTAGTATTGTCGAATTCATGTTTCTTTTGTTTGTTATTGTGTTTTGATTGGTTAAATTTTGTATTGTGGCTGAATTTTAGTAATGATTAATGGTTCTTTCGAGCATGATCCCGGTGTTGTGTGTATGTGAATAGAATTTTTGGGAATGTGAGTCTCGGTTTGTTTGGCTTGAAAGCTTTTGATAGGTTTCTTTTGTGGAGACCCTCTTTGTCGTAGGAGACCTTTGAATTGGGTGTCTTGAATGCGGAATCAACGTTATTTATTTAAATACCTATAAATATGTATGCATATGTGTGTATTGAGAATGGGAATTGATGTCCTCACCTTGAAACGTGGACCTTGAAAATTTTTTAACCTCAAGTTTAGTGTCGTTTAGGGCCAAGTTATGAAATCTTAGTTTGTTGGTAGTTTGATGTTGGTTCTTGAGTTTGGTGCTTTTGATTTCGGTTAAAAAGGAAATAGAACCTATACAACATCGCATGTGTTTAGATACCATGAAAGTAGGGTGGCTAGTAGTAGTACTTCGAATCCATTATGGTTGTGCTTACCTAGAGTCGAAAGTTACCCCTCGCGGTTAGTCGATTAACCGTGAATGTTGTGATTCGTAGGTCTTTAGTATCGACGCGTTTCTTACTTCATTCGAGGATCGTCTTCCAGGTAAGTCGTTCTCAACTTGCTCGGCTTTATTCTAGTCTTGTTAGATTTCATGCCGTGATTGTGAGATTGGTTTTTGGAGTTAGTCCCGAATGTATGTTTTCCATGTGAAATGTTTTCATGCATGATGTGATGCGCTTTCCATTTCAAACGTTTTCTCGTAAAAGAAATAGTATCGCTTTCTCTATGTTGGCAGCGTAACCGGCACGATCATGTAAGACGATTGTCGGTGGCGAAGAGGCATCTAGCCATGGCCGTGTGTCGGTCGGGCCCCTTTAAAAAAAATAATAAAAATTGATTGCTTGGTTTTGGCAAGTGCTCCAGTGGAGGCTTGACCAGGGGTTGGAAGGATGACGTATATGGAAAGTGGGAGGGCCTGCCTCCGCACTCGGGCGCAGGGAGTTAGCGCCGTAGATGGGAATGCGGTGGTGGAAGGGAGAATGGCATTTCCCAATAGGATTGTGAATGTTTTTGTTGTGTGCGTGTGTGTGATTACTTCGTTGGTTTTCGACCTTGTGAATTCTTGCTGAGCTTGATGAATTGCTTGTTTCGTTGTATTTCCCTTTACTTGTTGAATGTCGAAGTGTTGATTATTATTACGAATGTTTTACTTTTGTGCTTGTTAGTTTGATTGTGGTATGTCTTCTTGCCTTTCCCTTCACCTATTTTCTAAGTTGTGGAAATGTGTGTTGGCCTATTCTGATTTGTTCAATTCACTTGTTAAAGGTTATGTTGTGGGCAAATTGTTGTTTTTCAAACGTCTTACCTTTACCGCTTGTTATCTAGCTTGCCTAGGATAATAGCTGACCCCTCGGGGACTTATTTTTCAGTTCTAGGTACTCATACAAGTCCCGTGTTGGAGCCTAGACCAAATGTTGCAGCGGATCGTTGTCGCACGTGTCAGTAGGCGCTAGAGTGGTTTGGGTGTTCTGGTTTAGTCTTAGTTACGTTTTTGGAAGCTTTCTCTTTTTGTCGACTTATGTGAGTTGTCAGGTTGTTTATGGTTGTTTCAATTGTTGGGACCTCTTGCATGACATTTTACAGATATGTTTTAATAAATGATAGTTGGATGATTTAAATTCATTTTCTCGTCGTGCCCGACTTGAAAGGTCCTGATGTTTAGTTGTCAAACTAGTTCTGGTAGTACCTGAGAGGGTCAACTACCGAGTAGCGCCCCGACGTCAAGACGGGGTGTTACAAATTGGTATCAGAGCGAGGTTGGCAACAAGGGCACATGGAACCGAACAACAAGTGTACACGAGGTCCAACTAAAAACAAAAACCAACCGGTGTTTTCTAAAAAGTTTTAAATAGGGTAGTCATGCTACATATAGTGGGTAGATGACACGATGCGACCCCGCTGCCCTCTGCCGAAGGACCTCACGTAAAATGGTAAGTAAATCCTTAAACTTTAAGTCAAGTTTAAAGTGTTGATCTTGAGACATTCAGAAATGATGACCCCACAAACCAGAGTCAGAATTGTTGTTGATAGTAGCAAAGGCCGTGATAGAGGACATGGTAGATGTAAAATAGAGACTCCCTTTGTCGTTGCGTCAAAGGAGCATCAGAATGCTTAAACCTAGGAAGAAGTTGCTCAAAGTGGAGGTCTAGCTGCTGACGACCACCAGGATGCTAGCGTGTCTGTCGTTGGAGGATGATCCTAGCTAATGGGGCCTAGTTTAAAGTCAATACACCGCCAATTGGGTTATCATCATAGTTTTACATCATCATAATACTATCTTTGTGCTTCAAAGGACTAAGTTGAAGGCACCAGACCAGAGTACTGTTAGAGTTGCTCAGCTAGGAGGGCTACTAGAAGTATAGAAGCCAAAAGTAGTTTACCGTGTGGTAGAGCCATTGAGAGATGCATCCCAGCCAGACAAGTGACTCGCAGAGTTAAGAAGACTAGGGTGTTGAGCAGAGATTGAGGAGAATGGTGTCGACATTAGAATTCTATTAAGGCATTAGAAGAGAAGATGTCTCCGGTGCAGAGTTTTCTACAAGAGTTTTCTACAGAGCTTTTGATTGGTGGAAATTGAGCTAGGACCGTCAGACAAATGTTAGCTTCGAGGAGTGACAATCGACTATGCTTGCTTCAGCATAACCAGTCGTGTTCTTCATCACAAGGTCATCGGGGTTAGACTCAGCAAGGCTAGTCTATTAAGGGTTCGAGAGAGTGCTTCAATTGTGGAGGCAAGGATCACATAAGAGCCAGTGTCCAAATCTAGTTCGAAACTGCTTCATTTGCAGGAAGCCCAACCTTATACGATAGTATTGTAGGGTTGGTGTACCCTCTCAGGGATATTCACCAAGGAAGGTGATCCAAGGAGCTCGTCATCCATCATAGCGGACTCGGTAGGCATCAGGCCAGAACAAAGGACGAGGTATATGAGCCAATAACCTAAGGACTAACCAGCCTCGAGTGTCCGAGATGAGGAGGGTTGATGTCTTACATACGCTGACAACTACGGGTACGTTTTGGATTCAGTCTAAACCTGTCCATATTCTTTTGACATGGGTGCCACACCCTCTTTCGCGTCCTCTGCCTGTGTGGTTATACTACGTTGACTTGTACAGAAGGGGTACCTTTTTGTAGTGGGATCACCTGATGGTAGTAAGGTGAGTGGAAGTAAAGAGTACTACAGTGCCCTATTAGAATAAGGGGTAGAGTTTGGTATGCAGATTTTATAGTAATGCAGTTGTCCTTGGATGACGATGTGATTTTGGGAAAGGATTGGATGAGGCATTATAGATCAGTATTAGGTATACACAAGGATACAATCATGGTGTCCGCAGATGAGAGGCGGTACATGTGAGTCAGGAATTGGAGCAAGTTTGGTCGAGATCAGTGAATAGTATGGTGAAAGTCGCCAAGTTGCTTAATGGGGGTTGTGTAGGGTATTGGTGCTATGTCCTGCAAGGGAACAAGGAGGCACCACACATTCAGGATACACTAGTAGTCTGTGAGTTTAAGGATGTTTTCCCAGACGAATTACCAAGCTTTCCACCTCAAAGAAAGGTTGACTTAAGTTTGATCCAAAATTAGGGGCTAGACCGATCTCAAGAGCCTGTATCGCATAACTGCAATGAAAATTGTAGGAGTTGAAGGCTCAATTGGAAGAGCTACTGAAGAAGGGGTATGTATGCCCAAGTGTGTCACCTTGGGGAGCTTCACTTTCGTTTGTAAGGAAGAAGGATGGTTCCCTTCGTTTGTGTATCGCTTATCGAGAGTTGAACCAAGTCGCCTTCAAGATCAAGAACTCACTACCTCGTATTGATGATTTATTGGATCTTCGAAGGTGGATTTGAGATCAGGTTATCATCAATTGAGGATTCAGGAACGTGATATTTCCAAGATGACTCTCCGAGTAAGGTATGAGCATTATGAGTTTGTTGTGATGTCGTTCGGATTGAAAAATACACCTTAAGTATCCATGGAGTTGGTAAACCAGATGTTTTTAGTTCCTTGGACAAAGTTGTGGTGGGTTACTTCGACGACATCTTGTTTTACTCCAGGGATGAGGAGTAGCACGCCAAGCATCTCAAGCTGTTGATAGGAGTGTTAAGGTAACCCCGACTGTTTGCTAACTTGTCAAGTGCTAGTTCGGGCTGCCAGAAGTCACTTGTCTAGGACAATTGGTGTCCACGAAGGGAGTTATGAGGGACCTTGTTAAGATGGAAGTCGTGAAGGCTTGGGAAACCTCAAGGAATGAAAAGGAGGTGCAGAGCTACCTAGGTTTAGCAATGTACTATCGAAGGTTCGTGGAAGGTTTCTCCCGTATAGCTCAACCACGTACCAACGTGCTAAAGACACCACTCATTTTGAGTGGAATGAGGCCTACCAAAGAAGCTTCGATGAGCTGAAAGGGAGTTTGACTTCAACTTGTATATTTTGCTTTCCCTCTGGGGAATGAAGACGTTGTGATCCATAATGATGCCTTCAACGTAGGCAAACGTAGTCACCGACGCCTTAATAGGAAGACCTCTCAAGAACGTATGTTGACTTATCTCATTGCTCAGCCAGAGTTTTAGAAACAACTGATAAAGTACATAAATGAGGTACAGATTCAACGTTACCAAGATAGACTGAGTATCATGGAGTATCAACCGACTTTACTTGAAGAAGTGAGGCTGAAACAAGAGATGTGTCCTTTGATACAAGAGCTAAGGCAGAAGTTGAGCCGTGGAGAAGCACCCGATTTCTGTAGAGAGAGCAGACGGTATCTTGAGTTTGCACAGTTGAATTTGTGTGTCTCGGGATGCAGAGTTGAGACAGAAGATTTTGCAAGAGGCTCACACTACACCTTACTCGACTCACCCTGGAGGGAGTAAGATGTACAAAGACTTTACGATAGTATTAAGCTAGGTGTAGCAAGATTTGTGCCTAAGCTTCAGGTTTGTCAATAGGAAGTTTGAGCACCAGAGGTCGGGGGTTATGCTCTAACCCCTACCTATTCAAGAGTGGAAGTGGGAGGGTATTTCCATGGATTCTGTCACTGAACTACGGATGAGCAAGGGGCATGATGTCATCTAGGTTTTAGTGGATAGGTTGACAAGGACTGCTCGCTTCTTCCCTATTAAGGAGACTTGGCAAATGAACAAGTTGGTAGAGGTGGTCGTAAATCAGATAGTTAGACTGCTAGGTGTGGTCAAGAGGATTGTGTCAGATCATGATGGGCATTTCACTACCAGACTTTGGCAACGAGTGCATTAGGCACTTGGGACGAGATTGCACTTCACGACTGCTTACCACCCACAGTCAGATGGCCAGTCCAAGAGGACAATTCAGACTTTAAAGGACATACTAAGGTCTTGTGTTTTTGAATGGGAAGGTCATTGGTCAGATCACCTAGCACTGGTAGGGTCTGCATACAATAACAACTGGTACTTCTCGATTCAGATGACTCCTTATGAGGCTTTGTATGGCCGGAAATGGAGGACACCGTTGTGATGGAATGAACCGTCGGATGTTATAGGAGAAAGGCCAAAGATAATCAAGGAGATGTTGCCAAGGTGGTCTTGATCCGGGAGCATATGCTAGCCGCGCAGAGCCGCCAAAAATCTTATGCAGACAAGCGACGTCGACCATTAGAGTTTGAGACAGGGGCACACGTCTGGTTTAGAGTGTCACCTACTTGTGGTGTGAGGAGATTTGGGGTGAAAGAGAAGCTGAGTCCCCGCTACATTAGCCCGTTTGAGATATTAGAAAGAGTAGGCGAAGTATCCTACAGACTGGCACTACCACCCGCCTTAGATCGAGTTCACCCTGTCGTTCATGTGTTACAGCTGATACAGTACGTTCTGGATCCCAATCAAAGACTCCACTATGAAGAGTTGGAGGTTGAGCCCGATCATACCTTCAAATAGCAACCGATAGCGATTCTGGACAAGCGTACGAAGAAGTTACGGAGCAAGGAGATTCAGTTGGTGTTGATTCAGTGGTCTTGGTGAGGCGTCGAGGAGGCCACTTGGGAGACCGATGATAGGATGAGAGAGAACTACCCCGAACTGTACTCGGGTTTAGTAGAGGTCTTTGAGAGTAGAGTTTAGGGGTATTTCGGAGTAAGTTCAACGTTGTTATGACTTAGTGTTGCTAAGCATGTTTTGATGTTTGCTTGTTTGTGTTTTGATATGTGTTTATATTGGTTATCTTTCTTCATGGTCATCGCAGTTGGGTATGCATTTTGCCTGTCACACGTTATGTTTAAGTGTTGTCATCAACTTGGGTTCGAGGACGAACCTCTTCAAGGAGAAAAGGCTGTGAAATCCCGGGAACCATTATGAGTCCCCACTTTAACCTTGGAAGTTTCGGGACGAAACTTTCCTTAAGGGGGTAAAATGTAACACTCGGGTTTCGAAAAAAAACCCGATAAACAATTCCTCCGTCGTAATTATCTTCTTGTTACTACAATTTCACCTTCCTTTTGCCTTTTGGGCCAAAAAGCCCAACATGTTGTGCAAGCCCAAAACCCGAACTCGTTTCTCCCTCTCGTTTCCCTACCAATCTTTCAGCTTCATTTTGGAACGTCGCTCCATTCCAAACTTCCATTTAGGAGAGCACTGTGCACTTAATGTTGTTGCTTCATTCCATCTCCCCCTCGCCCGACGTAGATTCGTCCACCGGAAAAGTCACTGTGAGCCACCGTTCCGTCCTTGTTCTATTCTTGTTCCGTTCTCATTCCGACGACCCTCCCGTGCCTTCAGTCTTTTTCTTCGTGTTCGGTTTTGAGACCGATTGAAGACAACCAATGAACCTGGGGAGGAGTTCGAGCGAGAAGATACCCCGGGCCGTTGCCGCTCCCTTCAACGCCGCTCCTCGTCACCTTCGTCTTCCTTCATGCCTCCTCTGTTTTATCGACGTTTCAAGCGCCCTAGAGCTCGCCGCGAGCCACCGCCATGTCCTTATCGTTGGATTCGTTCACCCACTCGTGTCATAGGCTCGTCGATCTCGTGCCGGTTCGCCAATGCGGGTTGTCTTGCCCGGCTCCAAACCAAGAGGTTTCTGTACTTGCTGCCAACAAGAGAGAATCAGCTCCATACCAATCCGAGGTTAAGACGCTCGATCCGATTCATCAAGTTTCTGAGGCAGTATGCCCAAGCCAAGAAGCCCCATCTTCAATCAGGAGTTGTTCGGCTTTGACTCTCGGAAGGTTGGATATCTTGTTGTTGGGTCGACCTTGTTTCTCTACTATATATTTATCTGGTTTGGTTTTTTTTATCCATGTTCTTAAAGTGTAACCCACTGCTTTGTTTTGTTAGATAGGTTGAAAAGTTAGTTTTTAGTATTGTCGAATTCATGTTTCTTTTGTTTGTTATTGTGTTTTGATTGGTTAAATTTTGTATTGTGGCTGAATTTTAGTAATGATTAATGGTTTTTTCGAGCATGATCCCGATGTTGTGTGTATATGAATAGAATTTTTGGGAATGTGAGTCTCGGTTTTTTTGGCTTGAAAGCTTTTGATAGGTTTCTTTTGTGGCGACCCTCTTTGGCGTAGGAGACCTTTGAATTTGGTGTCTTGAATGCGGTATCAACGTTATTTATTTAAATACCTATAAATATGTATTCTTATGTGTGTATTGAGAATGGGAATTGATGTCCTCACCTTGAAACGTGGACCTTGAAAATTTGTTAACCTCAAGTTTAGTGTCGTTTAGGGCCAAGTTATGAAATCTTAGTTTGTTGGTAGCTTGATGTTGGTTCTTGAGTTTGGTGCTTTTGATTTCGGTTAAAAAGGAAATAGAACCTATACAACATCGCATGTGTTTAGATACCATGAATGTATGGTTTGTAGTACTTCGAATCCATTATGGTTGTGCTTACCTAGAGTCAAAAGTTACCCCTCGCGGTTAGTCGATTAACCGTGAATGTTATGATTCGTAGGTCTTTAGTATCGACGCGTTTCTTACTTCATTCGAGGGTCGTCTTTCAGGTAAGTCGTTCTCAACTTGCTCGGCTTTATTCTAGTCTTGTTAGATTTCATGCCGTGATTGTGAGATTGGTTTTGGGAGTTAGTCCCGAATGTATGTTTTCCATGTGAAATGTTTTCATGCATGATGTTATGCGCTTTCCATTTCAAACGTTTTCTCGTAAAAGAAATAGTATCGCTTTCTCTGTGTTGGCAGCGTAACCGGCACGATCATGTGCGACGATTGTCGGTGGCGAAGAGGCGTCTAGCCATGGTCGTGTGTCGGCCGGGCCCCTTTTAAAAAAATAATAAAAATTGATTGCTTGTTTTTGGCAAGTGCTTGGAAGGATGACGTATATGGAAAGTGGGAGGGCCGGCCTCCGCACTCGGGCGCAGGGAGTTAGCGCCGTAGATGGGAATGCGGTGGTGGAAGGGAGAATGGCATTTCCCAATAGGATTGTGAATGTTTTTGTTGTGTGCGTGTGTGTGATTACTTCGTTGGTTTTCGACCTTGTGAATTCTTGCTACGCTTAATGAATTGCTTGTTTCGTTGTATTTCCCTTTACTTGTTGAATGTCGAAGTGTTGATTATTATTACGAATGTTTTACTTTTGTGCTTGTTAGTTTGATTGTGGTATGTCTTCTTGCCTTTCCCTTCACCTATTTTCTAAGTTGTGGAAATGTGTGTTGGCCTATTCTGATTTGTTCAATTCACTTGTTAAAGGTTATGTTGTGGGCAAATTGTTGTTTTTCAAACGTCTTACCTTTACCGCTTGTTATCTAGCTTGCCTAGGATAATAGCTGACCCCTCGGGGACTTATTTTTCAGTTCCAGGTACTCATACAAGTCCCGTGTTGGAGCCTAGGCCAGATGCTACAGCAGATCGTTGTCGCACGTGTCATTAGGCGCTAGAGTGGTTTGGGTGTTCTGGTTTAGTCTTAGTTACGGCTTTTGGAAGCTCTCTCTTTTTGTCGACTTATGTGGGTTGTCAGGTTGTTTATGGTTGTTTCAATTGTTGGGACCTCTTGCATGACATTTTACAGATATGTTTTAATAAATGATAGTTGGATGATTTAAATTCATTTTCTCGTCGTGCCCGAGTTGCAAGGTCCAGATGTTTAGTTGTCAAACTAGTTCTGGTAGTATCCGAGATGGTCAACTACCGAGTAGCGCCCCGACGTCAAGATGGGGTGTTACAGAAATTCGGTGGAAGGCGAGTATGGGTTGACATCCAATACTAACGGTTACCTAGTTTTTGCAATGCTTGTGGCGTTTTAAGGCATGTGGAAGCCGACTGAGAAGATGTTGGGGCTAAAGAAAGTCATGGAGAATTCGGGGACTAGCTAAGGGCATCACCGATTAAACTAGTGCAGGACCGAGAGATTGCCGAACGAGAGCGAGAAAAAGAAATTCTCAAGAGTAGAAATCAGTTGAATTTGAATGCAGAAAAAAGAAGTTGTCAAACCTCGTAAGTCTCTGCTGGAGTTACTCGACCAATCATTGACAGAAAGTGATGATGCTGGTGTTAAGGAGACTGATGAAAACACTATGGCTTCTTTGGGAGTGGAATGTCAGTCTTTACAGGAAAAGGAGGTTGATACTGATACGAGAATTGAACAACAACAATAGAAAGCTGGTATAGAAATTCAGGGAACTACTGATGGTGGGAAAAGAGCAGCAAAAAATTCTTTGTCGGAAACTGAAAAAATGGGAAAAGTTGTTGCAAGTGAGGAGGGGAATGGGGAGAAAATCGAGGAACAAAAGAAAAAGGGGTGGAAACGCAAGGCAAGATCAGATAAGAAGGAGGAACAAACCACTGCAGGTGGATGGACAAGGAGAGGACAAAAAAATGATATCGGGGGGGGGGGGGGGGGATGGTGAGTCCCTCTTGCCGGACATTATGAGTCTTTTGAGCTACAATTGTCGGGGATTGGGGACGGCCCGTACAATTGGTAGACTCACTAGTCTAGTGAGACGTGAGGCCCCGAGTTGATTTTTCTAATGGAAACGAAGTGTGATAAGAAGAAGATGGAAGAAGTGAGACTGAAAGTGGGTTTTGATGGTTGTTTCGTTGTGGATTGTATTGGTAAATCGGGTGGGTTATGTTTACTGTGGGAGGAAGGACTGAAGGTCAGTATTCGAACATTTACGCGACACCATATAGATGCTGACATTGAAGAGATAAAAGAGGTCAAGGTGTGGAGGTTCACAGGTTTCTATGGATGGCCATCAACGGAGGATAAACACAATTCCTGGAAGCTTCTATCACGGCTAGGGGAAGATAACCATGATGCTTGGCTATCTGTTGGTGATTTTAACCAAGTGCTTAGACGAGAGGAGAAGGAAGGAGGGCTAGAATGGAGTTGGATAGAAATGATGGATTTTAGTCAAGCTATAGATGTGTGTGGATTCACGGAACTACCATGGGTGGGTCCCCGATACACTTGGGACAATGGCAGGATAGGCACTGAATTCATACCAGAACGATTGGATCGTGACTTTGCTAATGACAAATGGCTTGAACTTTTTCCGAATGGGGTTGAAAGACATGTAGAGCGCTTTGGATCAGACCACATTCCAATTTTCATAGACTCCTTTCGCTGTATAGACGGTGAGGATGAACAGGGTAGAGGCCCACGCTTGTTCCGTTTTGAAGCCATGTGGGTGCAAAACGAGGGATGGGAAGTAGTTGTGGGCAATCCCTGGTGCAGTCCGAGTGTGGATAACAACATAGAAGGGGTAATGGGGAAGCTGCAACGATGCGCGGAGGAGCTGAAAGCGTGGAACAATATTGAGTTTGGCAATATCTTTACTCAAGCCCATTTACAATTAATTAAAGTCATTTGTAATTTCCACATTATGTAGGATTATTTTCACCATTTATGGAAATTAAGTGATGCTGATCATGAATATTATAATTGTTGCCATGATCGTAGTCTAACTAGGTGATATATACATAATAACACACGCTCCTGCATATCATTATTTTTCACCTATTTACTTTCCAACAATTTAGATAATTTGACCTTGCATCACGTAATAATATATTGCAATTTCCATTCTTTAAAGATTTTGCAGACTTAATTTTGGATAACCCGTAAGAATATAATATACGGATATTTTTTTCTTGCCTCAGACCCCTATATGGCTATATATATAGGAGATCATAGCACAACTTGCCTACCTACTTCACAATTATTTCATTTAATTTTTTCTGAAGACAATCGTACACTATTGAAGAGATTTCTAAAGGTATTTATCTATTACAATCAGTATTTTTATATTTTCGCACATGAGACAAGCAACGCATTTTTTTAAAAATATATTCTTTACCCATTCACTTTAGTAATTTATTATTCTTTGTTACTGTAATTGAATAGGTTTCCTTGGTGCTTGTTTGTGCTAGTGTTGTACGATACTTCAGGATAATCTTATGGTGAGTTTTCTACTGTGACTTTTATGACACGTAAATGCCTAACACAATTACTCACCAGGATTGTAAGCAAGACAACTTCTTTGATAATAATTTATTTTTATTTTTATTAAACCCTCTCTTTTTGTAGAATAGGTTTTTCTATGCTTCTCCAAGGAAATCAATTTGGGTTAATTTTTTCATATACAGGATTAAGCATAGTTTTTCTTGATCTTCACGGGACCTTATCTTTTCATACTTAATTAATTTCCACATAAAAAACAATAGCCAACATCATAATACATAGCATGTTTATTTTATGTCAATTTAAGGTCCTAAAACAAGTGTGCAGAGTCCTTAACTTCCGCATGCAGTAGTCATATACATTGGCTATTAACTTAGGTTGGTTCTTATATTTTACTTAAAAGTTAACATAATCTGCAAAAAGCCCTTTGTGATATATATCGATCGATGAAGAACGTAGCGAAATGCGAAACTTGGTGTGATTGCAGAATCACGTGAACCATTGAGTCTTTGAACGCAAGTTGCGCCCGAAGCCCTCGTGGCCAGGGCACGTCTGTCTGGGCGTCACGCACCGCGTCGCCCCCACCCCCTCCGTGGGGATCATGGCGGAGACTGGCCCACCGTGCGCCCCCGCGCGGCCGGCCTAAACGCAGACCCCGCGGTCGTGAAACGGCGCGACGATTGGTGGAGTAGTCCCTATGCATCGCGTCACGCACCGAGCGGTCCACGACGGCCAAGGAAGGACCCTTAACAACCGTTGTGACCCCAGATCAGGCGGGACTACCCGCTGAGTTTAAGCATATCAATAAGAGGAGGAAAAGAAACTTACAAGGATTCCCCTAGTAACAGCGAGCGAACCAGGAAGAGCCCAGCTTTAGAATCGGGCGTCCCCTCCGTCCGAATTGCAGTCTGGAGAAGCGTCCTCCGCGACGGACCGGGCCCAAGTCCCCTGGAAGGGGGCGCCGGAGAGGGTGAGAGCCCCGTCGTGCCCTGACCCTGTCGCACCACGAGGCGCTGTCGGCGAGTCGGGTTGTTTGGGAATGCAGCCCAAAGCGGGCGGTAAATTCCGTCCAAGGCTAAATACGGGCGAGAGACCGATAGAAAACAAGTACCACGAGGGAAATATGCAAAGGACTTTGAAAAGAGAGTCAAAGAGTGCTTGAAATTGTCGGGAGGGAAGCGGATGGGGGCCGGCGATGCGCCCCGGTCGGATGCAGAACGGCCACAAGCCGGTCCGCCGATCGGCTCGGGGCGCGGACCGACGCGGATTGAGGGGGCGGCTTAAGCCCGGGCGTTTGATCGCGCCCGAGGTGCGTCGTCCCAGCGATCGTGTAAGGCAGCGCGCACCGTCACGGCGTGCCTCGGATCCTGCGCGCTCCAGGCGTCGGCCTGCGGGCCCCCCATTCGGCCCGTCAACAGGCGAGTAAACCCATACGGCACAAGGAAGCTAATTGGCGGGATGCCATAGCGGGCTGCACCACCAACCGACCTTGATCTTCTGAGAAGGGTTCGAGTAAACGATCATGCCAATCTCTTTTTGATTTGGACACCATCTTTTTAAGAATCTTTGTGAGCACTTTATTAAATGCCTCAGCTTGACCATTTGATGATGGATTATAACTTGATGAGAAACGGTGTTTGAATCCAAACTTTTCAGCTAACTTCACCAACATTTGATTTTTGAAGTAAAGGGCATTATCTGAAATGATTTTTGAAGGAACTCCGTATCTATAAATCAACTGGATCCTTATAAAGTTTGCAACTTCTTTTGCACCTACTTTCTTTAGTGCCAAAACTTCGGCCCATTTAGAGAAATAATCTGTCGCGGCCAAAATATATTGATGGCCACGAGATGATGATGGGTTAATGGGTCCAACTACATCGAGGCCCCATGTATTAAATGGCCATGATAAAGTAGTCGGATGAAGAAGCTGTGGAGGTTGGTGGATAAAATCTGAATGAATTTGACACGCATGACAAGATTTTGCAAAATTCATTGCATCTTTCACCATAGTTGGCCAATAGTAGCCTAACCGCTTGATTTGATCGGCCAACTTAGGACCAGCTTGATGTGCTCAACAAACCCCAGCATGAGTTTCAGCTAGGATATATCTAGCTTCTTCTTTGGACAAGCACCTAAGCAACACACCATCAAAAGCTCTCCGATATAGAGTATCATTTTGTAACGAGAACCTTGGTGCTCGTCTTTGACATCTACCTTTCTTTTTGGTTCATCAGGTAAAATCCCATGCTTCAAGTATTCTAGGATAGGTTGGCGCCAATCGTTGTTTTGATCAATTTCATAGACCGAAACCACCCTAACTTCCTCAACTTGATCAACATGTTCCAAGGCTGGTGCAAGCAAGTGGCGCTCTCCAATGGTCACTTGAATCTCCTTTTCATCAGGAAGTGTGAGAGATGCAGCTAATTTGGACAAGGCATCTGCCTTAGCATTTTCAGATCTTGACACATGTTCGATCTCAACCTGATAAAATTGGCCTAAAAGATGTTTCGCCCTTTGATGAAGCAGAAGCAACCCTGAATTTCTCACCTCATATTGTCCATTAATTTGTTTGATGATCAATTGAGAATCCTCAAACACCTTTAATGGATCTACATGCATTTCCAAGGCGATTTCAAAGCCAATAATTAAGGCTTCATATTCAGCCACATTATTTGTACAATTCTCTAACAAAGAGAAAGAATATGGTACCAACCCACCAGAAGGAGAAATGAATATAATTCCAACTCCGGCGCCATCTTTTCTTGATGCACCGTCAAAATATAATTGCCATGGTCTCTCCTCAATTGTGAAGACATCCTCATCAGGAAAATCATATGGTAGCTCTTCATCATCAAGAGTTGGGTGAGCTGCTAAAAAGTCAGCCAATGCTTGCCCTTTCACTGCTTTTTGTGAGACAAATTTAATGTCAAACGGGACTAGAAGCATGGCCCATTTAGCCAATCTCCCAGAAAGCATAGTTTTTGACAAAATGAACCTTAGAGGGTCAGCTTTTGAGACCAATGTTATTTCATGGGATAAAAGGTAGTGTCTTAACTTCTGAATGGCAAAGATCAAAGCCAAACAAACCTTTCCATGGAGGAATAGTTATGTTCTACCCCTACCAATGTTCGACTGATGTAATATAAGGCAATCTCCTTTCCCTCATCAATATTTTGAGCTAGCATGGCCCCTAAAGATCTCTCAAGAGATGCGGTATAGAGGATAAAGGGTCTCCCTTGCACTGATGCCATTAGAACCGGCGGACTTGTCAAATATTTCTTAATGCTTTCAAGTGCATCTTGACATGCTCGATCCCAAATGAATGGAGTGTCCTTTTTCATCAACCTTAGAAATGGTTGACACCTCCTTGTTAAATTAGATATAAAGCGTCGAATGTAGGAAAGCTTGCCTTGTAAACCCCGAAGCTCGCAAAGATTTCTAGGAGGCATTTCCATGATAGCCTTGATTTTATCAGGATCAATTTCAATCCCTCGGTATCGCACAATGAAACCAAGAAATTTTCCTGACATGACACCGAATGCGTATTTAAGGAGATTTATTTTGAGTTGATGCTCTCGCAACCTCTCGAAAATTCTTCGAAGATCTTTTGGATGATCTTCCCTCAACTTGACGTAAACTCTCCCTCCACTTTCTTTAGTTTTAACCACTAGGTCATCCACATAACACTCAACAGTGTTGTGAAGAAGGTCATGGAAAATGACTGTCATAGCCCTTTGATATGTTGCCCCGGCATTCTTCAAACCGAAAGGCATCACCGTATAGCAAAATGTGCCCAAAGGTGTTCGAAAAGTTGTGTACTCTTCATCTTTCGGATCCATTTTAATTTGGTTATAGCCAGAAAACCCATCCATAAAAGACAAAGCCTTGAATCCGGTCGTGGCATCGACCAATAACTTAGTGATTGGAAGTGGGAATTCATCTTTTGGGCATGCTTCATTCAAATCCCTAAAGTCCACACAGATCCTAAGTTTTCCATTCTTCTTCCTGACAGGAACAATGTTGGCCAACCATATTGGGTATTCAACCTCCCGAATGAAGCGTTCTTCTATAAGCTTGTTGACTTCTCTCTTGATTTGGACCATTAGTTCAGGGCGGAATCGTCGTTGAGCTTGTTTAACTGGCTTTTTTTCCTCAACGATATCCAATTTATGAACGGCTATTTGTCGGTCCAA